>OZ034821.1:20802357-21524464 GCA_964030455.1 Linum trigynum | reverse complement strand
AATGAAGTATTTTTGGGTATATGGGATTTTGGGAATAACTTTGCCTTTACTTTTCACAAATCCACATACTTTCCAAAATTATGGTTACAATCAAAGTTGTAGTAATTCAAAAGTTATGCAAAATCAAAAAAAGTTTCATGACATTCTGATTGTGGAGCACAAAGTTATGATCTTCTAAAGTTTGTCAAAATCGAAAAATTGAACGTTCGGGGTAGCAAATGATTTTTTGGGGGATGAAGTCTTCTTTTAGATTGAAAGATCTTGAAAAGCTATGTGGAATAAAAAAAATTCGCTACAATCGGATAACCCAACGCAAAGTTACGTTTGTTTGAAGTTTCAGTGTTACGTCAGGCATTCACAGCGGCCGTCAACCGCGGTGATGCATTCACCGCTTTGGTCTGCCGCGGTGAATACATTCACTGCGGTTGACAACAGCGGTGATGCCCAAACATGTGTATTTTGGAAAAAAAAATTATAACATGTGTATTTTGTGATTTTTTCCTAGTTTTTTCTTTTGGGAAGAATGCAGGAAAATCAATTATGGATTTTGGCAGAGTTTCACTAAGAAAAACTTATATATATTCGTAGTAAACATCAAAGGTGAGTTTGGTGTTATTTATAGAAAATGAATGGGTGTGTATAAAAGAAGGCGACTCTTTAGGTGAGTGGTTTCACACCAACCATTGAATTGGTTCATTTAGAAAAGTTTTCAGTCATAACATTGATTCGACTCATAGTAGTTGGACCGGTTGATTTACTCCAACCACCACATCAGTTCGTTCAAACCAATTTGAGATGGTTACACCAGACAATCTACTCAATTATCAAATAATTGAATCAAATCAAGTCGACCAAATCCAATACTTTCTTCCTATATCTCACAAAAATGATATTTCAAAAAATTCTCTTATCTCCTTTTTATTTCATTCCTATTCACACTATTTAAAAATCCAACATCTACAAAATAGACGATTGGTTTAACCATATTTTCATCTAATCTCATTCGCACCCTATCAAACAAAACTCCAAAAAATCCTCTAATTCAAACAAAAAGAAGTATTAAATGCGCCCTTATTATTGTATCAATAATTTGACACATTTTCAAATGTTTGTTGTCGAGCTCGGATTAGTTGATTATACATTAGACCGGTTTTCTCACGATGATATATATACTTTTTTGTCAAACAACTTGGGCTTCAAAGTCGAGGTCTTCCTCTCCTCTCCATCATCTTCCATCTTTCCCTTCGCTTGCTGTTATTAGTCCTTAATGAAGCTAACTAGCTTAGGTCTTTATAAAAAAAAATTGTCATACTAGTTCGTTTGTTATATAGGGCAAAAGTTGGTGTACGTCTAACTTATATATATGTTTGCGTCCACATATATTAGATGTACTTTGACAAATTAAAATTTTCATTAACTTTTTTAATTAAATTGATTTTATAATTTGAGTTTAGAAAATGAGGACATGCAGTCCACCCACTAAAAGTAAGGATATAGGGATGCGATTAGGTGCTAACCCTTATAGGGGTTAGCACGGTGATAACTAGCAAAAAACGCTACTAAAAATAACGAAATCACTACGGATTATTATAAAATCAATACAACATCTAAGCTAAATCACTACTAATTCAAACTAGTAGTAGTTTTACCATTGGTTAGGACGGTGCTAACTATTGTACAATTAGCACCATAACTCCTCCCAAGGATATAATATAATACCTAAAAAATTAAATAATTTATGGTCTAAATACTTAAAGACGATAACCGCACGATAAAATTAATGTACGTCAAATATACGCTAGAGTGAACCATACCTACTATTCAAACTTCAAAGCCCTAATTAGGGAAAGAAGCCAACTTGTCCTTCCAAAAACATGAAAAGAATCCATCTTGCCATAAAATTCATTTCGGAGGTTGATCATGGACCAAAGTTCACGTGAGTCTGCTGGTCATAGGTTGAGAATCCACGCGACTTTTCCGGTTGAATGCAAAAAAGAAACTAAAACGTCAACTTATGATAATGTTTATTACTAATGCCGGCATAGGCTGAAAGGTTTGTTGACGACATCGACACTTAGTACCATGAGCGGGTTCGAGTTCTACTCGTCTGCAACCCTAGTTCTAGTTAGGGTGGATAACGTATAAGTGGATAGTTGATCTACGGTTTGATACCAATCTACTTTCAAATAATTCTAATCGATGTGGGTAAATTGTGATTTGATAAATTTCCTACTCTCATTTATTCGGGTGGGTAGGTTGCAGGTCACAATAATGACCCGCAAGCCACTTTTACATAACGAAGAATTGGGCTTTTTCCTTCATACTATGGAATGATAATCTTATTGCTAAGTGTCTCACACACTAACCATTGACTTCTAAAGCTAGAAAAGCAAATCTGTTTCATATTTGTACACATAATAAACATGAGTGAGAGGCATATCCTAATCTAACAAAACCATATGATTGTAACATGAATTTTAGCCCTAAATTTGCCTAGTCGAGAAGCTGAATTGTTCCTATAGCTGTTTTTTTTTTTTTTTTTGGTGGTGTGAGTACAGCTGATTTGATTAGTTTCAAGCCAGAATTCCCTTGAATAATACTTATTATTGGAATGAAGAAGGAGAGCAGACCAGGAAAGGCCACTTGTTTTCCGTTATTCTGACTGGAGAAAGGCCACAACACAACGCGGACTTCCAAAGCATTCAGTGGTCACTCTTTGGCCCATAAATACGTCAATGCCTTAAGATTCAATACCAAATTACTACGTACCTGACTTTAACTAAAACAATAAATGCCCCTTTCAATTTTTCTAAGTACAACCACAATCTCCATTAAAGAAGGTACAACTCCAATCAATACTAAGTAAGTCACAGCTAGCTGACGAATATTTATTGAATTTGTACGATTTAACTACAAGTCCATATGGCCACCACTATACTACATCGTGACAGTATTGGCATCATAAAAATTTAAATCACACGTTTACTATTACTTGACGAAATCCTCACGAAACATACCGGCCACGATTAGAGCCGACTCGTTCGTAACAAGCAATAAAAGAATAAAAACGTAGATTGGTTAATAATGCTGGTCGAAAACAAAACTTCCGATAACAATAGTGATATCATATTTAGAGCATAAATTCAGTCAAACCGCGTTCCCTACACGGTTAAAAATTTCCGCGTAAACAAACAATTGAAGAATGAGAAACTTAGGTTGGTCAATAACGCTCATTGAAAATAAAAATTTCTAATAACGGTAGCGAAATCGTAATGAAGGCGCAAATCTAGTCACGCCGTGTTTGGCTTTTATCGTTAGAAATTTTCGCACAAGAGTGCATTATTTGGTAGTACATACTTAATAACGAAACCACTTATTTTAACCACGTTAAAATAGAAATTCATATGACTCCTGGATGAGAAAAAGTCCACGTGATGAAGTCCTATTATTTCAATTTTATTACACCTGCGTGTAATAAATCACAATCAGTTAGCAACTGCTTCCGTTATTACAATTTAGGAACAGCGAGAAGAAAATCCGGACAAAAGAACAACAAATGGAACCAGAAATTAAAATCAGAAAAGAGCGTTGGATTAAAATCGATAACTTGGTTTGTTAGCATTTTAGTCAATGGTCTTCTAGAGACAGTTTCCAATACTACAAATACAAGCCACAAAAAGATCGTGTGCCTTGCCAACCAAATTGGTTAGGTCAGCCCAATAATTTCTATTCGAACCCTAACCATAATTATCGAGATCTCCACTTCGTTCATCCTCGTGTTAAAGTCAAACCACTCTCTAACTATGCTAGTCTGCCGGAAGATCGAGTGTGCCTCACCTTGAAAGAGGCCTTGTTCACCATTGAGTTTATGCATTTATGGTTAGTATTTTTATAGTTCTTTTTTTTAGGTTGGGGTGGTTTGCTTCTTGGATTTTGATGAGAAATCTTGTTTCCATATCTCACATATATTGGATTGCTACTTAAATCTAATAAAAATGAGGCTGACCTAAATATATAGGGGCAACATATATGAGATTTTTCCCGCTTAAAATTTGCAGTCGTCGGTGGTGACTCTGTTGTTATTGATGGTCGACAGGCACGAGTAAGGTTTATGGGTTTCTGTCCTAAACCCTGAGCAATAGGAAACAAAAGTTCAGACCCAAATCCCATATACCTAGATTTTTAATAGAGTGATTTATGGCCAACCCTCAATATCTAAATGCCCCACCCAACCCTCAAGGAATTTTGGGTTAACAGTATTAATTGTCAAGAAACCTAAACCAAAACCCTTAGAGCCATGTATAGCTACACACAAAGAGAAATGGTTCGGTGTCGTTAATGCAATGGTCTGCATTGCTCTTACCCTATTTTCAAAGAAATCATACACTAACGATTCATTTCAACTCTTTGGAACCAGATTACCAGTGGTGGCCCGTGTGTATATATATAAAAGTAATGGAAGTAGTTTCAACCCTTTGGAATAATGAAACTAGACTAACTTTTCATCCACCTGGTATAATGTTTTTGTTAAAATAACGTTTACTGATTTATTTCATAGCAAAAGAGAACAAGCAGATGGATTGAAGATAAAAATCGCCAAATTCATGAAGAAAAATGGTTGCCAACCATGGTTGTCACGCCGGCCGGCGTGCCACCGGTTGTACCGGGTTCAACCGGTACCGGTCATAAAATCGGCGTGACACCACCGGTATGACCGGCATGATCAATATACGAATCTCTAAGTAAAATTATCTTATTTTAGAGAATTTAATTGATAAAAATTATTTTATTATTTATTTTATGAGTATAAAAGTTAAATATTGATGTTATTTGTTGGATTCAAATATAAATGTTTAGGTATTGATGTTAAATGTCATGTTTAAATATGAGTATTTATAATTTTATTTGTAATATTGACCGGCATGAACCGGCACAAACCGGTATGTGCCACCGGTTGAACCATTCCACTTGCTAAACCGGCACACTGGCATAAACCGGTTTGACAACCTTGTTGCCAACACAGTCGTTTGGCCTTTTGTGGTTTCTTTTCTTCTTAGCGTCTGCCGCACTCGTGTTCATTTTATTTTATTTTAATCCACACTGTATGCTTTTGACAAAACCAGTAAAGAAAGAAAGGGTGGAAGAAGAAGAAGAAGAAGAAGCAGCAGCAGCTTGCATGGTTCACATGTTGTTGACAATACTTTGGAGCTTAGCTAATTATAGGAAATCGACTACATTTTCCAATCAACAACAAATATATCAGAAAACAAAATGCAAATTCGGCCAATCAGTTTGTTGAGAAAGATTTTGTGTTCCAATCACTTGAACAATATTGTTTTATTTCCTGGATGAAGCATTTGTGTTTGTGATAGTAGATATAAGTTATGACTATAAGTGTAGCGTGCAATTTGACGAATGAAAGAACGGGTGTAGGACGATGTAAATATATAGTGTAAGATAAAAAAAAAAATGTAAGTTTAATGTTGTAATTAGATTAACAACTCATGTATTATAGACAAGATGGGACCATATGCTAATGAGATAATGGTGGTCGCGATGTGAAGTGAGAAATATAAAGAGTTGTCACTATGCTCATTTCCTCTGATTTGAATAATCATCGTATTAGTCTATCATTTTCCAACGAAGAAAGAACCTGAAACAAACGTGTAATTTCAACCAAGGCATCCCACTCTTACTATTTGTTTTCTGTTCACAACTCTCTCCTGACCCAGAAGTTGAACTAGTAGGTGCGGCCAATTGCTTGAGTGTCAAATTGTCAAGCAAGCAAAGATAATTTGAATACGTCCAACCAAACAAATTTTTAACCAAGGGAAGAAAAAGACACACAAACAAGAAAAACAAAAAAGAAAAAAGAAATAGAAGAAAATCCCCACATTTAAGCCACCACGAGCACGACTACTGACTAGAGGAGTCCACAAGAAACAAACAAACAAACCCGCTTGCCTTACACACAGTCCACTCTTCACCTCCCGATTTAATTAATTAATTAATTAATCTGAATCAAAATTTTCTTTCGGGTCTCTCTGGTTTTAATCTGCTCCCCTCCCCCTTTTTATTGCCGAGTCCATTGCACCGTTTCCCAGACTCTCTCTCTTCCTTTCTTCTCCCCCGATCCCCAAAATCTTATAATTATAATTCCGATTCTTTTCCCTTCTCTTTCTCTCCCTCTTGGATTTTATGGCCAGAGCCCGCACCAGTGGACTCTCCATTGATTCACCAGATCTCGCCACACCTCCGCCTCCTCCTCCTTCTCCTTCCACTCTCACTTCGACGACTCTATCTAGTCATACCGCCACCACCACCGCCCCGCCGCCCTCCTCCTCCTGCAGGTTCCTCTTCGCTCGCGACCACCACCAGATTCCAACCATCCTCAATTCCCTCCCTCTCATGGACTCCTCCTCCGACGCCGCCGCAGTTCGCTCTTCGTCTTCTCCTCCACCTCCTCCATCTCAACCGGCCACAATTCAGTTCCCGGTCAACCTCAACTCCTCCCCCTCCAACCGCCTCGCTCGTAATCTCCTTCCCCGTGACGATGCCAGCGACGAAGATCATCATCATCGAAGGAAGCTGATCGGTGAGATGGACTTCTTCGCCGACAGGAATACTGGCAACGGCCTCGATCTCATGAGTATCGACAGAGTCCCCGCCGCCGACGACCCTAACCGCGGATTGGAGTTTAAAGTTAATGTAAGTAGAAACCCGATTTCCGTGAAATTCAATTTATTAGGTTACTTTTCCCTTTTCGATTTCGAAATTCGGATTAATTTGAACCCGAAACGGTTCAATTTTTGTGTAGACCGGGTTGAACCTGCTGACCCCCAACACCAGCAGCGACCAGTCCATGGTCGACGACGGCACCTCCTCGAGTAACGCCGACGAGAGACGAACCAAGACTGAGGTAAGTTAATTGATTAATTAATCAATTGATCAGGGGGGAAATGAAATGATTAGTGTAATTAATCATTTGTTGATTGTTGTTTAATTTTTCTTAATTAATTGTATATATCATATAAATTATCATCTCAGATGGTGATTCTACAGGCGGAGTTGGAGCGGGTGAAAGTGGAGAATCTCCGGCTGAGAGATATGCTGAATCAAGTCAACAACAACTACAGCGCGCTGCAGATGCACGTAATGACGCTGATGCAGGATCAGAAGCCGCCGCTCCCGCCGCCGCCGCCGGACGAGCAGGACAACAACGGTGGAGGAGCGGTGGTGGTCCCTCGCCAGTTTATGGATCTCGGACTAGCTAATTCATCCGCTGCGGCTGGCGGCGGCGGCACGACCGGCGACACGGATGACCTGTCGTTGTCATCGTCGGAAGGACGGAGCCGGGACCGGTCGAGGTCGCCGCCGACGGCGGCGGAGGAAGGTTCGACGATGATGGCGGCATTCGAGGGAGAGAAGAAAGCGGCGGCGAGTGAGGAGAGTCCGGATCAAGGAGGGTGGGGAGGAGGGAATAAGGTAGCGAGATTCAACAATTCGCCGAAAAGCGTTGATCAGACTGAAGCCACCATCAGGAAGGCTCGCGTGTCGGTTCGAGCTAGATCAGAGGCTCCAATGGTATGGAATTTGTTGAAAAGAAACTGTGTGAAATTTGTCGAATTAAGTTGGGGAAGTCTGGTCTGGTCTGGTTAACTAATTGCGTGATTTGACTTAACTTTGGATGGTATTAATTAGATCACTGACGGGTGTCAATGGCGGAAGTATGGGCAGAAAATGGCCAAGGGAAATCCGTGTCCTCGCGCCTACTATCGCTGTACTATGGCTACCGGTTGCCCCGTTCGCAAACAGGTATCTAATTTTTATTATTTTTCCACATTTCATTTTTCTTTTCTGGCTCCTTTCTATTGAAATGGAAACGGAAATTTTCAAATATAACACACCAGATTAAGATCATATTTCACATATATTTGAGCCATACAAATTATAAAACTACTACATCTCAATTTGCTTAATTTATATTATTAGGCTAAAGGAATTAAATTTACCTAGAAAATTTAAGTTTGTAAAATCTCATTTTACTTTATGTTCAAAACAGTGATTAATGTTAGAAAATATTAAGAGTTAATCAGCTAACATTGCAATGGATAAGATTATTATTGTTATAACTAGGATTCATCTACTCTTCTAGGGGGTTTTGATTTTTGCGTTTGGCTCCATTCAGAGGTGTAATTGTTTGTGATCTCTATTTCTTGGTAATACAAGCTATCTTTTGTTAAAAAAAAAAAAAACTAGGATTCATCTAATTTTATCTAATGTCTCTGGAGGAACAAAAATGCACAAGTGAGCTGCTTACCATTTTTCTCTCCGTTCCTCTAATTAATTCAACTAATTGAGTGTAAAATTAACTTGGAATAGCATGCAACTAATATGTGTCCTTATTCGTGCCTCCTGTAGTCCTGTTTACGATTCCTATTTCTGCATGCATACTTAAACAACGAACAAATCAAATCATACTTAGTTTAATCTTTTACATAATGAGCAATGCCTAGGAAAACAAAAACAAAAACAAATATTGATTTTTAACGATGGTGTTTAACAAAAACAGGTGCAAAGGTGCGCCGAAGACCGTACAGTGTTGATAACAACCTACGAGGGGACTCACAACCACCCACTGCCGCCAGCGGCAATGGCGATGGCCTCGACGACATCCTCCGCGGCGAGGATGCTGCTCTCCGGCTCAATGTCCAGCGCCGACGGCCTAATGAACTCCAACTTCCTCACCAGAACCCTCCTCCCGTGCTCCTCCAGCATGGCCACAATCTCAGCGTCGGCGCCGTTCCCCACTGTTACATTGGATCTAACCCAAACCCCAAACCCTCTCCACCTCCTCCAAAGGCAGCACCAACCGCCCAACCACCACCACATCCAGCTCCCTTTCCCCCAGGGTGGCAGCGGCAGCAGCTTCCCCGCCGCCGCTGCAGCTGCCTTGCTGCCCCAGATATTCGGGCTTCACAACCAGTCCAAATTCTCCGGGCTGCAGATGTCCCAAGATATCGACCACCACAGTGCTGCCGCCGCTCAGTTCGGGGGCCATCAGCAGAACCCGCTCGCCGATACGGCCGCCGCTATCGCCGCGGATCCTAACTTTACGGCGGCTCTAGCGGCGGCGATTAGTTCGATGATTAGTGGCGGCGGCGGTGGTGGCCAGGGAAATAGTAATGCGAATGCCACCGCTAGCAACAGTAATGGCGCAATAAATACGAGCAACGCTAATGGTAGTAGTAATAATAATAATAGCACCGATAATAATAATAATAATAAAATTAGAAATTCTAGTTTTCCTGGAAAATAATTAACTTTCTGTTTGGGGCTCAAATTTTTTTTTTTTTTTGTCTGGGTTGGGGTATTATTTTTTATTCATTGTTTTTCTTCTTCTTTTTACTGATATATATATAGGGAGAGAGGGTGAGGGAAAGCATATAGAGTATACGTGTTGATTAATCTTTTTTTTGGGGTTTCTTCACGGCGGAGGAGGGGACAGGTTTAGGCTTTAGCTAAATTGCTAGCTAGGGTTTTTCTTTTATAGTTATGGTGAGGTAGAGTGTAATAATTTACTATAGGGTTTTGGGTAGCTCTTTTTTTTTTTTTTTGTCTCCAAATAATTTCTTTCCAACTGTATGTCAATATTGAAAGAAGAAACAAAAGAAATGGACGAACCAGGGAAATTTTTGTTTAATATCTAATGAAGCTAGCAGCTGTTTCAAATTTCAATATATCTTCTCTCTATGATTTATGCATTCATATTATCCTTTACTTATTATGCTCCTTACTTGGAGATTCTTGCTCACAAAGTTTTTTTTTGGGTTGTTTGGATAGAAAGAAAAGAAAAGATATTTAGAGATAAATTGTAATATTCTAGGCAAATCCCATCGTGAAATGGAACGGTGAACTGGAGAAATTAATGGTCATAAATAAGAAACCATTTATAACTGACAATTCGTGTTCTGGGATGAAATGGAGGAGTTATTGTAAATACCCCAAAATTAAACGTGTTCACTATGAAGCACTGCAAGAATGAGTGAGCTTATGAGAAATCATCTTAACATGCACCTCAAAACCAAAATCTTGAGAATCTAGACTCAAAACGAACAATATATTGTCAGGAAAAAAATCGCGAAGTTATAGAAATCGCCCGTTAAGTATAAAAATTATTCTCATATCGGGAATGACTCTCGGCAAAAGAGGCTTGGTTTGGTTGGGCAGAGAGCGAGTTGGTATTGCAAGTTTTCGTACAGCCTCCTTTGATTTTGAGTATGACATTTACTATATCGGTATAATTTTAATTAAGAAAATTCATCCATAAGAAGAAATATTTTTGGCAGTGTTGTATATTTTATCATCGTGAATAACGATTTTGTCCAATGATAATACTAATGATCTTAAATCTGGGGTTCCAAATTCAAATTGTTTAAAAATTACCTACTTAAAAACAGTTGCCGAGGGAGGTAAGGAGGAGACCCACTTGGCAAATAATTGGGCAACAAAACCCTTTAAATATATAGGTTTTAGTATGATAATTCAAGTTTAGGACCCTATACTCTCAACGATGTTAGCTCACCAAGGACCCCGGTTAACTCAAAATTCATTAGGTACACAAGTATTTATGTTAGTAAAATTTTAAGGACCCCAGTGAACTCGATGTCTGGCTACGGCGCCACTGCTTAAAAATATAATTCTCCATTTGAAATATGCAGTATTTATGAATTAGGCCAGAGGAGGCGGTCATCTAACTAAAGAATCAAGTCAACGAATTCGTCTCTTGTAAGGTCAATTACATGCTATCTTATAGCGAGGGTGTGCTCTACTATAAAATAAAAGGCAGTGAGATACTGAGATTTTTAGCAAGAGGTTGGGGGATTTGGTGGGTAGCAATTGATTCCTAATTGTCAGCTTCCTATAAAGCTTCTTCTCTTGTTTTATTTGATATCCTATATTTTGAAATGGTTAGTTTTTCTGATTATTTAGTGAAATGGTTAGTTGGGTGTATTGTATGTGAATTTAAGAGTTGGGGTTTTAAATAGGCGAGTGTATGTATAACTTCGGTATTTTCTTAATATTCTAGAAGAGTGTATAACTATTGTGCATTTAGTCGTTCGGTTGATTTGAGTTAAATCGTATAAAGGAGGAACTTAGGATACTCCTAAATATCGGTGCTTTTATATACGAGTTGAATTTGTAACGTAGAAATGAATTTTCTAATCATGAATTGACATTCGTAGAACACACACAATAGGTAGAGTCGTCCTCATTTTTGCGTAGCAGTGTAGCACTGAGTAGTGAAAATGCAGTTCATTTGCCTTCAAGGCGACTTAGCGAGCGTATGTGGCCTCTTTAATCTTTATAAAGTGCATGGAAAGTTTTGGGACGTGAAGGTAAAATGATTAACAACCTTTCCATCCTGAAGTGGGCGGGCTTAAGTCTTTCCTCAGCTCAGTTCCATTTTATGGGCCCGCAAAACTTTCTTGTTGTGCTCGTTAAATGCATTCTATTCCTATAAAACAAGCCCAATGCTTCAAAAGGTCCACCACCTACTTGGCTTTGGTTAGCAACTTAGCATGACAAATGAGAGTATTTTGGCCGCAATCAAAATTAAGGACTGTCAAACTAGGAGAAAAGGAAGCAAGAATTTTGAGCAAATTTGATAATTAATATTAGTGGATAATACTTTTGAAATTCGTGAATGATGTATAGGATTAGTCTTTCTTAGGATGAGATAGGATCGTAGGGATGGCAATGTGTGGATTTGAGGCGGATTTGTCTAATTCAATCTCATGATCTTCATTTCCAAATACTCAAATTCATACCCATTTCTTACCCATGCTGTGGAATATTAACCCATCCCCATACCTGCGATTTTTGAATACCCTTGGATAATACCCACCCCATCAACTACTCACCATTAATTAAGAATATGGTGACAAATATGGATACGACTGGCCCAAATTTATGAAACTAATACATAAGAGGATGAAATTAAGATTTGGTTGCCATCACTTACGTTTTAACATGTTGTTTTTTCTTTCAATTACTATTCATTCCATTAACAAATTACAATAGACTCCTTATATTTTATGCATATAACATAATATTCTTGGTGGGGTGGGTTTGGGTATGGGGCGGGGGATTCCAAAACCATACTCATCAATCTTTTTGCGGGTTTTACCCATATCCAGTCAAAGCGGGGTTCCCCGCGTTGACTGGGTTGAAAGCGGTCGGGTACCTACGACCATGGGTTTGGTTGTCATCACTAATACTAGGTGTTAGCAGTTAGCATCATGTTGACACTTTCATTAATGATACTATAGTAATTTTCCTTCCCCTCCTTCTTCTCCCCTTTCCTTTTTCCCTTCCCCTTAGGGGTGGGCAAACGGTTCGGTAAACCCGAACCGAACCGAAACTGAATTAAACCGAACCAAAACCAAAATAATGCTATTCGGTTCGGAATTCGGAAGGTAAATATAGATATTTCGAAAACCAGGGTTCTTTCAACCGAACCGAAATTCCGACCGAAAAACCGAAATACTACAATTGCAACCTCCAAATGGTGGATTTTTATATTTGTAGTTGTTTTTATTCTTAAATATTTGAAATGTTTTATGACTTATGTGTTGAAAAGTTTGATTTTATCATTGATTATGCATATAATTGCATATTTATTGTTTATATTAGGAGTAAAAAATAATTTAAAAGTGAGAATATACAAGTAGCCTCACAAATTCGGTTTTGTGTTAAAAACCGAAACGAATTATAATTCGGTTTAAACCGACCGAACCGAATTGTAATTCGGTTCGAATTCGGTTTGAGGTTTGGGAGAATTCGGGGACCCGATATTCATAATTTCGGTTCGGTCAAAACCGAACCGACCGAATGCCCACCCCTACTTCCCCTCCATATTTTCCTCTTTCTCTATGTTGGCAACAGGGGGTTAATTTCATAAATATTGTTTTTTTTTTAATTTTACCATCAATATGGTGGTTTAAAAATAATTTACACAGCTATTGTGTTTGTAGAGGATTAGCAGCGAGCCCGCCCGAAACTCAGGCGGAGCCGCTGGCAGAGCCATCACGCACGAGTCTCAGGCGGGGGCGCCCGTACTTTTTTTTATTTTGAATCCCTGTCACTCGTGTCTTATCCCATCTCCTTCCTCCCCCCAGAAAACACCACCAACCCCGCTTCTCCTTCCTCCTCCAAGTAGCGGTCCCATCCGACTCCGAGCAGGCTTGCTTGGAGAGAAGGCGGCTTCGCCCCAGCCTCATCTAGCCTCGCCTGAGACTCAAGCGGCCCCGCCTCAGACCCGACCAATTTTGCCAACCACTTTTCATCAGCCAGCAACATATCTAGATCCAGAATGTCCGACGATGATGAACCAGTCGCCGGCAAAGGAAGGGGGAGAGGGTGGCGACCGCTACTGAGGTGAGTACTCGCCGGCGGCGGCCGGATTTTTTTTAATTTAGTTATATTTTTTTATGTTCTGATTAATTTTTTCCCCCTGTTCCTAGGCTTATGGATAGTTATTCCAAGAGACCACCACCTGCGACAATTGATACAACTCCGGTGGATCCGATACTTCTTTGGGGACATGGGCACCATCGTATTGACTCGGTTTGGGCAAACGACGTAAGTCGTTAAACTACTTCTATAGTTTTTTTATTCGGTGAACTAAACTGAAATTAGAATATAATTACGCATGAAATAAAATATATGTTAAAATTAGAATAAGTTTAAATTAGATATATAAATACTAGGTGAACTGAATTTAGAAATACATATGAAATTGAGTTAATATAAGTTTTGTGCACTATAGGCTGGTGATCGACCTTACCATATTCGAGGTACGAGCAATTTATTCATGTACCATCCACATTATCAGACGTACCTCATCGATGCGGGCTTGTTTACGGTTCTGCCATTGGTCTCTCTTATTGGTGATCAGTGTTTAATTACTGCGCTCGTAGAGCGTTGGCGACCCGAGACATCGACCTTCCACATGCCGTTTGGTGAGGTGACGATCACTTTAGAGGACGTTGGGACACTGATTGATTTAGCGATCGATGGTGATGTCGTCATAGTAGACATACCAGATGAGGACTGGTCGGTTACGTGTCTTCGAATGTTAGGATGGGCTCGTACTGATCTTTCCAGCGGTGTGATTAGGATTGCTTGGCTCAGGAAACCTTTGATTAGCTACCAGCAAATGCATCACCAAAGACTACAGGGCAGTTTGCACGAGCTTATGCTCTATCTCTGATGGGAGCTGTTTTGTTCCCCGATCGGTCTGGAGGTTCAGTTCATCTGCAGTACCTACTATTGGTGGAGGATTGGCATAGAGCTGGGAGGTTCGCCTGGGGAGTAGTTGTTCTATCCTACATGTATCGTGATATGGGTAGGTCACTGCAAATGACGCAGTCCTCTTCACTAGGTGGCGACCTTGGTGGATGGTCCGCTTTACTGATGCTCTGGCCGTGGGAGCGATTTCCTCATACAACACCACTACATACGGAGACGGGGGCGCAGATTACCGAGGCCGCAATCCCACGTGGCCTTCGATGGCTTCCGGCCCATACCCGTCTGCATGGTGATCAATTCTATTCGTACAAGCTGTGGTTTGACGAGAGCACGACCTTCGTGGTTAGTATATAATATTTCGTTTTATAGAATAGTTTTTATTAGTTTGTTTTAGATTTAGGAGTAATTATATGACCAATTTTTGTGTGTAGTGGCGTCCTTATTTTCAGAGAGCCTAGGACTTCAGCGGTACTGTGATCTAGTCTGACACGTTTCGAGCAGTAGTTCCACTTATCTGCTTTTCATCAGCGATGTGGCACCATACAGATCGCGTGCTCAGACAGTTTGGCATGATGCAGGACCGACCTCATCAGCCACATACCGCGGCTGAGATTAGGTTTTTCCTTCGCTAGGGCCAACATGGGCCATCACGTGGGTAGCAGTTGATACAAGCAGCCAGCGAGTCGATTGATTTGTGGAACCATTGACATGAGTTCTGGCACACAGAGAGGAGTTGCAATGAATGCAGCGGTTACTTTTTTATTAATTCATATTTGTATTTTAATTGTTTATAGATGTGTAGAATTTATGATATTTTAAATTTATTTTTCAGTACGACAACATGGAGTACCTAAGTTGGGTTTACGTGATGAAGTTCGAGATGGAGGGAAGTCCACCAACCGGATGGAGGAGTTGGCTGACATGTTGGCAGCAGGGGTTACAACTTTAGATTTCAGTGAGTGCCGACATCCCGATCCTACTGAACCTATACAACGGTATCCTGTTGATGAGCACAACCTAGACATTTGGCCAGAGCGTAGGGTGCATCCATCGGACTGGGGCGTGCCACCGCCATAGTTCACGCAGGAGCCTGAACTACATAGATGCCTTGACGTCGATCAACCCCCATCACGGAATGTCTAACTGCCTTTTCTGACCATGGCTTCATCTTCACTTTGCACTTGATGGTGTACTATTAACGACCACTTCTAATTTGTGCTTCTGTCTCCAACCTCATCTTATCGAATTTCTCCAACAATCGCCAATAGGTATTTTGCACAAGAGAAGCTATAGGAAGTGAACGAATACCTTTGAAAACACCATTGATGCTCTCTGCCATGTTGGATGTCAGGATAGACCAACGACGCCCACCATTATATTTATCATGTGCTAAGCTCCAACGAATCTGATGGTGGTCCTCCCAGTTATCACAAGAAATATTTCTATCAGCGGCCACCTTCTTAAATTGCTCAACTTGACGATTGAACTTCTCCAAGCGTTTTTCTCCGGCTAACAAAATAAATAACCACACGAGTTACATAAATTCATGACATAATCATATCGAAAATAAATAATACATTAAAATAAATAACAAAATCAAATGACGAAGGCTTACCGACTCGAAATAGTTGCTTATACATAATCTTGCTTTTAGTCTTCCTTTGCAAATTGCTTGCATAGTGTTGCATCACCACCTCCACTCCCAACCTCTTCCGATGTTATTCATGGCTTCATATAGTCCCACATGTCTATCTGAGATGATGCAGACATCATTTCGATCGGTCAAACCTTGAATGTGACTTATGAACCATGGCCAACTATCAGTATTCTCGCTCTCCACTATGGCAAATGCAATTGAGAAAATCTTCTTCCGACCATCAAATGAGCTCGCCATGAGTAGAACTCCTTTATACTTTCCAGTAAGAAATGTTCTATCAACAACCATGACTCCTGGACAATTCTTGAATCCATCTATACAAGGTCCATAAGCCTAGAATACTCGCTCAAAGATCAAATGACCTGGTTGCGATGAAAGAACTCTTACTCAATTGATAACGATGTAATTGCACATATTTGCGCCCCTAGTTCTTATCCGTTTGAGGGGCATGGTCGTGTGTTTTGGCCTATTTTACGCCGGGTTGTGCTATTTTGTCGTGTTTCAGGTCCCAGACGTCAAAGGGAAGGCTAACCGCGAGTTTCGGGGCATTCGGAAGTCATTTCGGTGAGCTGGAGCCAAAACACGGGCAGCCGAAGGCATTACACGGCCGTGTACCTCTGGCCGTGCTTTTTATGCCGAGAGCAAATTTGGTTTGGCCAATTCAGTTGCAAACACGGGCACTGAAGCACGGCCGTGTTCAGTCAAAGCACGGTCGTGTACCTCGCGAAGCACGGCCGTGTTTCCAACAGCTGCTGGCCGTGTAATTAAACACTGGCCGAAACACGGGCAGGCTCAGGCAAAGCACGGCCGTGCCCTCGACCGTGCTTTGGCCACTGATGCTTTTAAGCAGATTTTCAGCCACAACTCAGGGGATTCGAGTTTTTGAGAGAAAGAACGACTTCTAGAGAGAGAAAGTGACGAGCAAGAGTTCCCAAGTGCCCTAGATTGATCTTCAACATCATTGGAGGCCAGTTTGAGCTTGGAGAAGTGCCAATCAACGTCCAGAAGCAGGAATCCATCCTTTGCAGTATGAATTCCGTGTCTGATTCTGCTTTTGCTTTCTTCTCTATGGAGTAGTTCTCCCATTCATCTGGGTATGGAGAACCCTAGATTTGTATGTTAGGCTTTGATTGTATGAACCCAAGTACTGATTCTATGATTGATTATATTCGATTGAGGTTTTAATGATTGAATGACTTGAATCCTGATCAAATTCCTGTTGTTTCTGCTTTGACCTAGAATGAGAATATCTGCCTAGGTTGATAGAGTATCCTTGATTGAAGGTAGGGAGTTGGTGACTTTAGTCGAGGAGCCAACTCACTATTCTGTACCGGATTTACTCCGGTAGTGGAGGTTTTGTTCTTAGGGCCTCAATCTGTCGACTCCGCTGGAGGTTAGTCGCCCGCTAGAGAGTCAGATTGAGAGGGTCTGAAGACCTTTAGTCGAGACTTCAGGCTGTTTAAGAACCTTCCGCAGTATAACTGTCATAGAAACTGAACTTGGTAATTACAATCCGGCTTAACTGCAGTCTAGGGGGAACCATATCCGGGTGACCTCTTTAACCTGAATACAACCAGTTTGTTTGCTTTGTTAGTTTGATAGTTTAGACTTGCATTACAGTTTCATTGCTAGATAACACGAATTCACTGAGTAGGCATCATATCTAGGACCCGGGTTGATAATTAAACCCAAACCCGCTATACTACGCTTTAGGAAGTGGTTACACTTGGCCAATTCCTAGGGTGACAGTAGAGTCGAGTCATCAATCAATCATTGATGTTGACATTTTTCTCTTTACCACCCGCAAGAATGTTTGCAAATAATCGTAGGATTCTTTCCAATTTCCATGCAACTTCTCCAATGCTCTTTGTTTCCCATACCAAGCCTTTTTGTAAGTAATTTGCATATTAAACTTATCTTTCAACTCGGCCTTCACAGTTAGAACACTCAGATTTGGTTGGGCACGTACCAAATGTTTCACAGACTCAGATATAACGTCTACATCAAGATGGCGATGATCCATCGATTGAGTCGTACTGCTACAAGAATGCACCAACTCGGCCTTTCTCACAGTCCATTTGCTTCCCACATCTCGACATCCAAACCGCACCATCCAAGGACAACTGTCATCATTGTGCTTCAAACATCTGATCTTCCATATTGAAGGTGACGACTCCACCACGTTATACTGAAAGTTGCGTTGTCGTGCGTAGTGTTTAATTGCATAATGAAATAAAACACCATTATGCCATTTTGGAAGACAGTAAGTGAAACCTGTGATCACATCACTATCTTGTACTGCTTCGTCTTTACGTCGTATTCTCTGAATTAGATTATCACAAAGTTTCTGATATGTCACCCTGGATGGAACAGTCAACTGAAAACTTCTAACACCAACGAAATGGACTGCCAAATTGTCCTCTACTATCTCTGATTTCCACCGAGCGGCTAGTTCAAATCTTCTATAATCACTACATAAAAAACAAACTCACTAATTACTAACTAAACAAAATCATTATAGCATTTGAAGAATATAATTAACAAAATAAATATGTCTCTTACCTATTATTAGCCATCTTCCCAGCAACCAGAGCTTCTCTCGTCTAACTTCGTCAATTTTTTTTGGCAACGAAATGGACGGAGACTACAACCAACACCAGGGGAATCCACAGCAGGTTCCCCCGGTGAATCAGGTCCTGGGGAACAACCCCATACCCCAGGATCATGGAGTTCATCATCCACCACAGCCGGGTCCCACTTTGGAGTACTACTACACTCCGCGGATTGCTGACATCCGCTCGGTCATCCTCTACCCGCCGATCCCAGCAAACAACTTCAAGATCAAGCCATGCTGGATTCAGCTCATCACATCCTCGATCCAGTTTCATGGCTTGAAGGATGAGGAGGCCAGGGTACATCTGTCCCGTTTTCTGCAGCTGACAAACGGGTTCAAGCTGAATGGTGTCCCCGATGATGCGATCCGCCTTCATCTCTTCCCCCATTCTCTGGCGGGGAATGTTAAGAGGTGGTTGGAGATCCAGCCCCCATTGTCCATCACCTCTTGGGACGATCTGGCGGACAAATTCGTGCACAGGTATTATCCGGCATCGAAGACTACAGAGATTCAGCGGGAGATCACTCACTTCCGCCAGGAGCCAGATGAGTCACTTCGGGATGCTTGGGAGCGATACATGGGCTATTTCTGGCAGTGCCCCCATCATGGCTTCAGCGATGCATTCACTGTGGGGAACTTTTACAGTGCTCTCTCTCCAGATAGCCAGAGGGTGATTGAGTCTTTATGCCCAGGAGGGGATGTTCTCACTAAGACTCCACCAGAGCTGAACCAGATGATTAATACATTGGCTACCAGAGATCACTCCTGGGGGCAGAGTAGCAGAGGCAGACATTCCAGGGACCGTGGTGTGCACGCCATGGAGTCCAGATCCGGACTCGAGCAGCAGGTGGCTGAGTTAGTGCAGACATTGAAGCAGCCCAACAGTCGGATTCCGGGCAGAGGTTTGGCTACACCTCCAGTTGCTCAGTGTCAGTGGTGTGAGAGCTCCAATCACCTAGTGGAGGACTGCCAGGCTATGAGGGAGTCTACCACACCCCAGGAGCAGTTGGCCTTCATCGCCAATGCGAGGCGCCTCGATCCATACAGCAGCACATATAATGAGGGGTGGCGCCAGCATCCCAACTTCGCCTGGAGCAGCAACACCACTAAACCACATGGTTTCCCAGCACCAGCAGGTGGTTTTCAGCAGAGGCAGCCCTACCAGGCTCGACAGGGGCCAGTTCCACAGCAACCATTCCAGCAGCCCCAGCGCCAGTTTGCCGAGCCAGCAGCAGCTCCAGCTCCAGATGACAGGATGACGAAGCTGAAAAACATTCTAGCTTCATTCATGACGAGCACTCAGGCGACTATCACGAGGTTGGACCAGAGTGTAGCCTCACTGGAGGCAGGTCAGAGGAACCAGGGTGCCATTTTGCAGGATTTGCAGACCCAGGTGGGCATCTTGGCCCGCCAGAACACCACCAGGGCACCGGGGACTTTGCCTGCCACCACTGTCCCGAATCCTCGAGATCCTCATCAGCATCAGCAGCTGGATGCCATTTTTACCAGGAGCGGTAAGACCATATCTCCTGATCCTGTCCCGGCCAGACAGGAGGAACCACTGCCTACTTCAGCACTTCCAGCCGACGATGCAGAAGTGCAGGTGGAGAAAGAAGCCCCTGCTCCCAAGCCACAACCAGTGGTTAAGGAGCATGTACCCCAGCTTCCCTTCCCCACTCGCCTACACAAGGACAAGCTGGAGACTGAGTTTGCCAAGTTCATGGCAATGTTGAAGCAGCTCAATATCAGCATACCGTTCATGGAGGCACTGTCGAAGATGCCCAAGTATGCCAAGTTCATGAAAGATATCTGCACCAATAAGAAGAAACTTGGGGATCTCTCGATTGTGATGCTGAGCGAGGAGTGTTCTGCTATCCTGCAGAACAAGCTGCCCGAGAAGCGCAAGGATCCAGGGAGTTTTACTATCCCTCTTACTATTGGCAGCATGCATGTAGGAAAGTCCTTGGCGGACCTAGGCGCTAGCATTAACGTCATGCCATATAAGTTGTATAAAATGCTAGACCTAGGTGAACTTAGCCCTACTAGGATGAGCATTCAATTAACTGATCGTTCTATTGTGCATCCTAGGGGAATCATAGAGGATCTGCTTGTTGGTGTTGGTGCATTCACATATCCTGTTGATTTTGTTATTCTTGATATACATGAGGATGTGGATGTGCCCTTGATTCTAGGTAGGCCATTTCTTGCCACCGCCAAGGCACTAATTGATGTGCATGATGGTAAGTTGATCTTGCGTGCTGGGGATGAACAGGCTACTTTTTCTGTGACTGAGTTTGATCACTGTGCTATGATTGCTGTCACGCCTGTGCATGCTATGTCTGATCAGGTGCACGAGCCTGTCGTGTACCCTTCTGCACCTCCTATTTTGCAGGACCCTCCTATCATTCCTTCGCCGCCACTCCATCCAGCCTCGCCTCCGAACAAAAAGCTCAAGGAGGAGTGGCGGCCGAAGCAGCAGGTTGCTAAGCCTGCGCGGAAGAAGAGTGGAGACCACTATGAGCTGGTCCCACCTCCTGCACCACGACCACCCTGGCCGTCCGGGTACTCACTCGCCTGCATCTTGCCAGACGGGCAGGTCGAGCTGACTGATGAGGGTGGTCGCATCCGTCGGGTGCACGGCCACAACCTCAAGCTGTACCTCAAGAGCGACGTGGATCCGCTCTTGGAGGCACCTGTTCCTGCACCGCCCTGAGTATCCACCATGGGCGTCCAGCTAATACGACGGTAAAGAAGCGCTTGTGGGGAGGCAACCCCACCACGGTTTGCATTTCTACCCTTTGTTTTTATTTATTTATTTCATTTTTTGTCGGTTTTTGAGTCCTTGAGTCAGTTTGGAGTCAGTCTGGAAAGTTTTCGTGCCTCGGGCGGTTCGTTTTGATGTGTGATTGGGTAAATTTTAGAGCCGGGGCACGAATGAATCAGGGTGGTTTGCGATTGAAAATTGGAAAAATGGCATTTCAGGCTCGGCATAAAAAACACGGGCAGCAGGGGTAGAAAACACGGCCGTGTTTCTCCCCGGGCCCGCCCGTGTTTTGCCTTTAGCCCTCGGCATAAAAAACACGGGCAAGGGGCTTTGAAAACACGGCCGTGTTTTCTTCTGAGCCCGGCCGTGTTTTAGAGGCTGATTACACGGGCTCGGAGCACCCGAAACACGGCCGTGTAACAGCCCGCCCGTGTTTCGGCCTCCCCCCTATAAAAATGCAATTTTTCACCCAAAACCTCAGATCAGTCATTTTTTTTCACAACCCCCAGCCCCTCGTCGCCGGAAAATCGGCCCTTTCACATTCTTCCTCGATTTTCCGGCCATAACTCCCTCTCCCGACCTCCAAATCACAAACCGCTAGCGCCCCCACGCTCCTGGCGTCGAGGAGCACATTCCCCAATAATTTGGGCTGATTTGGCTGCGGTTGGGTCGCCGGCGGTGAGTTTTCCGGCGAGTCTCCGGTGTGTTTTCCGGCGATTTTGGGTGCTTCTCTCCACTTTCTTCCTCTTTCTCGTGGTATCTTCTTGAGTCTCCAGGTGTGTTCTCTTTGTCTTTTCTTATATTTTTGGAGAATCG
The DNA here is from genome assembly GCA_964030455.1 of Linum trigynum. Lineage (NCBI taxonomy): Eukaryota > Viridiplantae > Streptophyta > Magnoliopsida > Malpighiales > Linaceae > Linum > Linum trigynum. The sequence continues at coordinate 21,502,300 of OZ034821.1, read as the reverse complement.
ATACCTAGAGTTAGGAGAAGAACTTTTAATTGTGGAATGCATGGTTTGGGGAATATTTTGGGGTTTGGGGGATGATTGGGCTGATTGCATGTTGAATGGCCTGTGTGAATTGTGATTTTTCTGTGATGCCTCGATTGGTGCTATTTAGAGCAGTTGTGGTTGCTTGTTTAACCGGGGGCCTAGTCCACTGTCCAAATCGCTTGATTTGAGGGTCCCCGGTGTGTTCAGCTGGTATTTCTCGTATGATGGGTATGTTTGTGTCGCCGGGAGTCTAGCCCACTGTCCATATCTACCGGTATGAGGACTCCCGGTGTGGTTTGGCCTAACATTGACCCCGTTTGCTTGTGTCCCCTTTGTCCTTCATTGTGTTTTGCAGGATCATGGAGGATTATCTTGACCGGCTGAACATTATCCAGCGCCATAAGCTGCGGAACCTCCGCCCCCGCAAAATCGCCGAGCACCATCACCTCGATTGGGAGGTGTTCGAGGAGCTTGGTGCCAGGCCACAGATGGAGGCTGCGGTCCGCTCCCCTGCCTGGCGGCGTCTGCTCACCCTTGCTGAGCCGACCTACAAGGAGTTGGTCTTGGAGTTCTACGCCACCTTCACTCACACTCAGAAGGGGACCTCCGATCACGCTAATGCAGTCCAGTTCACTCTCGGTGGGGTGGAGCACTCCCTCAGCTACTGGGAGTTCGCCAATGCACTTCGCCTCAACTCCCGGGAAGCTGGTGGGCCGCCTCTACGCCTTGATCTCGCTGATCCCACGGACTTCCCTTCTCAGGCGTACTTTCAGAGCATCTGCCTGCCCGACAGTGTGGATGAACAGTACGTGGCCAGCCAGACGCGGGCTTCTCTCCTCCGTCCGGAGTGGCGGATCCTCAACCACCTGATGTGCACTTCCTACACACCCAGCGCAGGCTCGGCCAACCGGGTCACGCTCCGCACACTCTGGTTGATGCATGCGATGGGTCGTTCTGAGGACACCATCCAGCTGGGCTCTGTACTGGCAAGGACATTCACGAAACCAGCCATCAGCACGACTCGCGCCCTCGTTTGTGGGCCAGTGATCACCGCCCTGGCCCGCAACTACGGGGTGGATTTCACCGGGATGACTTTGGTGTGCGCGCCGTCTCCACTTAGCGAGGCTACTCTTCGCAACCAGCACCTGCTTGCTCGCTACGGGCGTCAGCGCTGGATCGAGGGCCTTCCTCAGCCACCTCCTCCTGCCGAGGGTGACCAGGCCGAGTCGAGCGCCGCTGGTGGGCGCCGAGGTCGCCGTCGCGTTCCCCGTCAGGCTCAGGCTCCCGCGAGCCCCTCTCCTGCTCCCCGGTCTCCTTCTCCTGGGTCACCTCCTCCAGTGGTGGTGCCCATCTCTGATCAGTTGGCAGCGATCTCACAGCAGAATGACCGCATCCTGGCCGGCCAGGAGCTCCTCCACACCCGTCTTGATCGTGAACGGGACCGAGGGCGTCGTATCTTGTCCGGGCAGCACTACATCATGTCCTACTTGGGCTTGGACCCGAACGCAGTCCACTACCCGTTCGTGCAGTCCCCGGGGTTTGAGGATGAGTACCCTCCACCCACCGGCGATGGTGGTGATGCTGTCTAGAGCAGGTTTTGTACTTTATCTGTTTTCCATACTGAGACTCCGTGATTTGTGGTTTCGTTTTGTTTTGTTTTATCTCGGATTGTAGACTTGGTACTCTGACTCCTATCACCCAGTGTGTGTTTTTGTGTCTCTAGCTCTGTGCCCCTTCTTTTGACTGGTCCGCCATCCAGTCAGCGTTCCTGACCACTGTTTCACGGTAACATCGTTCCCCTTCCCTCTGCTCCATTGAGGACATTGTCGCGTTTAAGTGTGGGGGGTTCTTTGTATGAATTGGAACGTATATATATGTGTGCTTGGAGCCTAGTCCACTGTCCAAATCTTGAGATTTGAGGGCTCCAAGCACGGCTGTTTGCTTGATTGATCGTATTGGCACTGTGGATATGATTAGTGAATTGAATGGCTTTTGACTTGATACATGGCAACTTGAGTGTGACTTAGACGACTTATCGTGATGACTGAGATGTGCAGTAGAATTGTGTAGGAGTTCAGTTTCTCAACTGTTTGCTCACCAAATATGACTTGGTTTGATCACTTGCTTTTGACAGTCATTTATGCATCTAGTTCAGGGAATCAGAACGAGAGATAGAGCATATAGGTAGCCATGTGAGATTTGAGCCTGCTCGTTTCTTTCTTGTGCGATAGTTTCCTCTTCCATGATATGCAGCATTCACATTGTCGTTAGCTAAGATGATGGAGGCATAGGATTAGCCCACGACCAAATTGACTGTCCTAGTGTGTCATACCCCCTAGTCAGCCCCTTTGAGCCGTGTATTATCCTTTCTTTTGGTCTGAAATGAAAAAAATCACCCTTTGCATCTTTTAGAAGGTTCCACAGAGTGGTTTTTACATATTCTCTACTGTTTCTGCTAAGTGTAATGTGAGGGTTGGAGGTAGTGCTTAAAAGTTGGGCAAGTGTTTGAAATTGTGCAGAGGTGGTGGTTCTCTTAAGAAATGAAAAAAATAATAATGAAAGAAAATCAAAGAAAAAAATGAAAGCAAAAGAGCACCACCACCAAAACTCTGAGTAATGCCCATGTAATAGTGTTTCTTACCAGTCTGGCTTAGAAATACTAGCATTTATGTAACCTCCTTCGCTCTTGTGCTCTGAACTTGAGTAATGCAGAATAGCAGAAAGAAAGTTATTGGTTTGATTGATTGTGAGTCTGTTGGGTTTGGAAATGTGGAACCTTGTGCTGTATGAATACTTCCACCACCTAAAAGGCCTTTTCCCTATGTCCAAGACCCTAACCAGTCATCTGAACCTGGGTCTAAGACCTCCGGATTAGTTAGTGATGACACCCCATTTGTGAACTCTAGCACTTAGAGGCTGCATTCATGATGAAGAGATGTTAGGGACCGAGAGATTGAGCATGCGCATTTTTCGCATCATATTGTCCTGACCCCACTGGTCGAGAGTGAGTGATTCATTTTCTCTTATTCTTTATACTCTTTATCCCGGTGAGGACCTAGATTGCTCGGTCTTACTTCTGATACCTTGAACTTTGTGCATGATGTGACTGTTTTGAACAAGTGGTTGAGTCGAGTCTATGTTGGTTGGTGAACAGAAGGGAGACTCTTCCTTTGCTCGATTTTACTGCATTCGAATGTCATCTGTGGTGGTTGTCTAGGTTGTCATTGAAGTTTTCCATGTGTTAATGATCGAAAGCCAGTATGATCCACATGTTTTGTGCCGATATGTCATGCCTTGTTGTTTTGAGCTTACCTTGTGTCTGACTTGTTTGCTTGAGGACAAGCAAACGGTTAAGTGTGGGGGAATTTGATAACGATGTAATTGCACATATTTGCGCCCCTAGTTCTTATCCGTTTGAGGGGCATGGTCGTGTGTTTTGGCCTATTTTACGCCGGGTTGTGCTATTTTGTCGTGTTTCAGGTCCCAGACGTCAAAGGGAAGGCTAACCGCGAGTTTCGGGGCATTCGGAAGTCATTTCGGTGAGTTGGAGCCAAAACACGGGCAGCCAAAGGCATTACACGGCCGTGTACCTCTGGCCGTGCTTTTTATGCCGAGAGCAAATTTGGTTTGGCCAATTCAGTTGCAAACACGGGCACTGAAGCACGGCCGTGTTCAGTCAAAGCACGGCCGTGTACCTCGCGAAGCACGGCCGTGTTTCCAACAGCTGCTGGCCGTGTAATTAAACACTGGCCAAAACACGGGCAGGCTCAGGCAAAGCACGGCCGTGCCCTCGACCGTGCTTTGGCCACTGATGCTTTTAAGCAGATTTTCAGCCACAACTCAGGGGGATTCGAGTTTTTGAGAGAAAGAACGACTTCTAGAGAGAGAAAGTGACGAGCAAGAGTTCCCAAGTGCCCTAGATTGATCTTCAACATCATTGGAGGCCAGTTTGAGCTTGGAGAAGTGCCAATCAACGTCCAGAAGCAGGAATCCATCCTTTGCAGTATGAATTCCGTGTCTGATTCTGCTTTTGCTTTCTTCTCTATGGAGTAGTTCTCCCATTCATCTGGGTATGGAGAACCCTAGATTTGTATGTTAGGCTTTGATTGTATGAACCCAAGTACTGATTCTATGATTGATTATATTCGATTGAGGTTTTAATGATTGAATGACTTGAATCCTGATCAAATTCCTGTTGTTTCTGCTTTGACCTAGAATGAGAATATCTGCCTAGGTTGATAGAGTATCCTTGATTGAAGGTAGGGAGTTGGTGACTTTAGTCGAGGAGCCAACTCACTATTCTGTACCGGATTTACTCCGGTAGTGGAGGTTTTGTTCTTAGGGCCTCAATCTGTCGACTCCGGTGGAGGTTAGTCGCCCGCTAGAGAGTCAGATTGAGAGGGTCTGAAGACCTTTAGTCGAGACTTCAGGCTGTTTAAGAACCTTCCGCAGTATAACTGTCATAGAAACTGAACTTGGTAATTACAATCCGGCTTAACTGCAGTCTAGGGGGAACCATATCCGGGTGACCTCTTTAACCTGAATACAACCAGTTTGTTTGCTTTGTTAGTTTGATAGTTTAGACTTGCATTACAGTTTCATTGCTAGATAACACGAATTCACTGAGTAGGCATCATATCTAGGACCCGGGTTGATAATTAAACCCAAACCCGCTATACTACGCTTTAGGAAGTGGTTACACTTGGCCAATTCCTAGGGTGACAGTAGAGTCGAGTCATCAATCAATCATTGATGTTGACATTTTTCTCTTTACCACCCGAAAGAATGTTTGCAAATAATCGTAGGATTCTTTCCAATTTCCGTGCAACTTCTCCAATGCTCTTTGTTTCCCATACCAAGCCTTTTTGTAAGTAACTTGCATATTAAACTTATCTTTCAACTCGGCCTTCACAGTTAGAACACTCAGATTTGGTTGGGCACGTACCAAATGTTTCACAGACTCAGATATAACGTCTACATCAAGATGGCGATGATCCATCGATTGAGTCGTACTGCTACAAGAATGCACCAACTCGGCCTTTCTCACAGTCCATTTGCTTCCCACATCTCGACATCCAAACCGCACCATCCAAGGACAACTGTCATCATTGTGCTTCAAACATCTGATCTTCCATATTGAAGGTGACGACTCCACCACGTTATACTGAAAGTTGCGTTGTAGTGCGTAGTGTTTAATTGCATAATGAAATAAAACACCATTATGCCATTCTGGAAGACAGTAAGTGAAACCTGTGATCACATCACTATCTTGTACTGCTTCGTCTTTACGTCGTATTCTCTGAATTAGATTATCACAAAGTTTCTGATATGTCACCCTGGATGGAACAGTCAACTGAAAACTTCTAACACCAACGAAATGGACTGCCAAATTGTCCTCTACTATCTCTGATTTCCACCGAGCGGCTAGTTCAAATCTTCTATAATCACTACATAAAAAACAAACTCACTAATTACTAACTAAACAAAATCATTATAGCATTTGAAGAATATAATTAACAAAATAAATATGTCTCTTACCTATTATTAGCCATCTTCCCAGCAACCAGAGCTTCTCTCGTCTAACTTCGTCAATTTTTTTGGCGGTGAAGAACCGAAGGAAAAGAGAGTTGTATATATGGTGCTGTAGTGGATGAGGGAGGCAGCGAAACCGCCTCAGTATCGGGCGCCACCGTTGAGGAGTTATGATAGGCGCCAACGCCCCAGTCTCGGGCTCCACCGATTGAAATGATTGAAAAATGTTTAACTAGCGGCTGCGCCTCAGTCTCGGGCGGGCTCGCTGTTACCCTACAAAAAAACATAATATACATGTCAATAGTTTTAAACCGCCATATTGGTGGTAAATTTAAAAAAAAAGACAATATTTGAGGAATTTATCCGCAATAGGGTTATATATATATAAATTACAGTTTTGGTACTCAAACTTAATACACTTTAACATTTAGTTCCTAAAATTAATTTTTTACATATAAGTTCTAAAAATATTGACGAAAAATTACAATTTAGTACCTAATTTTTCTCTATCTTACATTTAGATACCTGAACTTTTAAAATTTTGAAATATGTCCACTGCTATAGAAACTTCTGGGCTACTTTAAGAAACTTGTGGTCTGGATTTTGTGTTGTAGATTTTGTGGTGATGATTTTGTGGTTTGTGGCGTGGATTTTTGTGGGGTGGATTTTGTGGTGGGGATTTTGTGAGGTAGATTTTCCCTTCCCTATTTAATTGCACATGACACACGTGAGTCCCTCTTCCCCCAATTTTTATTAATGACCAGTGTGCCCATACGCCTTTACCATTCATTAATTGTGGTCAACTCATTTGAATGAAAAATCATCCTAAAGAAATGTTTCTATTGGTTAGAGCTAGTGTTAGCATCATGTGTAACAAAAAATGCTAGCACTCTAGCCCATCTCTTATTTCTTTGTCTATCTTTCCTTTTCCTTTTCATATTTATTTTTTATCTTTTAATTTTGAATATATCTCATTTATTTTAACTAAGATTTCAAATATTTGACATAGAAAATGCATATTTATTATCTACAAGATAACATTTACTTTGATATAGTTCTAGGAAAAAATCATATATGTATGTCTATAAGATTTTTGGAAAATATTTATATGTACATATTTTTTCTATAGACGGTATACGAGAAAGGACAGGATACTAAGATCTCTAACTGCTACCCATAATTATAGTTTTCATTAAGGGTAAAAGGCTAAAATGACAATAAAACGAATTACGACTAAAAGCCTGTTAACTAACGCAATCTCTTCCTCGGCCTCACTACCCGACTTTTTTTTGTTTAACTCCTTGTCCACCAAGATCAAAACCTATGATAGATTCTCCTCCGCCATGATTGATCAGATCACCTCTTCCATGCCGATCCTTGTAGCACCTCGAATCCATGGATGACTCCTCTTCCACATATTCACAAAGACCTAAGTGGACAACAATAACATTGAAAGTATCATATGACCTAGGAACCAGGTGACAATTTATGCCTTGTATGTGCCTGACAGTCAATGATATATAATGGTCCAATGATTTACTATTTTTTACAAAGCCTTCCCAGACTTGGATCTTTTGTGATAACTTGCTAACGGTTTTTCCAGTTCTTTACCTATATATGTAAGTTGTTATTCATCTATTGGGAAATCAAGAAGAATATTAAAAAAATCTCCTAAATTCTAATCTTCCCTAATCCTCTCAAATTCTCTTCTCACCCTATTCTGGCTGTCAACCATCTCTCTCTTTTCTACCTTAGTTCTTATCCATTTCTATCTTATGATCCCTAAATCCTTAATTATCTTCTACAATCCCTAAAATCCCAAATCTCAATATGATACGAACATGCTTTAAAAACTTATTTCTATAACTTTTGAGCTATTAACCAAAGCATAGAACTCCCTGGATTAGATAACCAATTCTACATTCGTCCTCTTATATTCAGCCTAGAACTAAACAATTTCCCCAGTTTTGACCATCTTAGATTCTTACTTATCCTTTACCAGATCAGAAAAAATGGTAATGTCTATTTATTAGGGATGGCAATTTCGACCTGACCGTTTTACCCGACCCGTTTGGTCTGTTTTGGGACGGGGCGGGCATGGGTACTCTCATCGTCCCGACCTGCCCTGACCCACCCCATTCTCGACCCGTTCTTGCCTAACTTACTTGTAATCTTAGTCAAATTACTTAGGATTTTTCTTTTATTACATCATATTTTAGCTATAATAAAGTTATGGATTTTTCTACGGTGACATGCATGTCACCGTGACATGGACTTTTCGGTCGACCTAATCCAACATGCGGTCGACCGAATGGACTAATTCACGTATGTGGGGTTCCGAGACGCGGTCGACCTCTTACATAATACGGTCGACCGCTTTGGTGGTCTAACAGAATGAAAGGTCGACCCAAATATCTCATAGGCCGACCCTTGTGCACCTAACAGGTCGACCGCATTATGAAGAGGTCGACCGCATTCACACCGTATCCGTATTGGATATGGATTCCAACACCAGAAAGGTTCCACAATTGGACAAGGAAACGAATTGGGTCGACCCATTGACGTCCTAAATCTCTATAAATACGAATATAAGTCCCCTTCAACGCCTCCAAGTCTGAATTAGGTTTCTTCCGATTAAGAGCCTTTGTGAAGAAGATCGTTCGCGGTTGCTGTTGTACGCGTTGGAAGTGGTCGACCAGGTCTAAGGTGAGGTCTACCTAATGTACCATTCGTCGTCTTCTTTTCTAATGCGTGATTTCTACCGGCTAATTTGATATATTGTTGGGTGCAGAATTCCATTCGGTCGACCGTGACGTCAACCAGGTCGACCTGACGAGACAATTCTGCGTATTTGAATTTAGGCCACAACTTGGATTTCTGTACTTGCGAGGTAACCCAATTGGTCGACCTCAATTGTTTCAAGGTCGACCGTTCCTGTTTTTTTGGTTATTCAACCTGAATGTCGACTTTGGCTTTGATTGTATGACTATGTTGTGCTTGAAAAGGTCGACCGCGCCAGATATCTGGTCGACCTATCCTTTTTTCGGTTTAATTTTGAACTTACTTTTTTTTGTTAATTGTTATTTTCCTGCTGGATAGGTCGACCTAGGAATAACAGAGGTCGACCTTAATGGTTGTGGTAGTCACTATTTGTCTTCCAGGTCGACCTAATACTTTGTCAGGTCAACCACGTTTTTGTTTTTTGGTCAATTGTAGAAATTTGTAGTTGAATTATGATTTATATTTTTCTTGAAATTGTTTAGACAATGACGCATGATGAGAAACTGCATCAAGATTTGGGTGAAATCATGAAATTGTTGAAAGCCACACAAGAGAAGCTGGCGGTGTGTCAAACACAAGTCAATGACTTTCAGAATTCCATGCGTGATAGAGTGGAGCAATTGTCAGTTCGACTGACAAATATGACTGGGATGATGCATGACAGGTTTGAGAGGCTAGAAGGTGCTATCAAAGATATAAGTGCAGAACGAATGGAGAATGGCGGAAGAAATGGTAAAGGAAAGAAATTTGACTTTGGTAAAGAGGAAGAAGACCATGATGACTCTGAAAATTGCTACCAGAGCATAGACGATTTATTGAAAGAGCACATTTTAAAGGTATCCAAGTATATTCATATGTGATTGAAGATATTAGTATTACTATCATTAGTGCTAATTTGTTTTGTTTATATGTTTGACAGAGTGAAACAACGAATGGCAGCAAGGGTTCCTCTCCTAAGTACAAGAGACCGCGATATGAAAGTGACTCCTACACCACTCCACAGAAGGATCAATTTGTAAGAAAAGGATTATTTAGTGCTGATAGCGATGAAGATGAATCTAAGAGTCCTTTCGAAAAGCACGGGGTAAGTTTACGTTACATATTCATCTATAATGTGTGTTTGTGTTCATATGTTACTTTAATTTTAACTATGATTTGTAGGTCATGAAAGTGGAGGGTCTAGAAGGATTCACCAAAAATCTTCAAAATCCAGTTGAAGACTTGTATTATGTTGTTACTAAAGAGAAGGCTGGGGACAAGAATTGGGACAAGTAAGACGTTTTTTAGTACGTGTGGTCGACCGTTTAGGTCATGAGGTCGACCGCTTTTCCAATAAGGTCGACCGTGACTGTGAACAGTTCGACCTGTACGTTGCAAATCACAATTGACATTATTGTTATTTTGATTTTTGCAGTTTGACCGTTGTGGACTTTTTTTTTCCTGAAAACAAGCAACAACGTTATTTGATTTCGGTCATTAGCGAGAATAGCTGGGTTTGCTCATCAGTAAGTACTATACTACTACGACTTTCGTATGAATGGTGCACTATTTATGTTACGATTTACGATGATTTTGTGTTTGATTGTTGGATGGTAGGTAGTGGATATGTGTGCAAGGGCACTAACAATGTCTCAAAAACATGATGTGAAAGAGCCAAATGTGTGGTATTTGCCAAATATGTTTTCGGTAAGAGCCGTAATGTCAAATTATTTGTCATAACCTAGTTATTTATATTGTACCATGTCAATTCATCTCAACTAAAACATGGTGCAGAAAATGGTACGCGCTAACATGAAGACCAGACAAATTCGTAACAAGTTGATGAATGATGGCGTGGTCTTTATGCCGAATGTCGGTGCATGCCAGAAGGTTAGTCTAGTCAATGTCCCTATATCATTAAATTTCGAAAGTGCATTTGTTTGTATTCGCTGTTTATAACATATAGTGAGTGTTTCGTTGCTAGATATTTATGCCAGTTCTTGACGATGAAGCACGTCATTGGTTTCTGTATCTCGTCAATGTCCAGCAAAAAACTGCATTTTTGCTTGACAGTCTACCTTCAACTAGTGAGGCGAATCGTAGGCGTAAATCAGCACTATGCAAGAAATTGGTAAGTGTTTCCTATAATTTTCTGACTGTTAAGCGTAACGTATTATGCTAGAAACTTAAAATATTCATTATTTGTGTGTAGTTGTCCAATTTGGATGATATTTTCAAACTGGAGCGCATGAGCAATGTAGGAGTACCAAATTTTGGAGATTTCAATTTTGATGAGCTACGAGTTCAACGTCAACGGAATAGTACTGAGTGTGGTGTGCACGTCATGCAGTGGATGCGCTATGGATCCAAGGATCTTGATAGAGTGGTGAGTATATCGTCAAACAAATAACTTGTTTAATTTACACTTTTTTTAGTTGTAACGAAATCTTACATGGCATAATGCAGATAGGAGAAGAACACAAATTACCGGCTCGAAAGGAGATTCTATGGTATCTGGCTACACATTTTGAAAACCTTGCACGAGAAAATCTTTTCAAGCATGTAGTAGATGAATGCATGGAACGAGGCAAAGAGAGACAGAGTTCAAACAAAAAAGCAAAGAAATGAAGTCATTAGGTTACAATGTTGCATTATTTGGACCATACATTGAATTTGTATTTGCGAGATCGTTTCATTTTCGATTTTGAATGTTTATCGTTTATTAGATTTGTTATACAATTATGGATGTGAATGAATTTACGATTTCAATCGTCTAGAACAAGTGGTCGACCTCGTGACGCTTAAGGTCGACCTATGATACCGTAGCAAATTCAAAAACCATGTAGAATATGGATGGAATCTCGTCTGTTTGGCCTTAATAAAATACGGTCGACAATTTCAGTAAAGAGGTCGACCTGTTTCACATTTATAAACAACGGTCGACCATTTGTGTAAAGAGGTCGACCTGTTTCACATTTACCCAAGACGGTCGACCATCTGTGAAAAGAGGTCGACCGTAATGAATCATGTCCTTGTACAATTAGGATTTTGTGTACTTGTCCTTGTCGAATTATGATTTTATATAACTTTCACCAATTGGATAAGGAATTCGTCTAAATTATCTATAAATAGATGATAGTCTTAAGACTTTATTCGTACTTCGATTTATGCAATTTGTTGGAGTGAAGTTGTAATCTCATCGCTCTTATTGTGATCGGGTGTTGGTGGCGGTTTATTTTTATTCCGGTAGACCGAAACAATAAGTGGTCGACCTCTTTGCTAAGGTATGTCTCGTATGTGCTTGTTAATGCTTGTATGTGGTTAAATTTTTCCCACCATCCGGTCGACCACCTCCAATATCCGGTCGACCGTACTTTTGTAATTATATGATTTGGTCGACCTTTCAGTAAATTCAGGTCGACCGCATGTTTGTTATTTAGTAATAAGGTCGACCGTACAGTTCATTCAGGTCGACCTGACGAGAGCTAATTGTGTATGTTTTTGACATTAAGTTCGTATTCCGATCTTTGCAGGATGGATAACAGAGATGATACAGATGATAGAGATGATGATGAGGTTAACTTCGATGAGGAACCTAAGGATGCTCGAGAAGGAGCTATGGATAATTCAGATGATACAGATAATACGGATGATGAAGTGGTTGGGGATGATAATGAAACGGAGGGTGCTGAAGAAGAATTTATGGATGATGAAGAAGCTACTGAATATGAACAACAAATTCCTTCCATGGAGTTCCAAACATTAGAAGATGCAGAGAAATTTTACGATTCCTATGCTAAAGCGAAAGGATTTAGCGTTCGACATAGAGATCTTCGGAGGAATCGTCAAGGAGTAGCAATTGGGAGGACAGTGGTATGTTCGAGAGAGGGGACTAGAGATACGATGCATATAGATAAAGAAGGTCGGACTCGACAACATCGTAAGATGACAAGACATTATTGCAAGGCATCGTATACTGTACGCTTTGATCGGAATAAGAAAATGTGGGTTGTTTCTAAGTTTGAGAGGAAGCACTCACATCGTTGCTGCAATGAAGAAGAAACTCAATTCCTTCGGTCTCATCAAAATGTGAGTGAAGGAGACAAGGCACTGGCGATAGGGATGCGATAGTCAGGAATAAAACAACGCAACATTGTTCAGTTCATGAAGAATAAAGTTGGAGGATATGAGAATCTGGGGTATACTCCAAAGGATTTGGACAATGCTGTTCAGCAATCCCGAACAATTGACGACGATCTAATAGGAGATGTTAACCGAACATTGGGTTACTTGCAAAGTAAACATACCTCTGATGCAGGCAGCTTCTTCAAGTACACAACCAACGATGAAGGTGAATTAGGCAATCTCTTCTGGTCGGACTCCACATCTAGAGGAGATTACCATTTTTTTGGGGATGTCTTGGCGTTCGATGCATGCTACAAGCGCAACAAGTACAATCGACCATTTGTTATGATGGTTGGTGTAAATCACCACCACCGTAACATCATATATGGTTTTGCCCAGTTGGATAACGAGACAATCCCCAACTATGTTTGGTTGTTGAATACTTTTCTGGAGTGTATGAACTCTAAGATGCCAACTTTAGTGATCACAGACGGAGACAAGTCTATGCGTGGTGCCATTGCTACTGTTCTGGTTGGAGTGCCTCACCGTCTTTGTATTTGGCATATTGAGACAAATGCGACAACGGCCGTTCATAATAAGGAGTTCGTTAGCGCATTCACTTGGCGAAAGCACGAATATCGATTGAGGAGTTTGAGAGGCGTTGGGAGCATTTGATTAGTCAGCATGGTTTGTCTGCAAATAAGTGGTTGCAGGATTTGTACGCTGACAAATTACTGTGGCCAGAGGCATACTTGAAGGATATTTATTTCGGTGGACTCCAATCAACCTCGCGATGTGAGTCATGTAACCATTGGATAAATGGGTATGTGGGAACTCAATACAGCTTGCAACGTTTTGTTCAGAGCATTGATGAAGCACTGGAGGGGATGCATTTCACGGAGGTGCAGGATGATTATACTTCTAGGCACACGAGGTTGGTCTGCAAGCATGCCCTTCGCACTTGGGAAATGCAAGCTGAAAGTATCTACACTCATCGTACATTTGCTATCTTCAAGTCTGAACTAGAGAATGAAGCTTCTTATGTATTAGCGGAGAGAAGAACTGAATCAGATGGAACAGAGACATTCATACTGAAGAACTACATGAACCCAGATCGGATAAGGCGGTTAACATTTACTACGTCCAATCAAGACCTAAAATGCGAGTGTGCATTATTTGAATCTAAGGGGTTTCCATGCAGACACATGCTTACAGTAATAAAAAATATGGGATACACCGCACTACCCTCGTCGTGGTTCAAGCTTCGATGGACCCAAAATGCGAAGACACTAAATCGTCATCCTGGAGTTGGAGGTGATGTGGCAGAGAAAGTTGGTCGACTGATAAGACATGGAGGATTGGCTCTAAAGTGTAAGCGTTTATGTGACATCGCGTGTGGTAGTGAATCTGCTTTTAATCATGTCTCTAAGACGTTGGACGACCTTACTCAATGGGCAATTGAGTTCGCGAGGGAGAGAACGGACAACACCACACCAGCAAACCCTCAAGCACCCCTTCGAAGTGTGAAAGATCCAAAAATTGGGAAGACCAAGGGGACATTCAAGTCAGCTTGAACTGCATCGGGCAAAAGTTTAAGAAAGTGTTCGAAATGTGGGAAATATGGTCATTTTCGTCCTAAGTGCCCGAAACAAAGTCCCAAAAAACAATCTTAAATTTCTTCTATTGTTTTTTATGAGTTTATTTATATTTTAATAACTGTGATTGCATTGTAATTTCTTCGAATTATCTTAATAATTTATGAGTTAATTGATTGTTGGTTGAAATAATTAATAGCAATAAAACGGTCGACCTCATACAAATAACTGTCGACCTGAACACACACGGTCGACCGAACAAGTTAGTGAGGTCGACCGCGTATTTAATTCGGCCGACCAAACCGGTTTGTTTGCAACATCCACCCAAACCTCCCCCAATCCTCTATTTAAGGAACCCTCTCCCACTCATTCTACACCACAATCAGAACCCTATCCCACCACATCCACTCATTCTTCCTCTCCTTTCCCTTCTTCATCTTCTTCTCCATTTTCCAAAAATTCCATTTTCCAAAAACTCAAAGAAAGCTTCATCCTCATCACTTAGAAGAAGAACAAGGTATAGCTTTCAGTCCTCTTTTTCATTTGAGTCGATTCTTGTCTTCTTCTTTTTGTTTTCAAAAAATTTAAAGATGTAAAAGAGGGATTTTTCCTTCTGTTCGTCAGAAGCGGTCGACCTGTTCATCATTGTGGTCGACCGCAACTGGCTTTTAATCTATTTTATTTCTGTTTTATGGACTGAGGTCGACCTATGATGATATTGAGGTCGACCGGTGAAGTTCGAGTTGAGATTTCTGGCCTTATTATTTAGATCTGTAGCTTTAAAAGATGGATTTTCCCTTCTGTTTGCCAGATGAGGTCGACCTTCTCATATTCGTGGTCGACGGCATCTGGCTTTCAATCGATTTTTCTTTTTGTTGTATAGACTGAGGTCGACCAATGATGATATTGAGGTCGACCTGTGAAGTTGTGCTACGATATTATTTACATCTATAGCTTCAAAAGAGGGATTTTGTCCTTCTGTTTGCCAGATGAGGTCGACCTTTTCATAATCATGGTCGACCGCATCTGGCTTTCAAGCGATTTTTCCTTTTGTTGTATAGACTGAGGTCGACCTATGATGATATTGAGGTCGACCTGTGAAGTTTTCTTACGATATTATGTACATCTATAGCTTCAAAAGAGGGATTTTGTCCTTCTGTTTGCCAGATGAGGTCGACCTTTTCATAATCATGGTCGACCGCATCTGGCTTTCAAGCGATTTTTCCTTTTATTGTATAGACTGAGGTCGACCTATGATGATATTGAGGTCGACCTGTGAAGTTTTCCTACGATATTATGTACATCTATAGCTTCAAAAGAGGGACTTTGTCCTTCTGTTTGCCAGATGAGGTCGACCTTTTCATAACCATGGTCGACCGCATCTGGCTTTCAAGCGATTTTATTTCTGTTTTATTTGTGCGAAACTAACACAGGTCGACCTTTTCTATTTATGAGGTCGACCGGATCTGTTTTGCACTCAACTGCTACGCGTATTTGGGCAATTTCGGACTCGTTTTAATTTAGCCGAGGTCGACCTATGATGCTTCTGAGGTCGACCTATGAAGGCAAAAGTTCGATTTATTTGTGCTAAACTTATTGAGGTTGACCTGTGATGATATTGAGGTCGACCTCGGGCCATTTAAATCGATTGAAAGCCAATTGTGACTTTCAAAAGCCTTGCAGTGCAGGAGATTAGGCCATCTTGCAATGCACTCGAAGACATAAACTTTTGTGTCTTCGAGTGCATTACAAGGTGGTCTAATGTCCTGAACTGCACGGCTTTTGAAAGCACAATTGGTTTTCAATCGAATTAAATTTTCCGAGGTCGATTTATGTTTTTTCTGAGGTCGACCGAATCTGTTTTGCACTCAACTGCTACGCGCATTAGGGCCATTTCGGACTCGTTTTAATTTAGCCGAGGTCGACCTATGATGCTTCTGAGGTCGACCTATGAAGGCAAAAGTTCGAGTTGTACAATTGTCTTTGAATTATTTGTGCGAAACTAACACTGGTCGACCTCTTCTAATTATGAGGTCGACCGGATCTGTTTTGCACTCAATTGGTACGAGGATTTGGGCCATTTTAGACTCGTTTCAATTTAGCCGAGGTCAACCTATGATGCTTCTGAGGTCGACCTATGAAGGCAAAAGTTCGAGTTGTGCAATTGTCTTTGAATTATTTGTGCGAAACTAACACTGGTCGACCTCTTCTAATTATGAGGTCGACCGGATCTGTTTTGCACTCAATTGGTACGAGGATTTGGGTCATTTTAGGCTTGTTTCAATTTAGCCGAGGTCGACCTATGATGCTTCTGAGGTCGACCTATGAAGGCAAAAATTCGTTTATGTCGACCCATTCCCGTTTTAAATTAACTGAGGTCGACCTATGATTCTTCTGAGGTCGACCCATTCTCGTTTTAAATTAACTGAGGTCGACCGCTTTATGGAGTGGTCGACCGCGTATTGTTCAATTTGAAAATGTGACTAACGTGTATTCTTGCTTGTTTAATGGCGGGATGTTTGGCAAAAATAAGAAAAGAAAGTCACAAAAAGCTGCTGCCTCAAGTTCGGAATGGGAAGAGTTCAATCCCAAACTGTTCCAGACCAAGGATCAAAGTGACAACTATGAAGAGAAGAGAATGCACAACCGCAGGGTGGCTTCTGGAAGGCCATTGACGACGGATGCGTATTCTCATTTCGAGAATTACGGGTTTCTGGGACCCTTCATCGAGCAAGAGTGGCTGAAGGTGATATCTCTCAATGTACCACACTACCCAAAAATGGTACAGTACTTCTACAACAACATCGTCTACGAGCGCAATGCAAATGGATCCATTCACGCATTCAAATCCTATGTGAATGGGGTGGCGATGCGCATCAGCAAGAATGTGTTGGCGCAAGTGCTTGAGGCTCCAAACGAGGGGAAGAGAATCAATTCTTACGGTGCTTGGAATGAAACGCATTTCACGAGAGCCAAGCAAATCCAGAAGGTATGTGGTCTTGATGAAGAGGAAGATGCTCAGGGGCGCAATAGGCCATCGAGTAACCACCTGATAGTTCAAGCCAGAGTTCTTCACCACATGCTTTCCTACAACATTCTTCCAAAGGGTGGACATCGGGAGACAGTCACCTACTTCGACATGGAGCTCCTCACCCACCTACTGTTAAACGAGAAGGTGAACTTGCCATACTTGATCTTTAACCACATGCTTACTGCTGCAGAGAGTTCAAACAGGAATCTTCCTTATGGGATGATCCTCACTGTGCTATTTGAGCATTTTAATGTGAATTTAAGTGAAGAGGTGGGGTTAAGAATCTCAAGGCAGGAGTTCTATACTGTTTCATCTCTGAAAAAGATGGGCTTTGAGCTGCGTAATGGTGAGTATGTCAGAGTAAACAATGCTCATGGTGGTGATGATGATGATGATGATGATGATGATGATGATGATGATGATGATGAGGGTGATGAAGGAGCTCGAGACGAGCCAATGGCGGAGGCACAGAGTTCAACTCCACCGATCACCTTACAGCTTGTGTGGGAGCGCATGGATGGCATGTACGAGTACATGGGCCAGATGTCCACCCAGATGACTGGCATGCACGACTACATGGGGAAAATGACCGCCCAGATGAGCACAATGCAGGTGACCGTGAATGAGATGCGAGATGAGTGGCGATCTTTCAGCGGAAGATACATGCATCCCACCACATCCGAACACCATCATGCTAGCACCACCAATGAAGAAAATGTGGATGAGAGAGAGGGGGGAGATGAGCAGGAGAGAGGAGATTTTATATTGTGTGTTTTAGTGGTCAAAACGATTGTTGATTGTTATTCTGTTGTTTTTTTAGTTTTATTTTTATGTGTGAACAATTATGATTTCTGTTTTATTTTTAGTTGTTATGCTATGAATTGATGAGTCCTTGTTATAATTATTTATGACTAATTATGATGGTCTGAAACATAATTTATACGATTAAAAGAACCACACAAATCGACATACATAAGCAAAAAAGGCACGGGGCATAGGGTGACTTTCTTGTATTCAGTCGACCTCTTACCGGATTAGGTCGACCGCGAAACCAACACTTGATCTTGATTTTACGTCAAATAATTGGACACTTTGATAGAACACTTGTCTTCTATCTGGTCGACCTCTTTCCTTATCCGGTCGACCATTTTGTTAATGACTGCCATCAAGTGGTCGACCTATATACCTTAGGTGGTCGACCATGTTGTTTCTAACGCCAATGAAATGGCCGACCCAGGTTTTATTCTGGTCGACCAAAAATAACAACTTAAACTAAGTGCGGTCGACCAGGTGGTCGTTGAGGTCGACCGCAATGCTTTCTCGTGCTGCCCAAATTAGTCGATTCGGTCGACCGCCTTCAACAATAGGTCGACCGAAAAATGCATGTCACCGTGACATGCATGTCATAGTAGGCATACCCTAAAGTTATAAATTAGTGAAAACCTCAATTTCTCCAATAATTTAACTACATTATTATAATATTGTTTATTTTCTTGGTCTTATAATAAAAATAACGAATATTTCTAATGTTTTTCATATAAATTGCATACCCATTGGGTCGACCTGCCCCGACCTGCGACCTGTAATAAATTACTCGACTTGGACCTGACCTGCCACGGGGCGGGTCTGGGTACCAAAAAACCCGCCCCAGACCTACCCCATTACCATTCCTAATATTTATTATCCAAACATTTTCAAGATTCTTTTATTTTATCCAAACCTATCGAAATTCCTTTATTATACAACTGTTACCCCACCGTTAAATTTCCGTTAACTTTGGATAAAATAAAAGGATTTGTAATAGGTTTGGGTAATAAATAGACATTATCCTTAAATTTATAATAATAAAATACATTTAAATTTTAATTTCTGATGTGTACGCTGACGTGGAGCTCCATTACAAAATAAGTAATGGTAACAAAATGAATATCCAGACTTTGATCAGTTACAATACATTTGGATAATAAATAAAATTTCTATAAGTTCGGATAAAATAAAATAATTTTGAAAAGATTTGGATGATAAATAGATATTAAAACAAAATTGATATCCTCTTGGATACTTGAGACGAATTGGATTATTGATTACTTCTTTGTGAGTTCAAGATTAATTTATCACTTTATTTTCAACTGTAGCCCGTTTTTCTAGAATTAGGGAAGTGATGGGCCTACAGTATATATTTTTGTCATGTTTGGTCATTAACCTTTGGTTTTAGGGTTAATAGCTTAGTTTGGCCCGAACTGTAGACAAACTTTCTACTTTGGCCAGTGGTATCGGAAACTGCTATTCTGGCCTAAACTATGTAGCATACTTCTTTATTTGGCACAAAGGCGGGTGCCATCAAATTAGATGGTCAACTGAGTTGACCGTTAGTCAAGGTCCATCTCACTTGCCACATTAGCTATCAGGGAATACAAAATTATTATTTTTTTGAATTTATGTATTTTGTTTACTTCTTAATTATAAAATTAATAAACGAAAAATATTAATTAAAAGAACCCCCAAATTTTCCCAGCCCCTCTTACCTTATCCTCCCGCATTGCCTTCATCGGGAAATAATTCCCTTACCCTTCCAGACCCATCGTCTTCCCCAAAACCTACTTCCCCGACGATTTCCCTTTTTGATACTCTGGCAAATGCAGCGGCGGCCGGTCGGTGAAAGACGCCGCCGTCGCTGAGTGTTGCGCGCCTCCTTCCCCCTTCCCTGTGGATTCACCTTCTCTTCTTCTAACCCAAAACCCTAACCCTCTCACCCAGATGCTCTCGCCACGCTCACATAAGCCGGTTGGTGTGATTTGAATATCGCGGTTGAGGCGCCGCATTCCAGAAGGACTAGTCCTTCCCCACCTATCTCTCTCTTCTCCAAAAGTCGCTTTCAATACTAGCCCTTCCCCACCCATCAATCTCTTCTCCAAAAGCCGATTAAAGCGAAGTTGTCGGGACCACAATGGGAAAGCAAAGCAAGGGACCACTAGGTAAGCAAACAATATCTCTCTTCATAAAAAATAGAATCCAAAAATATGGATTTGGCCAAATGTGGAAGACTGTAGTGGAGATTAAATAATAGTTGTTGATTTGTCTTTGTTTGTATTTTTTTTTTATTGTGTACATGCAGGATGGACGATGTGATTACGCTTATTTTGGTTCATGGAGGTGCTATGGACATGTCTGGTGTGGCTCCGCAGTATGTTGGTGGTTTGGAAGATGTGATCGACATTCATCGTACTTTGAGATTACAAAGACATTAATTGAAGATTTGGCATGTTTATCGGTTGAAAGGGTTTGGTACTTGACCCTGGGGGAAAGCATGGCTACTAGGTTGCTTGAAGTACACTCTGATATGGAAGTTATGACCTTACTTACAGATGCCGAGAAAGGAGATTTGAGGGTCTACTTCGAGGCAACCAAAGACATTGGTGAGTTTGGGTATATGGGTGACAACTACGGTCATGACCCTCAAGGATCGGATTTAGATGCTGATAACTCGGTTGTGCCTTAGTTTCTGTTAGTAGAGGAGAATGATAATGTCCAACATTTGATAAGGAGTACCACAAAATTAGGAGGAATGTTCGAAAACGGAGGCAGCATTTTAGAGCACAGTATATGGGCTCGGGGGACGAGGTTGATTAGGTGTTGCTTGAGGAGAAGGAGGATGATCAGAGTTTGGCTGGTGATAATGCTGGAAATGTCTAAGGTGAAGAAAATGATGAAGTTGCTGCAAATAATGAAGGTGATGGACTAGCTGAAGTTGAATCAAATGATGTATGTGCTGCAAATAATGAAGGTGAAGCAAACGATGAAGGTGCTACAAATAATGAAGGTGAAGCAAATGATGAAGGTGAAGCAAATGATGAAGGTGCTGAATATGCCGAATGTGATGCAAATAATGAATGCTCGACGGAAACAGAGTATAGGAGATCTGAAGAATCTGCTCATGTTAGAGGTAATATTGGTGAAGAGGTTAATTCTGTTATGTTTGACAAGAGCTTGTTTTATGATCCGAAGTGTGATCATAGAACATTGAATTTCAAGCCTTGTATGCGCTTCACCACCCCTCAGCAGTTTAAAGAAGTTGTAACCAGAAACGCGATTGAGATTGGAGTAGATATTAGATGGGTAAGGAGTAGTGGAGTGAGAAAGGAAGTTGTATGTGCACAGAAGAAAGAATATGAGTGTGAATTGGAGGGTGTATGCTAGTTGGTTTCGTAAACGTGAATGCTTTATGGTGAAAGGAATTGGAACAGCTCATAGCTGCCCCCGGTCACTTCGAATTCGTGCTGCTGGTTATAAGTGGGAGGCAAGCATGGCTTCCCGTGCTTGGAAACAAAGTGTATCCACCTAGGATTAGGCGAATGCCTGGTCGTCCTAAGACAAAAAGGAGAAGGGAGCATGGGGAGATCAGGAGCAGACCTAGCAAAAACGGAGTCGGAGAGGTTACTTCGCGAGAGAACTTGAGTGTCCATTGTGGAAAATGTGGTGGCAAAGGGCACAATGCCAGGGCATGCAAGTACCAGCCACTTCCTCCGAGGACTGCAACACGTCGCAAAAGGAAGCAACCACAACCAAATTAGATACTAGCCACCTCACAAGTTAATGACCAAGCTGGAATTGACAATGAGGTAACTAGTTAAACCTGTCTCTTTCTGTGTATTTGCAACGTGAAAATTGATGTTTGGTGATAACAGGCGCCAAGAAGAAGGGAAAAGGGGCATTGCTCTAAGTGTGGATCTGAGCACCATAATGCAAGGACATGTTCGATGAATGTAGGAATTCAGGTACATGTTTCTCACCTCAGTGAACAATTGCACGAAAATGTTGAATGGCTGTTGTGAGTAATGAGAGCTAAATTGTGGATGGATGTGTAGGCTCCTCATGTGGGTTGGTCTAGTAGACGTGTGACTGATCGAGAAATGCGAAGGGCTATGCAAGGCATCGAAACATATGTGGATGAGAATACTGGAAACATGTACGCTAGGGTATGTTAAACTCATTCGTGGTTGACATGGTTTCTGAATTAATTATCTTGTCATTTTTGTTATGCAGCTTAGCACCCGCGTTCCAGGACCTGGTGGTGTACAACCAACTGAACTGTATCTGCCTCCTTTCAATAGTACGCAGCCTCCGACTACTCAACCGGAGACACCTTAATGTGTAGTTTCGTAGTGTGTAGGACTCCCTTTTTTAAACAAACTCTTTGTGTTTCGGATCATCGTACTGAGGTCCGAGTTGGAGTCATAGGAATTAAATTAGCTCCCCATTTTGCACATGCTTTGGATAGCAGGAGCTAATGTGTATGTAAAACACTCTTTTCAACATTCGTATGAATGATTTGGTGAAGGAGCTAATGTTAATATTAAACCAGTTTATGGGTACACACTTGTTATGCATGTTGAAAGAAGTTAACAGGCACTGACAGAAACTTACTTAAAATTGAACAATTACTAACAGAAGGTAGCTTACCGCTTAACAAACACACACAGAAACTCTCTTACAGTTTTACAATCACAGATAGGAATTTGCTTGCAAATGAACCCACAATCATCACTCACAATTGAACTAACACCATTACAATAAGGCCTATGGCTACAAAGACCACACACCCGATCATCCGACTTTGTAGTGCACAAAATTTCTTTCACATACTTTGCAATTTCATAAAACTAGCTGCACTAATCATAGTAACCTCCGTAAAATCCTCAAGCATCGCCAATTTCTCGTTTCCTCTTTTTTGCCTTCTCTTCTACCTTACGAAACCGCCCTTCAAGTGGCTCCAATTTCAATTTAAGCTGCTCATTCTCCTCCATTATTCCATCAACCATACAGTTATAGGTGTCAAAATGAACCCGTTGGGTTGAAGCGGGTTGCACTTTTTGGTCTTTTCCCATTTTATTTTTTGTTTCTGTATTTTTATGTTTGGGTCGATTGGCTCTGATACATATAATTCTTTCATGTCTCATCAATAATTCTTTCATGCAAAAACGTCTGCATAAAAGTCTCATTCTTTCATGTCTCATTCTTTCATGTCTCATTTTCAATAATTCTTTCATTTTCTTTGTTTTCTATTTCTGCGAAAATTTCTTCTTTTCATTTTCTTTCATGGAATAATCCAAACAAAGGTGGTCCAAAAACATCTTTTTTAATTTTCGAAAAATCTATTGTTTTCTTCTAGAAATATTACTTCTAATTTTAAACTTATTCTATTGTTCTTGATTTTATCTATTTTCTAGTTTCTGTTTTATTTTGTTTAAACTAGTTATTATATCGGTAATTAATTCAGTTTTAAATACGGCTTCTTCCAAAGTTTCTGAATTTCCGATACACATTTGTTCTTCTACAATATCTGATACGAAGTGAGATAATTCTAATATAACCGTATTAATGTCGTTTACTGATGTAAGGTCTAGTTGCATCTATTCCTTCTATCAATTTATTTATGTAATGAGTGTTAGGCATCTTTACAATTTTTCACTCATTTCTACGATTAGTTCTTGTAACTTTTTTATTTCACTAGTATTATCATTTTGATGAAGTATAGTTATGTTTTTTATTTCCTTGTTTTCTTCTTTCTCCATTTCTTTCTGCTTATCGGTTAGTCTCATGGAAGAACTTCTCTCATCTATACTTATTCTTGGATGATCATAATTTGATTTTATTATTTTTAGAGGGGATTCTAATTGAATTAATGGTTTGAATAAATCTTCTATGGTGAAGGCTTCCTTATCTTTAAACGCTAGACTATGATGACTATTGGTCAGTGCATAGTTTATCTGGTATGTTACCGAAAAAGGTTTACTGTTTTCTTTCATGAAATTTTTTCTTTTCAATTCATACTTTATAATAATGGAAGAGTCTAGATTCCCATCTGTTAAACTAATTCCTTGTTGTAGATTAATATCGAATTTGATTATTCCTACTCCTAGATTTCCTTTTCCTTTTGCAATAATACTCTCTTCTCTATTGATGAGTCGATCATCTCTTATTTCTAGTTCTATAGGTGCACTTATCCCTGTTTTCATAGTAGATTTTAGAATGATTTGTATCCTGCTAATGTGAATATAAGCTATTTTATTTCTTTCTTCCTGTTGTAATTTGGATAATTTTTTCCTAATTTGTTCCCAATTTATTATTTGAATTAGGAAATCTCCCTTAGTTTGTTCTATTGGTACTGCCGTTTCTCCTATCATTTTTCCATATTTAATTATATTTTTCCTATCAAATATTTTGGATAAAAAAGACTTAGTAATAAAATTTTGCGTTTCTGATAAGGTAAAATTAGTTTGTTCCTTAATTTTCTTGACATCTAATATTCCATCTAGAAAATAATTTTCTTCCTCATTTTTACGTAAATAATCAAAGTAACTGTTACTGCTACTGGGGTTATCCGACATACCTGATTGTTGCTTAGGTTGATTGATGCAACTTCTTGCTATTGAACGTCCCCATGATGGTGTAGTGCGAGGGAGGCTGATTGCTTATGATCGTTGAAAATGGTGTTGGAGAATTCTTTGTGGTGTTAATGGTTGGTGTATAGTTTTATATGGATAGGTGGTAGTGGATATGAGCGTTTCCAGAGTATTATCTCAAACGCTCTGTGTCGAAGCACCAAGACTATACTTAGTCTTTTGAGAGAGAAATCTCAAACTTTTATTCTACTCTGCCCCTTATGAAATTCAGATGTACATATTTATAGATGCAGGGGCTTTGCCTGCTTACATATGTACTTACATCATTCTCCACTTAAAAGAGAAAGCAAACACACCGTACACACGTTTTTGCCTTATGGGCTACATTATTGATCAGAAAAAGAAAGAAGAATCTTTATTCATTTTCTTTGTTTGATTCCTGAAGCATTGTCTTCTTCTTGGTTGATGTTGCCTTTTCTTTTCTTTGTTTGACTCCGGTTGATGTTGCCTTTTCTTTTCTTTGTTTGACTCCTGAAGCATTGTCTTCTTCCCCATAGTGGATTACATTTCTTTGATTCCATTACTGCTACTAGTGTAGGTAGTCATATCTGTTGCACAGTGGGTGCATATGTGATCCTCGTGTAGCTGTAATTATTCACAAAGTTGTTGTTTTTGTTTGACGTTATCGGGGCTAACGTTCCTTCTAGATTAATAAAATCCTTGGCTAGATCTGTGATGAATCCCCATTCTTCCGCTGTGATCTGATTTTTAGAATTGCTAATGATGATCTTGTTGGTGCTGGTATAATTGACTTTAATATTATCTGTTGGGTTAAGATAATATAGGGCCTGACTTACTGAATATAATGATCTGACTTGATAGTCCTCTGTGTCCTGGCTGTCTCTAATTCATCTCTGGTTGGATAGTTGCCATTATATACTCCCATTTTGATGTTGCTTTTGATGGCACGACCATTTCTTCCTTGTTGAATATTGGATAGCTGGATGTGTATCGCAGATAGATTTCTCTACCCTTGGCGAATGAGTCTAGATACATTTTTACGACTATCTTGAACTTTGTTGGGAATTCTTCGAAGATATGAGTCTTCTATGTGTATATTGTGTCGATGAATCCATATTGATGGAGAGCAAATAGTGTTGTTGGTGCGATTTTATCTGTGATGATGACTGCTCTTGGACCTCCCTTAAAGGTTGGATAGAAGCCCATGGTAGTATGAATTTCCTTGTAATTGAGAAGATCTTCCCAGCATTGTTGGAATTTTTGAAGTGTAGGTATATTGATTTCTTCCTTTTGCTTCGTGGTTGGAATACCCTTAATGCTGATGCTTGGTATCTTCATCACTAATCTTTGTTGTGGAGTGGCTGACTCTGTCTTCTGTTTCATAGCAATTGCCTTGTATGATTCTCTTAATGCCTGCTCTGCTTCTTCTTTGGTTGAAAATGATTGGTGTTTGATGTTGTATCCCGTAACATGGTGAGATACTATTCCCCGAAAAGGTCCGTCGTAAATGACATACCATTTTCCCTTTTTTAATTTTGTTTCGTCTTCTTCGTTTTTCTCGTCTTCTTCCACCATGTCTGCCAATTTTGTAGATGGTAGCTGAATAGTTTGCTGTTGCAGAATAGTTTGTGATTGAGCAGTGCTTTTAGTTTGTGTTTGCAGAATTGTGATGGTGGTTCTTATCTGCTCCAATTCCCCCCGCCTTTGAGAAAGCTGAACTTCGAGGGTACGTATCTGCTCTTCCTTCTGCTGTTGCTGATGCTGCATTTGCTTGATTATTCCTTCCATTCCCTTGTAAGGGTGTTTGCTAACGGATTGGCTGTTGACTTGATATACTTCAGATATGGTTGATAATAGTGAAGTTGTTGTTGCCAACGAATGAGTCTTCCTTTATTGAAGTCCGCATCCAGCTAGTATCTCCAAACTCCTGTAACATATTTAGAGTCGGTTCGTAGTTCGAATCGACTGGTCAGTAATTCTATTTTCCATTTTTTCAGTGTTCTAAGACAAGCTAGTGTCTCTAGCTCATGTATTGGATAGTTTCTCTCAGTAGAGGAGAATGTTCCAAATATATATTTACATAACTTCCTTGGATATTTGTCTGTATTTAATAGTGTTGTATAGTTATATTGTTTCGAATCATTTGATTCATTACTTCGTCGAGATAGTGGTGAATCTTTCGATTCATTATTGATATTGTGTGAATCATTCGATTCATTACTGAGTATATTGCCATGGTGATCAAGTGATAGTAACTTTTTGCCTTCTGGTATTGCAAGCATGCAACCTGCCCATATATCCCTTGATGCATCTGTCTCAACAATAAGAAAATCTCGATCGCATGGGTTATATAATTTTGGTAAATGATCACAACTGGCTTTCATAAATCTTACTACCTCTGTATCCTTATCATCCCATTTCCAAGGCATTTTATCTGATATCTTTTGCTGAAGATATTTTCTTTTATTCGCTAAATGTTTTAGAAATCCTTGCTCACTGATGTAATTTAGACTTCCTAAAAATCGTTGTATTTGTTTTCTATTTTCCATTTTATCTGGAAATTTATCTAATTTTTCTTTAACATTAGTGGTTAGTTCTATTTCTCCTGTACTATTTATTTTCATTCCCAAATATTCAATTTCATTGACTAACAATTAAGATTTCTTTTTTAAAATTACCAGTCCTTTTTCTTTTAGTCTTTCCAAAACTTTTATTAGTTTTTCTTCATGATCTGTCCTATCTTTATTTGAAAAGATAATAATATCATTAATGTATGCTAAACAAAAATCTTCCAATCCTTCTAGATTTTTATCCATAAATCTCTGATAAATTCCTGGGGCTTGCTTAATTCCAAAAGATAATACATTCCATTCATAATGTTTTTGTGGTGGACATGAAAAAGCTGTTAAGGGTTTTGTATTTTCATGAAGCCTTAATTGCCAATATCCTGATTTAGCGTCTAGGCTACTGAACCAAGTTTGTCCTTTCAATCGTTCTAGAATATAATCTTTTCTTGGTAATTTATAAATATCTCCTATAGTGTGTTCATTGAGTTTTTTGTAATATATTACCATACGTCTTTTTCCCCTTTTAATTTCATTATTATTTTCTACATAGAAAGCCGGAGCATTATGCGGACTTTTACTTTCTCGAACAATATTTTTACTGAGTAATTCTTCACATTCTGCTAGAAATTCTTATACATCTCTTTGAGTATATTGTATTTTATTTGGAACATTAACTTCGATATTTGGATCTTTTAGTTTAATTTCTATTAATTCTGAATTTGTATTTTTCATATTATCTAAAGGGTGTTCACTACAGACTTCCTATAGTTTTTCTTCAACTATTCCGTAGGCTACTTAGATATATTCAAGATTATTTTTAAGTCTTTGTAAGACAGTCCTTAATACTTCATTTTTTGTTATTATCTTGGTGGTAACGATTTTTTACTCTTGATTTTTCATTTTTGGAGCTTTTAGACTTATACTCTTAATTCTTTGAGTAAATGGTTGATATAGTTTAAGAAAATTATTTCCTATTATTATGTCTAATCCTGAATCATGAAGATATAATGTTTTGGCGGTAAATACATATTGTTCTATAATGATAGGCACGTAATGTTTTACATACCAGATTTCATGGATAGATTTATCTGCAAAAATAATTTTTAATGGTTTATCTAATTTATCCCAACCTCTAATGGTCGATCTTTTTGCAAAGCAAAGTGTTGCTCCTGTGTTTATATATGCCAGAAGATTCTTATTTTCAATAGCAACTTTTATGAATGTTGCGTTCGGGTTATTCTTAGCTAGAATCTTCTTCTGGCTCAGCTGAAAATATTTCTAAACTTGTAAGATATTCAATAATTTCTATGTCTGATAGTTCAAAATCTGTTTCTTCTATAGGTTCGAATCCACAATCCTATGCTATCCTTAGAACTTCCTGCTTCTTATTATTAGTGTTTTTCTTTGGGCAATTATTAGCATAATGTCCTTCTTCATTGCAGAGCCAGCATCTGCAATTAGTTTTGCCTTTAGGACAATAATCTTTCTGACTAGTTTTCTGTTTAAATTGTATTCTGTTTCTAAAATATTTATTAGGGTTTCTATATCTATTTTTTTTATATTCCTTATAGGGTATCTTTCGCCATTTTTTGTATTTTTCGTATCTCCGTTTTTTCTTTATTTTTGGTCGTTCATCACTATATCCGTATTTTCCGATTTTATCGGTGGAGGCCTCACAGCAAAGGTCAATTTTAGCTTGCTTTTTCAGTTTTTCTTCATTACAGGCTCGTTGCCATTATTGTAATGTTAGAATTCGTCCTCCTAATGTATCTGGTACTTCTTCCTTTTGAACTGCTTCATTAAAAGCAGTTTCTACTTTTTGTGCTACTATTAAAGGAAGTTTAGAAAAGAATAATTTATCTAAGTCTTTTCTTATTGACGGAATAACCTGATAATAATGTATCTTAAATTCGCAAATAAATTATTCTAAATAACACATATTGCAGATCCTTAAGCTTGTTAGGTGCCAAATAGCCTGATTGCTCAGAGTTGCATTAGTTTCTTTTTCCCTTGGATATCTTCCTAGAAATTCATAGGTTAAAGCATTTAATATTTTTTCAAAAGTTTTTATAGCGTCATTTCCATGTAGGGTTGTTTTTGCAGGAATATCCATTGCACTTAAATAGTGATAAACTGCTCCAGTGGTTTTGTATATTAAGAAATTAAATATTTCACTAGGTTGAAGTTTCCTTAATTCCTCGTTAGTTTGAATTAATAATCCTGTTCGATTTTTCTAGTCTTCTAATTCTTTTAATGGATTAGTACTACAGTCTAAATCTAGAATATCTGAACTATTATAACTTGTTGTAGAGTATTTAGGAATGTATGAGTGAGGAATTTTCGTCCATTCTCCCCCCTTACAAGGAGCGAAATGATTTTTATAAAGATATTAGTCAAAATTCATTTGACCGTCATTATAATCATTAAATCGTCTTTTATTTGATTTAGATGGAATTGGGTTGGATGTTTCGCCTGGGTTATTTTCTGTTTTCATATAATTTGTATATAGATTTTCATCACTACTGTAGTCTAGTACTACTTTATCATTTTCAATGTGGTCTTCGTTATCTGATTCAATACTTAAGGCCCTTAAAAATTCTTTCACATATGCACCCACTGTGCAGCAGATATGACTACCTCCACTAGTAGCAGTAATGGAATCAAAGAAATGTAATCCACCATGGGGAAGAAGACAATGCTTCAGGAATCAAACAAAGAAAAGAAAATGCAACATCAACCAAGAAGAAGAAGACAATGCTTCAGGAATCAAACAAAGAAAATGACTAAAGATTCTTCTTTCTTTTCTGATCAATAATGTAGCCCATAAGGCAAAAACGTGTGTACGGTGTGTTTGCTTTCTCTTTTAAGTGGAGAATGATGTAAGTACATATGTAAGCAGGCAAAGCCCCTGCATCTATAAATATGTACATCTGAACCTCATAAGGGGCCAGAGTAGAATAAAAGTTTGAGATTTCTCTCTCAAAACACTAAGTATAGTCTTGGTGCTTCGGCACAGAGCGTTTGAGATAATACTCTGGAGACGCTCATATCCACTACCACCTATTCATAAAAAACTATACACCAACCATTAACACCACAAAGAATTCTCCAACACCATTTTCAACGATCATAAGCAATCAGCCTCCCTCGCACTACACCATCATGGGGACGTTCAATAGCAAGAAGTTGCATCAATCAACCTAAGCAACAATCAGGTATGTCGGATAACCCCAGTAGCAGTAACAGTTACTTTGATTATTTAAGTAAAATGAGGAAGAAAATTATTTTCTAGATGGAATATTAGATGTAAAGAAAATTAAGGAACAAACTAATTTTACCTTATCAAAAACGCAAAATTTTATTACTAAGTATTTTTTATCCAAACTATTTGATAGGAAAAATATAATTAAATATGGAAAAATGATAGGAGAAACGACAGTACCAATAGAACAAACTAAGGGAGATTTCCTAATTCAAATAATAAATAGGGAACAAATTAGGAAAAAATTATCCAAGTTACAACAGAAAGAAAGAAATAAAATAGCTTATATTCACATTAGCACGATACAAATCATTCTAAAATCTACTATGAAAACAAGGATAAGTGCACCTATAGAACTAGAAATAAGAGATGATCGACTCATCAATAGAGAAGAGAGTATTATTGCAAAAGGAAAAGGAAATCTAGGAGTAGGAATAATCAAATTCGATATTAATCTACAACAAGGAATTAGTTTAACAGATGGGAATCTCGACTCTTCCATTATTATAAAGTATGAATTGAAAAGAAAAAAGTTCATGAAAGAAAACAGTAAACCTTTTTCGGTAACATACCAAATAAACTATGCACTGACCAATAGTCATCATAGTCTAGCGTTTAAAGATAAGGAAGCCATCACCATAGAAGATTTATTCAAACCATTAATTCAATTAGAATCCCCTCTAAAAATAATAAAATCAAATTATGATCATCCAAGAATAAGTATAGATGAGAGAAGTTCTTCCATGAGACTAACCGATAAGCAGAAGGAAATGGAGAAAGAAGAAAACAAGGAAATAAAAAACATAACTATACTTCATCAAAATGATAATACTAGTGAAATAAAAAAGTTACAAGAACTAATCGTAGAAATGAGTGAAAAATTGTAAAGATGCCTAACACTCATTACATAAATAAATTGATAGAAGGAATAGAAGCAATAGACCTTACATCAGTAAACGACATTAATACGTTTACATTAGAATTATCTCACTTCGTATCAGATATTGTGGAAGAACAAATGTGTATCGGAAATTCAGAAACTTTGGAAGAAGCCGTATTTAAAACTGAATTAATTACCGATATAATAACTAGTTTAAACAAAATAAAACAAAAAACTAGAAAATAGATAAAATCAATAACAATAGAATAAGTTTAAAATTAGAAGTGATATTTCTAGAAGAAAACAATAGATTTTTTGAAAATTAAAAAAAAAAGATGTTTTTGGACCACCTTTGTTTGGATTATTCCATGAAAGAAAATGAAAAGAAGAAATTTTCGCAGAAATAGAAAACAAAGAAAATGAAAGAATTATTGAAAATGAGACATGAAAGAATGAGACTTTTATGCAGACGTTTTTGCATGAAAGAATTGTTGATGAGACATGAAAGAATTATTGGTATCAGAGCCAATCGACCCAAACATAAAAATACCAAGGTTTAAAAAGGCGCTAGGCGTAAGGCGGGCGTTGAGCCTTTGCCTTGCGCCTAGCTCGCCTAGGCGTAGACTAAGCGTGTCTAGGCGTTGGAAGAAAAATAGTTATTCGCATGGCATGATGAGTGAAATAATTATCTACAACACTTCCTCACTTCATTTAAAATGATTAATAACTTACTCAACACTTAATGATAAGAACATAGCTCACAAATTCATATAATCATAGCTCAATAGCTCACAAAGTTCTTGAGCTATTGAAAATATTGCAATAGAAAATTGATTTCGTAGTTGATGTTAATTTTGGCCTTTAATATTGACTTACTAGCTCTATCTAGTAATGTTCAGGAGAGACTTATATGTCGCCTTAATCCATGACGTGTTCCAGTATCTAATTAGGCGTGAAACCCCTAGGCGAGGCGTTTTGCCATTGCCTTGCGCCTAGGCGTGCCTAAGCGTAAGATTAAGCGTGCCTTTTTGAACCATGAAAAATACAGAAACAAAAACTAAAATGGGAAAAGACCAAAAAGTGCAACCCGCTTCAACCCGACGGGTTCACTTTGACACCTATACATACAGTCACTATCACTTTGAGATGTACCATCGACCCAGCAAAAAAACGACAATTTTCCATTCCATCTTTCAAAAATGGGCCGGAATAGAATTTTCTTCCAGGATTATCCTCTGTGCCATAAGTATTCACATCACAGGGAGCATTGTGGCCTTCACATCTTACCTTCGTGTGTTCGACGAACCGAAAGAGGCTGAAGCTTGGTTGCTGATTCTACCAGCTCGCCTCGACATTGTTGCTGGAGGCAGTGATATAAAGTAAGAAGAGTGTTGGTGAGATGGAAGAAAGGAGGCGAGGGAATTGGGTTCAGAGAGTAAGAGGAGGAGTAGGATGCAAGGGCACAATTTTTCTTTCTCCAATGGCGGCGGCAGCTCGTCAGAGAAGGGATAGGGTTTCGGTGAAGAAGATGGGTTTGGAAGGGTGAGGGAAGTTTTCCCCCGATTAAGGTGAGAGGGGGGAGGGTATAAATGGGGAGCTCTTTAAATTAATTTTTTTGTTATTATTTTTATTATTAGAAAGTAAACTACATACAAAAATTAAAAAAATTTATTTCGTGGTAGCTGACGTGGCAAGTGAGCTGGACCTTGACTAGTGGTCAACTCAGTTGACCGTCTAATTTGACGATCAAACCTGCCTCCAGGCCAAATAAGGAAATATGCTACATAGTTTAGACCAAAATAGCAATTTCTGATACCACTGTTCAAAATAGAAAGTTTGTCTATAGTTCGGACCAAACTTAGGTATTAAGTATAACTTTTGGTTCTATTAGAGCATCTTCATTGGTGCAATTGCAAATTGTGATTTTTTGACACAACACCATTTTTACAAGCCAACTCACTTTACTTTCATTGTACCTACATTTAACTTGCAATTACCTAAATGAACGGCTCCTAATTACCTAACACTACAGTAACCTGCACCCGATTCCTCCCTTTGCCGCTTTTCTGCTTCCCGTCCCTCGTTCCATTCCAACGAAATTTCTTACCCCATCCTTGTCCGGTTGTCCCTGTCTAATAGTGTCTATACTCTATTGTCTACTCAGCTTCCCCTCCTTTCTCCCCTTCTTACTCCAAAATCCAAAGTTTGCACCTTTTTCCCACTCTCATCTTCTTACCAGTTTCGCAGAAGCACCGATATGAAGTTACCAGCCGCTTGGATTTTTCTTGCCTTTATACTTCCATCACTAATTTCTTGTTGGAGCAGCGATGGTTTGGTCAGGATTCCGGTGAAGAAGAGGAAATTTGACCAAATTGCTGACTTGTCTGTTTCAACTGCCCCTCTAGAAGCCTCTCCGCTGCTCAACAAGTATTATGGCGGATATAGTGATGGGGCTGATGTAATTACACTGAAGAACTACTTGGATGCTCAGTATTATGGCGAAATTGGAGTTGGGTCTCCTCCTCAAACCTTCACTGTAATCTTTGACACTGGAAGTTCCAATCTTTGGGTTCCTTCTTCAAAATGTTACTTCTCGGTGAGTGTCTCTGCCGTTTTGATTGTTCCCTTGCTTGTTGATAAACTGTAGAAAGGAACAAAACTTTCGTGTGGGTTGTTAAAGACTAAGGTAGAAAGGGTTTTCCATTTTGGGTTTCAATTGCAGCTCGCTTGCTTTCTTCATTCTAGGTACAAATCAAGTCATTCAAGCACGTATAAGGAGAACGGTACGGATTTTGTTTGCTTTTCTGCAGTCTAGGGAAACTGGGATGTCTTCTGATTGTGGAATTGTTCTTGTTGATCCAGGTACTTCTGTCGCAATCAACTATGGAAGTGGTTCACTTTCTGGTTTCTTTAGCCAGGACAGTGTCAAAGTCGGCCATCTTGTTGTGGAGGATCAGGTAAAAGTATGATAAAAAAAATGTGCAGTTTGATGGGTCTGGAGTTAGGATTGGTGTTTGAGATTATGGTTCATTTGGTTGTGTGCAGGATTTTATCGAGGCAACAAAAGAGCCAGGCATCACATTCTTGGCTGCAAAGTTCGACGGCATCCTTGGGCTTGGATTTCAAGAGATTTCAGTCGGAAATGCTGTTCCCGTGTGGTATTGATTTGCTTTGATTTACTTAGATTATACCTTTCCTTTGATGTGAGTGATCATTACAGGGTTCTTCTTGCAGGTATAACATGGTTAATCAAGGTCTTGTAAAGAAACCTGTTTTTTCGTTTTGGTTGAACCGTAATGTTGAAGGTGAAGGAGGAGGAGAGATTGTGTTTGGTGGGGCTGATCCTAGTCATTACAAGGGAAAGCATACCTATGTTCCTGTTACTCAGAAAGGGTATTGGCAGGTTGGTGATTAGGTTCCAATTTTGCTTCTGAGAATATTCCATGTTTCCTATTCTTAATTTTCTTTCCTGACCAAGTTTTGTAAATTTTTGGATTTCTAGTTCGATATGGGCGACGTGTTAATAAGTTCTGAATCTACTGGTATGTTATCTGAACTCCTGAACCCCCATATTACTAAAAGACTCGAATTTCATTTTTCTGAACTTTCAGCCTTACTGTTTCATGATTTTGTGCTGGTGGCTGCAAGGCAATTGCTGATTCTGGTACTTCCTTGTTGGCTGGCCCAACGGTAATGGCGTTTTACAAGCGATTTCAATAGTTGAGCATTTAAATTGTTTAGTCACTCGAGATACAAGGATCCCCTTATTTTGTGCAGACTGTGATTGCTCAAATCAACCATGCTATTGGGGCTTCTGGCGTTGTCAGTCAAGAATGCAAGACAGTTGTGTCACTCTATGGGAAAACCATACTGGAATTGCTCTTAGCTGATGTAATGATCATCTCGTTTCCTTCTTTTCCAACAGTAGCTTCACTTTTCCCACTGTCTACATATGCATTTCTGACCTTTTTCTTCTGCAGGTACTGCCAAAACAAGTCTGCTCCCAAATTGGCATTTGCTTCTCTAATGGGTATCACAGTGTTAGGTAAGGTTTGCTGTATAGCATCCAAGATGATCATATATTCACCATTATGCTTAATACTGATTACTTAAGCTGTTTCCTTGTAGTATGGGCATTAAGACTGTGGTGGGTCAGAGTACAGACACACCAGTGGACAATGCCCTGTGCACTGCTTGTGAGATGGCGGTCGTGTGGATTGAAAATCGGCTGAAGTTAAATGAAACAGTAGAACTGATTCTTACATACGTAAATAAGGCAAGTAAAACTGTGTTGTTCGCCCATGTATTCAGCCAAATGGCCTTCCTTCTCCGGTTCTCCCCATGCATATCGTTGGTTGCTATCTTTTTCTTTGAACACATGTTTCCTTAATTTTATTGATTAACAGCTTTGTGAAAGGCTTCCCAGTCCTAATGGACAATCAGCCGTCAAGTGTAGTAGTCTTTCTTCCATGCCTGTTGTCTCGTTCACGATTGGTGGCAAGGGTTTCAATCTTGCACCAGAAGAGGTATGCTATACACAATCTCTAGGATCATGGGAGTAATTATTTGACTTAAATAAATTTCCGATTGTAACTATGTGACTTGTGGTGGATATCAGTACATTCTTAAAGTGGGGAATGGAATTGCAGCTCAATGCATCAGTGGGTTCTCAGCATTTGATATGCCACCTCCTCGCGGCCCTCTGTGGTAAATTTACCTTGGGCTCTATGCTTTGATTTTACTTTACTATCTACTACGTTTTTTATGGGGTTATTGGTACCATTTTCTTATTGCTGCAAATCATGTACATAGCTTTTCAAATGATCATCACACGCAATTGTTGGCACCATAGTGTCGGATGAGCTGTTTAGTATGTGTAGAAGATTTCCTATATCTCTATACCACAATAATATTTTCTATTGTTCCATGTTTGATGTGTGTTAGGATTTTGGGAGATGTTTTCATGGGACGTTACCACACTGTGTTCGATTATGAGAACTTGTCAATCGGGTTTGCTGAAGCAGCTTAGTGTGGTTTTGACGAAATTATTAGAGTGGAAAAAGGAGCAAAACGTATAACAAGTAGCGGGGATAGCTCAGTTGGGAGAGCGTCAGACTGAAGATCTGAAGGTCGCGTGTTCGATCCACGCTCACCGCATGTTTAAAATGTTTTGTTTGTTTTATTTCGGGTTAATTGCAAGGATGGTCACTGGGTTTAAGTCTATTCGCGCCCCCTGACCGCTTTCTCTACTCTCTCGATATCTCCGCCGCCGCGCCCCGCTAAGTCCGCTCCCTCCTTCGCCACATTTCCATTCCGGTCCAGGGCCAAAAGAAAATGGGGAAAGAACGAGCAATGGAGGAGGGAGAGAGAAAGAAGTTCACTCAGATTGCAAGGCCAATGTTCGGGAGCCGAACGGGGAACTGGAGACCAGAAAGCGAAAGCGACGAAGAAGGAATTGCTGAAAGGGGGTCGTCGAATTTGTCCACAAGCTCAATGTCCTTGGGGAGCAAGACAGTCATGGCGCCAACGTCTCCGAAGACGCCTTCTCCCAAAACTGCTGTCCCAGTTTTCGTCGCCGCCGCAGTCATCTTCGTCTGCACCTTCTGCTGCGATTGCAATTCAAAATCCATCACACTACTTGACAAAATCTCCTGCCTCTTTCCTCAGGAAAAACAACAGCGAACAAACAACAAATTTTTTTCTATGGAAAAAACGATCTCAAGCTTTTTTTCTTCCTTTGGCGTTTGAGCTATTTCTAATGACACAAAAGAAACAGAGAAGAGAAGTAGCCAAAGGAGAGAAGGAGGATGCCTGAGCAGTAGAAGTGGGGCGAGGGTGACAATGCGACGGCGACTTCGGGGACATTGACGGAGGTCGGAGGAGGAAGAACGGACGGTAATTCGGAAAATTCCAGAAAAGAGATCCGTGGTGGCGACGGCGGAGGAGGTAAGTTTTATTTTTATTTTTAATAGTTGTAAAATGAGGTGGAAATTGTAAATATTTAAATTTTATTATTTTTTTAATGGCCACGTCACTCATTTAATGGTCAACTATAATAGTTGACTGCCATATCAGCAAAAACTAACGGAGATTAACAGAGAGTGACCAAACTTGAACTTTTTGAACTAATTTTAGTGACCATGAATGAAATTAAATATTTACAGTGACCAACCATGAACGGTTTTAGTAAACCCAGTGACCATCCTTGCAATTAACCCGTTTTATTTCTTTTCTCTTGTGCAAAGTTCTACATATATTCATAGGTTTAATTGCAAGTTTGGTCACTCGAATTGCTACAAAATTTCACGTTTTTCACTGAAATTAGTTTATTCCATTGGTCACTAAAATTAGTTCAACAATTCAAGTTTGGTCACTCTCCGTTAGTCTCCGTTAACTTTCGCTGATGTGGCAGTCAACTCTGATATTTGACCGTTAAATGTGTGACATGGCAATTAAAAAATTATAAAAAATAATATTTAATATTTTTATAATTTCCACCTCATTTTCAAAACTATTAAAAAAATAAAAAATAAAATTTTTATTTCCTTTGGTCGGCGCCGGCGACCAAGTTGCACCACTTCCGCGTTGGCCGCCTGAACCTGTCGCCGCTGCCGTCCTCGCTGCTGCGGGCGAGTACTCATAGGGCGACGCTTCTTATTCCCGCCGAGTTGGCTTAGAAGAAACCTGGTTAGACTCGAGAACCGATTCTCGCCACGCCTGTCTATTGATCAGTCTCCGTCAACTAGGGTTGGTTGCGAGGATGAAGTAGGAAAGACAGAGGAATCTATGGGGTTTTTCGTTCTGATAATCGGAATCGATGGCCTATGGGGGTACGTTTGCGAAAGAGTTGAAAAAAACTTCTTTTCTTTATTCTACCATCTAATAAAAAACGACAACCATTCCGGTTTCACCACCGACATTTTGCGCAGAAGAAAGCTCTGCTTTAGAACCATCCCGTGAATCAAGAGCTCTGCAAACCGAATTAAATACAGGTATGGCAACAGCGAAAACGAATCGGGGAAGCTCCATCGCGCTTCCGGCAGCAGAAATTCAGGGGTTAATGAAATTTTGCAAATTTGTCGGTGCGAGAGAGGGAGCACTTAATCTTTTACCTGTGGAAGCCTGGATTTGGAAGCATGGATCCCTGTTTGTATGGCCCTGCTTCCCTTTCCAATTGTGGCTCAATTCCATTGCAACCCTCACCCATCTAGCGTCCTGAAGCTGCGGGTGCCCTAGGAGGATCACCCACTTTCTGGCGGTCGGTGGGGCCGAGATCGCCGCCGCCGCTACCATCGTGTCGTTGAGTGTGGATTCGGGGAGTCGGACGAAGCTGGTTGGCCAGCAGAACCGGAGATTGTAGCAGCCGAATATCTGGCCTTGCCGGCGTCCCTAGAAACACCACCCGCTCTCCCAGCTGCGGATGACCAGCGCGCCATTGATGGTCGATATCTCCGAAACCCCATCGGGGATCTGGAGGCGATGAGGAATCGATACTTCAGGGTGGGAGGGTTTCGAGGCGGAGGCAGAGCCGTCGGGGTCGATCCGGCGCCAGTTCTTGCAATGTGGTGGAAATTATTTTTTAATTATTGTGACATTTTTTAATTTATTTTAATAATGAGGTGGAAATTATTAAAAATTAAATTTTTAAATTTTTTAATTGCCACGTCATGCATTTAACGGTCAACTATAAGAGTTGACCGCCACATCAGCAAAAGTTAACGGAGACTAACGGCCAGTGACCAAACTTGGACTGTTAACCTAATTTAAGTGACTATAAATGGAATTAATTAATTTGAGTGGCAAACGTGAAATTTTGTAGCAATTCGAGTGACCAAACTTGCAATTAAGCCTATATTCATATTGTGAGGCTTTATTTCTTTTCTCTTGTACAAAGTTCTATATATATTCATATTGTGAGGATCATAATTAAATAAAAGTTCAGCTAGGGTAAATTCCAAATTTGATCACTGGATCATAATTAAATAAAAGTTCAGCTAGGGTAAATTCCAAATTTGATCACTGGATCATAATTAAATAAAAGTTCAGCTAGGGTAAATTCCAAATTTGATCACTGGGTATACTAAAAAGTGTCATGTTTAGTCACTGGAAAAATTAATATCAATAATGGTCATTAAGTTTGGTAAAACTTGTCATGTTTGGTCACTCTATGTTAGTTTTCGTCCAACTCTATTAACAAAGTCCGTTAAGCGCTGACGTGACAAATATAATTGCATTTTAAAATGTTTTGTTCTATTCTTTTCTTTTGTGCAAAGTTCTACATATATTGTGAGGATTAGAAATGAATAGAAGTTTAACTAGTTTTCTTTTGGAAAAAAGCTCAGTAATTTTTGGGATTACTATTCCTCGCTCTAAAAATCTTTATTCGTCGCCCTAATTATATTAAATTTACTTTAATATCCTTATTTCACAATTACATTCGCAATTACCCGTCCAAGACATATTCACATTCAGGATAGTTTTTTTTATATAAAAAAAGGACGGATTGAAAAGCCATCACCGGTTGCGAGCGACAGCTTAGGAAACCGAACAGCTCGCCGCCGACGGATTTTTTTCCCGTCCGACTCCAACCAAAAAAATAAGAAACTCCTGCTATGCGCGTCTTCTTCTTCCTTCTGGCGGCAAATCGTGCTCGGGAACAACCAGGGGTCGACGGATCGTCCTCGGTAACGTTGGTTTTCACGACGGCAGGGGGCTACTTTTTCTTTTATCGCTGCCGCTGCCCCATTTGCCTTTGCCGCTGCTGTACTCTCTTTCTTCTATTTTCGTTTAGTCGTGGTAAAAGAAAGAAAAAATCCCCTATTCACTAACGATGGGTGGGAGTTGAGCGTGAACCGTGTAGCTGCCATTTCCAGGATGAAGAAGCTTTTTCTTCGAGTGGGAGAGAGATGAAGATAAAGCTACTGGATTGACATAATTTGTTGTTTCATTTTCTTAACAAGAAAGGAGAATAAACAATTACCGAAAAAATTGGAAAGGGGAACAAAGTAATTAGCTTCTCAGTAATTTTTATACTTGCAGTAGATTTGTTTAGAAATTGGGTGTTCTTTTCGGGATCGAAAAAATAGAAGTAAAAGATAAAACATAGGGTAAATTCCTAGTTTGGTCACTGGGTATACTAAAAAATGTCATGTTTAGTCACTAGAAAAAATTAATATCAATAATGGCCACTAAGTTTGGTAAAACATGTCATGTTTGGTCACCCTCCGTTAGTTTCCGTCCAACTCCGTTAATGAAGTCCGTTAAGCGCTGACGTAGCAAACAAGTCCGCATGTTTAAAATGTTTTGTTCTATTTCTCTTATCTTGTGCAAAGTTCTACATATATTGTAAGGATAAGAATTGAATAGAAGTTCAACTAGTTTTCTTCTGGAGAAAAAGCTCATAGTAATTTTTAGGGTTAATATATTTGTATGGCCTGAACTTTTCACATAATAAACATCCTAGCCAATATTTTCGATCTATAACATTATGGCCTGAACTATACACCAAAGTAACGAAATTGGCCAAACCCGAAAAATTGACCGTAATCTTTGACGGTCAACGCGCCACGTCACAGCCAAGTCAGCACCTTTCACTTAGAAATTTTTATATGTTCCACCTATTACTATTTTTTCATTTTAAATAAAAAATTGAAAATTGAAAAAAAATAAAGTGGACCAGAAATTCCTTTTCATTTTTTATTCAAAATGAGAAAAATAAATAGTAATAGGTGGAAAATATAAAAAAATTTAAGTGAAAGGTGCTGACTTGGCGGCGACGTGGCGCATTGACCATTAGTCAACCCGTTTGACCGTCAAAGATAACGGTCAACGGGTTTGGCCAATTTCGTTAGTTTGGTGTATAGTTCATGCCATGATGTTATAGATCGAAAAGATTGGCCAGGATGTTTATTATGTGAAAAGTTCAGGCCATACAAATATATTAACCCTAATTTTTATACTTGCAGCTCATTTGTTTAGAAATTGGGTGTTCTTTTCGGGATTGAAAAAAATAGAAGTAAAACATAAAACATAAGGTAAATTCGAAGTATGGTCACTGGATATGTCCGGTGAAGGGGATCTGCCGAGATTGATGATGGAGGCCGGGGACTTGCGGAGATTGTCCGGTGAAGGGGATCTGTCCGGTGAACTTGTTGTAGCCCAAATTGATGACGGAGGCCAGGGACTTGCCGAGATTGTTCGAGATTTCACCGTCGAATTGGTTGCTGTTGAGGAAGATGGCGTCGTGGCGTTTGTCGAAGAGGGCATCGGGGATTAGACCCGAGAAGGAGTTCAATCGGAAGTCGAGGTATACAAGATTGGGGATGTCGAGGACGGAGGAGGGAACTCGTCGGGGAATTGGTTGTTGTTGAGGTCTAATTCGTGGAGGGAAATTAGGTCACAGAATGTCTCCGGGACAAAGCCTTGGATCCGGTTGTGGGAGGCTAACATTCCACCGAAGCTGAAGGTGTTTGTCTGAAAATGTTTAATAGAATTCTACCGACGACAGAAGCCCTTACTGGAAAAAAGATTGCGATTCTCCCAAGATGTCCTGTGTGTTGGGCTGATTTTGAGATAATGGAACATCTGTTCCTGGATTACCCCGTCGCCCATGCCATTTGGGACCATCCGGGGTTACAGTATTTGGCCAAGGTTTGCCTCTTCTTACGTTCCCTCTATTTCTGAAGAAATTTTGTCTATTATACATCAACCTTCGCAGTTCATGGTGGTGATTGCTGTCCTTTGGAGGACATGGAGATCTCGGAACTGGGTTATCTTTGAAGGTAAACATTTCAAGATCCCTGCCTTGATGAGGCAGTATAATCAGCAGGTTGAGGAATGGATCCGTCTACCGGTTGAACAACCCCTCTCACTGTCCAGTCCACTGCCTCCCCCCGTGGATCCAGATGGGCTAATTGTGCCTATGTGTATGTGGGATGGGGCAGTAAGGAATGTGTCGCATTCAGCAGGAGGGATGGTTATCCTCAATCCTGCTAGAGAGGTCCTTTGGGCTACTGGGTCCAGTTTCCTCTTATTGATGATCCAATGGTGGTGGAGTTACTTGTCCTCCGGGTGGTTGTCACTTGGTGTTTGGGGCAGGGCTTTTCGGAGATGAGATTTGAAGGAGATGCCAAAGTGGTAATTTATAAGGTCAGCCGGGCAGATGTGCGAGATAATCGGATGGAGACTATTCTAGAAGAGATTGTGCGTACTTTCGCTTTGAATACGGGCTTCAGTGTGCGATTTGTAGATCTGACTAGCAATAGGGTAGCTCATTTGGTAGCTAGAAAGGCATTGTCTTTGTACCTGACTACGTGTCGCTTCTTTGATTTTTAGACTTGGCTGAATTCCAGGATGTAACTATCTTTTTGTTCCAATCAATATATGATTACCTTTTGTAAAAAAAAATCTATGATTCCGATTCTACCTCAGTTTTCGATTTTACTTAAAATCTTGATTTTGACTACATTGATAGTGCATTTATTTAGAAATTGGGTGTTCTTTTCGGGATTGAAAAAATAGAAGTAAAAGATAAAACATATAGGCAATAATTTATCTATCTTTTGCAGCATCGAAAGTAGTCTTTTTTTAGTTAATGTTTTGGCCACATTTTATTACTCGAGGAGAACAGAGGTAGTTCATTGCATTGAGAAAATTGTTCAAGTGAAGATTTAAATGTTATGTTTTCGATTAATTCGAACTATAAGTATTGTTTTCATTTCAACCATGTCAAGACCTGAATTTACAAGGGCCACATATTACTTGGCAAAAGCATTACTCGAGAATCAGTCTTTTGTCCTAGTTGGTCGAGAAATTTATTGATACTGTCATAATTTTAATTGTTACAATAGTTTCATTTTTTTTTTATATAAAGGAAACCCCAAAGCTTTGTACTTAGGTATCAATCAATAATCGAAGCACTTGCCCTCTCTCCATTTAGTTGTTTGATTTTCTCCATTTTGGTGGTTGCTTTTTATTTTGTTCTAATGATTGGTGTTAGCCACTCGAATCTAAGAATCATTTGAATGGTGTCGTCTAAAAGGCATT
Source organism: Linum trigynum (assembly GCA_964030455.1). NCBI lineage: Eukaryota > Viridiplantae > Streptophyta > Magnoliopsida > Malpighiales > Linaceae > Linum > Linum trigynum. The sequence continues at coordinate 21,459,058 of OZ034821.1, read as the reverse complement.
CCATTGTTCCTTTCCCTATTCTCTTCTATTTCATTGAGGAAAATTATTAATATATATAAACCTGAAGTTTGGTTACTGTTAACTAACAAATTACATATGAGTCACTGCCTAACAAATTATAAATTAGTCACTATAATGTACATTTTACATTTTGATACCCTAAATTTAAAATATATAAAACTGAAGTTTGGTTACTGTTACCAAACAAATTACATATTAGTCACTGCCTAACAAATTACAAATTAGTCACTATAATATATATTTTACATTTTGATACCCAAATTTAATTTTAATGTAAAATAATTGAACAATTATGTTTTGGTATCTAAATTTGATGAGATTTTCATACTTACAATTTTTTAAATTTACATATTGGTCCAATATTTAGATTTCACTGAATCGATGAATCCAATCCACCAGTCCTTTTGAACCAATCTATGAATCCAATCCACAATAACATAAAAGTATAAATTTAGTTTTTACCATACAAGATGTTGTATCACTCAACGGCAGGAAAAGATTAAACCATTTTATATTTTCTCATTATGTGAAACATTAAATAAATGATAAAAGAGAGACGACTCTAAAATATTGCAAGAGCAAATTTTTAAATTCATTTAGTACATTTGTGGGGTACTAAACAAACGTCTACTAACTACATGTAACAGATTATGAGACATCTACAAAAGCAAGTGTCAATAAATTATTACAGTGAAAAGGATTGATTGGTGTATTGATGACCAACTAAAAGAATTGGTCAAAATCTTTCCATCATCTATTTCCTTTCAGTTTCATTTTTCACATGCCTTCGACAACCCTTTCTTCATTTCTTTCTTTGCCATCTTCATCTACCCCTAATTAGTATACTATTTTTATATATTCTAATCATAAGTATGAACGAGTCCATACACGACCGACCAACAATCTAGAGAATGAATAATTGAACTAGGAACCACTAATTTTTTCAGCTCAATGTCAAGTCTATTTAAAAATAAATATATATGGTTATTACTTATTAGAAAGTCCTCATTTTCCACTATGAGATTTGAAGGCGTGAGTGTAATGGATATAAATGAATAAACCTATACTATTCCAGATCAACGTTAAAAAAAATTGTGCATTAGGTTAATTTGCTAAGCCCAATTATACACAAAAGAAAATTTTCAAAATACTTTTTATCATCCGCGGCAAAGAGCGGTGGATGGCAAGTTATTATATATAAACGTGAAGTGAGGTGACTGTTGTCAAAATAACTACATTTTGATACCTCAAATTTAATTAAATTATAACTTAGTCATTATAATGTATATTCTACATTTTGATACCCCAAATTTAAATTTAAAGTAAAATCATTGAACAATTATGTTTTAGTATCTAAACTTTATGAGATTTTCATACCTACAATTTTTAAAATTTACATATTGGTCCAATGTTTACATTTTACTTGAATCCATAAATCCAATCCACCGTAACATAAAATTATAAATTTTGTTTGTACCATACAAGATGTTGTATCACTCATATGTAGAAGAAGATTCGACCATTTTGGTCTTTGATGAGATTTTTACTTCAAATAAACATGTATGATATCCATTTGAAATAATAACGATCATTTTTAAAAGAGCATTCTATTCGGTGATGTGACAACATATTTAGTAAAATATAATACGAGTACATTAAGATATTGATCTGTACCAAGTTTTTGTATGACATTTTAATAGAACAATGTTTCAAAAAATCAACAGTAATAAAAATCATAACACTTTATGTATTTCTTTCATTGCCTTCTTCGTCTAACCATAATTAGTAATTGAACCATGAACCAATTAACGTTTTCAGCTCAATGTCAAGTCCAATTAAAAATAAAGATATATGACTATTACTTATTAGAAAGTCATCATTGTCCACTATGGGATTTGAAGGCTTCAAATTTTTAGCGAGTTCCCGTTTGTATTCATTTTGCTTCTCTATAGAGTTTTTCTTTTTCGCCCGTGCTAGATTTTCAACAATTATATATTTGACTAGGTACCTACACATAGGGGTGGCTATTTGGACCGGGACCGGATTAAAAACCGGAAACCGGACCGTATAACCCGGACCGAGACCGGACCGGGACCGGATAGTAAACAATCCAATCCAATCTTTGGGCTTAGATTTGAGGTAAAAAACCGGATAAAGACCGGATAAGAGAGCTCAACACCCAAAACTTAAGGGTAATTTGCATAAACGGTCACAAACCTTTGCACTTAGTACAAAACTTAACCAACTCCTCACCCTTTAAGGCCTTAGGCCACTCAAATCCCACAATCTCAATGTAAAATTAAGATCGAATTGGGACCGGACCAGATCAAAACCGGACCGGATCAAGACCGGATTGTATCCAATCCAATCTTCGGTCCATATATTTTCAAAAAGACCGGACTGGACAGGATCAATTTGGGCCAATTTAACCGGACCGGACGTTATAGCCACCCCTACCTACACATATCAAATAAATAGTTTCCATTTTTCTAAAAAAAGTAAATAATTATCATCTAAAATACATCACCATAAAAGGAATTAAGGCTCAACTATGCAAATTATAGTTCGGTACATAAACTTAATAGATCTTAGATTTATAGCCTAAATTTATTTTTTTTAGCATACAAGTCCTCAAAAATCAAAATATTGATGGAACAATACATTTTAGTACCTAATTTTTTTACTACATTTTGGTACCTAAAATTTTGAAGCTCTACAAATAGTTCTAATTTTTGTATGTGTAATTAAATCACCTTCGAATAAATGGGTGTCCACACCCAACTCATACACATTTAGATTATGGAAGTAAATATCCATACGCTACCCAATCTCAGCTACAACTTCCATACTCATATATAAGTCACCCATACCCGACTCATAATCAATGGGTCTACTTGGGTTTAGGTAAATATATTATTAGCCCAAAATTTCAAAATCTTTGAAATTGGATGTTGACTGTCATATATCTTTTCTTATTCAATATCATATTTTCAAGTCAATATTATTAACAAAACTGCTAACAAAAAATTAATTTTAGGATAATAATACTAATAAAACACCATAACGGGTCATATAATACATGATGATAGGCCATCTCCTCCCGCGACATGGCGCGACATCGCCACCTAGTGTTATATAAAGATAAAGCTTGCCTAACCCTCTTTGCTATCATGTACTACAATTCTATGTTTATCTCTATCCTGCTAATATGTGCCCAATTTCATTGGCTGTTTCTTTTTTCATGCTTATGTTTTCCTTTTTTAGCATTTTGCAATTTCTGCATAATCCTTAGTTGTAATTTTTTTGCATGAGGGATTTGGCTTAGCCCATATTCTTCAAAGTGTTTCTCAATTTGAGAGTTCCGAACTTCTAGAGTTCTGAATTTCTCATAATTTCTCATAATGCTATATCATTATTACAATTAGGGATAACAAAAATATCTACAATTGTGGATATCATTCGGATCCGAACTAATTAGATAGGGTAAAACTTGAACCCGAAGGTTTTTTAGTGGGTATGTGTAAAATTGATCCGAATATTGTGGGTAATGGATGTGTATGGTTTTCTCACTCTCTAACCCAAACCCATCCGATAGTACGCATTATGCATATATATTTTTGTTTCGAAAGAGTTTTTATTTTTCTAAATTTTTTGATATTTATCATACATATATAATTGTTTTATGAATAGTGTTGTTTAATATATTTTCTTAATTTTTAGTGATTTATTGTCGTGCCTTTCTTATGCAATGTCAATATATGTGTGACATGTTGGTTAGAGTTATAAGAAGAAATTATTACTCATGGATAACCATGAATACATGAAACATCGGATATGGACATGATTTTATTTTCTACCCAATTCATGTTTAGGTATGGGTATTGGTAAAACTCGAACTATTTTTAGTAGGATAATGGATGTGCACTATCCGCCCTCGACTGGATCTGTTGACTTCCCTAATTTACTAATCATTTTTTCATTTTGTTCATTTAACTAGGGATGACAAGTAATGATTTTGGGCATACCATATGCACTCATTTTTGTAAATAAGTGATAGAAGCCACTGTTTTACACATTAAAACTAATGACACACAAATGACTTATCAAGAAAGACAGATAAAAACAACCTTGGGTTGTTGCATAGCTAGGCCGCAACCTATCTAGTTTCCAATAGCTTAGTTTGGCCTTGCGGTAGCTTTTGCAGAAGCAGCTTCTGGCTGGTGCTTTTAGATAAGTACTTTTCAAAAAAAGCAGTTGAGTGTTTGGCTATAAAACTATTAGAAGTGCTTTTTAATATGAGAGTTTGTGTAAAATGACTATAAAGGACTTATAATATAAAATATGAATAAAATTGTAAACAATAAAAAGTAGTCAAAATGGATCTTGTTAGATTTTTTTTATTATTAAATAATATGATTTTATAACTTATTTTATTTTTAAAATGATATAAATGAAAGAAAATTATATTTTCTGAAATAAAATTAAAATATGGTAAGGATAATCTTGTATTTTCATAACAGTTTTTCGCAGAAGCTCAAAATCGGAGTTTCTGCTTTTATGTTATACAAAAGCGCTTTTCGGCTTTTCAAAAGGCGAGCTGTTAGAGGTGTTTGGCTCCTTTTCAGCTTTTGAAGCCGAAAAGCACTTCTAAAAGTCGGGCCAAACATATGCAATATAAACCGTGAGGTGAGATTGCTTTGATATGTTAGGATGATTATTTATGAGTGTTCCGCCATTTTGTCTAAGGTTGTGAAATTTTGAATTTTTTTTTGAATTTTTTTAAAATTTCAATCCGTCCTTTATGCTATGACTACTAAACTTGGTTTGAATTGCTGATTCTAATGGTAATAATTGACTAGGGCGGAAAGTGTAGTATTACGGAGGATTTGGTTGATAGAAGCATGATGGATGAAATATATTAGAAAGCTTGCATGACTAGTATTTTAACGACTATTTGATTGTATATAGACTATACTCTTAAATTTGTAGTGTAAACAAAATATTTGATCTTAAAATACCTTTATGTCGATTCGTAAATAACATGAAAATTGTGGGGTTGGCACAAAAGCTAAATTCTCACATGTAAGGCAACCAATTGAGCGGCGGGTGGTGGCTGTGTGATTCCAGGAACCCCTTCTGTACAACTTCCCTTGATCGGAGTGCCAACTTGAGAATGTGTATAAGGAATTGATTGAGTATAGGAGAGGAAGGAAATTAAATTGCCAAAGCAATCAATAGAACTCGCCCTCCATCTCGGTCACGAGATTGTTACATTCTCAATGAAAAATGTGGAAAAAAAAAATGCTAGAGTTGAACAAAAGATAAAATCTATAAAACCAAATCGACCGCACGCTTGAATTTAGAATCTCTTAATTCTTAACCAACTAGTCCTAGATTAACTATTATGTAGGGTGTTTGATAAGGGAAATGTATCCACTAATGAGGTTAAAATCTTCTAATGTTGTTGACCTCTTAAGTTACCAATGACCCACTTCCTAAGATCTAAGCCAAGTGTCATCGTGTTTAGGGAGCTGCATGATTATAAGTGTGTATTTTCTTGAGGGAAAGAAAAAGCTAAAGTGAGGTAATTCAATAACTTTTCAAATGTAGTATTTATCATACAATTGCTTAGTAACATTTCCTCTAGATGTGTGCATCTTTAGCTCTTTTAGCATGAACTTCTCTATTTGCTCTTTTGTGTATTTGATGGCTTCTAGGAGAACTTTGATGTTTTTATATCTTTTGGTAGTATGTATACTAGATTCAAACTCGGCCTGTTGGCTCGATATGTTATATCAATTATGTAAACTACAATAGTAATTATCCGAAGAAAAATACATTTATATTTTCTATCATAAAAGAGTTCAAATATTTATTATTGAAAAAATGAAAAAGAGCACGAATCATATATTTTTGTGATAGACTAACTGATTCGTCAATTAACGTCATTATTGAAAGTAAAAAAAATCATGCTAGGGAATCAAGACCTAAAAAACTTGTTCAAATCACATCTTGGTTATAAATGACTACAAATTTTCTTTTGGACATCGCGATGATTGCTTCGCCATTAGCATTATCATCCCGACCAATAACAACGTCTTCATCTTCATTCATGACATCTCTTTTTCCACTATGAGCAACATCTTTCTTGTTCTCTTGCATTTGAACATTCTCTTTCTTCTTCTCCTAAATTTCACTAAAAGCCAAATTTAATGCAAAATATTTTGCACATATGAAACATAATTTTACAAAGTACATATTGTTTAATATTCACTCTTGCTAATGCTGATATTTCTATCTCGACAATAAATTATTCGTCTTTCTTTCTCAACAACATCATTATCTCCATCAACTAATGGACTACTTCCACCATTGAAAGACTCTCGTTCTCCTACAAATAATTGAAGGCAAACACTTAATGGTAACATATTTACACATATGAAACACCATTTTCGCTCAACTAAAACAAAATCATCCTAAAAATAATTTTCATACTATTTTAGTTCTTACTGCTTGCTATATGCACAGATAAAATTTTCTCAAATTAATCACTTAAACTTTTAAACTTTTGAAGTTAATCTGAATGGGGTTGGAAATTTTCTTTTTGCGGGAGTTAAGGAAACAAATATTTATATTTTTGGTTGGTTATGCCTATGATAATTTGATCAAACTCTGTTATGAGAGAGACGATCCAATTTTATTTCACCAAAAGTAAAGAATACAATATCCTGTTTACAATATTTATATAAGTTCTATTCACCTAAATTACAATACAATAGTTGAATTAAACAAATATTACAATTTACATCCTATAACTACTCTATACACTAACGCCCTCCCTCAAGCTGGAGCATGGATGTCCAAAGTGCCCAGCTTGGACATGAGACCTGAAAACACAGCAGTAGGCAGAGATTTCGTAAACAAATCAGCAACCTGATTAGAAGTAGAAACATGAAGCAATTTAATTAGGCCAAAAGCAATTTTATCCCTAGTCAAATGGCAATCTAACTCAATATGCTTAGTCCGCTCATGAGTAACGAGATTCTCGGCTATTCTAATGGCAGATTGACTATCAGAAAACATGGCAGTAGGCTTGGTAAATAAAAGGCCTAAATCTGCAAAAAGATAATTGAGCCACTGTATTTCGCATGTAAGATCAGCCATGGCTCGATACTTAGCCTCGGTTGATGATCGAGAAATGGTCTGTTGTTTCTTAGAACGCCATGATATCAAAGAACCACCCAAGAATGCACAAAAGCCTGTGGTGGATCTTCGAGAATCAGGACAGCCTGCCCAGTCACTGTCTGAAAAAGCTTTTAAAGACAAGTCAGTGTTCGAAGTAAAAAATAAACCCAGATCAGGTGATCCTTTCAAGTAGTGTAAAATACGATGTGCTGCTGCCATATGAATATCAGTGGGAGCACTCATGAACTGTGTTAACTGATGAACAACAAATGCAATGTCGGGACGAGTATTGCACAAGTACAATAATCGACCAACTAATCTTCTATAGACAGAGGAATCTTCTAAGAGAGTACAAGTTTTAATGGAAAGCCGAACTCCTAGATTACAAGGAGTAGCCACTGGTTTGGCCCCAAGTAAACCAGAATCATTTAACAAATCTAAAACATATTTACGTTGACAGATGGAAATCCCTATTTGGTTTCTAGCTATTTCGAGTCCTAGAAAATATTTTAGATTGACGAGATCTTTGATCTTAAAGGCATCATCTAACTTCCTTTTAGAGACTCTATTTCACTTAAGAAATCACCAGCCAATATAATATCGTCAACATAAACTAGAACACCAAGAAACTTACCATTGTGATGTTTAGTAAACAATGAATAATCTGCTTTTGATTGAACATAACCAGCTTGCAAAAGAAATTCTGTTAATTTGTGATTTCACTGCCTACTAGCTTGTATAAGCCCATAAAGAGACTTATTTAGTTTACAAACCAGATTAGAAGTATCACCAGAAATTTTCAGACCCAATGGAAGTTTGATATAGACATCTTCAACCAAATCTCCGTGAAGGAAAACATTATTTACATAAAATTGATGTAAATGCCAACCTTTCATGGAAGCTAAAGCAAGTAAAGACTGGACAGTAGTTAACTTAGCTACTGGAGAAAAAGTATCTAAGTAATCTATGCCCCGTGTTTGAGTATAACCTTTGGCAACAAGTCGAGCTTTGTTTGAGTAGTTAACAAGTCGAGTATAACAAGATAGAAGAACGAACAGACTCAAAATCCTCTCCAAGACCTCTCAAAAATCGAATAATCTGATCATACCTAGCATACTCAGCACAAGAACACTTCGGAACACACAAACAAGACCTAATCAGACGATATGTCATCAATTCATCCCAAAGAACTCTAAGTTTGGTAAAGAATTCACTCATAGACATATTCCCCTGCTTAAGGCAGTAGACCTCGTCTTGTAAGTCAGCAATTCGAACAAGATCTGCGATGCTGAAACGCTCGCTGAGATCTCTCCAGACTTCGAGCATCGAGTTGAGCCAGAGAACACTGTGTCCAATATCTGGAGATAACGAGCAAAGAATCCAGCCAAGCACTATCGTGTCGCACTGCTGCCAAGCGGAGTAAAGAGGATCACCAGGCGGCGGCGTCGCAACAGCAGGATCGATGAAGGCGAGCTTGTTCTTTGACAGAAGAGCGAAGCTCATAGACCTCGCCCAAGAGTGATAATTCGGCCCGGTAAGCACGATTGACACGAGCTGCGTCGTAGAGGAATCACCGGAGCTGATATAATACGGATGATTTGGCGCGAGAGTCGCTTTGAGAGGAAGAGCCGGCTGGAAAGACGAAGAAGTCGCCATTGGAGAAGGTTTCGAGAGACGAATGTAACACCCCGACATTCGGGTCTAGGTTCGACCAAACGGTTGGATCAACAGTTACGTACGGAAGGTTACAACCATGGTTTAATTAATAATAATAATATAAACTATTATTATTATTATTAGAAGAGGGTTGAGAACCCTTTTTCCCATCGCAGCAAAAGAAAACCCCAACCCGATTCTCCCTTCCCTAGCATCACCATCGCCGCCAACAATCCAAGCACACTACCTCCTGTCCTAAAACTCATCACTACTCTGCAGTAGAGACAAAACGACCATGGGATTGAGAATTGAGCGGTCGCCGAGAGCAAAGAGTAAAAATAAAAGCGATAAGTAGTGCGGATGCGAGATGGGATCTTGGAGATGGAGTCACCATCACCGGAGGAACGAGCTAAGTGAGGTGACAATGGCGGGGAACAACAGCCAGGTGCGCCTCTTGTCGAGCGAGGTCGGCGGCATGTGAGACCTGCTCGGTGACTCACTCCTACTGTCACTCTAGAAAATGGCCAAGTGCAACCACTTCCTAAAGCGTAGTATAGCGGGTTTGGGTTTTAATGTCAACCCGGGTCCTAGATGTGATGACTACTCAACAAATTCTTATTATCTAGCGGTGAAACTTTAGTGCAGGTTCAATTAAGCAAACAAGCAAAGCAAGCAATTAAACGGTTGTTTTGAAGTCGAGAGAGGTCACCCGGATATGGTTCCCCCTAGACTCCAGTTAAGCCGGATTGCAATTTACCAAGTTCAGTTTTACTGATAGTTATATTGCGGGAGGTTCTTAAACAGTCTGAAGTCTCGACTAAAGGTCTCCAGACCCCCTCAATCTGAGTCCCCAGCGGGCGACTAACCTCCATCGGAGTAAACAGATTGAGGCCCTAACGTACCAAACCTCCACTACCTAAGTAAATTCGGTACATAATAGTGAACTGTCTCCTCGACTAAAGTCGCCAATTCACTACCTTCAATTAAGGATGCTCTATCAACCTAGGCAGATATTCTCTTTCTAGGTTAAAGCAGAAACAACAGGAATTTGATCAGTATTCATGCCATTCAATAAATCAAACCTCAATTGAATATAATCAAATCATAGAACCTGTACTTGGGTTCATACAATCAGACCTAACATACAAATCTAGGGTTCTCCATACCCAGATGAATAATAAAACTACTCCATAGAGAGAGATGGAAAATCTAGCTCAGATGCAGAAACCATACCGTGAAGGATGATAATCTGCTTCTGGCGCTCAATCGGATCTTCTCCAAGCTCAAGCCGAGCTCCAATGGTGATGAAGATCAAGCTAGGGCACTTGGGAACTCTGGTTCCTCACTTTCTCTCTCTAGGAATCGCTCTGTCACTCTAAAACTCGGAACTCCTTCTCCTTCGGCTCAAATCTGCCTAAAAAGGGAGACCCTGGGCAAAACACGGTCGAGGGCACGACCGTGCTTTGGTTTTCCCCGCCCGTGTTTTGCCCCGTGTTGAAAACACGCCCGCGTCGGCCAAAACACGGTCGTGCCTAAATATGGACACGGTCGTGTTTTGCTTTAGGCGCGCCCGTGTTTTGCTTTTCCATCAGTTCAGCTCTCGGCAATAAAAACACTAGCGTGCCTGTTTGTGTACTCGGCCGTGTTTTGGTTTAGGCCAGCCCGTGCTTTGGCCCTAGCTCGACCGAATGACTTCCAAATGCCCCGAAACTCGTGCTTAGCCTTTCCTTCGACGTCCGGGACCTGAAATATACCAAAGTAGCACAACCCGGCGTAAAACGGGCCAAAAATACACGACTACTAGCCGCAAACAGATAAGAACTAAGGGTGCAAACATGTGCAAATACATCGTTATCACTCGGCAAACCTGCTCTCGGTGGTTGTTTATACGTATGCAGGCAGGCAACTTGGCTCTCGACAAACTAGCCGCTCAAGCAAAGTGAGCAAAATGGTCAATTAAATGGACAAGCAGCCAGCTGGGTCAAGCGGCACTTGGCAAACGAAAATAAGTAAGCAAGCAGCTCATGAGATCATCTAGACAAGTTGCTCTCGGTGGTGGGTCAAAGCGAAAGGAAGCAAGCAATGTTTGGGTCAAGCGGCAGTTGTCAAACGAAAGCAAGCAAGCAGCAGCTCTTGAGATCGTCTAAGCAAGCTGCTCTCTGTGGTTGTTTGTAAGCAGGCAACTTGCAAAGCTAGGCAAACGAGGCAGGGGACACTATGGATGGCGGTGTGCTCACGGTGGTTGTTTGTACTCAGGCAACTTGCAAATCGGCAAGCAGCTGAGGCTAGGTAAACGGGACAGGGGACAACACGGATGGCGCTGTCTACTACGCTAGCAGGCAGGAGGCGGGCTGCTAGACAAACAAGGTGGAGACGATGCGGCATGACCTCTCACCCCGCTATCAGAATGGCCATTGATGCAGCTTTCTACTACATCAGCTACCTGCTTAAACAAGCAGGAGGGGCCAAATAAGGAGTCAGTGGGAGAGGATCAATTTGCAAACGAGCAGGGCCAAATCCAAAACGTGTCCCCCTTCCATAAATTCCATCGAAAAGCGTAAATTGAAGGCGTATAGTTTTGGATAAGCATTTAGTTATATTCATAAGAGGGATATCAAGTGAAATGGTTAAGTAATATGTACGTATATGGGAGGTGCTTTAACATGACTTGGGTGATTTGTTGTGGTTGCTTTTTGGCAACTAAGACGAATGGAGTTGATCGGGGAGCATCGTCGATTAAATGCTAAGCTATTCCATGACATCTTTTAGAGTACCTAGTTCATGAAGCTGAGAGATTTTAGCTATATAGTCAGGTGAGTGTAAAGGGGGTAACTTCTACACCTTACGTATTCTTTTAAGTATTATGATTTTAAGTATTTTAGTGAATTGGTTACCATTGCTTGATTATGTTTATGATTGATTATTTGTGCTTTGCTTGAGCTATGATTTGAGGTGATTTTGTGCTAGTTGAGGTGATTTGGGGTGATTTTGTGCTATTTACCTTATAGCGTTATGTTTGAGTTATTGTTAAAGTTTAAGAAACAAGTTCTTTTTAAGAAGTAACTCACCTTCAAGAAGGTGAAGTCGTTTTAAGTGTTTTTAGTCACTAGCGCCAGTCAGTTGCCATTTGAGATTTTCAGTTAGAGCAGCAGTTATGCTCTTGAGATCTTTGAGACAGAGCAGCAGTTATGCTCTTGAGACTTTTAAGATGAGCAGCAGTTATGCTCTTGAGAATCGTGGTGAAGAGCCACCACGATAAGTTTAAGATGTTAGAGGGATGAATCGTTACGACTCCCCTAACTAAGTTTAAGTTTAAGGAAAGCGTGGATGGCTTCTCATACGTATGAGTTGGCAACCGGACTAGCTAGTGAGGGATCCCCGTGTCAGTCAAGTATTTAAGTAGAGATTTGAGCTTTAGGAGAGTAACAGTAACTCCCATACAGTTTTAAGAGTTGAGATTTTTATAACAGTGGAAGTACAAAACAACTTCCACCAAGTTAAGTAGAGTGATCAAGTATTAATAAGATTTTAAATGTAAGGGCGTAGACTGACCCCAACTCACTCACCAAGCCTTAGTAAGGGAATGAGCGAGAACCAGATCAGTAGCAGCTAGCTAGAGGAGCAGTTAGAGAGCAGCGAGTTTGAGAGGAAAAGTTTGAGAGCAACCAGCTAGAGGAGGGCAGTGCAAGCGTCACGGAGGATGCCTAGTTAAGATTTTCAGTAGCAGCAACGATAGAGACTACCTAGTTATTTACATTTTATGATTATGAGTATAGACTGGAGAACAGACTGAGATTTAAAGTTTGAGTTTAATTTGCCCACGTGTTAGGGCTTTGCTTTGAACTACAAGTGTGTGTTTTCAGTATTTTATTTATGAAAACTTTTCCCGCTGCAATTTAAGATTTGAGTATTTTATTTATCAAGGGCATTTTAGTAAAACTAGTACCCGGCCGGGTTAGGGTGTTTCATTTTGGTATCAGATCCAGGATTTCCTCTATTCCTTGGTTTCCAAGGAATACTGGAATGTCGGTCGCAGTTTTTAAAGGTTTTGTTTTAAAGGAAAGGAAAATGAGTCAAAGGTCTCCTTTTAAGAGTCTATAGAATCTCCAGTCTACTCTAATCGTATTAAGATAAATAACTTTAGTCCTAATAAAAGGTGCACCAATTGCAAAGGGATATCCTGAGGTATAAGTACGAGGATTTGAAGGAGTTGAAGGAGCACTACGAGGATTTTTCTACTTAGCCACTGACAAAGGATCTAATAGGTTAAGATAAACAAATAGGAGAACTATGAATCTTCGAAGAAAGAGCTACAGTCACTAGATGTCAGTAACTATAGTGATGTGAGGATTTCAAGGTCATTGAACCTAAGTAGTGGCGAGAAAGCAAAGATTCAAGAAACGAAGAGGTACCACGAGAAGTCCCCCACTTGATTTTAGTCGTTGATGGCTCGACGCTATTACAACACAGTGACAAGGTGTAGTGGAAAGCTTAGGCTTCAAGAAAAGCTAAGGTAGTATAAATGAAGCAAATGAGGTAATAAGTAAGTTACAGGGAGTATGGAAGGACGTTAGGAAGTCAATAGGTCAGGGCGGAGAGGAGGCAGGTTCATTCACCTATGATGATAAAGGAACCTTATAGATAAACTACGTTACTAGAGAAGAGAGTACATGACCTTAGGGAGTTAGGCTGATGGCAAGCAAGTAGCTATAGGAGTAAGCCATTCAATCAACTGGGTAAAGACAAGCAAGTAGAACATTCATTGGAAGTTTTAATAAATATTAGAAAATTCGAGGAAGATTTTTTTTCTGGTCGTGATAAGAAGGATTGATGTACGATACCAGGAGAGAGCAAGAAGGCTAGAGGAAGTTTGACGAAATTCCAAGGAATCCATTGGGCAAGTCTAAAGAGGGAGTTACAAGCTTCTTTGTGAGAATGCATCGCTAGATCATTCGGTGATTGGTAAGGAAAGTAAAAGTAGCGTTGGACTTCAGGAAGCCATCTCTATGTCCATAACAGGGAAGTGACACTAGAGAAGTAGTAGAGTATAAGAATTCGAGGAAGGACATTGAAATTTCTATGGAGTGCGAATATGAGTAGGTGACTCGAGTTCAAGAAGCGGCATAAAGAGGTACGACGAGGAAAAGCATTACCGAGAAGAGGAAACCACTAGGTTACCTTATCCAAGTTGCCTTGCCATAAATGGGTGGGGCATAGTAGGATTTCATCCAGAGGAGGCGACTAGTTAAGGATAAATCAGACACATTTACTTAAGCTACTAAGAACCCCAACTGGGAGATTAAGTCAATGTACAGACCTTGATCAAAACAAAAGCGTGAAGCTTTGACCCAAAACAACAATGCGAAGATACTCAAGGGAGTTTGGTGACCGAATATTGTAGAAAGCAACAACAGAAGGGTAGTAAAAGTAAAGAACCAAGGAGAACACCATAGGATGATACAGAAAGAAAATGGTGGTCGTCGACCGAACGATGTATGCGTCAAGGAAGATAGCTAGGACGGACCTAGGCAGGAATATAACAAACAACAAGAAAGCATTAGGTTGATTACCAGTAGAGAACAAGGTGGAATCGTGGTCGTTAAGAATAGTGAAAGGGAGAACTTTATAAGTCAAGGACTGAAGGTATATTAGTGAGAAGAGAATATGAGAGCCCCGATGACTACATTGAGAACAAGAGGCATCTAGAACTAGCGAGTAACATCAAGAAGAAAAGTGACAGGTATAGAAGTAAGAGAGATATGAAGTTAGGGGATCTGATAGGGTACCACAAAGTGAAGCCAAGATCGCCTAGCAGGTTGAAAAGGTGTCGATCTCTTCGGTAAAAAAAAAAAAAATTATTAGACGAGGCAACCATACGAGGAATTTCAACTAGGGTATAAGAGTGGCATAATGGATAGTTCGAGACCAAAAAAATCAAGCAGCGATAAGGAAATGCTAAGTTAGGCGCCAGGAGTGAACAAATAAGCTAAAGGGAAGGTCATGACCCTTGAAGGGAGTCATAAGGTTTCTATCAAGATAGAGAAAGATGCACAGGATCAGTTTTAATGCAATCAGAAAGTAAAAGCAGTAGTATGAGGTTTTGGAGTTAAGCAAGAAGTAACAAGGAGATGACCACTTAGTTTATGGTGAAAAGGATTACCACAAGCGATGCTTAGGGTAATCACAGTGGACAAATTTCGAGGGCAAAATTTCTATAAGTGGGGATGAAATGTGATACCTCGACTTCGATTTAGGTTCAACATTAAGTACTGAATGAGTTGGACCAATAAATTGAGCTAGATGACAATATCTGTTATGGTCAAGAGTGCATATAAGAACTCTAGTAAGCTATTCAAGACAAGGTAAGGACACGCCATTGAAGTTCATGTAGCAAGAGTGAGATCTTGAGCCAAAGAAGCACGAGGAAGAGGAGTATGGAAGGTTGAGCCGAACAAATTTCGGGGACGAAATTTTTATAAGGGTGGAGGAAATGTAACACCCCGACATTCGGGTCTAGGTTCGACCAAACGGTTGGATCAACGGTTACGTACGGAGGGTTACAACCGTGGTTTAATTAATAATAATAATAATATAAACTATTATTATTATTATTAATTATATATAGATATAACTCAGCCAAGAGGGTTGAGAACCCTTTTTCCCATCGCAGCAAAAGAAAACCCCTAGCCCGATTCTCCCTTCCCTAGCATCACCATTGCCGCCACCAATCCAAGCACACTACCTCCTGCCCTAAAACTCATCACTACCCAGCAGTTTAGACAAAACGACCATGGGATTGAGAATTGAGCGGTCCCCGAGAGCAAAGAGTAAAAATAAAAGGGATAAGTAGTGCGGATGCGAGAGGGGATCTTGGAGATGGAGTCACCATCACCGAAGGAATGAGCTAAGCGAGGTGACAACGGCTGGGAACAACGGCCAGGTGCGCCTCTTGTCGAGCGAGGTCGGCGGCGTGTGAGACCTGCTCGGAAAACCTGCTCTCGGTGGTTGTTTATACGTATGTAGGCAGGCAACTTGGATCTCGACAAACTAGCCGCTCAAGCACAGTGAGCAAAGTGGCAATTAAATGGACAAGCAGCCAGCTGGGTCAAGCGGCACTTGGCAAACGAAAATAAGTAAGAAAGCAGCTCTTGAGATCGTCTAGGCAAGCTGCTCTCGGTGGTGGGTCAAGCGAAAGGAAGCAAGCAATGTTTGGGTCAAGCGACAGGTGTCAAACGAAAGCAAGAAAGCAGCAGCTCTTGAGATCGTCTAAGCAAGCTGCTCTCTGTGGTTGTTTGTAAGCATGCAACTTGCAAAGCTAGGCAAACGAGGCAGGGGACACTATGGATGGAGGTGTGCTCTCGGTGATTGTTTGTACGCAGGCAAATTGCAAATCGTCAAGCAGCTGAGGCTACGTAAACGGGACAGGGGACAACACGGATGGCGCTGTATACTACGGTAGCAGGAAGGAGGCGGGTGACACGCCAAAACACAACACCTAACTGCGACCAAGTGTAATCGCAGTCCGGGAATGCAGTAAAGTGGCAAGTTCTATTATCAACCCGGGGTCTAGATCTACTGCTTACTCCGTGATTATCTATTATCTAGCCAACTAAGTCAAGTGATTGTTGTTTTAAGCAAAAGCAGTAAGAAAGCAGGAATTGGTACGGTTTTCTCAAGCAAAGAAGAGTCACTCGGGAATGAGTCCCCCTAGCTCCTTAGTTAGGTCTCAATTGTAATTACCCTGGGTTGATTTACTGTTGATTAGACTGCGGAAGATCCGACAGTAGCTTGGAATCTCTTAAGCTGACCAAGCCCTCTCAGTCTAACTACCCGGCAGACGACTAGTCTTCACCGGGATAGAAAGCTGAAGAAAAAAGCACAGAACTCCACTACTGGAATTGGATTCCAGTACAAAGCAATAAACTGGTTAACTATCGAATAGCCAATCTCCTACTAACGAATGAAGAGGCTCTAACAACCTAATCAGATTCTATCTGTCTCAGGTTGCAGCAAAAATCAAGAAAAGCTGATCAGACTTCAATCAATTCAATAAAACATGCATTATTCGATTAAAACCAAATAGTACAATCATCCCAAGTCATTACAATCAAATCCCTAACACATGGAACTAGGGTTCTTCATACCCAAGTGAGAGAAGGGTTCTACTCCATAGAGAGAGAGAGGAAAACAAAATACAAAGCAGTCATACTCATAACAATGGGAAGAATCTGCTCTGGGATGATGATTTCCACTCCTATGACGATCTCCAAGCTCGATTTGATGAAACCCAGCTCCAAGATTGCTTCTAGGATGTGTTCTTCGCACTTTCTCTCTCTAGGGCTTTGTTTTTGCTCTCAAAAGTCGATTCCCTCACTTGTGGCCCGAAATTGGGTAAAAACCAGAAAATCCCAATCACACGGGCAGGCCACACGGCCGTGTGGCATACCCAGATGCCCGTGTGAGATACAAAACGCCGCGTTTCCAATAATTGCACTTCAGGCTACCTACACGGCCAGGGACACACGACCGTGTGGCTCACCCAGTCTGCCCGTGTGAAGCCTCGCATAATTTGCTCCCAAACCTTCATTCACGTACTAGGACCTGAAATATCACAAACAAGCACAACCTAGCGTGAAATCGGTCTAAAACACGAGAATCAACATCTCAAACGGCTCGAGAATAGGGGTGAAAACATGTGCAATTAACGGTTTATCAAACTCCCCCACACTTAACCGTTTGCTTGTCCCCAAGCAAACCAAGTCAGACACAAGGTAAGCTCACATATTTTAATCATACCAACATTGGGGACAAATCATATAGGCACAGAACACGTGAATCATACTGGCTTCCAAACATCAACACATGAACAACTTCAATAGCAACCTGGACAACCACCACAGAAGACATTCGAGTGCAGCAAAATCGAGTAAAGGAGGAGTCTCCCTTCTGTTCATCAACCAACCTAGACTTGACTCAATCACTTACTCAAAACAGTCAACTCATGCATAAAACTCAAGACATCAGAATCAAGACCGAGCCATCTAGGTCCTCACCGGGGTAAAGGGTGTAAAGAACAAGGAAATGAATCGCTCACTCTCGACCAGTGGGGTCAGGACAATTTGATGCGAAAAATGCGCATACTTATTCTCTCAATTCCTAACATCTCTTCACCATGACGGCAGCCTCTAAGTGTTAGAGCTCACAAAAATGGGTGTCATCACTAACTAATCCGGAGGTCTTAGACACGGGTTCAAGTGACTGGCTAGGGTCTTGGACATGGGGAAAAGGCCTTTTAGGTGGTGGAAGTATTCATAGCACAAGGTTCCACATTTCCAAACCCAACAAACTCACAGTCAATCAAACCAGTACTTTCTTTCTGCTATTCTGCATTACTCAAATTCTTCAGAGCACAAGAGCGAAGGAGGTCACATAAATGCTAGTATTTCTAAGCCAGACTGCTAAGAAACACTACTTAATGGGCACTATTCAGATTTTTGGTGGTGGCTCACTTTTGCTTTCATTTTTTCTTTGTTTTTCTTTCATTTTTTCCATTTCTTAAGAGAACCACCACCTCTGCACATTTTCAAACACCTGCCCAACTTATTAAGAACTACCTCCAACTCTCACATTACATTTAGCAGAAACAGCAGAGAACATGTAAAAATCACTCTGTGGAACCTTCTAAAAGATGCAAAAGGGTGATTTTTCATTGTAGACCGAAAGAAAGGAGAACACACGGCTCAAAGGGGCTGACTAGGGGGTATGACACACCAGGACAGTCAATTTGGTCGTGGGCTAATCATATGCCTCCATCATCTTAGCTAATGACAACGTGAATGCTAGACATCATGGAAGAGGGAACTATCGCACAAGAAAGAAACGAGCAGGCTCAAATCTCACATGGCTACCTATATGCTCTATCTCTCATTCTGATCCCCTGAACTAGATGCATAAACGACTGTCAAGAACAAGTAATCAATCCAAGTCACAGTTGGTAAGCAAACAGTTGAAAAACTAAACCCCTACACAACTCTACTGCACGTCTCAGTCATCATTATAGGTTGTCCTAGTCACCATCCAGTTGTCATGCATTAATCCGAAAACCATTCAATTCACCATTCCAAACACAGTGCCAATATGATCAAACAACCGTACTTGGAGCCCTCAAATCTCGAGATTTGGACAGCGGACTAGGCTCCAAGCACACGTAAATAAATTCCAACCGATACAAAGCACCCCCCCCCCCACACACTTAAGCACGACATTGCCCTCAATGGAGCAAAGGGAGAGATAAGGGGAACGATGTTACCGGATTGAAATACTGCAGAAGACTGGAAGTGGACCAGTCAGCGGGAGACATATGGAACGAACAGGCATTTCTGCACTAAAGGAACATTGATAACGATGTAATTGCACATATTTGCGCCCCTAGTTCTTATCCGTTTGAGGGGCATAGTCGTGTATTTTTGGCCTATTTTACGCCGGGTTGTGCTATTTTGTCATATGTCAGGTCCCAGGCGTCAAAGGAAAGGCTAAGCACGAATTTCAGGGCATTCGAAAAGTCATTTCGTCGAGCTGGAGCCAAAACACGGGCACACCTAAAACAGAACACGGCCGTGTTCTGTGGCCGTGCTTTTACTGCCGAGAGCAAATTCGAGTTTGGCAAATTCAAGCCAAAACACGGGCTGAAAGCAAGGCCGTGTCCACCCAAAGCACGGCCGTGTCCTAGCCAAAGCACGGCCGTGTTTCTCCCAACAAATGGCCGTGTAATTAACCCTAGCCAAAGCACGGGCGGGCTGAGGCATTACACGGCCGTGCCCTCGACCGTGCTTTGGCCACTGATTCCCATTTAAGCAGATTTTCAGCCAAAGAGAAGGGGATTCGAGTTTTAGAGAGACAGAGCGATTCCTAGAGAGAGAAAGTGACGAACAAGAGTCTCCAAGTGCCCTAGCTTGATCTTCATCACCATTGGAGGCCAGTTTGAGCTTGGAGAAGTGCCGATCAACGTCCAGGAGCAGGAATCCATCCTTCACAGTATGAATTCCGCGTCTGATTCTGCTTTTGCCTCTTTCTCCATGGAGTAGTTCTCCCATTCATCTGGGCATGGAGAACCCTAGATTTGTATGTTAGGTTTGATTGTATGAACCCAAGTACTGATTCTATGATTTGATTATGTTCGATTGAGGTTTGAATGATTGAATGACTTGAATCCTGATCAAATTCCTGTTGTTTCTGCTTTGACCTAGAATGAGAATATCTGCCTAGGTTGATAGAGCATCCTTGATTGAAGGTAGGGAGTTGGTGACTTTAGTCGAGGAGCCAACTCACTATTCTGTACCGAATTCACTTCGGTAGTGGAGGTTTTGTTTGTTAAGGCCTCAATCTGTTTACTCCGGTGGAGGTTAGTCACCCGCTAGAGACTCAGATTGAGAGGGTCTGAAGACCTTTAGTCGAGACTTCAGGCTGTTTAAGAACCTTCCGCAGTGTAACTATCATAGAAACTGAACTTGGTAATTACAATCCGGCTTAACTGCAGTCTAGGGGGAACCATATCAGGGTGACCTCTCTTAACCTGAATACAACAGTTTACTTGCTTTGTTAGTTTGTTAGTTTAGACTTGCATTAAAGTTTCATTGCTAGATAACAAGAATTCACTGAGTAGTCATCAAATCTAGGACCCGGGTTGATAATTAAACCTAAACCCGCTATACTACGCTTTAGGAAGTGGTTTCACTTGGCCAATTCCTGGAGTGACAGTAGAAGTGAGTCAAGTTTTTTGCGCCGTTGCCGGGGACGGCTAGGTTGTTGAAGAAAAGTGATTTCTGTTAATTTTGCCTTTTCTTTTCGCTTTGTTTGCTTTGTCCCACTTGTGCCTTCACGGGTTTGTTTGCTTGAGTGTGTGCAGGTAGTGCATGACCCGTAGCCAGTCGGGAGGTTTACTGCCGTTGAATCCAGAGATTGAACGCACCTGTCGCCAACTCAGGAGACAACAGTGAGCTAGACTGGCTACGGACGAGCGCCTAGACGGCCACTTGAGTAGCGATTCTGAAGAAGAGTACGGGATGGACGAAGACTACAATCAGCACCAGGGGAATCCTCAGCAGGCTCCTCCGGTGAATCATGTCCTGGGGAACAACCCCATACCCCAGGATCATGGGGCTTATCATCATCCACCGCCGCCGGGCCCCACCTTAGAGTACTACTACACTCCACGGATTGCTGATATCCGCCCGGTCATCCTCTACCCGCCTATTCCAGCAAACAACTTCGAGATCAAGCCATGCTGGATTCAGCTCATTACATCCTCTATCCAGTTCCATGGTTTGAAGGATGAGGAGGCCAGGGTGCATCTTTTCCGTTTTCTACAGCTGACGAACGGGTTCAAGCTGAATGGTGTCCCGGATGATGCAATCCGCCTTCATCTCTTCCTCCATTCTCTGGCGGGGAATGCTAAGAGGTGGTTGGAGACCCTGCCCCCATTGTCCATCACCTCTTGGGACGATCTGGCTGACAAGTTCGTGCACAGGTACTATCCGGCATCGAAGACTACAGAGATCCAGCGGGAGATCACTCACTTCCGCCAAGAGCCACATGAGTCACTTCGTGATGCTTGGGAGCGGTACATGGGATATTTCTGGCAGTGTCCCCATCATGGCTTTAGTGATGCATTCACAGTGGGGAACTTCTACAGTGCTCTCTCTCCAGATAGCCAGAGGGTGATTGAGTCTCTATGCCCAGGAGGGGATGTTCTCACTAAGACTCCACCCGAGCTGAACCAGATGATCAATACCTTGGCTGCCAGAGATCATTCTTGGGGACAGAGCAGCAGAGGCAGACATTCCCGGGACCGTGGTGTGCACGCCATGGAGTCCAGATCCGGACTCGAGCAGCAGGTAGCTGAGCTAGTGCAGACATTGAAGCAGCCCAACAGTCTTATTCCGGGCAGAGGTATGGCTACACCTCCAGTAGCTCAATGTCAGTGGTGTGAGAGCTCAAATCACCTAGTGGAGGACTGCCAGGCTATGAGGGAGTCTACCACTCCCCAAGAGCAGTTGGACTTCATCGCCAATGCTCGGCGCCTCGACCCGTACAGCAACACATATAATGAGGGGTGGCGCAAGCATCCCAACTTCGCCTGGAGCAGAAACACCACTAAACCACCTGGTTTCCCAGCACCAGCAGGTGGTTTTCAGCAGAGGCAGCCCTTCCAGGCTCGACAGGGGCCAGCCCCACAGCAGCAGCCCTACCAGCCTAGGCAGGGGCAACCATTCCAACAGCCCCAGCGCCAGTTTGCCGAGCCAGCAGCAGCTCCGGCCCCAGATGACCGGATGACAAAGCTGGAAAATATTCTAGCTTCATTCATGACTAGCACTCAGGCAGCTATCACGTCACTGGAGGTAGGTCAGCGGAACCAGGGTACCATTTTGCAAGATCTGCAGACCCAGGTGGGCATCTTGGCCCGCCAAAACACTACCAGGGCACCGGGGACTCTGCCTGCCACCACTATCCCGAATCCTCGGGATCCTCACCAGCCTCGGGATCCTCACCAGCTCCAGCAGTTGGATGCCATTTTTACCAGGAGCGGTAAGACCATATCTGCTGATCCTGTCCCGGCCAGACAGGAGGAACCACTACCTGCTTCAGCACTTCCAGCCGACAATGCAGAAGTGCGGGTGGAGAAGGAAGCCCCTGCTCCCAAGCCACAACCAGTGGTTAAGAAGCATGTACCCCAGCTTCCCTTCCCCACTCGCCTACACAAAGACAAGCTGGAGACTGAGTTTGCCAAGTTTATGGCAATGTTGAAGCAGCTCAACATCAGCATACCGTTCGTGGAGGCACTGTCGAAGATGCCCAAGTATGCCAAGTTCATGAAAGATCTCCTCACCGACAAGAAGAAACTTGGGGATCTTTCGACAGTGATGCTCAGTGAGGAGTGTTCTGCCATCCTGCAGAACAAGATGCCCGAAAAGCGCAAGGATCTAGGGAGTTTTACTATCCCTCTTACTATTGGTAGCATGCATGTAGGCAAGTCCTTGGCGGACCTAGGCGCTAGCATAAATGTCATGCCATATAAGTTGTATAAAAAGCTAGACCTAGGTGAACTTAGCCCTACTAGGATGAGCATTCAGCTAGCTGATCGTTCCATTGTGCATCCTAGGGGGATCATAGAGGATCTGCTTGTTAAAGTAGGTGCATTCACATATCCTGTTGATTTTGTTATTCTTGATATACATGAGGATATGGATGTGCCTTTGATTCTAGGTAGACCATTTCTTGCCACCGCCAAGGCACTTATTGATGTGCATGATGGTAAACTGATCTTGCGTGCTGGGAATGAACATGCTACTTTTTCTGTGACTGAAATTGATCACTGTGCTATGATTGCTGTCACGCCTGTACATGCCATTTCTGATCAGGTACACGAGCCTGTCGTGTATCCTTCTGCACCTCTTATTTTGCAGGACCCTCCTATCATTCCTTCGCCGCCACTCCATCCAGCCTCACCTCCGAACACAAAGCTCAAGGAGGAGTGGCGACCGAAGCAGTAGGTTGCTAAGCCTGCACGGAAGAAGAGTGGAGACCACTATGAGCTGGTCCCACCTCCTGCACCACGACCACCCTGGCCGTCCGGGTACTCACTGGCCTGCATCTTGCCGGATGGCCAGGTTGAGCTGACCGATGATGGTGGTCGCATCCGTTGGGTGCATGGCCACAACCTTAAGCTGTACTTCAAGAGCGACGTGGATCCGCTCCTGGAGGCACCTGTTTCTGCACCTCCCTGAGTATCCACCATGGGCGTCCAGCTAAAAGACGGTAAAGAAGCGCTTGTGGGGAGGCAACCCCACCACGGTTTGACTTTCTTTCTTGTGTTTTGAGTCGGATTGTAAACAGGTTTGGTTTTGGTTTGTTTTCTTTTGTTTTGGATGATGTATTATTGGGCTGACCATTGGACCTAACATATTGTGTTTGAGCTCTTCTGTTCCCCTTTGGCTATGCTTGTCTTGACTGGTCCTCTCTCCAGTCCCCTTCACTCGGCGGGTCCGCTTCCAGTCTAATGTAGTCCGTGCACACCGGTAACATCGTTCCCTTTCCCCTTCCCTCTTCTCCATTGAGGGCAATGTCGATCTTAAGTGTGGGGGGATGTTTATCTTTTGACTGCATTAGATCTGTTTGTGTGCTTGGAGCCTAGTCCACTGTCCAAATTTTTAAATTTGAGGGCTCCAATTACGTGTTCCTTGCAATTGCCTGCTCAGTATGCTTTGAATTGACAGTCTCTATAGTAATATGCAACCTAGGGAGGTAGTGTAACACTATGGAGGATGTTGATGCATTTAAGAAGTCTCATTTCTTCTTCATATTGTGTTGGTTGATTGAGTGAATTAGTGATCTTAGGAACCTTGAATTGTGTGGTGTTGTGGACTCTCTACCTGTCATGGACTCTTGTATCATGTCTTGAAAATAACAGGTGCTCGAAAATGTGCTTTAGAATAACGTCTCCCGTGCGAATAGGGCGAAAGTGTGTAAGGGGAGACGGGAATTTGTTCCCAATTTCCACCTACTACCTCTAGCCCCCTTACATGTCTTTCCCCCGCACGAGGCTCGAGACATCCGCTCCTGGCATGGCCGGTAAGAGCAGGTTGGGACCCTTGAAAAAAAAAAGAGAAGAAAAAAATAATAGAAAACAAGCAAAACAGAAAATAAAGGGGTTCCAACCATCTTCAAGAAGACAATAGAGCACCTTGAAAAATGTGAGTCCATGATCCTTTGTTTTTGAGAATCTCTTCATCCACGATTCATTTGTCCTCTGTTCCCTACTTGCCATGATGCCGACTCGATACTAGTGCTCTGGGTTGTTTGTTGCTATATAGGTTTGGAGAGCTGCATTGGTTTGAGTTAGGTTTGCTTGGGGACAAGCAAACGGTTAAGTGTGGGGGAGTTTGATAACGATGTAATTGCACATATTTGCGCCCCTAGTTCTTATCCGTTTGAGGGGCATAGTCGTGTATTTTTGGCCTATTTTACGCCGGGTTGTGCTATTTTGTCATATTTCAGGTCCCAGGCGTCAAAGGAAAGGCTAAGCACGAGTTTCGGGGCATTCGGAAGTCATTTCGTCGAGCTGGAGCAAAAACACGGGCACACCTAAAACAGAACACGGTCGTGTTCTGTGGCCGTGCTTTTACTGCCGAGAGCAAATTCGAGTTTGGCAAATTCAAGCCAAAACACGGGCTGAAAGCACGGCCGTGTCCACCCAAAGCACGGCCGTGTCCTAGCCAAAGAACGGCCGTGTTTCTCCCAACAAATGGCCGTGTAATTAACCCTAGCCAAAGCACGGGCGGGCTGAGGCATTACACGGCCGTGCCCTCGACCGTGCTTTGGCCACTGATTCCCTTTTAAGCAGATTTTCAGCCAAAGAGAAGGGGATTCGAGTTTTAGAGAGACAGAGCGATTCCTAGAGAGAGAAAGTGACGAACAAGAGTCTCCAAGTGCCCTAGCTTGATCTTCATCACCATTGGAGGCCAGTTTGAGCTTGGAGAAGTGCCGATCAACGTCCAGGAGCAGGAATCCATCCTTCACAGTATGAATTCCGCGTCTGATTCTGCTTTTGCCTCTTTCTCCATGGAGTAGTTCTCCCATTCATCTGGGTATGGAGAACCCTAGATCTGTATGTTAGGTTTGATTGTATGAACCCAAGTACTGATTCTATGATTTGATTATGTTCGATTAAGGTTTGAATGATTGAATGACTTGAATCCTGATCAAATTCCTGTTGTTTCTGCTTTGACCTAGAATGAGAATATCTGCTTAGGTTGATAGAGCATCCTTGATTGAAGGTAGGGAGTTGGTGACTTTAGTCGAGGAGCCAACTCACTATTCTGTACCGAGTTCACTTCGGTAGTGGAGGTTTTGTTTGTTAAGGCCTCAATCTGTTTACTCCGGTGGAGGTTAGTCGCCCGCTAGAGACTCAGATTGAGAGGGTCTGAAGACCTTTAGTCGAGACTTCAGGCTGTTTAAGAACCTTCCGCAGTATAACTATCATAGAAACTGAACTTGGTAATTACAATCCGGCTTAACTGCAGTCTAGGGGGAACCATATCCGGGTGACCTCTCTTAACCTGAATACAACAGTTTACTTGCTTTGTTAGTTTGTTAGTTTAGACTTGCATTAAAGTTTCATTGCTAGATAACAAGAATTCACTGAGTAGTCATCAAATCTAGGACCCGGGTTGATAATTAAACCTAAACCCGCTATACTACGCTTTAGGAAGCGGTTTCACTTGGCCAATTCCTGGAGTGACAGTAGAAGTGAGTCAAACATCAAGAACACACTAGCACACTGTGCGTTAGGGATCAGAGTTGGCCCAGATGGCCACAAAATAACAATCCACGAAAGAAAAAAAAGGACAAAAACAACCGACAGACTCAGTTCAAGCTCCTCAAACACATGGAGCAAACATAAAAAGTCTAAAACAAAAACACACACTGAGGGGCGACAAGTACAGCCTACTCGTCGCCAAGGTTGTCCAGATCGATGTCATTCATGAATGCATCATCATCATCAGCTGGTGGTGGAGGTGGAAGTGGAGAGTCCTCCCAGGGAGTCCTCCAAACTGGCTGCTCTCCCGGTAGCAGCTAGAGCAGGTGCCCCTGGACCTCCTGCATGCGCCTAGATCGGGCCTGCTCCCTCTCGATGCGAGCCAGGGTTACCCCTGCTGGGTCTCCATCGGATCAAGGCGCTCATCATACGCAGCCAACCGGGTTTGGTACTCGGCATGGTGAGCCGAATACTGCTGCTGAAACTGGAGCTGATGGTCGTAGAGCTGCTGATTCTAGAGACGCAGCTGCTCGAGCTGCTGAGGCGGGGAAAGTGGAACTGCCACCCCCGTACTCGAAGGTGGTGGGGCGGGCGGCAGCAGTATCATCGACATCCTCGGGATGGACCTCCTCATCAGTCACATCCTCAAGAACCTCCGGATGGTCCTCCTCTGGGATCTGAGGTTGAGGAAACCCCTCGATCCACTTGACTCCTCGCTCTTCTCGAAGCAGGTGCATGCGACCTATCGTAAATGAGGCAAAGACACTGGTGTCTCCCTGCTCTGTGCACCCCTGCAGTGATATCTGGAAGTAGGCGGCCAGGCGGGTGATGAGGGGAGTGCACTGGAGTTTCTTCAGCTCGGAAGCACTCTTGTCGAAGGTCCTTGCCACCACCGAACCCAAGTGGAGAGGATGATCCCTCTGGCGCATAGACTGGATGAAGTACATGGCTCTCTTGGTGATGGCGCTGGCACTGTCCGAGGCTGGAGTGTAAGACTTGGCCAGCAAGTGATGGAGAATGCTTTTTGCGAGCAGCAATGTGCTGGCCTTCGTCTTCCCCGCCGAGAAGGGAAGCTGGCCTGGCCGAGCGAGGCGGGTGTACAGTGTCTTGAAGTTCACCCCCTCTGGCTCGAGAAGCTCGGTGACGTAGTCCCTGTCATCGACCAGGCTGAGGTCGAGGGCGGTCGCCAGCTCGTGGTAGCTCATGGATCGGGGTGCACCGCCGAGCCTGAATTTGACGGCTTCTCCGTCCTTCCAATTCTCTGTGTCGGTGTTCTGGAAGGTCGTGTAGAACTCAAGCACGAGCTCGTGGTAAACCTTCTCGCGAATGCAGAGTAGGCGGGATTAAGGTAAACATGGAACACCATGTGGTACGAAAACAGGCATTTCATTGAACACCATGTGTGCACTATTAAGGTAAACATGGAATTGACAAAATTCTTGCACACAAGGGCTCAAACAAGCAAGGGGGACAAAGCCCAACACAATTCATACATAATCCAAACATTCCCCTCACTCAAGTGCACACAATTCACATGATTCAAAGTGGTTCCCTAAACATGCACCCTAACACCCAATTCTCCATAAATAACATAGTTAAGGTCAAAATCAAACCTGGGGACTCAAGTAGAGGTGTAGGGGATGATGAGGGGAAAGCAATGGAAGCGACGAAAGGCCGAAAAACTGCCCTGAAATGCTCGTCGGAGCCTCGCCGGAGTCTCGTCGGAAATCGCCTCCGGCGACTCAAAATCAGTCCAAATCACCTCAAAATCGAGGGATAGGCCGATAATGGGGAGGAAAGGGTGGGTGTGGTGTTGGATTTGTGAAAAACCGACCAAAAATGGCCGAAAATTGACAAAGAGGGCGAAAAGTCGCCGTTTTCCGGCGAGGGGGAGAGGATTCCGGCGAGTGAAGTTTGAATTTCTGACCACTCGGCCGTGTCGGCCGAATTTATAGCCCATGGCTCGGCCACACGGGCAGGCTCACACGGACGTGTGAGGTTCACATATGCCCGTGTCGGCCGACACGGGCAGGCCGAGGAATTCCACATGGCCGTGCGAAAAGCACAATTGGCCGTGTGACTTTTGACGAGAGCTCACACGGGCAGGGGCCAACTCCACACGGCCGTGTGAGGGACCCCTCTTGCCCGTGTGAAAAGTCCATGGATTCCGCACGGCCAAAACCCATTTCCACATGGCCGTGTGACTTTCAGGGCTGGCCGTGTGGGCTGCCAGAACTCCAGATTTAACCTGTTTTCACTCTAGAACGACATACAACTCGTGAACAACACCTCATGACTAAAAAACACAAAAAATCAAAAGGAAAAAAGTAAGAAAATGCAAACCTAGGTGGGGTTGCCTCCCCACAAGCGCTTCTTTACCGTCTTTTAGCTGGACGCCAGTAGAGGAACTAAGGGTCCTCGAGCTTGATCAGCAGCTCTGCGCGCTCGACAGCACCTCCCCACTCCAAGTATAGCTTTAGGAGGTGGCCATTCACCTTGAATGGCTCAGTTTGAGCATTGTTGATCTCCACCGCACCATGCGGGAAAACTTGGGTGACCGTGAAGGGTCCTGACCACCTCAAACGTAGCTTGCCCGGGAAGAGTTTCAGGCGTGCATTGAAGAGCAGAACACGATCACCTACCTGAAACTCCTTTGGGCCCCTTAACCGAGCGTCGTGGAGACGCTTGGTTCGCTCCTTGTAGAGTAGGGTGTTCTCGTAGGCGTGGTAACGCCATTCCTCCAACTCCAGCAGCTGCAATTTATGTTCAGTACCTGCAACACTCAAATCCATGTTTAGCAGCTTAATGGCCCAGAAGGCCTTGTGCTCTAGCTCTACTGGCAGATGACATGCCTTCCCATAGACAAGCCTATAGGGAGAAGTGCCAATCGGGTTCTTATAGGCCATCCTATATGCCCAAAGAGCATCATCGAGCTTGGTGGACCAATCCTCGCGGGACTGATCCACCGTCTTTTCAATTATCCGTTTAAGCTCCCGATTCGTCAGCTCGGCTTGCCCATTTGACTGGGGGTGGTAAGCCACCGACACCTGATGCTTAACACCATAGCGAGAGAGGAGTTTAGTGAATTGCCCTTGAAAATGGGTTCCTCTATCACTAATGATGGCGCGGGGTGTCCCGAACCGGGAGAACAGCTGCTTCAGAAATGAGCAGACCCGTCTTGCATCATTGGTGGGCATGGCTTGAGCTTCTGTCCACCTCGAGACATAGTCCACTGCAACCAGAATGTATAGATTGCCAAAAGATGGAGGGAATGGGCCCATGAAATCGATACCCCAAACATCAAAAATTTCACAAATGACAGAAATATGTTGGGGCATCTCATCCCGGGCAGAAATGTTACCTGACCTTTGGCAGCGGTCGCACTGTCGTGCGAAGGTGTCTGCATCCTTGAAGAGCGAGGGCCAATAGAAGCCCGAATGTAGCACCTTTCGCGCCGTGCGGTTTCCTCCATGGTGACCTCCAGTAGGTCCCTCGTGGCATCGAGACAGGATGTCTCCCATCTCGTGCTCCATGACACAGCGCCGGATCACGCCGTCTGCTCCGATCCTGAAGAGGTAAGGATCCTCCCAGAAGTAATGCTTCAGGTCGGAGAAGAACTTGCGCTTTGCATGAGTGGCCATCCCCCTAGGTAGCTGCTTGCACACCAGATAATTGGCAAAGTCAGAATACCAAGGGACCACGCTTTCCACCAGTGTCATCGCCAGCAATCTCTCACCCGGGAAGGAGTCATTGATCTCTTCCACGAAGTTGTCCACCGGAGGGGCTTCCAACCGTGAAAGATGATCTGCAGCAACATTCTCCGCTCCCTTCTTGTCCCGGATTTCGATATCAAATTCTTGTAGGAGCAGGATCCAGCAGATGAGCCTAGGCTTTGCATCAGCCTTGCTCATCAAGTAGCGAATCGTCGAGTGGTCAGTGTAGACCACCACATGGGAGAGCACTAGATAGGGTCGGAACTTATCAAACGCATACACCACGGCGAGGAGCTCCTTCTCAGTGGTGGTGTAGTTCTCCTATGCATCGTTCAAGGTCTTGGACGCGTAGTAGATGGGCTGGAAATGCTTCTCGCGTCTCTGACCCAGAACTGCTCCGGCTGCATAGTCACTCGCATCGCACATTAGCTCACAAGGGAGAGACTAGTCAGGAGTCACCATGATAGGTGCATGGGTAAGCTTCTCCTTCAGAGTCTCGAATGCAGCTGTGCACTCAAGAGTGAACTGGAATGGTGCATCCTTCTCCAGCAGCTTGGTCAAAGGCAGGGCAATCTTCGTGAAATCTTTAATGAAGCGCCGGTAGAAGCCTGCATGACCCAAAAAGCTGCGAATCCCCTTCACAGAAACGGGATGAGGTAGCTTACTGATCGTCTCAATCTTCGCGCGATCCACCTCAATCCCCTGCTTGGAGATCTTGTGCCCGAGCACAATCCCCTCACGGACCATAAAATGGCACTTCTCCTAGCTGAATGCCAGATTAGTCTCCTCGCACCTCTTCAGAACGAGTTCCAGGTTATGGAGACAATGAGTGAAGGAGTCTCCATAAACCGAGAAGTCATCCATGAAGACTTCCATGATCTCCCCGACCAGTCGGTCGAAGGTCGCCGGTGCATTACACAGCCCGAACGGAATCCTCCGGTAAGCAAAAGTACCAAAGGGGCAAGTGAATGTGGTCTTCGCCTGATCCTCTAGTGCAATAGGAATCTGGAAATAACCAGACATGCCATCCAGGAAGCAATAGAACTCATGACTAGCCAACCTCTCCAGCATCTGATCAATGAAAGGTAGGAGAAAATGATCTTTCCTGGTGGCGTCGTTCAGGCGCCGGTAATCGATGCAGACTCTCCAGCAAATCACGGTCCGTATCGGGATCAACTCTTTCTTCTCATTCGGGACCACAGTCATCCCGCCTTTCTTTGGGACCACCTGAGTAGGGCTGACCCACTTGCTATCAGATATAGCAAAGATGATCCCTGCATCCATGAGCTTCACGATCTCTGCCCGGACCACTGCCTCCAAGTTAGGAGACAATCTCCTCTACGGCTGCCTGACTGGCTTAACCTCATCCTCCATCAGAATTCTGTGGGAGCAGAAGGATGGGCTAATGCCTCTGATATCTGTGATCTTCCATGCCATGGCCCGGGCATACTTCTGCAGCAGAGCCACCAGCCTGCTCTTCTGCTCGGGTGTCAGATCCGAGCTGATAATGACCGGGAGCTTTTCCCCCTCTCGGAGAAATGCATACTCCAGGTGAGAGGGGAGGGGCTTAAGCTCCAGCTCTGGTGGCTCCTCCAATGATGTAGCGATCCGGGGCGGGATAGGCCTCGTCTAGCTCCGCGAGTTGCACCTCCAGCTGCACGTCCTGTGATGCCTGTTCCCCTAGCAAAAGACAACGCTCAAGGAAATCATCAGTACCCGCACTCGTGATGGCGAGTGCGGTTTCAAAATCAGCAACAACATCACAGTAATCTAGATCATCATGGAGCTGGGAGTGTTTCATATTATCAGAAACAGAGAAGGTGATTTGTTCACCCCTAGCTCGCAAAATGAGTTTACCATCATTCACATCAATGAGCGCCTTGGCGGTGGCGAGAAAAGGTCTACCCAATATCAATGGCACATCCACATCCTCATTTATGTCCAAAATCACAAAATCAACAGGATAAGAGAATGGCCCTATTGCGACTATCAAGTCCTCTACAATGCCCCTAGGATGCACAATGGATCTATCAGCAATTGAATGCTCATCCTAGTATCACTGGGTTCACCTAGGCCTAGCTTTTTAAACATTTTATATGGCATGACATTTATGCTAGCGCCTAAATCCGCCAAGGACTTCCCTATATGCAAACTACCAATCATGCAAGGGATAGTGAAACTCCCTGGGTCTTTTCGCTTCTCTGGTAGTTTGTTCTGCAGGATGGCAGACACTCCTCGTTGAGCATCACCGTTGACAGCTCCCCAAGCTTCCTCTTGTTGGTGAGGAGATCTTTCATGAACTTGGCATACTTGGGCATCTTCGATAATGCCTCCACGAAGGGCATGCTTATATTCACCTGCTTCAGCATTGCCATGAACTTGGCAAACTCAATCTCTAGTCGGTCCTTGTGCAACCGAGTAGGAAAGGGGAGCTGGGGTACATACTCCTTCACCACTGGTTGCGGTTTAGGAGCAGGCACCTCAACCTCCTTCTACATTTCCTCTTCATTAGCTGGAAGTGCTGAAGCAGGGGTAGCTCTCTCTTCTGCCCGAACAGGTGGATCGACAGTCACCTTGCCACTCCTGGTGGTAATGGCCCCGCAGTGCTCATTTGGATTCTACGGATGAGGGATAGTCTGACCGCGTAGAGTACCAGGAGGCCTCTTAGCTACAGCCTAGGCAACATTCCCAAACTGGATCTGGATATCCCGAAGCACAGCCTGCGTGTTTCTCTGACCAGCTTCTAGCTCCATGAATTTGCCTGAAGCTTTCTTCATGAACTGCTCGATAGTGTTTAATTTCTGCACTGGGGTGGCAGGGGCTGCACCTGGCTGCTGGAAAGGTCGCGGCTGTGATTGAGCCGCATGCCCCTGCATGGGCTGGTAGAGAGACTGTTGCTGCTGCTGCTGGAATTGCCCCTGTCTGGGCTGGTACGTAGGCCTCTGGAAGCCAGGTGGTCCCTGGGGGACTGGTGGTTTGGAATTTTCCCCACCCCAGGAGAAGTTGGGATGCTGGCGCCACCCCTCGTTGTAAGTGTTACTGTAGGGGTCATTTCGCCTAACATTATTGATGAAGTTCACCTGCTCCTAGGGTGTGGTCGATTCCTTCATCGCCTGGCAGTCTTCCACCGTGTGATGGGTGCTCTCGCACCACTGGCAGAGCATCGCCTGTTGCTGTCCAGTCCCTAGAATCATCCCAGAGCGATCGATGGCTGACACCAGCTTCGACACCACCTACACCAAATCAGATGACTGGGTGGCTACAGAATGCACACCCCGCCCTGGTGCTCGTCTCGATCTCCTTGGAGTTCCCCAATCATACCCGTTCTCTGCCATCTCCTCAAAGAGTTGATTCAGTTGTGGCAGTGTTTTGGTCAGCATGTTCCCGCCACAAACCGAGTCAATCAGCTGCTTGTCTTCTAGGAAGAGGGCGTGATAGAAGGTGCCCACCTTGAAAGCATCATTGAAACCATGATTGGGACACCTCAGGAAGAGACTGTTGTATCTCTCCCATGCGTCCCGGATGGTCTCATCTTCATCCTGGATGAAGTGGGTGATCTGCTTCTGCAAGTCCGTCGTTTTTGACGGAGGATGATAGCGGGTGAGGAACTTGTTCGCCAGGTTGGCGAACGTGGTGATAGATCCTGGAGGTCGAGTGTCTAGCCACTCCTTGGCCTGCCCCTCCAGAGTAAACGGAAAGTACCTCAGCTAGATGGCATCTGCTGGGAACCCATTGATCTTGATTCCATTGATGAGCTCGTGGAATCGCCTGAGATGTGATCGGGGGCACTCCCCCTCTTTGCCTCGGAACACCACTGGACCGCGCAACATTGTGATAACAGAGGTGCTCACCTCAAAGTTGTTTGCTGGCACATGAGGGTGTTGAATGGGCGACCTCATGTCCGCGGCCCTGGCGGTCCAGTAGTATCCCATGGTTTGCTCCTCGGGGAGGACCACATCATGGTCCTGTGGATCCCCCATATCTTCTTCTTCAGCGATCTGCAGCTTTGCTAGCTCCTGCTCCGCATCCAGTCGCGCCTTTAGAGCCCGCTTGAAGTTCCTACAGGTTCGTTCAAGCTCCTGGTCTAATGGTAGTAGATCTCCCGACTGGCTACAAGTCATGCACTACCTGCACACAATCAGCAGAAGCAACCCGTGAAGGCACACAGGTGGAAGAGATAAAATGCAGTAAAGAAAAATCTAGAGTAACAAATTTTCACGTTTCCCCAATAACCTAGAGGGGTCCCCGGCAACGGCGCCAAAAACTTGACACGCCAAAACACAACACCAAACTGCGACCAAGTGTAATCGCAGTCCGGGAATGCAGTAAAGTGGCAAGTTCTATTATCAACTTGGGGTCTAGATCTACTGCTTACTCCGTGATTATCTATTATCTAGCCAACTAAGTCAAGTGATTGTTGTTTTAAGCAAAAGCAGTAAGAAAGCAGGAATTGGTACGATTTCTCAAGCAAAGAAGACTACTCAGTGAATTCTTATTATCTAGCGGTGAAACTTTAGTGCAGGTTCAAACAAGCAGAACAATTAAATCAATTAAACGGTTGTTTCAAGTCGAGAGAGGTCACCCGGATATGGTTCCTCCTAGACTGCAATTAAGCCGGATTGCAATTTACCAAGTTCAGTTTTAATGATAGTTCTACTGCGGAAGGTTCTTAAACAGTCTGAAGTCTCGACTAAAGGTCTCTAAACCCTCTCAATCTGAGTCTCCAGCGGAGTAAACAGATTGAGGCCCTAACGAACAAAACCTCCACTACCGAAGCAACTTCGGTACAGAATAGTGAACTGGCTCCTTGACTAAAGTCGCCAATTCACTACCTTCAATTAAGGGTGCTCTATTAACCTAGGCAGATATTCTCTTTCTAGGCTAAAGCCGAAATAACAGGAATTTGATCAGGATTCAAGTCATTCAATCATCCAAGCCTCAATTGAATATAATCAAATCATAAAATCTGTACTTGGGTTCATACAATCAGACCTAACATACAAATCTAGGGTTCTTCATACCCAGATGAATGGAAAAACTACTCCATGGAGAGAGAAGCAAAAGCAGATTCAGATGCGGAAATCATACTATGAAGGATGGATTTCTGCTCCTGGTTGTCCATCGGCACTTCTCCAAGCTCAAGCCAGGCTCCAATGGTGATGAAGATCAAGCTAGGGCACTTGGGAACTCTGGTTCGTCGCTTTCTCTCTCTAGGAATCGCTCTTTCTCTCAAAAACTCGGAACCCTTGATTTTTAGCCTTCTTTTCCCTTAAGAAGCTGTCTGTCGCGATCCCCGGCCTAAATACCCGGTCGGGTATTTTGGGTGGCGACCGGGTATGTGCAAAACGCACCGTCGGGTGACAGGGGAAAATCCCCGGTCATGGCCAAGAATCCCCGTCCGATGATTTTTGCCTCCTGCCCGGGCCTCGTTCTGTTTCTCAAAGACGCCCAAAGCATCAGATCCCCGGTGATCGCCAAATAATACCCGTCCTGGTATTTTTGTTCTCCAGCACACTTCAAACCTCACTTGCTCCTTTCGTCCCAAATCTCGTTCCGTCGCCTCGATGCCAACGCTAAGCCCTGAAATATGACATAAACGCACAACCTAGCGTGAAATCGGCTTAAAACACGAGAATCAATGTCTCAAACGGCTAAAGAATAGGGGTAAAAACATGTGTAATTAATGATCTATCAGGGGTAAATTCTACGCCTTAAGTATTCTTTTAAGTATTATGACTTTAAGTATTTTAGTGAATCGGTTACCATTGCTTAATTATGTTTATGATTGATTATTTGTGCTTTGCTTGAGCTATGATTTGAGGTGATTTTGTGCTAGTTGGGGTGATTTGGGGTGATTTTGTGCTATTTACCTTATAGCGTTATGTTTGAGTTATTGTTAAAGCTTAAGAAACAAGTTATTTTTAAGAAGTAACTCACCTTCAAGAAGGTGAAGTCGTTTTAAGTGTTTTTAGTCACTAGCGCCAGTCCGTTGCCATTTGAGATTTTCAGTTAGAGCAGCAGTTATGCTCTTGAGACTTTTAAGATGAGCAGCAGTTATGCTCTTGAGACTTTTAAGATGAGCAGCAGTTATGCTCTTGAGAATCTTGGTGAAGAGCCACCACGATAAGTTTAAGATGTTAGGGGGATGAATCGTTACGACTCCCCTAACTAAGTTTAAGTTTAAGGAAAGCCTGGATGGCTTCTCATACGTATGAGTTGGCAACCGGACTAGCTAGTGAGGGATCCTCGTGTCAGTCAAGTATTTAAGTCGAGATTTGAGCTTTAAGAGTGGAGAGTAATAGTAACTCCCATACAGTTTTAAGAGGTAATATTTTTATAACAGTGGAAGTACAAAACAACTTCCACCAAGTTAAGTAGAGTGATCAAGCATTAATAAGATTTTGAACGTGGCGTAGACTGACCCCAACACACTCACCAGGCCTTAGTAAGGGAATGAGAGAGAACCAGATCGGTAGCAGCTAGCTAGAGTAGCAGTTAGAGAGCAGCGAGTTCGAGAGGAAAAGTTCGAGAGTAACCAGCTAGAGGAGGGTAGTGCAAACGTCACGGAGGATGCCTAGTTAAGATTTTCAGTAGCAGCAACGACATAGACTACCTAGTTATTTACATTTTATGATTATGAGTATAGACTGGAGAACAGACTGAGATTTAAAGTTTGAGTTTAATTTGCCCACGTGTTAGGGCTTTGCTCTGAACTACAAGTGTGTGTTTTCAGTATTTTATTTGTGAAAATTTTTCCCGCTGCAATTTAAGATTTGAGTATTTTATTTATCAACGACAATATCCTGTTTACAATATTTATATAAATTCTATTCACCTAAATTACAATACAGTACCTGAATTAAACAAATATTACAATTTAAATCCTATAACTACTCTATACACTAACAAACTCCAACTAATAAAAGTTATTTGAAGTCAAATGGAAAACATTGATTGACCTATTAGCCCATAAGGCCGACCAATATAGTTATAATATGGGATATGTCATGTGTACCTTATAACTACCGTTCACATTACTCTTTAAATCGATCATTTCAAAGAAATAGCATTAGCAAATTTATTATAATTATCTTGATATTTTTGCTTCTCAATTACTTTGAAGTTGCGGCAGAATCCACTTTTCTTATTATTTTCCAAGAACCAAACCTTTTTCTCTTTTTAAGTTCAAGGTTATAGCATTATGCTTTTTATTTTTTTCCAAGAACCAATCCCTTTTCTCTTGTAGCTTTCCTTGAGATGCGCTTGTGCCTCCAATTTTGATTTTAACCCCCCCTCTCATGTTGAATCCCCTTAAATGAGTGCGTAGAAGATAGATAGATGTAGAAGATGGGTTTGTGGCCAATGAATGATAGAGGCCCAACATACAAACGTGTAGGATAAAACGAGATCGAATTCTAAGGCCCCGTTTAGTATAATTTTTATCTTGTTGTGATTTATCAAGGTTGTGCCAACAGGAAAAGCAACACAACACCAACACAACTTAAATCAACAGGTTTACCTAAAAAATTCACAAATTTTGGAAAACCAAAAACGCATACAAAACATGTTTACTTCTGTTCTTCTCCT
Source organism: Linum trigynum (assembly GCA_964030455.1). Classification (NCBI taxonomy): domain Eukaryota; kingdom Viridiplantae; phylum Streptophyta; class Magnoliopsida; order Malpighiales; family Linaceae; genus Linum; species Linum trigynum. The sequence goes on along the minus strand of OZ034821.1, from coordinate 21,421,582 downwards.
TCGATTTCAGAATAAATAAAAACAGATATGGGAAATTTGGTTCGTCCTCGCCGCTGCCTCCCAACAGCCCGACGCCGACGATTTGCCGGAGAAGAAGACCGAAAAAGAGAGGGAAGTGGCTGCCGCCTCCTTCCAACAACCCGACACTGCCGCCTCCTTGACTTGCCGGAGAGAGATTCTTTTTGCGCAACGCCACTTCCCAGAGAAGAAGATAAGAAAAGGAAAGGAAAGTTTCCTCCCGACCCCGCTCCTGTCCCAATAGCTCGACGCCGCCGCTCCCCTGTCCGCCTGGAGAAGCAGATGGAGAACAGGAGAAGAAGATGGAGAGCAGGAGATGATTTTGGGGGAAGTTACAGAGACAAGGATGGGTGTGGGGGAATGGGGAAAGTGACGGAGAAAGAGAAAAATATTAATAAAAAAAGAAATGGCTTAAGTGAAAAGAAAATCTTGTACGCAACCATGAGATAAAACAACCACGAAGCCATCTTTTATTGTTTTGCTGATTTGGGCTTGGTTGTTAAAACCTGTTGCACTAAAGTCCAAAACAAAAATAAAAAACCCAACTAAACATGTTTTCTTTTCTTGGTTTCTACAATTCTTAAAATCACAACAGGAAACAAAAACACACAACAATACTAAACAGGACCTAAGGTCGAATGAGGAAGCACACGTGTCTAGCAAAGACCCATCTACTGTCCTGAGGGTGCAACTAGTAGGATGAGATTGCTAAAATCAACAATCGAAATGGCTCCCAACTAGGAAAATGACAGATTTACCCTACCAGTTCATGACCTGGACCTCCAGTTATTCTAACATAGATCCTATAAATGAACACAACCTATCATAAATTGGGCTAAAAAAGCAATAATGCAAGCTTAAATGATCAAGAAACGGAGAGAAAAAAATATGTGCAAATTCAGTGTTATCAGTAATCCCTCAAGGTACTTTGGGGATTAGACCCCAAAATCATAACCTGAGGTTTGACATGTAATTGAATATTTGGCTTGTTTGAAGATGATTATGAACCTATCTATCTATGTCTATTTGATGATTGTTGATTCTTTACATCAAGTAGTGTGAGATTGTCTGTATCCCATTTTTCCTAGTTGCAACTTAGTTGGTAGGAGATTTATGGATGAATTGTGTTTGTTTAGTGTTTTTATGCTCCATCTATGATTATTATGCTTTGTACTTGTCTCTCTATGTGTTATCTATGTTTTCCTAGTTAGGGTTTGATCTAGGACATGTGTGGATTGAGTGGTCTTGATGTGATTGATATATGGCTGATCTAGGAGACTAGTATGGTGAACGAGGCGATCGAACCTTGCCTATAATTAGACGTCCACCTAGGCAATACTAGGGCGTCGAGTGCATAACTGTCGAATTAACAGCCTAGTGTGCGAATGGGTTGAACTAGGGGCGAATCTAAGGCAAGGGAGGGTGTGTTATCCGACATACCCTCGCCCGAGAATTTGTGAAAGATCTACATATTTTTGTACAAATTTTTTAGTTCGTGACTTCCGACAACCCTTCATTAGACTATAAGAATTATATTATTTAAATGAATCAATCTAAAATTATAATTAACAATATTTTTTAAATATTTAAATTAACTCATAATCGTTTCAATTGCTATTAAAAACCCCACAGGCCATACCCATGTATATGTATGTTGGGTCGAGTTCTTTTATTAAGGGAGAAACAAATTAAAAACCACCAAGGCCCAAGAGGCCACGACCGAGACCCACCAGAGTACCTATTTTTGAAGTTGGTATTGACTTTATATGTTGCAACTACAAGCTGCAAAAGAGCATTTTCAGTCCTGAAGATAATCAAGAACGATCTTTGAAATCGGTTGAGTGACCAATTTATGAATAATTGTTTAGTTGTGTATATTCGAAAAAGATTTGCTTTGCAGCATAAATGATGAATGTATTTTAGAGATATTTCTGTAGATGAAAGTCGTCGTGATTCGTTGTAAACATGGCATTGTGAACTTTATGAATTAATTTCAAATTAATTTTTTTATATAAATTTTCATTTTTTTAATTATTATCATATTTTATTGGCGACACACCTCTCCGACAATCCTGGGTCCGCCACTAGGTTGAACTCATTTAGAGGAGATAGATTATATCCTTGCATTGTGAAGCTAGCTGAACTAACAACGAGCTTGTGGATCATTGAGTCAATCCCCATATTAGCGATCTCCACACCTTGATACCTTGGATCATCCTTCTATCATTTTGCATGTTATCTTCAACGATTAGGGCGAGGGAGGCACCTCAAATATCTCTTCTCTCTTATCGTTCTCTCGTTCATTAATCTCCAACTGTCCATATGCTAAGTAACAGGTCGACTAGATAACAATCAAGTCTAAGTAGACTAATATAACGTGATTTGTGGAATATGACCGAATCACTCGTAATTAATATAGCCAGATTGCAAATTACCGTTGGTTTTTCTTTCCTTTTTGTAACTTCCTGCTCTTTGTTTGCTTTTAGCATGTTACCTGTATTTCTCCAGTGAGAACCTTCACGTAACGTGCGTCCCGATGTTGAAAGATATTCGTAAGAAAGAGAGTTAGAACGAAGAGAACATTTAGAGGAATGGAGATAACTATAACTACTAATGAATTCCAATCTTCAACATAACATTTAAAGAAAGACAAGTTACATATTTATAGGCTAGAAAAACCCAAAATCTCAATCCTCATCCTACTAGGCCGGCGGCCTCCTTCTTCTTTTTCCTAACCAAAACATGAAACCCAACCTACAAGGAAATAATAATAAACTCCTAAACAATAAACCGAATCCTACTCGAACAATAAAAACAACAATAAAGACAATTAACAATAAAATACTAAATAATAAAATATCCAAACCCAGATCAAGGTACAATAAAATATCTAACCCCAGACCGAGGCCTAATAATTATCATAGTTTGATTCTTGTATCACAGCAGTTCCCAACTCACTCACTCACTCAACCACAAAATAGAGTTTAGCTTGCTCACTCAACTCCTATCTTGATATGCCTATGTGTCACTTAATTGTCACCTAAGCTTTTCTATCATCGCATGTACTATTACTAAATAAAACTTTTGAACTTTATATTTATGCCTCTTAAAAATAAAACTGTGTGATTACGTGGGAATTTTTTTTAAGTATAGTAGAATTGACATCCAAGTTAATAAATATTTCACGTTTAATTTTAGCAAAGAATAATGTCTATCTGTCGTCGTGTCCATAAGTCATTGACGTTGAGTATAGACTAATAAATAGACACACCAAACACGTTATCCGCATGTATCATTGGTACCAAACACTGGGATCCCTTCACACAGAAACATAGGCACGTTGCAAACTTGAGAAAACGAAGTAGATAGAGCACACTACACCGGCCAATTTTTGTTAATAATAGAGCTCAAAAATTGCGGAAACAAAGATAGTACCAGATTTGTTTACCTCTGAAACTCAGGTTCCTAATATGACTGAGAGGATGGCGTCCCTTCCAATTGCCCGTAATGTTACTCCGCAAATGAATGCACAATTGACAGCGGAGGTTTTGCCTAATGAGGTCCGGAGTACGGTCTTTTCTATGGGTTCGAAACAGGCCCCGGGATCGGACGGCTTCACAGGGAAATTCTTTAAAGCTTTCTGGGATATAGTAGGCACTTCGGTGGTTGAAGCAGTAATCTCCTTCTTTACCTCGAGTCGGATGCTGCGAAGCTTTAATCATACTTGGCTCACTTTGATCCCTAAAGAGGAATCGGTGGAGACAATTAGACAACTGCGCCCGATTAGTCTCTGTCAGTTTGTTTACAAAGTGATTACCAAAATCATGGCTGAACGATTGGCTAGCATGCTCCCGCGGATCGTTTCGGAAGGCCATAATGGATTTATCAGGGATCGGCAGATCATTGATAATATCCTTATTGGACATGAGTTAATGCATTACCTGAAAATAAAAAAGCAAGGAAAGAAGGGTTACATGGCTCTGAAGGTTGACATGGAAAAGGCCTATGATAGAATTGAATGGCCCTTCTTGCTTGCAGTTTTGGATAAAATGGGGTTTAGCTCAGTCTGGCAAGGATGGATTCAGGAATGTCTCCGTTCCTCCTCCTTCTCGATTCTCATGAATGGTACGCCCTCGGGATATTTCACTGCCTCTAGGGGCCTTTGCCAGGGAGATCCGCTCTCTCCTCTCTTGTTTGTACTCTGTACGGAGTGGTTCGCAGCCCTTCTAAGAAAGGCGATCACGGAGAAAAAGTTAGAAGGGGTAAAAGTAGATCCTCGTGCGCCAAGGATCTCGCATCTTTTCTTCGCAGATGATTCTTATTTGTTCTTGCGAGGGTCTCTGCAGGAGTGCAAGAATTTAATTGAGGTGTTGAATGAATATGAGGAATTGAGTGGTCAAAGCGTTAATTTGGAGAAATCGGCGGTGTGCTTTAGCAAGAATATTTCTCTGCCTGATCAGGAGTTCTTGGCCACAATTTTAGGGGTTGGTGCGGTAGGGGTCCATGATAAATATATGGGACTTCCAACGCTGGTTGCCAGATCCAAAACCGATACATTCAGATATTTGGAGGAAAAACTCCTAGAGAGACTTCATGGGTGGAAGCAAAGGACGTTGTCATGGGCTGCTAAGGAAACGCTAATTAAAACCATAGCATTGGCTCTTCCACTTCATGTTATGTCCTGTTTCCGGCCTCCCCTGGCTCTTTGTCGCCTTTTAGATAAGCATGTGGCCCGTTTTTGGTGGGGTGCGGAGGATGGGACTCCTAAGATTAGGTGGGTGTCCTGGCGGAATATGTGCCGGAGTAAACATGAGGGGGGATGGGATTTCGCCAGTTTGAGCATTTCAATCAAGCTCTTTTGGCTAAGATAGGCTGGCGTATCCTCAATGAACCTCACTCACTTATTGCCCAGGTCTACAAAGGCAAGTATTTCCCTCAAGGGTCTTTTCTGACTGCGACTGCTAGATCTCGGCCCTCTTGGGGGTGGCAAAGTGTCCTCTATGGGCGTCAGTTGCTGGAAAGAGGGCTGAGATGGCAGATTGGCAATGGTCAATCGGTCTACCTCCTCCAGTCTAACTGGATTCCTCAGTATCAGCTGGATCCCCCTTCCTATAATCCCCGGATCTTGCTTGAGGGGGGTGATCCCTTGGTGGCGGAGGTTATTAGTGAGGGGGGAGGAAGATGGTCGGATGAAGTGCTCAGTCAATGGTTTGATCCGCCTGTTTGTAAGGCTATTAAAATGATTCCCCTCCCACGTCGGGATGTACCGGATAAGCTCATTTGGCATTTTACGGCCGATGGGGTCTTCTCGGTTAAGACGGCCTATCATTTGGCAGTTGATTTGGACAGGAGGAGGAGGGGATGGCGTTCCTTGGTTAGCTGGATGGATAAGCCGAGCTGGATTAAAGTTTGGGGGGCAAAAATTCCCCCGAAGTTGAAGGTTTTTGTTTGGCAAATTCTTAATCGGGCTTTGCCGACTATGGAGGCGCTTATTGAGAAAAAGGTCCCAGTGCTACAACGGTGTCCAGTCTGTTGGGAGGGCCCAGAGACGATGGAACACTTGTTCCTGTATTGTCCGGTAGCGCGGGCCCTCTGGGATTATTCTGGGCTGGAATACTTGGGAGAGGGTTTGCCTCGGCAGACTTTTCCTTTGTTTCTCAAGCGTCTGTTGGGTTTGATCCATAATCCTTCGATGGTTATGGCTGTTGTTGCCATTCTTTGGAGGATCTGGAAATCTCGGAATTGGGTGGTCTTTGAAGGCAAGCAATTTGAGATCCCGGCACTCATGCGGCAGTTTTACCAGCAATATGAGGAATGGATGGGTCTTCCGCCGGATCAAGCGCCTAGGGTTATTCCCCCAATTATGCCCTCAACAGCGCATTTGGATGATTCCCAGTGGGTTTGCATGTGGGACGGGGCTACTAAGGGTGGGTCTCATTCGGCGGGTGGGATGGTTCTTTTTGACCCAGCTCGGACACTCTTTCTGGCTAGAGGGGTCCAGTTTGCTCAAATTGATGATCCCGCTGTGGTGGAATTGCTGGTGCTTAGGGAAGATATTATTTGGTGTATGGAGCAAGGATTGTCGGAGGTCTGATTTGAGGGCGATGCGAAGGTGATTATCGACAAAATTCATCTGGCCAACACAAATGATAGCCGGTTGGGTGCTGTTCTTGAAGAGATTGTTCAATATTCTCGTGCTCAAACTGGCTTTAGTGTGCGTTTTGTAGGTCGGGAAAACAATAGGGTAGCTCATTTGCTAGCTAGGAAAGCCCTTTCTTTGTACCCGACTATGAGTCGCTTTTTTGATTTCGAGACCTGGCTGGCTTCCAGGGTGTAACTACCTTCTGTTTTGATCAATATATGATATCTTTTGACAAAAAAAAAAGAATATATACGAAAGCGGAAAAGACACGAGTAGATTGGATGATGTGCAATTTGGAGAAGAAAATTAATAATATGAGGGCACCTAGGAAAAAGGAGGAAAACAAGATTGACTATTTTAAGCATCATGATTTCTATGATTGACATTTTAAAAATAAGAAGATTTTCATTCATTGGAGATCGATTTTAGCTTTAGAGATTTTAAATCTCTAAAATCTACGAATTTCAAATCTCTCACAATCAGAGAAATTTTATATCTTGATTCGTGAATTTTTTTCTCCTACTTTTCTCTTTCTTTTATTTATTTACCATATTAAATATATTTATTATTTTTTTAATATTTCCCGAATCACACTAATTTTTTTATTAAGGATAAGCATCTTATTTAATATAAAATTAAATTTTTTATTTTCATTGAATGTAAACATTCTCAATCACAGTTACCAAATAAGAAACATTTTAAAATCTATTTTCAACAATCCGAATTGTTAGAATCTTTTGATTGTTGACAATCTATAGATTTAAACTCATATTCTCCAAACGACCCCATAATGTTTATGGTATGGCGAACCCAGAACCTTTATACAGTGGTATCCTCTTTCAAAAATTAAAGTCAAATAAAAAATAAAATATTCTTAAATAAGAAAATACACAACTTGTACAAGTCAAAAAAAGTCCATGATATATTTTCATATTAAGAAAATTTTGCAAAATACACTTAGTGTCTACACTGCTCAACAAATTTTTCTCGGTATATCCTACTAGACAATCATTTACGAACTGACACATATTCGACTTCTAAATTTGTTGTTGATGTAACTCAAAACTGAAAAGACACTTTCAACACTTGTCGTACAACCATAAAATAAATACAAATTAAAGGTAACTTGTAATTACATTAATTGTTAGGTTTTGAAAATAATTAAAGATAGAGAATAGGGTTTTGCTATTACACATTGTTTAGAATAGAACAACAAAAAAGTTGTAGCCTAATAAATATTATATTTATTAATAATAGTAGTGTCCTGGGTTTGAACTACTCAAACTACCACTTATATCTCCATACGCAAACTACAAACGAGTGTAGGATAGTTATTTTTTCAAATTTCAGGGTGTCCCGGACTATTAATTATAATTTTTTGTCCATATGTAAATCATCACCGGGCGTTGGATAATCGCTTTTTCAAAATTTAGGGGTGCCCCAGACACCACAAAAGGCCCCTGGGTCCGCCCCTGGTATCACATAGACTACTAACATCATTACTAACGCAATTATTAGGATTTTATAGTAACTATTGCACATAGTAATTACTCCATTCCGTTCTTTTGGCGTCTTTGGAAGTCGCAGAATAGTGTGGTTTTTTATTTTGTTCAATACTTGCCTCCTACTCTTGCCTTTCAATTTTCTCTGCAGGTGAGTGAATGGGTTGACAACCCTCGGGAGGTTACTTCCCGTCTACTTTCCCCGTCTCTATCAGGATCCCATGGAGATCCAGTGCCGGGTGCTTTACATTGTTTTGTTGATGGTGCAGTGCAGGGTGGGTCTCATGGGGCAGGAGGATGGGTTGTTCAGGATGTGGCGCGATCGATTGTTGCTAGTTCGGCTCGGCATTACTATGGTGTATTTCAGCCGTTTCTAGTTGAATTGCTAGCTTTACGGGATGCAGTTCGTTGGTGTGCGGATAAAGGGTGGAATTCAGTCGTATTTCAAGGAGACGCGCAGGTGGTGCTAAAGAAGGTTATGGTTGGCGAGGTTCATGATGCGGTTGGGGGAGTTGTTCTTCAGGAAATTCAGCTACTCCGTGCTCATTTCAGCACTTTGACTGTGCTTTTATTGGTCGTTCTAGAAACAGGGTTGCCCATCTTGTGGTAAGCAAAGCCCTTTCATTGAGTCTACCATTGTTAGTGGGTTTCGGTTTTGTTGCTTGGATACGGTCACTTTGATTGTGTTTCAGACGATGTATCTTTTGTTTCTCGGTAATACAAGTTATCTATTGGCAAAAAAAAATACAACATAGGCCAGAGATTCTAACTAGAATGTGTAATACAACCGATGGATTGCAGCTACCCCATTGTTCTTATAGCTAATCAAGAAGACCCCGTTTGTTCAGCTGTATGGCGATTCAATTAATTAACACACTCCACTCCATTGATAGCTTCATCTCCTCAATTATATTGTGTTCACAAAGATCTGAAGGTAGCAAGTGCAACAGGTCCAGGGGTAAGCGATATGTATAAAGTGCTGGCCAAATTGAATTGAGTCGTTTTACTTGGAATATGAATATTTTTTCTTAATTGCTTTGGATGGTTGATGCGGCTATGTTTGAAGGTAGACCAACACAAATAGCAGTACAGCTCCAAAGCTATTATGCACATAAGGTAGTTGGGGCATTAATGATAATGATTTGGGATTATTCCAACAAGTACAAAATTTGGAACGTGAATTTTTATTGCATTGATTAATATTAGTTTGAGATTTTTCAAATGAGTGATTTGACATGCGAAACTCTCATATTTTTTAAAATGGAACCTTTGAAGTGGAATAAAAAGATTTTGGAATAAGCTTGGTTTCATAATGCCCTTATGGATGTTTATTCTCTAAAATGCATATGTATTTCAAAGTAACTCATCGCATATGGCAGGTCCGGATACAATGATGGTACCGGTATACGTTTATATCATTAGTAGGAAGCAGATTGTATCCATTCTACTATATCGTTTAGTTAAATGCTCAGTCGTTCTTTTCAACTAAAAGTTGTGCATAACTGCTGTGATTGGCCTGAGAAATGTATATCTTTGCCTCAATTGTTAATGATTGTGATTTTTGCTTTCACGGTGAAAAGTCCATTTATTTATAAGTAATCGAATGTTTGAATTTCGTTTTGAAGTTTAAATTGGACAAACCTGTTGGAAAATCGGCATGCCATACATTAATGTCGTGGGAGGTTTGTTTGATGTCTCATGGTTTTGGATTTTCTAGAGGGTTTGTTTGTTGTGATAGAGAGTCCCTAGAGCTAGTGAGGTATTCCTATGCGGGTTTTTCTGTTGTTTGGCTGTTTCTCGCCTATTTCCTTATCTCTTATTCTATTTTTGATTTTTGTGTGCTACCTTCAGCTGCTGGGTCATCATTTGTGAGTCATCTATACTTTTCATATTCAATAGAGAGCTTTTAAGTTTTATCAGCTATTAGTTTCAATATTTACTTACTTTGGTTGTTTAAGTAGTTTTCTTTGTAACATTTCGTCATTATACAACTAACTATATGGCTACGTAGTTGTATAAGTGGGGGTTGGCCATGATAGTTTTCAAAAGCATAAATACTTGAAGGCTATTATAATGAACAAATCTTAAAGTTATGATTGACCTTCAACTTGCTTGGGGCATTTCATATATGCTTCAATGGTTCTTGTCAGCTCCATGAAACTTGTGGTTAACTTTATGAGGTTTCTGGTATGCTTTATGAGGTATATTGCTTGCTTTCAGAAACTCGTTGTCATCTTTATGAGGTTCTGGTATGCTATAGCAATGGTGGACCCAGGATTGTTGAATAGGTCTGCTGCCGATAAAAATGATAAAAAAAATAAAATGGAAATTACTAGAAATTAATTTATAAATTCACAAACGTCATGTTTACTACAAATCATGACAATTTTTTATATCCTAATTTTTAAAAAAATACATTGATCGCTTATGTTGAAAAGAAATAGTTTACACAACTACATAATCATTTATAAATTAGTTACTCAACCACAGAGGATCGACCCACGTCTAAAATCAAAGTTAAAATAAATGAGTTTACAATCAAATATGGTAAACAACAACCTACCAATTGGCAATTTTAGACAATACAAAGTGATAAGCCCTCGATTGCTTAACTCAGAATAACGCAGCGACGAAACAACGATGAATGAATTTGAGAGGAAAATTGATGGAACCAAACAAACTAAATCAGCAAATTCAACACAAAAAAGGGAAGAGGCTAATCTAGGTAGAACTACCACGAGATCAAGGGTGAATATCCTGATCTCTAGGTATGCAATTTTCGGCCAAACAACCAAGAACCAAAAGCTTGCAAGCTGGAAAACTCCTCGGAGTTATTCAATTAAACTTTAACGTGTCTTTTTACAAGCCAACTGCCCAAAAACAGCCCTTGATAGCAACTTCGTGGCTCTAGAAATCGATCTTCTGGGTTGAGTCGAGCTCAGCCAATTCCTTCCCTTGGTTTAGAAAGTTTTACTCTTCCATTCCCAACAACAAGCTCCAGCTGGTAATGCCCCAAACGTCTTGAATGCGAGCTCAAAGTTGGTACCTCAAACTGTCTCCCTGCCTTAGCCAAAAACTGGCAATTTCCAAAATGCAGGATAGGTTTTTGATGGCCTTGAAAAGCAACCCTCCTGGCCTTATTTCCACGATCCAAATGCATCAAATTATAGAGGAACATCCAAGGTTCAGAATAAGACCCTAACCTTGCGTTTCCATTGAACGGTTTGAGAGAAACATCCCTCCAAAGTACCCTTCCCGAAACTGCCTCAACACTTGGGAAATTTCCAGCCCTGTTCGTATTAACTTGACCCGATCTTTGAACGATTTGTTTGAGTTGATTCAAGGGTGGAATTGAGATCATATCACAAAGTATGCCTAAAGTAATATCATTAGCATTTTTTCTCTAGTTCTACCAAATTAACCTAAACCAAACCATAATTTCCCATAAATCTACTCAATTTACCTATTAACTACAAATTGACAAGTTAAATTGGGTTGTGGGTTACTTTAAACAAGCATGCTTGTTGATTTTAATTATTATTTTAATTACTAATTATGATGAATAACTTTATAACATTAAAACTATTGGCGTATAACGAAGGTGTGTCTCTTATAATTAGTAGAGTGGTGTCGAAAGTCCCCGATTAAGGTCCGCCCTTGTGCTATAGGAAACTTGTGGTATGTTTTATGAGATTTCTGAAATGTTTTTTGAAGTTTCTGATCTTCTTTAAGGAACTTGTGGTCAACTTTATGACGTTTGTCGTCTGCTTCATTGTACATCTGCTTTATAAGGTTTTTGTTTTGTTTTAAGAAACTTGAGGTTGGCTTTATGAGATTTATGGCCTGTTTCAGGGTACTTGTGGTATGCTTTATAAATTTTGTGTTGTGGTGAAATTCTGGTCTGATTTATAAGCTTTCTAGTCTACTATATGTTATTCGCGATGTGTTTTTGTTGTGTTTCTGGTTTTTGGTATAGTTTGCTTCATGATACTTGTGGTCGTTGTTAGTTAAGGACGAAGCGCGAAATAAATGGAGCAACATCACACACGTGTCCCCCCCCCCCCCCCCCCCTCAAATGTGTAAAAAAGGTCAAGCATGCCACTCCCTTTAAAAATTAGCATTAACTATGGCCAACTCTTAAATTTTAAAAGTTATCAAAATGAAATGTTCATATTGACTAGAGTTAGTGTTAGCTCCCATGCTGTCAAATTGGATGTTAGCATCCTAACCAAACCTAAAAAGTTATGTCCTAAAGCTTTAATATAACACAAACACTGAAAGACATAGATGGAACAAATTAGTTGAACTAGCATAGAGTATATCAGAAGTAGTCATGTTTTGCAGAGCCACTACGGGCAATCTGATAATCAAATACACGGTATGAAATATTAAATTTGAATAGAATTTGAAAGGTAGTCCAAATAGAAATTTCAAAACTCTAACTACATTTATTATGTGTTCATATTTTCTTTCAACTCGAACATTTTTGTTGTTGAGTTTCTACACAAATTATGTTTTGTTGGGAATAAAAAGTTGGAGTGTAAAGTTTGATCCCAATCATATGATTCATATTTAAATAATTTGGTAGATTTCTCATACCGTCTTTGAGCGATAACAGAAAACTTTGTGACAAGTTTCTGACCTCACTCTTAACTTCATCAAATATAATACACTCATACAGGGTCCAGAGAGACAAATTTCCGCATACTCATGGAATATCCCATAGTTAGCGCACCACCTATGGAACTACACTGTGGCGACTACAAAAGAAAAACCTTTCAAACACGGGCTACACTGATTTTTCTCATTGAGCAAAACAAGTGGCTCGTTGCTTTCTTTTATAGGATTGTGAAACATGTATGGATGCAACGAAGGAGCTTTGAGGGATCTTACCCAGAATGGAGATTACTTGAAGTTTTGGTTGCAAAAACTGTAATATTAATGATCCCCAACTTGCCCTTTAGCCGATAAATTAGCTTGATGACCCAATCATCCGTGTTGATCGCTTCGATCACCCTCATGTAAGAGACTACTAGCTTAAGACGGATTGGTCAATAATGTTACTCACAAATCACAAGTCCAGGGAACGAATAAGGTTGTGAACAAGCTCTCAAAATACAATCTCATCAATCTTTACGGTAAAAAACACTTGTGACTGTATATGTATGATGTTGTGCTGAGAATGCGCCGCATCCCACAAGGCAAGGCATATGCTGATATGCCTACCTCCCAAATTTTATCCAATTGCCTAACACTACAAACAAAGTAAAGGCGGAAACCGCAGAGCCTTCAATTGGATCATCTTCTCTACTTCCCCATCCCCCATACCCCGAAAGCTCCACTGCCGCCACCAAACAAAGGGAGCGGTACGTATATTATTATTATATACAAATGCTGTGCTGTAGAAGTGGGCTACGTTAATATTCACCGAAACATGTGCTTGTCGGAGACGTTGCCACTTCTGTACCCACAAAATATTTGGGAACCTACAGAGACTCGTCTTTGCTTTCGGATTGGAATTGAAAGGGCCCACACCAGACACCAGAACATAACATAAAACAACACAGAACAGAACATACCTCACGTGTCCTATTAGAACCTGTGGCCTGTGATCTAGGCTTCTAGCCCACCGCCCACTTTCCCCATCCTAACTTACTTACCCCTCCCCCTCCATCTCAAGGTTCTTAAATTCCTAACCAACCTTCGATTGGACCCGATCCGACCTAATTCAGACTTCAAAACAATTTTCAGAAAGTCTCTGGTCTGACCGCTAAAGAGAGAGGAGAAGAGAGGGAAAGAGAAGAAGAAGAATGAATGAAGGGAGATGGTGGTTGGGTCATGAATGTTAGGTAGATTTATTTTTTAGAAAATAATTTTATAATAGATACATGTAAGATAAATTTTATTTCAATAATTAAATCTTTAATTACTATATTAATTGTATATATATTTAGAAAACGTCTAAAACAATTCAAATTAGACGGACCCCGATCAGACCATTAAATCTTAAACTCGTTACTTGACCCACTGAATTACTTAAACCGGTTGTCCATCTCCATGTCAATCTCACTACTGTAAAGTTCTCTCTTTATTATACTCTGGTCAGGAGAGAGACTCGTATTCTACATATTTATTTACGATCCATGTGTACAAATTACAACCGTATAGTACTGCCAAATTCATCAAGGGTTTCAAGGTAAATATTGGAAGTCGCGCGCATCAACACTAGATCAGCTAAATTGGTTAGATAGTTGGAAATTGGTATTAGTATTACTTGTATAGATGATTTTTCTAGCGGATTTCCATCCCCATCTAAGTCTAACAAGTAGATTATACGTCCAACTTATATCTACTTAGTTGATATTCTTAATATTCGAATTACTTCAGATTAAGAAGTGTTCCTTATTCATGTTTCTAGCAACAACAACTTAATTTGAAACGAACTAACTTGCCTATTGAGAATTTGTTGCTTGTCATTTGGCTGTCATAGTATTGATATTATATTGTTGGGTTCATATTTTACTTGTTAGCTCCTGTGTTTTATGGCATTTGTGTGGTTTCATACATGACATTTTTTTTAGGGGTAATAAAAAAAATATTATATTTGGATACTGTTCAAATTCATTTTAGTATGAGTCCAATAAGATTTTGGTAATTTTACATTTGGAGCAATCAACACCAAAATTTCTAGTTTTGGTCTAAATTGGACTCATTGTGTTGGATACCCAAAAGAAAATGTATATCCATTTCTAATACGATTTTTTCTTATTTTTTATTATGAAAAAATAGAAAGGTGGAAGGCTGAACGCACCAACATTAAAGGTGTAACCAGTTGAAAAAAATTAATGAGATGGTTGATATTTAATTTTTGTGTACAATAATTTGGACCCAATATACCCATTTGGCTCAAACCTAAATGAGTTGACCAAATTGAACCCTATTCAAACTCAAAACTATTAAAAGTACATATAGGTCTGACCAAATACTTATAAGAGTCATGCCAATTGGGTCAAATTTGAAATTTCCCAATGACTTCACTCATCATGTAATGCCTACTTTCATCTCTATTGTTTTTACCAAAATTAAATTCTACCCTTTCTTCATCTGTTAGATATGAGTGTGTTAGAAACTTGGTCTTTGGAGGACCTGGGTCTTCCATTAGCAATATTATTATATTAATTTATTATTGATATTGGTGTTAGTTTGGTGGTAGGGTTATTCATTAGGTTTTCCCATATTTCATTATAAATGTATTTTGGATTTACGTAAGAATCAATAAAAAAATATTAAGCAAAGTATCTCTAAAGAGGGAGAGTAAACAATAAAATGAGAGAAAAGAACACTAAAGAGGGGGCAACCCACATTCCTTGTTGTGCACATGAAGTTGACCAACTGTACTTGGAATTTCCATATATAATTTTGGAAAATAAATAATAAAGAAGACAATGATCACATAAATGATGGTAAAATAATTTGGGTACCACTAAAATATAAGAATTATACCACTTAAGTTAGAATTGTTCCTCCTACTTTTCTTATTCTAAACACAGCATTTTTTTAAGTTGACAGAATATTCTTTGTACTTATGAAATTATCATTTTTTTATGAATCGGGTATTCCATTCCATCAAAAAATGGGGTGCTGACAACCTTGTCAGCTAGGCTTACTCCAACAATCAACAAGAACCAAAGTAACAATAATGTCACCAAACCATATCAAAACTCAGAAAACATAAACCTACTGCCTCAAGTTGAAGTCATTACAAAGAAGACAGTCAAAAGTACCTAGAAATTATGCATCTCCTCTTGCTATTGCACCATAAACCGCACCTCTGACTTGATAATCTGAACCAAAATAGCCTCATCTCTACCTTGCTCTCCAAAAGCCCTCTTGCACCGCTCAAGCCAAATATGGCTAACATTGACTGCCATGTAATCCTCCCGGCAGCAGCATATTTTTGCTTCCCACCAAAGTGGAGGACAACCCCGCTAAGACTATCCGCCCAATCCCTTGGTACAAAGCTAGAAAATTTGCCAAACAACTGCTTGAATATACTGCTGAAGAAAGGATAGACAGAGAAAATATGGTATTGAGATTCAAAAAATTGACCACACAACATATAAGTATCAGTATAACCCCATTTTTTCAGCTTGTCTTTTGTTTGGAGCTTCCCTGGATGATAAACCAAGAACCTATTGCAAGGGATATAAGGACTATTCCAGATCAGTCCATACCAATCCACCCTATCTTTATTAGGTCTAATGACCTCCCAAATCTTCTCAATAGAAAATCTTGGCATTTCCATATCATTCGAGTAAATCATGCCATTATGCAAGCTAAATAGGTTGGGAACTTTAAGGAAAAGAGATGTTCGGCAAGGGGAAAAGCACCAAGATAGATAGTTGTTGCCGCGGATCATAGTGCATTGGCTCAGAGGTGGGCCCCCAGTGCAGCTCTCAAGGGTGAAGATCTTTTGTCAAGGGCTCAAGCGCAAAGAATTATCCTCTTGCTTCTTATTTTTCCTCTTCTTCAGGCGAGATAGAATGAATGAATCTTCCTTCGCCCTGTGTCCACAATTCCAGACCATCAATCAAGGATCATCCCCTGGACTTAGTTCACATGTTCTTGCTTAGTTCGCATTCCGGGTATGTGGCAAGCAAGAAAAACGTATTCGCCATAGTTACTATATCCTTTGCTGCCATAGAGCGAAAGCCAGGTGCTAGCTAGGTGTGGTCTCCTGCCATTGGCTTAGCCTTAGCCGTAGGGGCTTTCGTCAGCGTTAGACTGCACCTTGAGTCTTCAACAACTTATTTCAATTCTAAGAACCATCAACAAAAATGCTCCAGAAGTCCCTACCCTTTATCTTGTAGGCCAAATCCAAGCAACCCACTAGGAGCCTTACTGTAGACAAATTGATCAAATCTGTCTACAAATGCAAGCATTGTTCCAAGAGGATAAATCTCTTACCCCAATTTCACCCTCCTTATTTGGAACAACAAGATACTTCCATGCTATTTTGGCCTTGATCTTTGCACCTTCTCCCACTCCCTAGAGGAACCTGCTACAAATCCTTTCAACTTCTTTGATAACAGTTTTGGGAAGCACAAACACACTCATCCAATATTGAGAGATACTATATAAAACAGATCCCACAAGTTCTATTCTCCCAACATATGTGAGTGATTTAGCTTTCCATCCTTGTACTCTAGCTGTAATCCTGTCAATGA
Source organism: Linum trigynum (assembly GCA_964030455.1). Taxonomy (NCBI): domain Eukaryota; kingdom Viridiplantae; phylum Streptophyta; class Magnoliopsida; order Malpighiales; family Linaceae; genus Linum; species Linum trigynum. The sequence goes on along the minus strand of OZ034821.1, from coordinate 21,404,693 downwards.
GTGGCTTGCAAGCAGCAACAGATAGCTTACCAGCAACTAAAGGCACTCCCAAGTACCTAACAGGGAATTGACCCAATTTATATCCATATTTGAGAGCCCTTGCCTGCATTTCCTCCCTATCCAATCTCCCAAAATATATTTCACAATTGCTTGGATTAGACTGAAGACCAGAAAGCTTATAGAAGTAAACCAACACCCTTTGTACACTTAGTATGCCATAGTTAGACCCATCAGAGAAGACCAACAAATCATCCGCGAAGCACAGATGAGTTAAGTTTATCTTTTTGCACATAGGGTGATAAGGAAATCTACCAGCACTAGCCTCCTTATCAAGTAAACAGGTAAATAATTCCATGGCAACGACAAATAAATAAGGTGACATGAGATCACCTCGCCTAAGGCCCTTACGAGCAGGAAAATAATCCACCAGCCTAATGCTAAGCATGGGAGAAGTTATGCACATATGAATCTTGTTAACAAACATCTCAGGAATTCCCATGGCTTTCAACACTTTGTTCAAAAACTGCTAGCTCACTGAATCAAATGCTTTCATAAGATCAATCTTCAAATCAGACTTACTAGAGATTCATTTTCTAGAATATTTGCATACCAATTCATGAGCCAAAAGGTTGTTCTCCCTAATTACCCTCCCTTTAACGAATACAGTTTGATTCTTACTTATTGGCAAAGGGAGTAGTGCACTAAAACGATTTGCCACAATTTTAGAGATGCATTTATACACAATGTTGCAATACGAGATAGGTCTGAAACTTTTCATATCTTTAGGATTATGAACTTTTGGAATTAGAGCAAGAATTGTAGCATTTACATCTCGTGGAATCTTACCCACCTGAAAAGATTGTTGAATGACAGCAGTAATCTCAGCCCCCACTATCTCCCTTGTAGCCTGAAAAAATCTGGCATTATAACCATCTGGACTAGGACTTTTATCACTATTCATACTAAATAATACTCCCATGACTTCCTCGTGACAGGCTCACAGAGGTGTTGGACTTGGTCTGAAACAAGGGTATGTTTGAGCAATTCTTTAAAGAATTCCACCGGTTTCTCCATAACATTAGGATTAGCCTGACCCAACAAAAACTTATAAAACTCAGCAGCAATAGTACACTTCTCCTCCACTTTTATAAACCTTGATTAGTGCAAAACCACTAACCTCTTCTTTCCAAGCTTGTTCCACCAACTGAAAAAACGAGGGATGCTTGATCTAGAAGTTAAAAACTTTAAACGACTTAGGCAAAGACTTTAATGGTACCTCAGTCTAAACAAGGACCGTACAATGATTTGACACACCAAGTGCCGAGATATGAACTTCACTCTCCTTCATGACTTCAAACCAAGCAAGTTTAACAAACACTCTCTTTCTAAATCACCAGTAACCATCAGTAAACCATCAGTAGCCTTATGCTCCTCGACTTCAATTCCAAGTAACCAATCATTCATATCTTGTATACTAGTATAAAACTGAGGATTGTTTAACCCTTCACTTGGATTTTTAATATCATTAAAATCCTTCATTAAAATCCAAGGCATCTGAACAAGCTTAATTCTGGACACTTCCTCACATAACTCCCTCCTTTGACTTTCAAGATTAGAAGCATATGTGAATGTCACAAAAAATTGTTTTTTTCCCTCCAACCATGACATGAGCATACTGCGCAGATGAGTGAGGAACTACTAGACTTATTTCATGTTTCCAAACCAACCAAATTTTGCCCAAATCATCCTCATTATAAATGATCTTCTACTTCCACCCAACAAAATGCTTCAAATCCAATTTCTTTGCTTCTAACTTCCTAACCTGAGGCCGTAAAATAGAAACAATATCTATAGTACTAGCTTTTTACCCGGCCTGTTGGCCGGTGAGTTTAATTTTACCATTTACATTAATCAATTTATCTATATGTTTAAACTATTTTGCATCTTCTAAATTTTTTACATTTGCATTCCTTGGTGAGTATGCGGTGCGTCTATAAATTCAAAATTCTCAATACTTAACACATTCACTTATAATGCTTCGATTCACTGATCATAAATCATGTCACAAAGATATATCACGTCCCATATAGAATCTTATGTCAAGATTTGTCAATAACGATACTCAATTTTTTTTTTGTCTTATACAATATATGCCATCCAATGAATGTCGAGTTTGGAGGAACTCTCAACCAATGATGTTGCTCAGATGACGACAACTTAATATGTACCAAGACTCTCAATATTACATAGATTTGGTCATCCCAATTGAAACTTTACTGTCTTAGTGTAAGATCATATTTGTCTATCAAGACACTCAATTTAATATCTTATACAATATGTACCAATTGTTAATTCCCGAAGTTTAATATAGACTCACCCTCAACTCATGGTCGTTGTTTAAATGTTGGTTTAGAATCTCGGTCCAAGATACTCACACATTGTCGAGGGTTCTAATCTTAACATGGTCCATTGTTGTATAATTTTCTAACTTATCAAATATGCATTTGCTAAAATTTATTTATCTTTGGTGTTTGTTTTGAGATAAAAAAAAATCCACTACTTATACTAATATCTTCATTTTGTTGGTGTAATGCCACATCTATTGTCAATATCTAAGCATGATCTTATACTCTAAGTAAGAAATTGCTATCTGGACCACGAATTAACCGGATTTGTGGGCATGATACTATACCCTAAGCCTTGATGAGTGAACCCTAGGTCTTAGTTATCTTAATCATAGAGCTTAACCCCTAAGATTGTGCATGTAATTTGTTGCGTAGATTTTAACGAATCATGACCATTGATTTTTGTTTATAATTAAACTCTTTATATATATATATAGAGTTTAATGTATTTTTAAGTGTAATTAACACCTTTGTTTGACCGAAATATGTAAATTGTTAAAAAAATTAAGGGGAAGTATGAACAAATGTAAGAGAAAATAAGGTATGGAAACATGCATTATAAGAGAGAAGAAATATTGTCTTTCTTTATCGTCTTCATTTGTACAATCAGGTACTATATTATGGCTTCGTCAAGTTTCTATCAAAATGAAAAAAACAACTTTTGAAGCATTTTGCTATTTAATACTTGTTTTCGTTGATAGATACAAACATTAGAAAAAGATAGCGTTTGATAACCAAAACATAAAATTATATAGTTGGGTTTTCAAATTCAATTGATTATTAAATGTTGATTATCTAAACTTCCTTCATTATATTTTTTTTAATTTTTTATTAATTATCTGTGTTTTTAATTTATTTTTTATCAAAATATAACATATATTAAGTTTTAATAAAAATAAAAATAAAAATTAATTGATCAGATTTAATCAAATATATTTTTTGAAGCATTACAATATATGTCACTCTCCAAACATAAGTATACTACTGCTACATATATATTGGAAAATACAATTATTGAATAAAAAAAGAAAACATTAAAAGAAGATAGAGATAGCTACATAAATTATCATTAAAATAAAAATAAAATATTAAAAAAAGATAGATAGCTCTACATTAATTGATCACTAACTAACTTTTTTGTTTGTAAAAAAATTGTCCACCATGGCACCTTGTAAATTCTCCAAATGCTTATGTGGCAACAAACTACTTTTGAATTGCTATAATATTATGTATAGATAGATAGATGCTTACTAATTTTATTTTATATAGTAGTATATTTACTATCAGCTACAAAACCCCTAGTATTCCAAGATAATATCTCCATTTACGACTCTTACCTCTACCACCACATCTCTCCCCCATTCTTCCCTTTATTGCCATAGTCAACCGAGGCATCCACCCATATCTTCTTCCCTCTTTCTAAATCACTAGGATCTCTATTTTCCTTGGCCAAGACAAAAAATTTAGAACCTGACTGTGAAGAATTATCTCGATCAGCTATCTGAGGCCTCAAGCTCCCATCTAGAGGAGGTGAGTTGGGTTCAACAGATTTTTCATGTAACGTGTTAGGGGTCCCAGTTTGCACTGATGACCCTTCACAATCTCAGCAAAACTGATTCAAGGCCCCCCAATTGATGAAGGACAATCAATTCTCGACGTGTCCACAGTACCTCCAGAACCCTCCACCTCAGAAGGTATACTCTTATCCACAGTATCAACTTCCATAGAATTAGTACAATCCTCAGTAGTCGTTTGAACATCCTCATAATTTGTGCCAATATCATTTACCACTTGAACAACCTCAGAAGTTGAGCCAGCTTCAAGTATTGTTTCTTGACCATACCCTACTACCTTAGTCTCTCGAAACCCATCATCAGTCACAAACCTACCTAGTTCATCATCCTTAGTCTGACATGCTTCTGAACCTTGCTCTGTTTTGGAACCACATACGTTTAGGACTCGTAGGTGCTTCACAGTTATGCCCAAACAAACAACATTTCGAACACACTGGAGGAATGTTACTATATTCAATTTCAATATCAAAGGGAGGATCCTCATCTGGGTAAATCCGAATAGAAGAAAGAAATGAGTAATCCTCCCCTAAATTCACACAAGCTTGAGCAAACCCAAGCTGACCCCCTACCCTCGTCTTCTAATCCATCCAAAATGGTCGACCAATCATACTTTCTACCCACTCTAAACCATCCAGATCAAGATATTCAAGTGACAGACCCCAAATTCTAACCCATATAGGTAGAGTCTCAACCTTCGTAACCACAGAATGAATACCAGGCTTCCATTTACGAAAAAATACAAGGTTACCTCTGAAGTGCCATGGACCTGACTGGAAAACCCAATCACACGAAGCAAAGAAGGAAATTTAAACACCAGAAGCTTGGCAACAAAAAGCTAGACACGAACAATCCCGTCACACCTCCACAAAGCGTTCGTTCAGGCCTGCAACTCTAGTGTCTTTTTTATAGATCCAACGAATTTACTAATCAAAGAGTTCTTCAAGCGCTCCGCTCCCTTCTCTTCACTTCTTTTGAAAGTCGGAATCCATCTATGAATTTAATCGTCGGTCTGTAATTCACATGATTCTCTTGTTCTACAGTAAAGAGTTGCAGCCAAGAGGAGACCTCGCCAGTCGACGCAGACTCCGACGACGAGGCAACCATCGAAACCATCTAGTTCACTAGAGAGAATTAAACATAATTTTTTTATTTAGTTGGAATCCTTTTTTTGAATACTCTGATAAAAAATCAATTTTTAATAGAAAATTTAGAATCAATTATTATTATAAATATTTTCAATTATTATGTGTTCTAATAATTACATTTTTCATGAAGTAAATATATTCTATAAATTATGTTTTAAATCTCCTAGTAATTTTCTAATATTATATTGTAAATGTTTCAGAATAGCTAAATTTACTAATTCTAATTGTTTTCTTATAGTCATATTTTATCTTCTAGTTTTGTTACTGAATGTTGTATCTTTTATAGTTTACTTTTTACTTAATTACTTTCCGTCTCTTTTCGTTCTAAATAAAATTTTTCAATTACTAGAATATGTTTAATTCTTTCTGATTGTGTTCCATTTATCCTTCTTTGCTCTTGATATATTGATAGTCAATTAGGTTCTGTTTTAGCTATTTTTAGTGGTGCTTCTAATTAGATTAGTTGTTTAAATATATATTCTAATATTTATTTGAAATATTTATTATTATATTTTTGTAGATTTATTATTCGTTCTTGATATTTGTTTATCCGTTTTACCATTGAAATTTTTTCATTAGCCATTCTTGTAAGTTTAGAAGGTTATCTAATTTTTATAGTATATAATACTTGTTGAAATATAGTTTTGGATGTTTTTAAAAGGTTTGGGTATCAAAAGGTAATTAAAATTTTGGATTGGACGAAAGACTAAACGGATGCACATTTTTTTGCAACTTTAATGGTATCCAACGCTCTTTTCAAACTTAAGTGATATGTTTACTCCATTTCTCAAACTTAAATAGTACTCTAGATAATTTATAAAAAAAAAATTGACACGTGACTCGTGAGCAGCTTGTGGGAGAACGGTTGGATGGATCGATTACGACGATTAGTCTTTAAAAATGAATAAATGATTAGACAGACGTGATACAAATTACAAGGAAAGGGATCATAACAATAATAACTTGTAAGCCACGCATGGAATTTGGAATCCTCTCCTTTGTTAAACCGCATAATAACAAAAATATTAATATTTATATATTCTTTCATTATCTCTTTAAGCTCACAAGTATTGTATATATTAGACCAACTAACCGAACCAAACATTTATTGAATCAAAACCTACGAAAAGAAATAATGTACAGTTAATTATAGGAGTTTATTAACCGTTAATCTAATTACAATGTACGAGGAGTTTGTGCAGAATTCATGATCATGTATTTAATTTTATTTGAGGAGGTACGTAAGAAAATTATATTAGATCCATACTGGATTTTCTTTCAATAACCAAAGTTACTGTAGGTGGGCGGTTCTTGATATAATTCATTTGGAAAAAAGGGTTTGTATAGTTGATTAGCAATTCGAACAAAAAGCTATCAATCAAGTGGATCTTATGTTATGGCGAGGCTTTAATATGGAAATCCTCCAGATTAGTTAGTTGTGTGAATCAAGAAACAACGTATAATTTCATACGGTACTTTAATATCTTGACTGTAGATTGTAATATTTTAAATATAATATACTACAGATCGAAAAGGGAAAGCCAAATGTTCTAGGTACCCATGAATACCCGTTAAGCAAGATTTACAAATTAATTGAAAATCGAGAAATTTTACAATGCTATATAGTATTTGTGCTATAGGTTTTTGCTTTTATGGTACAAGTTAAAATTGTACATTTATGTTATGGTACAACTTTAGATTGTACCTATACTTTTTGTACGAATTCTTTTATGGTACAACTTGAACTTGTACTTTTATGTGATGGTACAACTTCAAGTTGTAAAGTTGTACCATAACATAATGGTACAAATTGCCTTATGGTACAACCTAAACTTATATATTTAATGTTATGGTACAACTTTGAGTTTTACGTTAAAGCACCAATGCTATATAGCATAGTACAAGTGCTCTTGAAGATCTGGTTAGCAAACATATAAAAAAAATATTTTATATTTTAACTAGCTACTATGTGTCACTGAAGAGTATTGTAAATAATAAATCACCCTATTACGAAGAGACAATATAATGAGTTTTGGTTTGATGAATAACCTTTAGTTATGTAGTACGTACTACATAACTTTGTGTATCGTGATGGAACGATGTGGTATGATGACGATACAATGTGTTATCATAGTGGTACCAATGTTAGATTATATCTTACCATAGTGATATAATCTGAAATTTTTGTAGGTTCATTATAGATCAGGTTTTTGCACCCGATCCACTTTCGATAATGGGATGGTTTCGTGTTTTACAAAATACTTGTAGTCTTATTCACGCTTTATGATATAAAAATACTTCATGAAATCTTCTCCAAATAAAGTTTTAGTTTTTTTTCGTTTTTGTATGACAATGACAATGATTTTCTACACATAAATTTGAGACTACTCTAACTCTTGTAAATATTTGACAAACTCAACAAAACAAACAATTTCAACTTAATATAATCGTACCGGTGCATATCCACGTACTAATCTCAGAACCACATCATCTTTTTATAACCACATTGCATCACGTGCTCCCAATCCATTGTACTAAAGTGATAAATTCATCCATACATAGAACTCCTAAAATCCATAACGTTCCAAACTCCTATGTCACAACTTCTAAGCATTATTGTTAAACGAAATTAGAGTTTAAATACATGACTCGGAGACAATTGGCAATGAAAATCCCCAATATTAACGTAGTTGTAAAATCAAGTAATTGACTTTACTGATTGGGTAGTTGGTGATTGTTGTCAAAGTGGAGAGGGGAAGGTGTGAGTGTTAGTGCTAGCAGCTAGCGGCAGTGATACTTACTTTAACCACAATTAAGCAACCACCTGCTCTATAATTAATTGGTTACACAATTATTAAACCCTTTTCCAGAATTTGTTAGTTGCAACGTCTTTAACACCCTTCCCGCCCACTAAAAAATAAAAATTAATTATCATGCACTCTTCTCTCTTATAATACTCCTTTACTTTGTTTTCCAATATAACCAAACTTTGATGATTCTATAATAAAAGCGTGCACCGCAAAGGTATCTTCCAACATTTAAACTAGTGTTTTTTTCCTAGTCCCACTTAATTGGGGAACGGAGTAACCCTTATGGTGAGTAACCATGAGTAACCAGCGCATATCAGCATCTCTCTCCTGGAAAGCTTTTAATTTTCCCTTCTTAATCTTTGACGGATGATTTCTCACTCGTTTGAAGTCGAAATTTAATTTTGTTGCACTGTTAGTTCAGATTAATTGTGCTCTTCAAAATTATATCCGCTTTGATATATTTTTCGAACAAAAAAAAATTGAGCCATTTTTTATCAGTCTATATACCATATGGTATTGACTGGTATTGAAATAAGAGCATACCTATGGTTTGAAAAGCGTATCAGGGTGGTATGAACAAACCAAGACTGTAGGATGGTTGAATACATGATAGTAAAAGTATATTAACTGTCATTTACGACTTTTATCATTGTGTACCACAAGATACCACCCCGTACCAGGGTGGTATTGTATGGTATTATGTGGTATTTTTTGGTCATGTAATTTGTTCACCCAGAAATTTGTAGATCCAATAGATCATGATGAACTCGTCCCTTCTGTGCAAATGTTTTCAAAAACGAATTAAAAACGAAGAAAATACCATATGGTATGCAGTTGGTACCGAGAGGCCATAATTTTTTTTTCTAAAAAAATATTGAAAATTGATCTCATTTTGTAGAGCACGATGAACTCATTCCATTGGTGCAAAAAAAAATTCGAGTTAAAACGAAAAAGATATGAGCCGATTAAGAAAGCTAGGGAAAATAAAAATGGTTTTTAATTCTCCATCCTTAGATCTGGATTTTCTAAATGAAGGGTCCGGATAGGGTGCATAACCATTGGTTATGCACCCATCAATAACCAAATCTGGTTAACCATTGGTTATGCACCCATCAATAACCATTGGTTATGCACCCATCAATTAATCTGGATTTTCTAAATGAAGGGTCCAGATAGGGTGCATAACCATATGTATGCTCTTATTTCAATACCAGTCAATACTATATGGTATAGAGTGGTAAAAAATGACACAATTTTTTTTGTTCGAAAAATATATCAAAGTGGATATCGTTTTGAAGAGCACAATTAATATGATCTAACTGTGCAAAAAAATTAAATTTCGATTTAAAACGAGTGAGAAATCGTCCGTCAAAAATTAAGGAGGGAAAATTAAAGGCTTTCCCGGAAAGAGAAGGATGCTGATGTGGATGGGATATTCATGGTTACTCATCATAAGGTTACTGATCTGATACGTTCCCGGTGTATCTTATTAGACAGAATATACACTTAATCTCGGTATCTTCCCTAAGAAATTGTGATACGAATATGATTTAGAAAATTGACCCATAACTACTATACCAACAATGAAACCATATATAGCTCTTATGCCAATGTCCATGATCACCATACCTTGCAAAACGTATGTAACGAGATATATTGACAGTCGCTTTGTTGATCAAAACAATTTTCTCCGAAACAACTAGTAACTCATCAGGCTAAATGGTTGCTGCTTAAAGAAGCACATAATAAAATCGTGATGTTGTTAATTTGGAACATCATTCCTTATTAATTGTGGAAGCCACACACTAATTGACATAATCATTATGACTTATGAGAGGATGTATTTACAATTAGAGAATCAACATTTTATTTGCATTATACCTTTTCAATCTCGGTGGCCTGCGGCTGGTTTACATTATGTGTATATGTAAGTAACCAATCTTGCTATGAATTGCTTTTAGTTTTGATTTTGATTTAAATTAAAAAAATTTAGTCATAACTAGATGTGGAAGCAACAAATACTCATCTCATAAACCCGTTGTTTCAAATTATAATCTTAATTGTCCTAATGGGTGCACGGGTCCGGATCCCATCAATAACCATTAGGTGAGTAACCCTATGCATAATTGAATAAGAATTTGTCACATCATCGCCTCCTTCTCTCTCCTCGAAAAACCTTTAATTTTCCTTCCCTTAATCTTTAACGGACGATTTCTCTCTCGTTTTAACTCGGAATTTAATTTTTTTGCACAGTTAGATCAGATTAATTGTGCTCTTCAAAATGTTATCTACTTTGATATTTTTTTGAACAAAAAAAATCTGTCAGTTATTACCAGTCTATACCATATGGTATTGACTGGTATTAAATAACAGCATACCATGTGGTATGAAAAATACCACCTCATACCAGGGTGGTATATTATGGTATGGAGTTGGTAACGAGAGGCATGCAATTTTTTCACCCAGAAAATTTTGAAATCCAATAGATCATGATTAAATTGTTCCTTCTGTGCAAAAATTTTCGAAAAATGACTAAACATTGAAGGAGATACCATATGGTATGGAGTTGGTAAAGAGAGGTATGAAATTTTTTCTCAAAAAATATTGAAAATGGATATCATTTTGTAGAGCACAACGAACTCGTACCCTCTGCGCATAAAAAATTGAAATCCGAGTTAGAATGAAAAAGATATTATCCAATAAAAAAAACTAGAGAAAATAAATTACTTTAATTCTCCACCCGTAGATCTGCAACCACTTAAAAGAAGGGTCCAAATTTAGTTACTCACTCTAAGGTTACTCACCCTATCTAGAGCCTGGGTGCACACTAAATGTTTCCTTTTTTCATTCCCTCTTCTACTTCCTAATTTCTTTTTGGGTTATAGGTATAATATGCCCCTCTACTATGACGTTTTATCAAACATGCCCATCTACTATTTTTTACACCAAACATGCCCCTGTATTTTGAAAAAATTATCAAACATGCCCTTCTGTTAAGATTTCCATTGATAAAATGTCAATCATGGTTGAACCGAGATTTACGACATCAGCAAATGGGAGCGAAAATGTCAATTTTTTCTCCCGTTTTATTTCTCTGGGTCTCTTCAAAGTGAAATTATTTGAATTATTTGGCTATACAAAAGAACAAAAAATTCTAAAGTGAAATTATTAGGGATATTTTAGACATTTGTTCCTCCCAAACCAAAGTTCCACCTTGGTTAACGGTTTTTGGTTGAAAATTTAAACAAAAGGGCATGTGTGATTATTTTTACAAAGTACAGAGGCATGTTTGATGTAAAAAATAGTATAAGGGCATATTTGATAAAACCTCATAATAGATGGGCATATAATACCTATAACCTTTTTTTTTTCTTCTACTAACTAATTTCTTTTTGGCAGAAGTAACTTGCTGCTAGGCTACTATTGTATTCACAATTTATATTTTATTAAAAATTGCATTAAGTTTATTATCAGTATAACTTATCTGTTGGTAATCGTTAAAATAAGAGTAATTTCAAAGAATAAGGTGGACGAGGGCATAAAAACGATATATAATCCAGTTTGACGGCTATCTTAGGTTGAATTGATAGGTTATATCAAAATTCAAAAGTGTTATCCATATCCAAAAGATATAGTCTTTTGATTTAGGGCAAATACCATTAGGAAATTTGAACTATCATATGTGTCATTTGTGTCTCAAACTATTTGTGTCTCAAACTATTCATGTGACATTTATGTTCTAAACTATTTTTTCTTTAGTGTTGACCGAATTTGACCGTCAATATTTAATAGAAAATCTAGTTAGCTTCCACGTGGCGTCTATGGTGCAATTTTTCATTTCAATTTATATATTTTTTCAACTCAATTAAATAAATGAAATAAAAATGAGACCCCATCCTCTCATCATTTCCTCCCTTTGCTACTCCATCTCTCGATTCCGGATCTTCATCCCTTATCCCCATCTCCAGCGCTCCAGATCCCCATCTCTGGCGCTCCAGATGTCGGATCTTCATCACTCACACTCGGATTCAAACCCAAATGTCGGTTTTTCTTGCATTTCTTCCTTAATGTACGCAGTCGTCTGCCTCTTCTCCTTCCTCTTCATCGTCTACTAATTGATCTCCCTATTCAGTGTCATTGACTCCAATGATGGAATCGGCTCCGCCCTCCCATTACAATTACAAATCCTCCCAATCGCCACTCTCTTCTCCCTCTACTCGATTATGGGTTTATCAACCGAGCTCTCCATAACCAATATTTTGTTCCCTTCCAAGCTCCTCAATTTAATCGCCCTCTTCGGCTTCGTCGAAGAGTTCCTCCTCTACTGTCATAATACCATGTGCTTGAAGACAACGGTTAATATTGGAGGTCGTGAGGACTTGAACACGTGACCTCAAGGACAAACCAGCTCTAATACCATGTCATAAACCAGTTGGTCCCAATAACTCGAGTTGTTGGGAGAATGTTATGCTGGATCTTATACAGGCCCGTGTATGGTAATTAACCACTTCCTTACATCTACTACCTGCAAAAGAAGGACAAGACCGAGAATGAGAACAGGTACTTCGACCTCCTCCTCGTTTACATCGCGATTTGCATCTTTTCAACTCTTGTCGAATTGAAACAATTTAGGTCAGAATCAAAATAGAGTAGCTATACGAGTCCACCGCGTTAATGGGATTGCTACTCTTAAGTTTAGGGGTCGTTTGTTTCAAGGATTTGGTACATGGATTTGGTACTAAAAAATCAACTATCAAGGATTTGGGTACAATCTGTTGTTTGCTTGCACCTTTTTTGGAGACCAAATCCGTGGGGCCCACGGATTTTAAGGGTCCAAATCCGTGGACCCCATGGACTTATAAATCCCACATGTTGATGTGGGATTTGGAATATGGCATAAATCCTTGATGACATTTTAGCCATATACCCTCATGCACTTTTAATATTCCAAGGTTGCCCTCAAATTTAACTATTATACATTATAATTAACAATAAATGAATAATATAAACGTTAAATTAATGTGCAAACATGAGTTAGATTTTTTATATCATTTCTTGTGTTCTAGTTTTCTTTGACCTTTTCATGGAACGTGTAATTATTTGTTCTCCCGATTCTAATATATGTTGTTATATGTTACTTTTGAATAGGAGGACAAAGAATTTGGTAATTGATTATGTTACGTTAAAAGTTAAAACTAAATTTTATCGTTTGTTATTATTGTCCATGTGGCAACATTATGCTTATTAGTATGTATTGTCCTTGTTTTGTGTACATATAATAAACATGTCAAACATATAGAAAATGATAGTAAGGTAGTTTTGAAGTTTTGTCCTTGTTTTGTGTACATATCATAAACATGTCAAACATATAGAAAAAGACAGTAATGTAATTTTTGACTTCAAGTAGTAAATCCCACACTTTTAAACCCATGATAAAAACATCCCAACAAACAAAGGATTGTTACAAATCCATGATGCCTTAATCCTTGATAAATCCTTGGGTTTTTAAATTACAAAACCCTCGTTTATAAATCCATGAAGCAAACGACCCCTTAATTTCCATGTAGCGTTGATTGTGGTCTTGGTTTATGCTTTGTCTTCGAGTACAGTGAAGAAGATGAGTGGGTGAGCGCACTGCTTTAAATATGGCGGCGAATCGGATCTCCTGAAGCCCTGTTACGGAGAAGATTCTAGAGAATTCTAGAAGGATGTAGGTACATGCATGCATCTTGCAATTCATGCACCAATGTACATACATCTCCCCTTTCCTATCTTTTATTCATGCACCTATTTATTATGATTCATGTATGAGTGCTTATGCATTCACCTTAATTATTACATTCATGTATAGGGCTAGTTCATGTATGGGGGGGCTTCTAGGTTCGTTCATTTATGACGGCCATGTACATTGTACTTAGTGGAGAGGATGCCTATATAAGCATCCCTCTCCATCACTTTTCATTCATCCAGAAATTGAGAGTATCCATCTCTAGAGCTTTTCTCCATACTTGTGCGTTTGAGTGAATACGAGCAAGGCTGACTTAGTGCTCTAACGAGACTTGAGTGCTAAGTGCCGCACGACCAAGAGTTGGTCCGTGACAAGTGGTATCAGAGCCAAGGTCGTAGCTCAGCAAGTGAGAAAGAACCTCGAGGAGATGGCTGGATCCGGAAGCGAAGTTCTCAACAATGAGGAACAACGCGGTCGTGAGGAGAAGAAGGATCCAAACAACAAGAAGAATCGTGATAGATCAACTCGAGAACCTTTGGTGGCAATCTAGGAGAGGCTCAAAAGAGCGGAGACGAAGATTGCCAAGCATACAACCATGTTCGAGGACATGGAGTCGAAATTCGACCAAGTCAGCGGAGAGGTGCAGACTTCGAAGGACGACATGAAAGGCATGGGCACTCGAATGTCAGGCTTGGAGGTGGGGTTAGAAGCTTTCAGAGACGAGTTTGTGACCATCATCACCAACGCCATCGACTCCTTGAGGGAGACCGTTCGAGGCCAGGTGGACGAAGTGAGAGAAGAATTTGACGAGCTTCGAGGAGAGCTCAATCTCTTCAAAAGAGCCGTGGCTAACGGATCTGCCGCGACTCAATTTACTCCACGAGTAGAAATTCCAAGGCCAAAGAACTTCGGTGGGTCAAGGAACGCGAGGGAATTAGAGAATTTCCTATGGAGCCTTGAACAGTATTTCAAGGCCTCCGGCATCAACGATAATGAAGTCATGGTGCGCACCACCTCCCTTTACTTGGTCGACACGGCGATGGTGTGGTGGAGAAGGAGGCAAGGTGATATAGAGCGAGGCACATGTGTGATGGACACATGGGAGGATTTCCGTCGGGAAATCAAGAGGCAGTTTTACCCGGAGAATGTGGAAATGGAGGCTCGTGCAAAGCTTCGACGACTCACCCACACCAGCGGAATTCGTGACTATGTCAAGGAGTTCTCGGAATTGCTACTCGAGATCCCCGATCTGCCGGACAAGGAGGCTTTGTTTGGCTTCCTTTTCGGATTGCAGCCTTGGGCAAAGTTGGAGCTCGAGAGGCGTGAAGTGCAAGATTTTGCTACTGCCTTAGCAACGGCAGAGGCTCTCACGGAGTACAAGAAGAGTGAGAGGCCGAACGAGTCGAAGAACTCGAAGAGCAAAGGAGGAGGAGATCATCGACAGCACTCCAAAGAAGGAAGAGGCTCGTACCAACATGGAGGCTCGAGCAAGGGGGCAAGATCTGGTAACTTTGACAAACCCATGTCTTGTTTCCTTTGCAACGGTCCACATATGGTGCGAGATTTCCCAAAGAAGAGCAAGCTAGCAGCCTTGGAGAACCAAGAAGGGGAGACCAAGGAGAATGCTAGGGAAGACGAAGGGAAGATAGGCTCCATGCGGAGGCTAGACGCGGCGAAGTCCGGTGACAACGAACTTAGCAAGGGGAGATTCTTTGTGATCACCCAATTCGAGGGAGGCGAGTCAAATGCATTGGTTGACACCGGTGCGACCGAAAACTTCCTTCGACTGGAGGAGGCGGAGCGCTTGGGGATCGCTTACGAGAAGAGGCGAGGATCGCTCAAGACCGTCAACTCAGAGGCAATACCCATCCATGGTGTTTCCAAGAACGTGCCTTTGAAGATCGAAGGATGGGAAGGTGCTGCCGACTTTAGCGTCATCACTATGGATGACCATCCGGTCATTCTTGGCATCAATTTCATGGAGAAAGAGGGCGCGGTGATGGCAATGAAGTCCAACATCTTTGCCTTGACAAGGGAGACAAATTTTGCGCGGTGAAGATGTTGCGCGAAGAAGGGCCGAAAAGAGCTTTATCGGCCATGCAATTGGTGAAGGGAATGAAGAGGATGGAACCCACGTTCCTTGTCACTTTGCGAGCGAAGGAAGAAGGAGGCTCGGTGGCGCCCACACCTCTCATCGAGGGCGTGTTGGGGGAGTTCGTGGATTTGATGCCAAAGGAACTACCAAAGAAGATCCCACCAAGAAGAGAAGTCGATCACAAGATCGAGCTTGGGCAAGGATCGACGCCACCAGCGAGAGCACCTTATCGCATGGCCCCTCCCGAGTTGGAGGAATTGAGGAAGCAACTCAAGGAGTTGTTGGATGCTGGCTTCATCCAATCGTCGAAATCCCCCTATGGAGCACCCGTTTTGTTCCAGAAGAAGAAAGATGGTTCGTTGCGGATGTGCATCGATTATCGAGCTATTAACAAGCTCACGGTGAAGAACAAGTGGCCGATCCCCAATATTGGCGACTTGTTTGATCAACTCGGAGAAGCAAAGTGGTTCACGAAGCTTGATCTTCGCTCGGGGTACTATCAAGTGAGGATAGCCGAGGGGGACGAGGCGAAGACGGCATACGTGACGAGGTATGGCTCATATGAGTTCTTAGTTATGCCTTTTGGTCTAACCAACGCTCCTGCTACTTTTTGCACCTTGATGAACCAAGTATTTGAGCCGTTCTTGGATCGCTTCGTGGTGATGTACTTGGATGACATCGTGGTGTACAGCAACACACTCGATGAACATGCCGAGCACTTGCGACAAGTGTTCCAAGTCCTTCGAGACAATGAGCTCTACGTCAAGAAGGAGAAGTGCACGTTTGCAGCCGCGGAGGTTTCTTTCCTCGGCCACATCATTGGCGGAGGCAAGCTAAAGATGGACGAAGCCAAGGTGGAGGCGATACAAGGATGGGAGCCGCCAACGAGGGTCACCGAGTTACGATCATTCCTCGGCCTGGCCAACTATTATAGGAGATTCATCAAGGGATACTCCGCTCTTGCAGCACCCTTGACGGATCTTCTAAAGAAGAACAAGGCTTGGGAGTGGTCGGATCGGTGCCGCGAAACATTTGAAGCCTTGAAGGATGCGGTGACGAAGGAGCTAGTGCTAGCACTTCCCGATCCAAGCAAGGCGTATGAAGTGCAAACGGATGCTTCCGATTTTGCAATCGGTGGAGTGTTGATGCAAGAGGGACATCCAATCGCATTTGAGAGCCGCAAACTCAATGAGGCCGAGAGGAGATATGCGGTGCAAGAGAAGGAGATGACGGCGGTGGTCCATTGTTTGAGAACGTGGAGGCATTACTTGCTTGGGTCGAAGTTCGTTGTAAATACGGACAATGTGGCGACGAGTTACTTCCTCACACAGAAGAAGCTCACGCCCAAGCAAGCAAGGTGGCAAGATTTCCTCGCAGAGTTCGACTTTGTGCTGGAGTACAAGCCGGGGAAAGCCAACTTTGTTGCCGATGCTCTTAGCCGAAAGAGCGCACTTGCCGCAATCAGCCAGCCGCCATTCCCCTTGAAGGAGAGGATTGAAGAAGGCCTTAGCCACGACCCCTTCGCCAAAACCGTGGTCGAGTACATCAAACAAGGGAAGACTCGGCGGTTTTGGATGAAAGGTGGACTCATCGTGACTAAGGGGGAGCGAGTGTTCGTGCCGCGGTGGGACAACCTACAAAGGGAGATCATGAAGGAGTGCCACGACTCCAAGTGGGTTGGTCATCCCGGCATTGAGCGCACACAAGCTCTCATCGAGGAGGCTTACTATTGGCCTCGTATGAAGGACGACGTGGAACTCTACGTCAAGACTTGCCTTGTTTGCCAACAAGACAAGATGGAGCAGCAGAGTCCAGCAGGCTTGTTGGAGCCATTACCCAATCCACAACGGCCTTGGGAAAGCGTGAGCATGGATTTCATAATCGGCCTTCCCAAAGTCGAAGGGTGTGGTTCCATCATGGTCGTCGTCGACCGATTTTTGAAGTATGGCGTCTTCATCGCGGGGCCCAAAGACATGACGACCGAGGATGCAGCCCGCTTGTTTTTCAAGCATGTTGTGAAGTATTGGGGTATCCCGGTTAGCATCGTCAGCGATAGAGATGGTCGCTTCACCGGCAAGTTTTGGAGGGAGTTGTTCAAGATGATGGGCTCCGATCTAAACTTCTCCACGAGCTTTCATCCTCAAACGGATGGGCAAACCGAGCGGGTCAATGCTTTGGTGGAGGTCTACTTGAGGCATTATGTGAGTGCCAACCAGAAGGATTGGCTGAAGCTATTGGATGTAGCCCAATTCTCCTACAACTTACACCGAAGTGAAGCAACGAGCATGAGTCTGTTCGAGTTGGATACCGGGCAACAACCGTTGACACCTAATACGGTGACGACGGGGTACAAGGGCAATAGCACTTCTGCCTACAAGTTTGCACGAGGGTGGCACGAGAAGATGGAGTTGGCGAAGTCTTATCTCGCTCGAGCAAAGAAGAAGATGAAGAAGTGGGCGGATAAGAAGCGGCGTCACTTGGAATTCGAGGAGGGAGACTTGGTGATGGTGAAGTTCTTCCCTCATCGATTCAAGCACCTCAAAAATGTGCACAAGGGGCTGCTGCGACGATATGAAGGGCCATATCCGATCTTGAAGCGGATTGGCACGGTGGCGTACAAAGTCAAGTTGCCATCGCACTTGGAGATTCACCCCGTCTTCCATGTGAGTCAATTGAAGGCATATCATGAAGACAAGGAAGATGGAGCACGGAAGGAGTCGACGAGGGCACCAACTCTCGTCACCACAACACATGAGCACGAAGTGGAGGAGATCTTGGCTCATCGTGTTGTGCCAAGGCGTGGTGTTCACCCAAGCTACGCGGAATATCTTGTCAAGTGGAAGGGGTGGCCAGAAAGTGACATCACTTGGGAGAAGGAGCTTTCGCTATGGCGTCACAAAGACTTGATCGAGGCATTTCATGCGGAGTCCGCGACGAGGGCGTCGCGAGATTGAGAGGGGGAGAAGGTTACAGAGAAGATTCTAGAGCATTCTAGAAGGATGTAGGTACATGCATGCATCTTGCAATTCATGCACCAATGTACATACATCTCCTCTTTCCTATCTTTTATTCATGCACCTATTTATTATGATTCATGTATGAGTGCTTATGCATTCACCTTATTTATTACATTCATGTATAGGGCTAGTTCATGTATGGAGGGACTTCTAGGTTCGTTCATTTATGACGGCCATGTACATTGTACTTAGTGGAGAGGATGCCTATATAAGCATCCCTCTCCATCACTTTTCATTCATCCAGAAATTGAGAGTTTCCATCTCTAGAGCTTTTCTCCGTACTTGTGAGTTTGAGTGAATACGAGCAAGGCTGACTTAGTGCTCAAACGAGACTTGAGTGCTAAGTGCCGCACGGCCAAGAGTTGGTCCGTGACAGCCCCCACAGGTTCCCAAGAACAAACCCGTGTGGTGAACCGTCACGGCGAGTAGCACTATCGACATCTTTTGCAGAAGGAAGAGAGCTCGAGGAATTAAAAGGGTATGGAAATGGAACGTAATGATCCGATCGGCCTTTGGGATTTCTGATTCCGATTTGAAAGAAGTAGGGATTGGGGTTTGATTTTTTGGATTGAAATTGGTTCCTATTTGTGTGTTTAAGAATGATTCCCATTTTTTCCCAATATAAAAGAGAACGAATCGGATAAAGAAGATGAGTAAGAGTTTTTTTTATAATTTTTTTGTTTTAGTATTTATTTAATTTTGAATTAAAAATATGAGGTGTCAATGATGTGGCATTTACGTGATAGACAAAAGTCAATGCCAAGTTGACCACCATTTGGTCAACCGTAATCTATAATGGTCAACAATATTTTCAGGAAATAAATGACACACAACTATAATAGGTTGGGACACACATGTCATATTAAATAGTTCGGGATATAAATGATACTTTCTTGATAGTTCGAGTTTCCTAGTAGTATGAGCCCTTTGATTTATTACTCTTGTAGATATTTGTTCAGAAGACTGAACAAGGTCTAGGGCTTAGTGCAGTGCAAGGGGCACGAATGTACAACAATTTGATTCACACCGACTCAAATTAATATTTAGATCGATCAAGATGGAGCTAAACATAAATTAAATTATTTTCAATTTTATAAATCATCTTAAATATATATGGCAAAGGCTAGCGTCGCCTGCATTGACACCTCTTATTTGTACTTTGATAATTTTGAGGAATCATAACCGTTGGTTTTTCATTTTGAGATTATATAAATATTATGATTTGGGTTAGAAATTGGAGATTGGGGTTCACTCTAGAGGTTAGAGTATGGTATCATGCCCCAAACTCCGTTAATTCTCTGTCTAAATAATAAAATTCGACAGACATACATGGAGTAAGAAAATTATATCTATATATTGAATTGAACGGAGTTTGACATCTAGTACTATTTCCAAACCCCTAAAGATTAAAATCTAGGTCTTAATTATATAAACCTTATACACTAAGATAAATTTAATTAGAAACAAAAATCGATGGTTATGATATGTCGAAATATGTGCAACAAATTACATGAGGGGTTAGGTTCTATGATTTAGATAACTAGGACCTAGGGTTAACTCTTAAAGGGTTAGGAACTTAGGGTATAGTATCATGTCAAAAAAATGTAGTTAATTCGAGGTCCAGATAGAGTTTTCTTACTCATGGTATCTCGTATCCTAGATTTTAGATAAGGTACGATAGATTCCACTATGTATATATGATAAGTGGATCAAAATTGTAATTAAAATCTTAAAAAATTGAAATAAATGGATCAAATTAAATGCAATTTTTATCCAATTCTAGTTATCATCTTTTCTCTATTTTTGAATTAGCACTATTTCGATTCACCCGAATTTGAATCAAAGGATGTGAGGGAGGAAGCTAATGTGATTGCATTTGAGAGGGAGGCCCACTATTTATTTATTTTCTTTTCGGTAGAATGCCTCTATTTTAGTTTATTTACTATACTGATGAAGTTAACCTTCATGTCAATTTGACTATGAATTAGTCGGATCATTTAGCTATAAAAATAATTATAACTTGGAAACTAATTGCAAATGAGATTGACACTATTTAGAGTTTTATTGAGTATTGTAAATTGAGAAAGGAAGATAAAGTCCATAGCAGGTCATTTTTATAATTTTATTGTCAGGGTGTAGTTTAATCAGTGGTATGTGAAGTCAAGTTGAAGTTACACGAGATTCCGTCTCCTCAACTTTGAAATATAGGTAAATTGAAATGTAAATTCGTAACAAATATAAAAAATAGAGTAATTGTTAAAATTTTCCTCTCCTTAATTCTCACAACTCAAATTTCTTTAGGTTAAATTTTTTAATTTCTCACTTTCAAATTTATGATTTTTTTTTATAATCCAGGAAGCTCAACCTGACGTACCACTTTGTGACAGCGGGGTCTACTAAATCTGGGGTTCACCTGCTTGAACTTGCCTTCGCAAACCTCAACCCGACGTGCCACTTTGTGACAGCGGGTCTACTAAACCTGGGGTTCACCTGCTTGAGCTTACCTCACTTTGCGAAGGCGCACTACTAGGATCCCATTGTGCCTTCGGGAACACCCATTTGATGTCTTGGAGGATAGAACCTGGGAGCTGCCCCAAGTTGTTACTTTTCTCCGCACTCACACTAGTTGGGATATGTTATGGCTCTGTTAATACGTCTATTACGCAATATGCATTAGGACTAGGAGAGAAAGAGGGGGGGGGGGGGGGGGGGGGGGGGGGGGGGGGGGGGCAATAAGAGTAGTTGATTTGGTAGCACGACCGGTCCTCATAATCTTTCTAGAATTTCTTTTCCTAAACACACACTGCCAGACGCCAGTCTTCATAAAACATCGCTTTTCTTTGCGGAGTCAATGAATGGAAATGGCGTTTACCACACTCTTCATATCTCTAAGCCACCAATTGTCAAGCAAACGAAAGGTAACACGTAGCAGGACAAAAATTAAACAATTAGTACAAGACAACATAATTTTCACGGCTATTTAAATCACCATCAAGACGATTACCAAAAAAAAATCACCATCAAGACGGCGCGCCACCCAGAAAATAAAAAACATCAATTTTATTAGCGATTCCAAAGTTTTTCATGAAGTTAAATTTGTGGCATCCTTTCGATTCTATTCTGATACGGATGAAATTATAATTGAATCTGTGATCATATGGATTTTAGTTTCCAATTATATGTTCAATGGATAAGAAATTTATTCTGAACTCAGAAGAAGAATGATCTTACGTCAAGTTTTTAAAGCCAGAAGAGATAAAGATAACAATTCTCAAAGTACATTTTGCTATCATTTAATATATGGTGCACATAATTGTTGCGGTTCGTTTGTTGGAGGTGGAATTACCTGTAATTTTGACCGTATTTTCTATGTTTGATTTGGAATTCTAACATATTAATTTTTTGTACGTCTTCACAATGCGTTCCCGACAAAAATTGGTACAAATTTAAAAAGATTGACTAGTTATACATTTCGATATGTATATAAAGATCATAGTTTCAAATAAATCGCTACTTTGAAATCAAAATTTAATCCTAAAAATCTGTTGTAATTTTTAGTTATATCTTCTATCACTCCAAAATCTTATTTTGATGCCAATTGTTTCCTAAGCCTCCAAATACCCAAAGTGGGGATAAGGCAGCCAACAAGTACAAGAAAAAAACTGAACGGGCTACAATAATCTTGATCATCAGGAGTCCCTTTTTCTAATTCTTTTTTCCATCTCCAGCAAAGTTGTATAGTTGATAAATACATGGTTCTTTATTGGCCTTTTTGCCTTGCATCATGTGGCATATAATGCAAGTAAAAGTTTCTTTTTTTGGGGTATCTTTGGATAGTATAAAGGGCCTATTGAGCTCCAAAGTGCATGCATTATGATGATTGCTTTGCTTGGGGGATAGAAGTCATTGAATAAAGTGATTGGGATTTTTTTTCTTTCCAAAAATGCACATATTTACAATATTAAAATGCACATATTTACAATATTAATGGTGCATGTTTCCCGGGCAATCCTTATTATTGGGTGTTGCATTCTCACTTGCAAGCAAACTACAAAGTAGTAGCTAGATACATATACATGTTTGTTGTGCATGTATCATTTGCATATTTGAGTTAACCGTTCCTTCAACAATGAGTTAAGCAATTAGATATTATGCGTATTGTATAAGACAGCTACATAAATCTCATGGGAAGTAAAGTTTGATGTATATGTCATGTCACAAAGATTAGTTATAACTCAGTTGAATTGGATGGTATTGATATCTCTATTCAATAAATAACTCATTTAGATGCTTCGTGGTGGGCGAGGTTATCTTGTAAGAGATTCAGATGCTACAGGCGTCTTTCCAATACGCTTCGATCCTCTTTGCACCTCGTAGATATAACAGGATTGTCCATATTGTGGCAAAGCAAATCCTTGGAGTGTTGGTTCGGACACTTGCCGACCAACGTGTTTTCATTCTTACTAATTGGTAGTCTGACCTACAAAGATCTTGTATCTATGTTGCTTCCCTTCGGGGATATCTATAACAAAAAAAAACAACGACAAAATAACACATTTACAGGGAGCGGTTACGGTGATCACTATAAAAGTAGTAATCACCGTGGTTACTAAGAGTAAATTGGGGATGGAAAAATAAATTATATTAATTAATTAATTTTAATAAATTACATTTTAGTTATTTACAAAAATTTATTGATTACAATTCTTTCTCTTTCTCTCACTTTCGTAATCTCCAGCCAGATCTCCTTTCCATATTTTTCTCAATCTTTATGCAAAAGAAAAAACACGAAATCACTACCAATCCATTAGACAACCACTACCATTTTGAAAAACATCAATACCATTGCAGAAATAAATCTATACCATTACACAAAAACTACCAATATAAACAATCTATACCATTGCAAAAGTCAAACAAATACCAAAACAACCAATACCATTACTACTGTGAAATCAAAACAATACCATTGCATAAATAAATCAATACAAACACTACCAAAACAAATACAGAGAAACTACCAAAGCATAATGCAAACACTACCAAACCAAATGCAAATAACTACTAAAACATAATGCTCCATCTAACTAACACAAATGCAGGTAACTACCAAAGCGTAATGCACACACTACCAAAGAAGATTCTGGGATGTAGCATATTGAATTGCCTCGTCCAGCGCCGCCATCAGCAACGTCAGAGGAAGATTCCTAAGTGGCGTGGGAATCGTCGTCGTCGGCGCGGTCCCGATCTGGAACACGAGCATCCATTGAATTGGCAGCGGAATCGTCGAGCGAATTGGCGGGGGAATCGTCCATTGAATTGGCGGGGGGAATTGTCCATTGAATTGGCGAGCGTCCCATATTGAATTGCCTTGTCCAGCTCCGCCGTCAGTAACGTCGGAGTAAGATTTGAAAGTACCGAGGGAATCGTCGTCGTCGGGGAGGTCACGATCTAGGACGCAAGCGTCCATTGATAGTGCTGCAACTTCTGGGAGAGAGAGGGAGAGAGAGGGGGGGGATGCTAGGGATGGAAGATTATGCGAGAGAGGAGGGGAAGGGAGGAGGGCGGTGGAGGGGGTTCTCGGGAGGGAGGAGGGACGTCGGAAGGTAACGGGGGAGGTAGCTTGGTGGTTGGCGGCGGGTTGCAGTAGGGTAGGGTTTGAATATAATTTATAGAGTAATCAGGTGTGGTATATTTTTCAATTCCAAAATTACCCTAATATAATCTTCACGTTAATTTAAAATTAGGATGAAAAAGAAATAATGAATGGTGTAGATTAAGGTAGTCACCGTGATTACTAAAAATTAAGTAACCACACTAACTCATTCCCACATTTACATGTATCCGAGCTTTCAATACAAAATCCAAGATTATGAATAATTTTGTAATTTGATCTTTAGGCACTAATTTAGGAATATTAGATATTACGGTCCATAAAGATAAGGAGGAAAGCTACGAGTGTTTGGAACACGTTTGTTTTTTAGACTGGCACAAAATCACAAACGACATTTAATAAACTTTTTAAATCCCTCACAAATTTTAACAAATCATATTTCATTTGTTTTAGATGGGATTAATCTCTCTCATTACATTAGCAAATGGTTGTAAAGACAGGATTATTGTCACGGGTTTCTAGAAGAGAAGTGGTGGTTAAGATCATGATGTGTAATTAATTATTTTGCTTGATGAATTTCTAGGATTCCTGTAATTTCAGCATCTGCTGCGGTTGCTTCAACGGGAAAAGAGACCTAATCCTCAAACGAAAAATTGAGGATACTGAAAAAAAAAATATGTAAAAAGGTACCGATTACTTCTTTGCTTTGATTAATTAAATTATTAATCGAGAAGCTCGTGGGTTTGAGAATGCATGCCACTCCATTTGAACCCGCAATATGCCATTTTGAACATTTTGACCTACCCTAGTAGACTATAATGAGGAACTCCAATTTTATGGTTTTATATATAGTGTGTGGTATGGTGTAAAAAGAAGAATTTTTTTGAAGATTTAACAAAGGCCTTTTATTCCAATTGCATACATCTCATCATAAATAAATTTAGTAAGGGCAAAGCATTGCTATACTGTAGCACTATATACATTGCATACATCTCATCATAAATAAATTTAGTAAGGGCAAAGCAATGCTATACTGTAAGCATTACACTCCATTATTAAAAAAAAATTTATAGAATCGTACAAAAGTCGATATCTAAGTTTTTCAGGTGACATGACATATTCCTTATGCTACTCCATTTGGCGTGTCGATGATCTACAATCACAATAATTAACAAGAGAATCACGAAAATGTTGGAAATGAATTCACTCACCTTAGTTCTTACTTATTTTCTCTTTTAAAATGTAATAAATTTAGCCTTAGCGATTTAGTTTTTACATTTGCCAAGTTTGCCAATTATTAAAGAAACCAATTGAGAAATTAGATTACCTCACATATGATGTCATGAACAATTGACCTATTATGTGTAAAATGGGGAAGAAAGAGTGGAGGAAAGTGTATTACTATTTCTCCATGTCAAAGCCTATTGGAATTTGACAATAACGCCCAATTTTCCGTTCACGAATGATTTGTATGTTCTCCTCATTTATGACTTCAAATTTGACATTCACCAAACCACATTACTCCCCCAAAAGAAAAATACCAAATTCATCCCCCTCTTGTGGTGGTTCAACTTCAAACCCACTCACCCTCTCCTTGCCCCCTACCTAAAGGTGAATCCAATTTGTACACCCAACCTCAACTAAATTGTTTGCTAATCATTCTGATGTAGTAAGTTTGACCCAAATGATTTTATTTTATGAATAAAGCTGTAAAAGATATTCTAAGTCTTAACTATATACTATGACATAGATTTGTTTTTTATTGTTAGATGAATGATTCCGACCTGAGACTACATGATTGAAGACCTGATAATATTATTAAATCAAACCCTTATTCGCTAAATATGTATAATCTTGAAAATGTCTATGAGTTATTTGTTTGAGATGATAAAATGTAGTTATGAGATAATAAAATAAAGAATATCTCCAAAATTAATAAATTCATCTATTACATGTTCGTTTTTTAAGCTTTAACTGAATTGATTATCAATCATATTCTTTATACCCACTAAGTTAAAGTTATAGGCTTTCTTCTGATTAATAATAGTTCTCAAGGTTTCGATAAAAAAGAGAAAGATTATAACTTCGAATTATTTTGTTCAAATGATAACTAATAATAAAATAATTTTATGTTGCATCACATCAAACTATTTACCATCTAAAACCATATCGACCGATTCATGTTTAAATTTCCACTATGGTTATTTCAACAAAAGATGAAAGTATTTCAACTAGTTAAGAACCTTATTGGTTAAGGTTTATAAGTTCTATGATGCATCATTCCTTTGCAAAAAAACATCTTGACCAAGAACCTCATAATATGCTTATTGGCTAATAGTATCTAACAAAGAATACAATTCACTATCCACCAAACGCTCCCCAACCCTCCAACCCACCAAATTAATTTTCAAAAGTCCTCTTCTTCTCACACCAATCCAAAAAACCCACAATACATCCAAATTGGATCAATTTTCACTATTCTCCTCCCCTCCAATTCACCACCCATCACAATCCCTAAAAAACCCCCCTAAACCTTATCCATCAATCTCCCCAAAAACAGAACTAAATATTTCTTCCCCACCCGTACACTCTCCCTCAACCAAAACAATTTTCCACCCACATGACACTTGTCGCCATACCCACTTCGCCATGTCACCCTTTGCCGTATCAGCTGCTCCAACCCATCCACCTCCCACCAATATTTGGCCACGTTCTTTCACTTCCATCCTTCTAAACCAGTTGTCAAACCCTTTTCTTCCTTCTTCCTCTCAAGTAAGAAGGAATGAATAGTGATCCAATACAACGAAGAGTACAAACAAAATACCCAACTAACCAATAAAACGAACTTCTTCATTTTCCCTTCTCTTCTTACTTGGGAAGGCGGCCTTATAAATACAGAGCATAACGGCTCATCACTTTCGCAACAAACTCTCTCCCAAAAAAAAGTGAAACTTTCACTCATTCATTCATTCATTCATTCATTCATTCAATTCTTCCTTTCCGTTTCCTTCTTTTCCTCTCTGCAAAACCCACAAGAGATGAGCTGGAGTAGAGGTCACGAACTTGGCCACGGCGCCACCGCCACCGTCTATCTAGCAACCGACCACCGCTCCGGCGAGCGGTTCGCTGTCAAGTCAGCAGGAGTTTCCCAATCGGAGTTCCTACAACGAGAACAGAGAATTCTGTCCTCGCTCAGCTCTCCTTATGTAATTGGATACAGGGGATGGGAAATTACCAAGGAGGAGGGCATAATTGTGTACAATTTGAAGCTCGAGTACATGCCCGGCGGCACGATCGTCGACGAGATTCGCCGTGGCGGAGGCCGGATTGAAGAATCGACCATCGGGTTCTACACGTGGCAGGTCGTGAAGGCGCTTGAGTATCTGCATTCCAACGGATTGGCGCATTGCGATGTTAAAGGTCGGAACATTTTGGTCGGGCCAATTGGGTCGGATGTCAAGCTGGCGGATTTTGGGTGCGCCAAGCGTGTCGAGTCGTCATCGTCTCCGGGTTCAATTGGCGGGACGCCGATGTTTATGGCGCCCGAAACGGCCCGCGGGGAGGAACAGGGGTTCGCTGGCGACGTTTGGGGATTGGGGTGCGCGGTCATCGAAATGGCGACCGGCGGCGGGTCGCCGTGGCCGGAGAATCATCATGACGACGACCCGGTTTCGGCAATTTACCGGGTGGGTTACTCTGGTCGGGTCCCGGTTTTCCCCGGTTGGATGTCGGAGCAAGGAAAGGATTTCTTGGACAAGTGTTTGAGGATGGATCCGAGACAGAGGTGGACGGCGAGTCAGCTGCTGAAGCATCCGTTCCTCGGAGAATTCGAAGTCGTCGGTGACCTTCCCGCCGGAAAGGGAGTCCAGGTTCCGTGTTTTGATTCTCCTACGAGTATTCTGGATAAAGGGTTCTGGAATTCGGTGGGGATAATTGATTCTGAAGAAGCCACTCAATCGCCTTGTTCTTCTTCTTTTTCTTCATCATCATCGTCGGAAGAAGAAGTAGAGGAAGCCAGAAAGAGGATCGGACGGCTGGCGGCGGCGGGACCCAGCTGGGAATTTTGCGACGGTGGCGATGATCTTGACTGTTGGATCACAGTTCGGGGAGATTGCAATTGCAGTGTAGGAGGAGAAGATGGAAGGGATTGTTGTGGCTGTGGTGCAGCAGGGGATTTG
Source organism: Linum trigynum (assembly GCA_964030455.1). Lineage (NCBI taxonomy): Eukaryota > Viridiplantae > Streptophyta > Magnoliopsida > Malpighiales > Linaceae > Linum > Linum trigynum. Next base: position 21,376,127 of record OZ034821.1, on the reverse strand, counting down.
TTGACGTCATCAGGAAGCAATAATGAGTATTATGATGTAATTAATAGAATTGATGAGGGGTTTAGTTTGGAAGAGTGTAAATATGGGGAGTTTGGTAGTTTGGTAGTTAGTTGTAATTTGCAGTATGAGAGGAGGGAGAAGAAGAGGCAAGAAGGTCAAGATAATGTACTGTTGTCACTTCCCCCTGTTTCAAGATTAGTTTCACAAGCTTGAAAAAACACACTTTTCACCCTCTTAGTTTGGCTTCCTTTCTTCTTTCATTTATCTCTTAATCATTGCTTAAACTCGTAAATAGATAAACATGTGCGATAAATATTCGAGTAAAATTTAACACTCATATAAAAGAGTCATATGTTTAAAAGTAGTGTTAATGCGTGTGATCAACCTGATACGACTAGTCGAAAAGAGATTTAGTAGTAGGGGAATTGGGCAGGTGGGGTTTGTTAACATCCATCCCTTAATCCCTAATATGATTTGGTATATTAGGTTGAATTTGGAGGCAGGATTACATCAAATTTGAAGTTTTGCCACAAACCCAATTGGCCAAACAAGAGAGAGATTTGGGTATATGGACCAAAATGAGGTGCCAGTTTGGCTAAAGACCCATTCTATTCTGCTTTCCACTAGCCCTATGGGAAATGGTAGGTGAAGGGGTTTAGACCAAACACAAGAAGGTGGTGCTGCTGGCTAACTTATGCAACCGCCACCACACAACACCACTCCCGAAGAGTTTGGTTTGGTAGGTAAAGTGGAAAAACTGTTTGGATTTCAATTGAGTTTCTTCTGTGCATGGTTGTCAAACCGGTTTCATGTCGGCCGGTTCAACCGGGTTCAACCGGTACCGGTCAGCAAACCGACTGGAAAGGGGCCGGTATATAATTGTGGTCAAATCCGGTCAATACCGGTCAGATCCGGTCAAATCCGGAAATTCCGGCCGGTTAGACCAGAAACCGGAATTTAGTGGTACACACATTATATCCAAAAATAAACATCCTCCATAGGATTCGAATCAAGTACCTCATGTTCATTTAAGTTTAACTCACACACCAGTAGACTACAAGCAATTTTGTTGTCTATATTAACCTTATATGTTATATATCTAATACTAAATTTTACACAAATCATTATAAACATTAATAAAATTCATTTAATAAAATTTTGTTTTTAAGCATCTAATTGTTTAGTATTAGTTATCAATTCTTGGCTATAAATTATTTTGTGTGAAATAATTCTTCTAATTGTTTTTTCATGATTAATTTATTTGGAATTGAGGATTTCCATTTTCCTCATGTATTTTATTAAAACCGGCACAACCGCCTTGAATACCGGTTGTACCACGGTCAGACCATTTCACTTACAAAACCGGCACACCGGCATAAACCGGTTTGACAACCTTGCTTCTGTGCCAATTGGCGGATAACCACTGTTTCCTCCTCCCAGTTGCAACTTGCAAGTAAGGTGTTCAAACGGATTGATTACCGTGCTAATCGTTTTAATCGGTTGTATTTGAATAATTTGGTTTGGTTAAATTTTTTAGCTTGTTTGGTTTAGATGGTTTAATTTGGTTTTAGACACTCCTAACCAAACATGCCAAATCAACCAGTTAAGTAAATAGCCATATATCTAATATATATTACATACTGTTGGGGAAATAGGAATAATCCCATTAAAGAAGAGTGCCCGATGCAGTTAAGGCCCGTTAAGAGCCCAAAATAGCATGGGCTAGCTAAGGGTCTACGGCGAGAAGGCACATGGCGACAAAAGAGACTTGGGCACAAGATAGTACGGTAGAGGAGAGCTAGAGAAACGCCACGCAAACAAATGGTCCCCCATGCGCCTGGTCACAGGTACTGAGAGTGCGCCACGTATAGGCGCCTAGACGTTGGGTCGTACTAAGCATTTAATGCTTTGCTGACGTAAGGTTGAACCGCAGAAGCTGGTCGGGAGCTTGTTGGAGGCTCAACTAGTATAAATAGTGCTTTGTAGGTAGCATTTAAGCAGGTTGGCTTCTCTCACTAAAATCACTTATAGCACTTATCTCTCTAGAATTGCTGCTAACTTGGTCGTCAGAGTGCTAACGGGCAGACCCAAGCCCTCTAGGCGCTTGTCTTTGCAGGGTCCGGGCGCCTATAACTCAGAGGGAAGCCTCAACACGTCTCGTTCAGTGGGGCCAGAGCATCTACGCCCAAACACATATACATACTTAATACTTTGCATAACCACTCAAGAATAAAATGTAAGATAATTGTATTAGTTACATGTATTTATATTAAGGAATAACTATAAGTATGTGTTGATTATTATGTGTCATTGATTATATAAATTGAAAATTAATGCACTAATAAAAATTCTCACTTAATGATAATGTGATGTTATATTGGTTAACCAATTAACCAAACCGATTAAACTTTAGTTTGGTTAATTTGGTTGTTTTATTAGTTTGGACGGTTTGGTTATGACATTGTATTCCATGATTAATAGAATTTAGACTTATTTGGTTTGGTAATTACCATGGTAACCATTTGAACACCCCTAGTTGCAAGAGTTGCACCTTTCTCGTTCCAACCTTTCCTTTTCGTCGTCGTTTGTCTTTGTCATTCCCTAAAAGGAAAATCATTGCGGTTAACCGTTAACCGCCACGATTGATTAGTATGAATCCTTATTCGAATTCGGTTAATTAATTTATTCAGCGTGGTTAACCGCAACCAATTAGTTCTTAGTTCCTATTTGGATAAACTTAGGGATGACGATTTCGACCTGACCCGTTTTACTCGACCTGTTTGACTTGTGTTGAGGCGGGCATGGGTATTCTCATCGACCCGGCCTGCCTTGACACGCCCTATTCTCGACCCGTTCTTGTCTAAATTACATGTAATTTTAGTAAAAGTACTTAGGATTTTCCGTTTATTACATCATATTTTGGTTATTATAAAGATGTAAATTAGCAAAAATCTCAATTATCCAATAGTCTTACAACATTTTATCATAGTATGATTTGTTTTTTGGTCTTATAATGACAATAACAAATATTTCTAATGCTTTTCATATAATTTATGTACCCATTAGGTTGACCTGGCCGAACCCACGCCCCTTAATAAATTACTTTGGTTCCGATGTGCTACAAAATGGGTATGAGTATCGAGATATCGGCCTCGGACCTGCCCATTGTCACTCCTAGATGAACTGAAGACAACATTTGTTATTGTAAAATAGATAAAGAGTGCATTTTTTTCCTGGAGTAATTAATTAGGGTTGATACATTGGTTATACTGAATCCAACGTTATTAATTCATGCTTCCAAAAGTCTTTCACGGTGCGTCTGACTTTTTCTTTTTAATTTGACTATAACGTACTTTGCTCGGTACAGAAAGAGAATTCAACTCTATACTTACCCTCGTTGCTAAAAGAACTTTCAATAATCACCTTCTACAACTAAACACAGTTATACTTTCAATTTCTAAAATTATAGCTCAGATTTTAATCCTTAAATAGAGCAGCCATAGATTTTGTTATTCCGGTAAGCTGGAAGTTTTATTTGAAGCTCTCTTGATCAAAATATCAAGCATCCGAAAAAACAAGACAAATAGAGTTTGTCAACAGAGAAAGCCACAAACCGGCTTCTCACAACAGCGACCGAAAATCACTAACATCAAGGTCACTACAAAATGCTATATTACCCATAGCTACAAGCAGAATCTTCTCACGTAATCGCCGAAAAAGCACCTTCCAGTCAAGACGAGGGCCACCAAAAACTCTACTACAACGTTCAGTCCAGATTAAGTACATTACCCAACACCAGATAGCACTTGCAACTCGTCCTTTAGCTCCCCCAGCACGCGCTAGTGAACTTGCTGCTCGAAGCCTGCTTTCCCAATTGCACGCCCAAGGATGTGCCAATCTTCTAGAGACAGCAGAGAAAATATTGCGACTATACAAACAGTGACAGAAAAGATGTTCTCTAGTTTCATCTGTCGCATTACACAACACACACTCAGCATCTGCAATTTTTCCCCATGCCTGAAGTTTAGTCTCGGTTGAAATCCTGTCAAGAATAATCAACCAAACAATAATTCTATGTTGAGGTATGACATAGCGACTCCAAAGAAGCTGCCACCACGGTACAGTTGTATGATGAGTTCGAATTGATTCCCAGACTCTTCCTAAGGAAAACCGTTGCATAGTCTTTCCCTCCCATGTCACCACTCCATTCTGATCTACATCAAGGCGAAATCTGAACCAACCACGATGCTTCAACATTTGACGCCAGATCCATGAGCCAGAAGCCGTTGCTGGGATAGACCAAAGAAGTCTTCCTTTGAGTCTAAAGTGAATTATCCAAGCAACCCAAAAACTGCCTCCTCGCATAAACAACATCCAGAAAAAACAAGACATACAAGCCACATTCCAAGTATACAGATTTTTAAGACCCATGCCTCCCTCTTGTTTAGGTGTCGCAACCACATCCCAAGTCACCTTAGCTCTTCCAGTATTATCACCATGCCATAAGAAGTCAGAGCATAGTTTATGAATTCTGTCAAGGACTTTCTTTGGTAATAACAGAATAGACATCCAGAACTGCATAATAGAATAGATCACTGAAGAGATAAGCTGCAAACGACCCGCATAAGAAAGTCTATTAGCACGCCAGGAACGCAATCTACTAGTGATCTTATCAACCAGTAGGTCACACTTTCTACTTGTTACGCTACCAACAAACAGAGGCAGTCCCAAGTAACGTACAGGGAGGGCACCTTCCTTAAATTTAGTAAGCGCAATTGCATTGCCCTTATAAAGAATAGCATTCCCACAAAAAAATACCTCACACTTATTGGGGTTACATCTCAGCCCTGACAGTGTATAAAACTCAGCAAAGATCTGTTTTACCTTCAATAGTGCAACAGCTGAACCCTTAGTAAGAATTAGAAGATCATCCTCAAAGCTGAGATCGCTCAATTCTATGGCTTTACATTGCGAGTGATGAGGGATAGAACCTGAAGAAGCTGCAACGTCAAGCATACATAATAGGGGTTCAAGAGCAATGGTGAATAGATAAGGAGATAGTGGGTCTCCTTGTCTCACACCCTCTTTAGCAGCAAAGAAACCAAACAGTGAGCCATGGATAGTTACACTAAAGTACGCAGAAGAGACGCAAACTTTTATCCATTGGAGATACATTGGAGGAAATCTCATCCCCTCCATCACACATAATAGATAGTCCCAATCCACAGAATCAAATGCTTTGTGCAGATTTATTTTAATAGAAGCTCTATATGAGAGGTTGCGTTTAGAGTATCCTTGTACCATTTCTTGAGCCATAAGGATGTTATCAAGAATACTACGCCCTTTAATAAACGCAGATTGGTTCATACTTATTACACTAGGCAATACTTGCTGTAACCTATTTGCTAACACCTTCGCAATAATTTTGTATATAATATTGATGAAGGCAATAGGTCGAAAAGCTAGCAGTCTATCCGCATTAGGTACCTTAGGAGCCAAAGTTAGAGAGGCTGAGTTAATACCTTTTGGCAGTTTTCATGAGCGAAAGAACTCCTTAATGCCCTCAGTAATGTCTGGACCAAGAAGCCCCCAGCTGTGCTGAAAGAAACTAGCTGGCCAACCATCTGGTCCATGTGCCTTGTGAGTTGTGAGCATCCATAGAGAATAAAACATCCTTAATTTCACCAGGAGAAACCTCTCGACACAAGAGATAATCGATCAGCATCTGATAGGTGAGAGCGCAGGAGAGGTAACACTGAATTTAATGTCACTTTGATATCTTCATTCTTCTTTCCATATAGTTTTATTTTATAAAAGGAGACTGATTCCTGTGCAATCCGCTCAACATCAGTCACAATTTCTCCCGAATCCAGTACAAGTCGTCGAATCTGCTTTCTAGCACTTCTCACTTTGACACTTCTATGAAAGAAAGAAGAATTCAAATCTCCCAGAGTTAAGTAGTTAATTCGAGACTTCTGCCAATAAAAACTTTCCTCAGTGCACTTGTATCTCTGGTAAATAGCTGTAGATTGCTTCATGGCCTCAAATGACTCCTCAGAAGGATCTCGCAATGCATTTATCTGCTTCTCTTTCATATCCTGCTCAGACTGTTTAACCCGGCCCGAGATGTCTGAAAATTCGTCACGGTTAAGAGATTTGAGCGCCAACTTCAGCTTCTTTAATTTGTTTAGGACTCACTGAATAATAGGTCCTTGACCAGGACTATTCCAAACAGTAGCCAACAGGTCATTATATGTTTCATATTGCTTCCAAATTTCATAAAACTGGAATGGCTTGGGAAATGATTTATACTGCTATGTTAGATGAACTAGAATGCCACAGTGATCTGAAAAGGAGGGAGCCAGGAATTCTACCACTGAATTTTGGAGTGCACTTAACCAATCATCATTCACCAGCATACCAGTTTCTTTGCAATAGGTCTAGCTAGCTGCTGATTGGACCAAAAAAATAAAGGCCATGTGTACTGATGATCCAACAGTTCCATTGAGTCCACCCAAACACGAAAATTCTGCATACGAGACGATATATAGATGGCATTAGAAGATTCCATAGGACGGAGAATGGCGTTAAAGTCACCACAAACCATCCATGGAAATCCCTTTACTTGCCATTTCCTCAGTCTGGTGTAAGTAGCTAACCGATCATTTTCCTCATTAAAGTCATAGACTGCAGTAAAGAAGAATTGCTCTGTTGCTGTAATAGAAATCAACATATGTATGAAAGAACTGTCACAGTGCAAGACCCTCAACTTCACATCCTTGTGCCAGGCAATCCAAATTCTACCAAGGTAATGAGCATTGTAGTTATTAGTAAACATAAAATCACCCATAGATTATTATTTATATTTAATTTAAAATATGATAATTTTTCCCAGTAATTAAAACATTACCATTAAGCACCCTCTTGACCAAAAACAGCACTAGAGCTCGAAAAATACAAAGGTAGAAGCCTACACACATCCTGTTACAAGGGAGAACAAAGAAAAATAACTACTCTAAGCATTGACATAAGCTAGTAGTGCTTTGTAGAAGAACATGTAAATCGACTTGAGCACAAGCATAGAGTCGAATCTCTTCTCGTAGAAGTTCAACCAGCACTTGAGCAACTCAAGGTTGCTCTCGAAATACTCTTCAACATCTCTCTTTTCGGATTTTTTCCAAAAATACCACCCGTTTTCGAAAATTTTCAAAAATACCACCATTTTCCACAAACCGCAGGGTGGGGATGGTTGTATAAGAACCGCCGGGTGTGACAACGATTTTTCAGAAAATCGCCATTCAAAACTTTGGGTGATAACCGCAGGACAAAAAAAAGATAACCACAGGGGAGCTGCGTTTCACTTGGAAACCGCTGGCCCCTCTGCGGTTTACATGTTATGTTTCTTTTTTTTTAAACCCAATTAGTCTACTAATTAACCCAAAAGAGCTTTATAAGTGATTAAAAAGGTCCACGCGGGTCTTTTAATTAACCTTTTGCTTGGAGTTCGGATCCTGTGACTAAGGGGGGTGCTTAGTCACTTGACTAAGCCCCTCCCATTCCTTAGATATGGACACAACAATCTGACGGTTAAAAAGTGGGAAGGGCGATTTAATTAATGATAGGAGTAATTTTGGTATTACGAAAAATTACGAAGTATCCATACCGGACATACAATCAGTACAAAGCATACAAACATACGAACAATACAAACTAGGGTGATAAAACATAAAAACAGATTTACAAACAATACAGAACACACGAACTATACAAAAAATACAAACTAGACCGACAAACATTACAAAACATACTAACCGTACAAAATGGCACTACTGATAATACAAAACAGTAAACTTGTATTACAAATCAATGAATACAAAGTATACAAATTACAACGTAAAGTATACAAACTAGATAAACAAACATTACAAACTAGTCATGTAAACATTACAAACATAATAGATAAAAATGAAAAATTAGAATGATAAATGATACAAACCGAACTGATAAAAAATCACAAAACATACTTACAAATATTACAAAATCGTCCAACAAACATTACAAAACAGACGTTGTCGTCGGAAAAATCCTTGCTGTCGGCAAAAATAATCGCCGATGACGAAACTCTCTCTCTCTCCCTCCCTCTCCCTCCCTCCCTCCCTCCGCGGGAGAAACTCCATGGAAGGGGGGATATATATTTCCCAGGCCAAATGGTCCACCGCCGGGAAAATATCCGACCGGAAGAGAGGCAGCGAAAAAAATGCCGCCTGGTACCGTCGAAAAAAAGAGACGCAAGGAAGAGACACAGAAAAATTATAGTTTTTTTAATTAATTAATAATTGAAAATTAATAAAGTCATGTAATTACTATATTGTCATTTATTAATTTGGATTAATTGAAGCCCTTAGATTTTAATGAAGTTGAGTGTCTAAGATTCACTTAGCCATGTGACTAAGGGACCCCCCTTAGTCACCAGATCTTAGCCCTTTTGCTAGTGAATCTTAATTGGTATCACTTTTATTTTCATCTTTTCCATGTTTGTTTTTACACACTATGTAGGATTGAAGAAAATTAATAATAAGTATAGTTAGTAAATACTATGTTTAATACACATATATGTACCCGTATGCATTTTATCCGTTTAAAACTTTCATATCTATATTATTGTGAAGTCGTTTCATTTTTTTTGTTCATTTGATGGCTCTTGTACTAAACACATATAAAATCCGTATAACATGTTTAATATTCATATTTAATGAATTAAATTGTTAACTTTACTATTAATTTATATATTTACTTATTTTTAAAATAATTAATTTTATGTATTTATGACTATTAGCATACTATTAAACGTAATATTAGATTAGAGAAGAGTAAAAAACCCATATGTATTTTTTATTTAACTTTCTCGTACCGTATTTTACTAACTAAATTAATAAGTATAATTCTTTTTTACACTCATTGCTAATTGGTCCATTCTCCTCCACAAACCTCTACCAATTGGTTAATAATTCCTTATGGAGCTCTTTTGGCTTAATTATTAGACTAATTGGGTTGGAAAAAAAAAACATAACATGTAAATCACAAAGGGGGCCAACGGTTTCCAAGTGAAACGCAGCTCCCTTGCGATTATCACCCAAAGTTTCGAAACGCGGTCAAACCCGACAGTTTTCTGAAAACCCGCTGTCACACCCTGCGATTTTGGTAAAAATCGCGCCTCCACTTTGCGGTTTGTGAAAAAGATCGGTAAATTTGGAAACTTTTGAAAACGGGTGATATTTTTCGAATTATTCTTTTGGGTGGTATTTCTGGAAAAAATCCCTCTTTCCATACAAAACTGACACACCAACACCAAACTGAGGCTTCAATCACACCACAACTTCCTTGGGACTGGATTTTTTTTACCATAAACAGCAGCATTGCAGACTAATCCACTGGGAAGTCCACTTTGTTTCGCAGGAAAACAGCAACAAATTCCTGCATATACACACATTGACAGAGCGAATGATTTCAAGATTTTTATGCTGTCCCACAAAGCACACGGGAGCTATCATTAGCAAGCCCCCAAAATTTCAATTTGTCTCTTGTGGCTATTCTATCAAGAATGATTAGCCCGGCAATAACACTATTTCGAGGTAGAACATGCTAATGACTTTGCACCATTCAACTTTTGGCTGCTTCCTTCTGATCGACCCCCAAATCATCAAGATCGAAAAATTTTCCAGCTTCTTACCCTGCTAAGTAACGTAGCCTTGTTTCCACTTCCATCCTAAACCTTAACCATGATCGGATCTTCAAAATTTGCTTCCAGATCCAGGAGCCCGAGGAGGTGATTCGAGCCTCCCAGATCGAGACTCCCCTGAGTCTATAGCTAGAAATCTAGACCACCCAGAAGCTTCCTCCTTGGAGGAGAAACAGCCAAATAAGCCTAGCCAATGCAGCTACATTCCATGAAATTAGATCCTAAAATATGATAATTTTTGAGCTAGTGGCGAGTCAAATTTGATCGAGTTATTGTAAAATTGGATTGTAAACCTATAAATCTTGATTTTAAGACTCATAACGAGCAACCTCCCCTTTCGTTCCCTCTCCTTCTCCATAAACATTTCTTATTCGAGCTTCTCTCTTTCCAGAACTGAAATTATGATACACATTTGTTTTAGCAATTTTTTTAAAACATGCCCAGACAAAAATTTGTGAATCCATCTTATCAATTGCATCATCTATAAATATTTTGATCCTGTGGATCTATTATATCTACCGTTTATTTTAATTTTCTCCATATTGGAAAACAAGAAACTTCAAGGCTTGATCGGAATTGAGAGTGACAATGGCGAGGAGGTGTAGAAAGCAGAAGAAGGGGATGTGGTTGAAGTATTAGGTCATGTTGGCGTCGAAGTTTCTTTCTCTTTTTAACATTACACGTTGAATGATTTAGTTAAGATTCAACATAATGGATATATGTAGGTGTTCATTTTGCCATTAGCGGTTGTGTCGGGTTAGGTTATTTCAGTATTTCCTTATATAAATGCACTTGCGTAATATTACATAGACGTATCTCAACTCTAATCTCCCTATCCTCTGAAATTTTGTCTCTTTCCCCCTGTCAAGACCACATGACTATTCTTCTCGTTATTCCTCGATTCTTGTTCTCTAATTCCTAATCCTCAAATTCTCAATCTAGTCCTATCTTTCTATCACTCAATGAATTTTCATATACAATCTCATTCTCAATTCCATGACCCGATTATGAACGCCCCATATCTGGATTTCCATGAGAACCATGAGAACCACTAATGCTAATTATAAAAATGACAATCCCGCAACACCAACACTCACTCGTGACCACGTAATTCAGCATACAAGTGCAAATGCCTGGTAGATCCCTTAGATCAACAAGAAAATTCTGTTTTATTATACAAAAAATTTGGAGAAGGTAAAACTCGTTGGTTTCCTGTTTTTGTTTCCGCCTCTTTTTATATTCCAACGTAAGCTGTATTGAGTACAACCTTTTCATTGTCTTACCTTTACATGCTAGCTCGAATTGACGTAGTTGATCGTTTTTGTACCCATACGAACGTGTTTCATGGTACCGGTCGAAAGTGATTCCCCTGAGGATTGGAGGAGCTAACTAAGAAAATGCTTATCCAAAATAGATATTTTGTTGATTGGATTTTGGAAACAAACACTGCTGGCTGGCTGGACGACTTCCAACTTTGGACTGGAACTGAGGGATAAAAAAGAGTTCATAGATATTGCCAATTGTCAATTTGATTCCCAGTTAAGTATTAAGTATTAACCATAAGAAAATATTAAAGAAATGTGACAAAACCTATGAAACAAGGCAAGGTTTGTCTTCGGGGTACATTTTGCGATATAAACTCATACAAACTCTTCATGGTGCCAGCAAGCTTAGGAATGATAGGTTGAGAAAGAATTTCATGCTCAATTAAGTTTTAATCGCCATTATCTATAAAAAGAAGTTTAGGAACACGATAAGTTAGGGTGATCGAAAGGATTCCATGCATAGTTATGTAATACAGGAAAATTTTATCTAATATTAATGGTAAATGTTACTCGTAAATCGTAATCGGTTGTAGATGCTAGGTATCAGAATCTGGCCGCCATTGTCGTTTGTCATTCATGAAATTTTGTCCTTCGTCGTCGATCATGGTTGACCATTAATTACATAACACCGTCTTCAGTTCATAATCGTTGCCGCTTGAAATGAATATCTATATTTATGTAATGTATTCAATAGTTGTTTAAATGATTTTTTTATGAGTAGTTTACTAAATATTATTTTTGTTGGCATGAAATCTCTAGTTACTGTTATGAATTTCCAGTATTGTTGGATATATTCTCTAGAAAAGTAGAAAACGGTTTGTTTGTGACAACAAGGTTATCTGACCCTCTAATTCTAAGAATACATGATATCTCACGTTTCATTGTTTTTTCTGTTTCATTTTAAAACAAATACCATAATATTGGTACATCATATAATTTGAGAATTCTACCATGATATATCCAATATTTTTTACTAAACCAAAATTATTCTAGACTTCATCTCACTTTATGTGGCTCTCACCACAAAATATATACTATCCAAGCAATGTATTTCAATCTTATTTGAATTCTCACAAACCCACTTACAAAATTATTGAACTTTTCAAATAAATGCTTTCTACATTACGTATTCTCCCCTCCCCCCCCCCCCCCCATCAATAGTACGAATTTACTAGTGATATAGATGTTTTAAGTTTCTCGTATGGATTTGACGTTTGTGGCTTGTATTTTCTAATTCTGGGCAGAACTAAACGGTTAAAGCCCAAATGAGTACAATGGGGCGAAATAGGTGGGCTAAGTTCAGTCCAGATAATTATATTCAAGGCCCAACACAGTCATCAGGGCGCAAACGAGCAAAAATTACAGTTAGTGAAATTCTCGATGAAGGCGCCAATTTTAAAATATTAAAAACCCGTTAATTTCCGTCGTCCACCCGTTTCTCTTTCCCTTCAAAATCCCTTCACACCACACAAATCTTCAAACAAATCACTCCCATGAATCCTCAAACACTCATTCCTCTTCAGGTTTCTGATACCTGAAAATTGAAAGCTAGCAAAGAAGCAGCAATCTTGACATTGTCCTTCCCATTGAGGTAGAGACCTGCCTGCAGGAAAATGCTGCTCCGTCGTGCTCTATCTTCAACTCACTCTGGGAGTTGTTCTGTTCCCAACTCCCATCCTCCTTCGAGTCGGGATTCGGGTCCGCTATCATTTCCTGTTTCATGCAAATGTGAGTGTGTAAGCTGGTTTTCGATTTCAGTATAGTGATTGTCTGCTAGGTGTTCGATGAATTGCCTCACTTGGGTTTTCGTTATATGTGGTGAATTTTTTGTGTGTGGAATGGGCATGCAGTTTCGCTGCTGGATGGTGCTACCAAAGTGAGATTGAACAGTGTGTCATCTCGAAAAATTAGAATGGTTTCAGCATCTAATTGTGCTGGGAATTCAAGCTTCAGTGTGGAGAAGACGAGGTTGGTACTTTTGACTATGAATCTTTATCCTCTACACTTGGTGATGGTAATTGTACTCGGATATGGCTCCTTTGTTGTTGTCTTTATGGTGTCATGAACTTTTGAGTTGGTTGTTATACGATGAAGGGTGTTGATGGATCTAGGATTTCAGCTCAAAGGAATGTTTTTTAATGCTTTTCGATGGTCAAAGGCTTTCTATTTGTCTTCTGTTTCACAAGTTTGTTCAAAACAGAAAGTATCAGTTACATATGCAAGTCACTATAGTTTCATCATTGAATTCGTAGTCGATGTGCAATGATAAAGATGTTCAATGCTCGCTTTTTGTTCAAATGTAGCTTATGCAGTTTTTTTGTTGTCATCTCTGTCGAGCAGAAAAGTAGTGGAGCATCTATGCCTACTCAAAACTAAGAAAGATTTAACCGAGGCTGAGGAGAAGGATATGTTGGATTATCTGTATACTTGCCAATATCAAATGCGTGGAATTGTTGCCATCTCTGTGGGTAAGTCCTTTTCAATTTTCATCCATTCATACTTCACCCCCTAGGCCTCAGCTACAATTGTTTTCTCTATTCCTGAACCCTAAGACAAAAACCATATTTATTTTCCCCTATAAGTCTAGTTAATGTTCATATGGCGACGTTTGGGTCTTGTTTCTTCCCTTCAAATCATGTAGATGTCTTGTTTTGGCTTATGTAGGACGCATCTCCAATGAAAATGTAGAAAACTATACCCATGTTGTTTTCATGCGTTTCCAAAGAAAGGAAGATGTTGCCAAGTTCTATGAGAACCCATTCTATTTGGGAATTCTCAAGGAGCATGTAACGCCTCATTGCAATGTATGCCCTGAGAATGTTAACACGCCCCACTAAATTGCTCTACACCCCAAGTTTTCATTAACAAATTTATTTTTACTCGTGCCCTTGCATTATGTGGTGCTTATCTTAATCAAAAGTGGCTATCTATTTTGAAGGAAAAGCTTTACATAGATTATGAGTCTGAAGTTGAAGATGATATCATTCCTATATTTCTTAAAGGGGAGGTAGGAAACCCCACTTACTCTGTGCATGCATTCCATCTTCTTTGTCTATGTTCTCTCCCATGCACTCAGTGCATTCCTTTTCTTCATGGGTATGGTATAATTATGCTACTCCATTCTGAAAAATATTTTTTGTTTGGCAGGAGTATAACTATGGTTTAGAGTTTCTTCATCTTATTGCATTTGATGAGAGTTCATTTGGTGCCCCTGTGGAAGATGCATTGGCATCTCTTGCTCGGCTGACCAAAAAATTCCCATCGTTAATTGTCCAATCCACTCATGGTAGGACTGAAAGTTGAAATTCTTATTATCACCTACAAGCTAGAGTATATGCTTTGAACATCTGTCGCGGTTTCTATAACCTTCTACTTTGTCTGTGATGCATGTTCAAATTTCCATCCGAGCAGTAAGGACTATACACATGCAGTAGTCATAAGATTCCGATCATGTAGGAAACCTTTCACATTCATTCATATATATTCAGTTAATTCCAACGTCCAATCTCTTGATGGGTTTTGTACTTTTGTTGCTCAGCGTGTGTTGCAGCTGAGGCATTTGAGTTATTCATGGAAAGCAAGGAATACAATGCCGTAAGTAGCTTCTTTCCCCCCTCCTTATCAACCCCTAACTTGGCTTCATGATGACTACTCTTTCTTCCAATTTCATGCTGGTCAACTATCATCAATACTATGGAACTTCCAAACATCATTCGGAAAAGTAAGCCTGGAGATCGAAATTGGAGACGATAATCAGAAGATCACTTCCCATCCATTTCTCTGTTGACCCAGTGGGAGAAGAGGTTATGTAGTGATGGTCATATCTTTGCGATTGTATGTACTATTACCGCATCCTTCATCCTCTGGAGCCCAGGCATCAAGCAATGGGATTATAACGCCACTAATTCATAGAGGTAAACAAAGTTAAGTACAAGCCATCAGGCTAATCTGCCATTGAATGGGGAAAAGTTTGTCTCAAATCTCTGCAAGAGTTTTTCTGATGTTCATGGATGGTAGCTGCAGCCTGCAGAGATTTTCAAGGCCTCCTTGAGAGGTCCATTGTGAGAGTTGCATCACGCTAGAGCATTACAGGCACATATGGCAGTTCCCTTTCTTTGTCGTGCACAGTTCTATTTTCTGAAAAACTTTATTTTCTACTGTCATGGGAAAATTACTACCAAACGCATTGATTTCAATTAGCCTCAGTTCTTAAATATGTTTGGTGAAGATTCGGATTTACATTCAAGACGCCAATCATGATATGGATCCAGATCAGTCACACGCTAGTTCTACTGTTACTGCTGCTCTCTCCATTATATCCTGGTGGTTTATGTGCTTATGTACAATTACATTACTTGTCTCCTCCACCTCCACTAGACCATGCTGATACTGAAGTCATAAATAACCGACTTCTCCCAAATTGCAACTTGGTTCTGCTGATAATTGCTTTCTGGAAAGGAAAATGGACGACCATAGGATTCTTAAAGATTAATCCCCCCCTAATTTCTTATAGTGCCTCCTTCATTTTGTTCACATTTGTCTTTGTTTCTCTTGCTAGTTGCAACTTCGATAAACTTCCTCATTTCTCCATGGGATTGAGAGTGAATGATAGATTTTCGACGTAGTTTTAGTATATACACCTGGTAGTCTAATGAGGTGTTATATTTATAGACACATTTACATAACCCTTATAATTTCTATTATTATTGCACTTGAAAGTGAGCTAATAAGTATATGCCTCCCTCTTGAATACATTAGTTCAAATCTATGGCATGTCAAAGTCTAGCTTTATGAACAAAATTTTCAAATATTATCACGGAAAATGTCTTCATAACCAGCGCTTCTAGATTGTCACTTGATGCATGATTATTATGACAATTTTCTTCATAAATGATCGTTAAGGTCATTTTGTCTGAACATAGTCCACACTCCATACCCACAAGTCATTTAGATCTATTGAATCACAAATCGTAACTAAACAATCCATAACAAGCCTTTTGAATTGCTAGCCATTGTGCATGATCAGATGATGTAGCTATTAGGATTTGTTTGGAATCTTTATGAGATAGGTGTACGGCCATAAGGTAACAAATAACTCATCTTCGATCCTCGTCGTTACTCGTTACCCAAAGGTAACGAAGTACAAGTCTAACTCTATTCAAACGTTAACTATGAAAGAGAAATACATATTGCTAATATATTAACATCAAATTATATTTCTTATTGTGTATGGCTAGCAAGATACGATAGCGCTCTAATGACACCAATAACGGTAATTCATGACCACTTAATTCACACTCTTTCTCAAGGCCGAAATTGATCTTTGTTCACTTCTTGTGATCTTAGGATCGTTAGACTACTGAATGTATGGCATTTCATATAAAATTGCTCTTTTCACCTTTTCAACATTACCTTCTTTGTCCACAAAAGTTTCTTCTTAATTCTTTCATGTTCGATTTCTTTCTTTAAGTAATCCATTGCTTTATGAAGTTCTTGTGGATTTTCAATATAATTTTATTATCAACACAATATGAAAATGCTATGAAATAAATTTTTGACTTTTTTTCTTCTAAATAACTATATGACCTCAGCTAATATAGTTGCATGCAACCAATTACTTCACAACACAAAAATATAAGCAAAAATCATGGCATACACACAATGTCAACTAACCAAATCACACCCATTATTCAAAACTCATACAAAAAATTAAAACAAAAACATCGCATATCATCCAGCGGAGGATCCTGGATAGGGTAGAGCCACTGGGCCACATTTGAAACAAGGTGAAGAGGACTGGGCCGTAACTCAACGATCACTGAAACGAATACCTAAAATAAAAAATTTACGAGTGGGTCAGGCCCGGGGGCGGTCCCCTAGATCCGTCCCTGATATCATCACATAATTGCACATTACTAATGCAAATTTTCAAATACATTCGATCTAGATTTAGTCCCTAAAGAACCGCTCAACCACTTCTTTTAGCTACAATTCACTTGTATGGATATATCATGTTCATCCATTTTGCATCAATCCACACAAGGGATTGTTTCATTTGACCAATAAATATTTCCAAGAAAGCCACATGTTTACTTCTGAAAAACGAATCCCTTAGAGAGTTTCATTAAAATATTATTATCGGGGGATCCATACAAATAGGCTATTACAACACTAACAATGCAAATTTCATCCTTCTTAAATCCCATATTAATCCAATTTCAAAACATATTTGCTTCCAACATAGGGAGTATGTCTCCTCATAATTTAACCTAAGGTATATGTGAAATACCTAGAGTGACAGTTGTGCTACGTCTCTTCCATTGCATGCTCACACAAAAATACTCATTTGTAACTCACTAGTTTTACATCTTCAGGTGCAAGGGCTTGGTCAATAACGTTCTATTAATTTCATTTTTTCCTCTATATCAGCCAATAACTTCATTTGTAATGCATCAATAGAGTTTTACTCTTGATCCTCATTTGTGTGTATCATATTCAATATTGAAGTACAACAAAAATTCTCATCAACGTTGACTTTACTGCAGTTCCAATGCTTCCATCCAAGAGATACCAAATTCATATATATTTATTTTCATAACTTACAGGTACTTGATATTCTTATAGAACTACAACCTTGTTACGCTTCATGACTCTTTTGGAGTTATGATATCCATGATTTGACCATCTTGATTTCTAGCTCATTTTCTTTCTCGAGTATATTTACCATTGAAGCAGTTAGTATGTCACACTTCGTACGCTCTTTTAGACTCATTTAAATATTATATTATCAAATAGGAACATCAAGTTTCATTGGAGCTTTCATATTTGGGACATGTGACATAGTCACACTCTTCTTGGTTATTAAAAGGCGGTGGCCAATTGATATTCTTTTTATTTCCTCAATGAATCATCATTTGAACTTTGAGTTCACGTTTGTTAGGTTGAAGATATACAATAAGATAATGATGGTTCATTCCAACTCATCTCTACGTTTGTTTCCTCCCCCTTGAGGATCATAACTTCGGGTTCATGTTTTTTCTTCAATAACTATTTATTTTTCTCCCCCTTGATATTGGAAATTTGATTCATAAAAGTTTTGATAATCAGTAAAGAGAGTCGTGAACAAATTTCTCATAGCGATGGAGACTCAAATCCGACATAACCTCACAACTTTTTAGTGAAAACTCATATTAACGTGTTATGGTGGAACAATTGAGATGTAAGCCACACATCAAATTTTCTCGAATGGGAAATGTTAGGCTACTGACCAAAACCTATTTGTATAAAAAGGAAAACTTAAGATAACTGTTGACTTGATGCGAATTAATGTTACCACATGTTAACTAGCATGCCCACGATAGGTAGGCATAGATTGTTCTCATAAAGATGAATTAATGATACCACATGCTAACTAGCTAGCAAACCATTTCCAAAGAGAATAAAGCTAAGCCTACCGATCAAATACCCACAAAGACACATGTTGATCATATAGTCCAGGTTTAATTTAAATTATAAATTTTATATACAATCGGCGTGATGAGTGTATTTTTTGCATACATTTCATAAAACTTCAAAAGATTCGATTACTTTCCTTAAGCGATGGTGAAATAGTCTATTCTCATCTAGAACATGCACCACATAATAACTCCTTTGATTTGAGATTCTGTTAATAATGACTAGTTGTCCATATGAATTCTCAATAAGTTCTTACAACTTTATTCGGGATTGCCTTATTAGACATGCCATTGTAAAATTCACCTTCGATTACGGGATTTCCCTTGACTGAACAACCGATTCTTGTGATGGAAAGATTTTGTCACGGTATATTCCCGTGTCAAGCGTGCCCGCGATCAAAGATCAAATGTCACGGGAAATCCCGCGACCGCGAAAATACGGGAAATTACCCATGACGAAAGATCTATTTTGTCAAGGTAATTACAATGACTTAAAATTAAACACGCGAAAACTACCGTGACTAAATTATAAAATAGCCACAGGATTTCCCGTGACTAATTGGGTTATTTTTTATGGGATTTCACTAAAATCCAGAGGAATGATGCGGTTATGAAGTTGTAATGAGTCGTATTCTAATTGATATGGCATAATATTTAATATTAACATTAAGGCCAATTCATTCTAATTGATGTGACATAATTATTAATATTAACATTAAGGTCAATTCATTAAACAATAATAATCTTGTACATTAATGAATTCCCAATGACATTACATCGATTCTTGTCTCACATCAACATATAGATGCTTCTACAAAAGGGTTCCAAGTGTTGTATTCTAAAACATATAGCTTGGAGATATAATACTTAGTTCTAACTGGAAAGTATAAATGTAAGAACTTTTCATGAACCAAATCTTCTCGCAATCTATCCATGACTCTCTACACGCTGCAAAAAGTGTAACAAACCGAGGGAGAAATGGTAAGACATGGACAGTCATTTAATTTGAGTTGTTAGAGAATCATGAAATTTCATTCCAAAAACGAAAAGCTGCAATCAAAGTGTAGGTAAAACAACATAATTTGCAACTTACCAACATTAATCATAGTTAACCTGCTTATAGGTTAATGCTCTAATAAAGAATTACATCATGTTGCTCTTACTGATAATTGCAGTGATTCATCTAATTAAAGAAGCAAATAAACTGGGAGTTAAAAAGGTCAGCAAGGCAAGATCGACATCACTGATGATCCTAATTCCCTGAAGAAACTCCCACAACACCCAAAAAGGCTATACAACACCTTTATTGACATATCTAGAACCAATAATTTCTTCCTAGTTTGTCGTGCTTCCATCGCTGATCAGTCTCACAAGAGTGGCTTGTGTCAAAGATGGAGTTGAACTGTTGGGGAGGGCATCGACTGCTGCTCCCACATAAACTGCTCTCACAGAATCACTTCAGAAGTAAGAGATGTCGCCTTGAGTGACAATATGGAGTGATGGAGTAGAATATGCAGATCGTGCATTCATAGAACCAAACACAGAGGAACACCAAAAAAGTACGAAAGCAAGATAGAGATAGACACAAAAAAAAAAAATCACAACACAAAACCAAACCTGATGCCAGTAGATGACATACTTTGAATCCTTCCAACAAAGAAAACATTGCAACATAAATATAAAGGAAAGCATACAGAGGTCAAGCTTAATACATGATTAGCAGAGCAAAAACCTTAATTTTTATTGAACACTGAAAACCAACATAAGTACAAACTGCACATCTACATATTTTTAACTGACTTCTCTAATCTCAGCTGCATCTAAGCCCACTAACGCAGACACTAACTACGGACTCCAACAAACTAGAACAAGTTGTTACACATTTTAAATTTATTGACTCTTACCTGACAACCCAAAGCTAGCAGCACATAATCAATGATAGCAATAAGCTGCTGCTTTGCTCCAAACCCATTCTTGAAATAAAAGGAAAATCTCCCAGACATATAATCTTTGTAGGCTTGTTCCTTTCATGTACTTGGTTTGTTCCACGTAAAACATGGTTTTGAACCAGTTCCTCTCCTCAAACGGATGAGAAGCAACAATGAGAAAATCTGCAAAATAAGCATGGGAGCAAGCAAGAATAAGAACGATAAATAATCTAACGCAAAATGAACCTAATACACCTAGAGATACAAACCCTTAACTAAGTCACGAAAGTGAAGCAAGAATCAAAAACAGAGGAAGCAAAAATCGATAAACTTGAATTGAATCGGACCATAATAGAACCCCAAAGAGAAAGATCTAATTGAACATAGACAAAGCTGGAAACCAAACTATAACAACAACCAAGGGAAGCTGAAGTGAGAACAAGAGAGGATGCGAGGTGGAAGATGTGGGGATGGATCATGAGGAAGGACTCAGAGCTTAAGCGTGGAAGATGAGGGTTCTGGGAGTCAATGATTGCATGGCCTCCTTTGCTTTCCCGTTTCATGCCCGATTCCATGAAATCGAAAAGCGTTGTTGTAGAACTGGATTGATAATCTTTCTCTCCTTCTTATTATTTCTTTTGCCAGGCGACTTTTCCATTCTTCTCCAGTCGTCTTCCAGCAATAGCATCAAATGAGATGCTTTATGGGTTCTTCTTTATCGAGTTCATAAATGGTTTTTTTCTTTATGATAAGAGCCTGACTAGATTTGGAGCGAGAGTGAGGGTCGAAACAGAGGGGAACGGAGGCAAAGTTGGGTGGAATTTGACGGAATGGTTTCGATTTACGGCGGATTGGTGGGCTGGACGGCGAGGGATGACGATAGAGGAAGAGAAGGAAGGAGCTTTGAGGACACGAAAAGGGAAATTGACTTTTCTTATGAAATTGGTAAAGTTGAGTTAAGAGATGAGGAAAATAATAAGCGGGAACTTTAAAAAATTTCGGATGGGAAAAAGCGCCAAACATAGTTTTGGCTCCCGCCCAGTGGCCCTTCATGTTTTCGCTCCACCCACCAACAGTCACGAGAAAGTTACCGGCATTGTTGTTTAACAAGCACAAGTCACGGGAAAATCTCCCCATGACAAATAGTTTACCTTTGATCATGGGACTCTACCCGTAGCAAAAGAATCCCGTGACTGAAAGGTGTATTTTCCTGTAGTGGATATTTATTGGGCATTGCTATTCGTCGCCCTAAAACACCTTATTCGTCGCCCTAATATTTATTAAAATTATTCAATTATCCTTAGGTTAATTTTACCTATCAGAAACATGTAAAGGGAGGGAATCGCAGGAATGGTTAAAACCCCGTCTCCAGCGAGTTGGGACAGGTCAGAACCCGTGCCAAGCTTGCTAGAATCTGAATCAACTAATAAATGCTGCATTATGCAATCAGGTGAAAAGCAAAACATAGTTGGATGGAGTATTGGATGATTACAACGTCAGAGACGAAGTAATGTTGAAGATTCAGAGAAGTGCGGAGAACTTGGAAATGCTTGTGACTCTAGAGCAAAGAAGTTGATGACAGGGGCAAGCTTCCTCGTGGAATGGATTCAGAGTTCTGTAGTTAAAAAGTAAAAAATGCAGAGATTTCATGCTCAGATCCTTACATATCATATTCATCATTCCAAACATACTTCACCGGTAAAACAAAAAATAACCCTAAAACCTCCTTCCTCCTTCGTGTCCTTCCTTTTGCTTGGTACCAAAAGAGGAATCCGGCAACAGCAGTAGAGAAGCGGGGGTGGTGGGGTTGAGGTGGGAAGTGGGCTAGAGAAAAGAATTCTCACCAGGACAGAGAAGTTGGGCGACATGCTTCTTCTTCTTCTTCGCCTACTTCCTCCTGCTTGGGGTCGACTCCGGCAGTAGAAACAGCGCACCGGCGACGGTCGGGTTGAGGTGGGCACCTGTCGGAAGGAAGAATCCGACAGTAACATGAGCGGCCAGAGGACAGAAGAGCTCGGCGGTGGCTGGGCATGGTACGAGATGGTTTGTTTAGGGTTTTAATTAGAAATTGGGCCAAAGGGTAAAAGTGTTAATTTGATGCACTTTAGGGCGATAAAATTTGAATTTTAGTGCAACAAATAGCGATTCATTATTTATTTATGTGAATATCTTCACAATTCAGTTATGCATAATCAAAAGAGAATTTAGTTCCTTTGCGCCTTGAAAGTTTAAACATTAGCCTAGAGTTTTTACTTTGAGACGTTATAATTTGATGCGTCATTAGGAATCACATTTTCATATGATAAGAATATTAGTGCACATTAAATAAATATATCAAGCAAAAGAAAATAGAAAATGAAACACATATATCTGCTACAATTTTTTTGAGAATCTAACAATTTGTTTAGTTAATTTTATATTAATTTAGTAATATAACGTCAATCAGCATGCTAATATAATAAACTGATATTCATTTGAAACATTTTCATTACCGATCATGTGAATAATTTTACATTAAATATCAATAATAAATATAAACATTATATATGTGGATCATGATACAAATTATCATTTTCTTAATATATTTCAAGTATATATTTTCAAATACGACGGTACGATATATGATCATGACTTTTTACACTAGAATAATTTTTTCTTCTTTATTTGCAGTCCTCTTTGTCTCATTTTTGGCGACAAAATACGTTGATGAAAACTTTATTGCCACCATCTGGATAATGGGGTTGACATTTGTACCAATTATTGTGTCTGGCTTCATTTACTTCTGCAAATAGTTTGTTGCTGTCACTGAGGAAGATTCTTTTTATCGAGAGCCCAATATCATTGTCATTTTACAGATAAGAAACTAATCAATAATTCGTAAGTTTTTTTTTTTTGGTTGAAAGTAAGTTTTCTTTTCATAATAATGCTACTACGAAAATATTTGTGGAAAAATGTTTCCATGATTTTTTATAAATATTAACTAGTTAATTTAGTGTACAACATGTCCGAGTAGAATGACATTTTCTACTACACATTTCATTATTTTATCATCTCTTCCTTGTTTCTTTTCACTTTTCTTTCATGTTATCCACTTCAAGTGGAAAAGATGGGTGCTTTCTATCTCGTTTTTTCCACCTTCAAGGGAAAAAATAGTATTTGAAAATGTAACATGCTGAACAATAATGATCTACAAGAATTGATCAATTTTTACCTTTAAAAAGGTATCAACGAAAAACTTGTCATTTTCATCTATGGAATTTGTGGCCAAATTTTGAATAATAAAAGGGGAAAAATTGTTTATTGGTGCATGTCTGAAGGCATTTTAGTTCCCCATTTATTTTATCGACCGTTAAAGTTAAAGATTGACTAGATCTTGCTCATATTTTGTTTGAATTTTAATGACATGACATCAATCTATTAGCCACCTATGTGTCACACATAGAATCTAATAACACGTAGTAAACAATTTGCTGCATAAATAAATTTGAAAATTAGAAAAACAAAATATCTCACTCATCTTAACAATGTATCTGCCTTCTCCCCCTTATTCACCACCTCCTACTCTTTTTGTGTAGTCTGAAACTTAGTCCCCCCCCACCCTTTGTTGAACAACCACCGCTACCTCTCCTGCTCTGATCACAACCATTGCGACTTCCCTCAAATTTTCCTTCACTTTGTCTAGCCACCTACCTAAAAGGACACATGCAAAGTGTTCCCGATGACTTGCCTTCTGATCTTGGATCTCTTTCGTAGCTACAACATTCTTTTCGACCTCTTTGAATCAATAGATCCATAACTAAGTCCTTTTTTCCACACTTTTTAATTTGGCCCTCGATAGACTGCCTAAATGGAAAAATTGTTCTTGAAATTTTTGGACTCATTAGAACGTTTACAGACGGAGGATAGTTTGAATGTATGCTAGAAAGGCTCGATCTTCTTTTCTATATTGCTTAAAAAGAATGAACTGAGATACTCTGCATAATCCATTCCTACTTTTAAACTCTAACAGTTACACTATAAGACAAACTAGTCTATCTACAAATCATGTGTTGCCACTTGTATATCTACAAATTAAATGATTGCGTCCATTCTCTGTGTTAATTCCAACAATGTAGTCTCTCGCTTTACATGGAATTCAATTTCTATATGTTTAGTCCTTAAGTGAAACATTGGATTCTTTGCCAAGTGAATCATCAATTTGCTGTCACGCTAGATTCAAATAGGATCATCATGTTGTATGTGAAAGTCCGGTAACATTTGTTTGATCCATTGGACTTAACAAGATTGTTGTAACAATGTACTGTACTATGCCTTAGAAGATGATTCTGAAATTGTGCTATGCTTTTCTTCCTTCTAGGTGATAAGTAAACTCCATATGAACGTGTAATAACCTCTCATTGGTCGTATGGTGTCAAGATAGATACCCAAATCTGAATCATTGTACCTAGGTATGGTCATTTGGGTACTTGTTGGAAAGAATGAACCCTATCCTGGGCTTGCTTGATGTATCTTAGAATCCTACAAGCTCTTGGACAGAAATGACAAGTTCTTGGTTTTGATTGAAATTGGCTCAATTGCTTGACAGAGTATGCAATATCTAGTCTTGTTGTAGCCGAGTAACTAAGTCATCCAACCGATCCTCTATTACTTCTGGCGTCATCCATTGGTTCACCATCAATACATGACAGTCTACTCCTCTTGTCTACTCGTGTCTTTATAGGCTTGGAATCTACAAAGTCTGAATCAATAAGCAACACGAATCAATATTTTCCGAGGTATGATATACCATTCTCACACCTTGACAATTATAATCCTAGGAAGTACTTCAATCTTCCTAGGTCTCTAACCTTGAGCTCTGAACTTATATATCCTTTCACTTCATTAATGAGGTCAAGATAATTTATAGACATGGTCAAATCATCAACATAAACCCGTACTATTGCCAATCCTCTATTGATGTCTTATAGTGAATAAGGAATAATTTGAGATTAGACAAAACTAAATCCAAACCTTTCCCCCTTTTTGGATAAAGACAAACATTTCCCTTCAAAGGTTCATATGATTCCAGACCTATGGACGGATCCTTATATATTTCCTCCTCAAGGTCGCCATGTGTGAAACTTTGCAATGGATCAATATTGAAAAAGAACCCACAAAAGGATCTTTGTGGCTATTGTCTGTATATATACCATCTCTGTCAACTTTTTCACGAAGGGAACATAGAATTACCCTAAGTATTTACAACAGTAATAAACGAATCAAATCTACCAACTAATAAAAAGAAGACACGTATTTATCTACATTAAAAATGGAAAATGACAGCCACTAACTAAAATGACACAGTCTCTACTCAGCCCATCAATTGCTTCTGAGAGAAAACGGTGACGTCCAAGAGTCCTTTAGCGTTGCGGATTGGAAATCCATCAACAACATCTTTTTCTCCAATATGCCCCCTCAAGCTGACGTATGTATGTCGTGTATGTTCAGCTTGGATAACAAAAACTGAAGACGATGCTGGCTCAGCCCCTTTGTAAACATGTCGCCTACTTGGTTCTCTGTCTCTAGGTGGCTGAGGCGGATCAATTTGGACTGAAGAAACTGTCTTACTACGTGACAATCAACCTCAATGTGTTTCGTTTGCTCGTGAAACACAGAGTTTTCAGTGATGTTAATGGTTGATCGATTGTCACATAAGACTTCTACTGGCTTTGGATGTTCAATATACAGCTCCTATAGAAGTCTTTTCACCCAAACAATCTCATAGGTATGCTGAGCAAGGGCTCGGTACTCAGCCTCAGATGAAGAACAAGAAACAGTCCCCTGTTCTTTGATTTTCAGATTATAAGTGATTGTCCCAGGGAAATACGGTAACCTGTAGTGGATCATCTTGTATCTGAGCATGTAACCCTATATGAATCGCTATATCCCCGTAACTGCAAATCATATTGGGAAGGATAAAATAGACCTTGTCCTAGGGCATTCTTCATATACTTTAACACTATGTAGACCAGCTGTAAGTGTGTAGGAGTACAGAAGCCTGGTACTGAGAGAGCTGCTAGACAGTGAAGGTGAGATCTGGACGAATTATGGTGAGGTAATGCAGTCGTCCAAGGATCTTCCTAAAAAGAGTTTGATCTACATCTTCAAGGAGAGGACCATCATCAGCAGAAAGTCGAGTCTTCATGTCTATGGGAGTTATAAGATGTTTGGCACCATCATATCCAGTATCCTCTAATAGATCAATGCAGTATTTCGTCTAACATATGTGCATTCCTCCCCTTGATCGAGCAATCTCAAGGCCTAAGAAGTAGTGGAGAGGGACGAGATCACGAATCTTAAAGTGAGAATGCAGGAACAACTTAAGATCTTTAATGGCTTGTACATCATCCCCAACAATGATGATGTCATCGATATATACTAGAAGAATAACAATGCCAGAAGTAGTCTTGTGAGTGAACATGAATAATCACTGTGGGATTAAAGATAACCAAAACCAGCCAAAGCAGATATAAGCTTGGCAAACCATTGTCTGGATGCTTGTTTTTGGCCATACAAGGATTTTCTAAGTCTGCAAACACAGTTAGGGTTATAAATGCCTAGAGTAAGATCCATGTAGACCTCTTCTGTTAAGTCTCCATGGAGGAAAGCATTGCTTACATCTAATTGATATAGTTCCCAATCCTTGGCAAAGGCTAGTCCAAGCAAGGTCTTCACTGAGTTAAGCTTGGCAACTGGTGAGTAGGTGTCAATCCTTGGCAAAGTCGATCCCATAAATATGTGTGAACCCCTTAGCCACCACCCTAGCTTCATACCTTTCTATAGTTCCATCAGGATTGTATTTAATGGTGAACACCCACTTGCAACCAATAGACCTCTTCCCAGCAGGACATGAAACTACATCCCATGTGTGGTTTGCATTCAAAACCTTTAATTCTGCATTCATATCATCCCTCCAGCATTTGTATTTGATAGCTTCTTGAAATGTTCTGGGAATAACAGTGCTTTCAACTGCACAAACATACTTATTGTAGCTAGGAGACAATTGGTCATAGGACAAGCAAGCAACCAATGGATATTTATGTTTGTCAATGTTTGAATCAACATGCATAACAAAGTCATTGAATCTTACTGGTTTTACATGCGCTCTAGTAGGTTTTCGAATGGCAATGGGAAGATAAGAAGGAGAGATTGTGGTATTTGAATAGTAGGAGAATGAGTAGAAGGTGAGGCAGAATGTGGTGATGGTGAAGGTGTTACTGGTGCGATAGAAGGAGAAGTAGGATTGAGTGGAATTGTAGAATTAGGTTCTGATTCATCCAGTTTTGTGTCTGGAAGGTCAGTAATGTTTGGTGTGGTAGTGTTTGGTGTTGTAGTTTGATAGGCTAGACTGGAATAGTTGCAGTCAAAGAAGTTTGGTTGAGGGAATGAAGAAGGTTGGGAGGATCCAGGATCATTCAAAGGAGTTGAATGATTGTCAAGACGTGGGATAATGTGTTCATGAAAGATGACATCTCTGGAATAAAATACATTTTTATCAGCTAAGTCAAACAATTTGTAACCCTTTATCCCATGTTGAAATCCTAGGGAAGACACATTGTTTAGCCTTAGGAGAGAATTTTGTCCTGCCATGTCCAAGTGTGCTAGCATAGCACAAACCCCCAAATACTCTGAGTTGGGACAGATCAGGAGGTTTTCCATGGAGGATTTCATATGGTGTCTTGTTCTTTAGAGCAACAGTAGGTAACCTATTGATTAGGTAGACAGAATGAAGAACAAAGTCTGACCAGAATTTTAAGGGCATTCCTGATTGGAACTTCAAGGATCTAGCAACATTTAGTATATCCTGATGTTTCTTTCCACTCTAGAGTTCTGTTGGGGATTTTCCACACATGACATCTGATGAGAGATGCCATGGAGGGCATATAAATCTGGGATATGAAACTCAGCACCCTGATGAGATCTAACAATTTTGACACTTGTATCATATTGATTCTTAATCATGACATAAAAATCCTGTAAGAGATGTCTTGCTTCACTCTTATGTTTCATGAGGTAACCCCAAACACATCTAGACCTATCATCCACAATAGTGAGGAAAAATTGAAATCCATTGTAACTAGCAACTGCCAAAGGGCCCCAAATATTGACATGGACAAGATCAAAAACATTCTTTACCATACAAAGGCTTGAAGGAAATGCAAGACGTTTCTGTTTGGATAAATGGCAAACATCACAATGGTGTATGTCTTCAGTATCTATATATACTAGGAATAGACTTCTGTAGTTGCTTGACCCTGAAGGAAGACGGGTTTCCAAGCCTCCAATGCCATAGATCAAAGGATTGAGGTGTAAGATTGGGTGTCCTTATGGAATTCACTAGTATGGATGGTTCCTCTTCTGGAAAGCTAGTGATTTGGTAAAGGCCTCTGCCCTCTACTCTCTTGGGCAAAACCAATCTTCCTCTGTGTGAGAAAGTCCTGAATATCACATATGCTTGATTTAAAACTGAGTGAAATAGGAAGGTTTTTGGTAAGTCTGCTAACTGAAACCAAATTGAAAGAGAATGCTGGTACAAAAAGGACTTCATGAAGAACAAAATGGGTTGACAGTTTGATGGTCCCAGAATGAGTAGCAGAAGTTCTAGAACCATTAAGAAGTATTATGGAAGCATTTTGAATAGGAATGTAAAATTCAAACAATGTTAATGGGCAAACAACATGATTAGTGGCTCCTGTATCCAAGAACCACACATTGACAAAATCCATTGGATGCTTAATAGAGTATGAGCTCAATGTGTATTTACCTGCATAATTTGGATTGACAGTCAAATGGCTACTGATTGAGTTCACCATGGGCTGATTCTACTGAGTCTGTGACCCTGTAGATCCAGGTGAAGTATGAGAGGCAGGTGGACTAAACTGACTGAAAAGTTTTGGAATCCTGCTCAAATCCTGAGCAGACAGTCTAACATTAGTGTACCCATCTCCAAATTCTCGGGCACTCTTTATTTCAGGTAATGGAAGAATACCACTACTTTCAGCACTCTGTAATTTCCTTACAAATCTAGAAGGTTCCCCTGATTCCTTCATGGAATTATTTCTTTTCAATCTATAACAGTCTGCTATGACATGATTGTCCTTTTTGCAGTAGTGACAGAAGAGGTTACCCTTGGGAACTTCCTTCCCTTTAGACTGATTAGCAGCAAGAAGGGCAACAGACTCAACTTGAGATTCAGAGTTTGGCTTAGCAAGTTGTCTCTCATGCTGAATAGCATAATGAAAAGCTGTTTCCATTGGTGGTAAAGGACTCATCATAAACATATTGGTTCTCACCCCTTCATAGGAATCATTCAGACCCTTAATGAACCTCATAACAAACTCATTTTCTCTATATTTTCTCATGGTTGTTTCAGTTATGCAAAGAGCTCCTGGGTTAGCTAATCCTACATAAGAGAAGGCAGGAATAGGTAAGAACTGGCCTAACTCTTCCCAATATCCCTTCAATTCGGAGTAGAATTGGTTAACAAATTTGTTTCCATGTTTTAGAGAGTATAATGCGGTCTGTAGGTCATAGATCCTCATGTTGTCAGCTTGGCCAAACATCTGTTTGACGTCTTCCCAGAGTTGTTGTGCATTCCTGATGGTAGAAACAACATCTACGAGTGTTAAGTCAAGAGATACCAAAATCATAAACAACACTGAGGTATTGCTTTGTTCCCGGGCAGGATAAGAATCTTCGTTTTCCTCAGGTGCTGGAATCGACCCATTGATGAAGTCCAATTTGTTCTTACTCATATGAGCTTGATTGGGAAGACAAGAGACTCATTAAGGTTGATGTAGTAAGGACTAGTGACAGTAGGAGCAACCGTAAGGACGGTTCCTGAATTTGTAGAAGCAGAAGAAGGAGAACTAGAGGAGTTGTATGCAGCCGCCGACGCCATAGCTTAGTGAGGAGGAAGAAGAAGAATGCGGGTGAAGGAAAGCGTATTTTTGAGAACCAAGCTCTGATATACCATGTGAAACTTTGCAACGGATCAGTATTGGAAAAGAACCCGCAAAAGGATATTTGTGACTATTGCCTGTATATATACCATCTACGTCAACTTCTTCATGAAATGAGCAAAGAATTACCCTGAGTATTTACAACGTAATAAACAAATAAAATCTATCAAATAATAGAAAGAAGACACGTATCTATCTACAGTAAAAATGGGAAACAACAACCACTAGCTAAAACGACATAGTCTCTACTCAGCCCATCAATTGCTTCTGAGAGAAAACGGTCCTGTTCACTTCCATTTTCGTTTCCTGTTTTCTGTATTCACGTCATAAATTTGGCAACCCAAACGAGAAAACTTGTTTACTTTTCATTCTGTTTTCTATTCGTTTCCAACTATGAAAACAGAAAGTGGCAACTTTCTTGTTGTTTTCGAAAACGACAAAATGTTGTTTTCACCTGTTTTCAACATCTGTTTTCTCAAAAACAGGTAACAGAAATGAAAGTAAATAGGCCCTAAGTGTTTCAGATTGGAAGTTTTAGAAGTTAAAGGTTTAGATACCTTTATGTAAATTGCTTTATACATAATAGGGTTTCGGGTAGCTGGCTATTTAAGCCAAAGTATGGCCGAATGGAGGATTGTACCGCATATACAGAACTCTACGTAATAAGAGATCAATCTCCTTGTGCCGTGGACTAGTCTCAACGTTCTAATGTTGGATAAACCACGTAAATCCGGTGCCTTGTGTTGATTTTTGTTTACGCTTTGATTGTGTTTGACATGGTATCAGAGCCTGGTTGGTCGTCCCCATGTTCACATTCGGCAGATGGGGGGCCTCACACAGTGAGAGGCAGTGCGTATGCCACAACCATAGCTCCGCGACCAACTGCGTCCTCCAGTTCGGATGTGGTGTCTTCTGACGATCTTCGTCATCTTATTCGTGAAGCTTTACAAGAAATGGCTTCACCCGATCTCACCGCTGCTACCTATGCTACGGGTATGGTTAATGTTAAACCAAGTATATGGATTAGGTTACAGGTTGCAAATGGCTCTCCTCTTTCTGTGGATGGTATTGGGACCGCTTTTACTAATAATTTGGTCTTTCCCGATACGTACTATGTGCCCAAATTGGTTCATGGTTTAGTTTATGTGGGTCAGTGACTCGCTCCTACCGTCACTCTAGAAAATGGCCAAGTGTAACCACCTCCTAAAGCGTAGTATAGCGGGGTTGGGTTTTAATGTCAACCCGGGTTCGAAGTATGATGACTACTCCGTGAGTTCATATTATTTAGCGATGACAGTGTAGTGAAGGTCCAAACAAGCAAACAAACAAAGCAGTTAAATGTTGTTTTCAAGTTGAGAGAGGTCACCCGGATATAGTTCCCCTCTAGACTGCAGTTAAGCCAGATTGCAATTTACCAAGTTCAAGTTCAATGATAGTTATACTGCGGGGGGTTCTTAAACAGTTTGCAGTCTCGACTAAAGGTCTCTAGACCCTCTCAATCTGAGTCCCCAGCGGGCGACTAACCTCCACGGGAGTAAACAGATTGAGGCCCTAACGAACCAAACCTCCACTACCGAAGTAAATCCGGTACAGAATAGTGAATTGACTCCTCGAATAAAGTCGTCAACTCACTACCTTCAATCAAGGGTGCTCTATCAACCTAGGCAGATATTCTCTTTCTAGGTTAAAGCCGAAACAACAGGAATTTGATCAGGATTCATGCCATTCAACAAATCAGACCTCAATTGAATATAATCATATCACTGAATCTGTACTTGGGTTCATACAATCAGACCTAACATACAAATCTAGGGTTCTTCATACCCAGGTGAATAAGAAAGTTACTCCATAAAGAGAGACGAGAAATCTAGCTCAGATGCGGAAACCATACTGTGAAGGATGAGATTCTGCTTCTGGCACTCAATCAACTCTTCTCCAAGCTCAAGCCGGGCTCCAATGGTGATAGAGATCGATCTAGGTTCGTCACTTTCTCTCTCTAGGTATACGCTTTTTCTCTCTAAAACTCGGAACCCTTCACTTTTGCCCTTCTTTTCCTTTAAGAAGCTGTCAATCGCGATCCCCGGTCTGAATACCCGGTCGGGTATTTTAGGTGGAGAGCGGGGATTGTTGAAATGCACCGTCGAGGATAGGGGATTAATCCCCGGTCAAGGTCAAGAATACCCGACCGGGGATTTTTCCTCAATGCCCGGGCTACCTTCTGCTTCTCAAACGCCCAAAAGAGGCTTTCCCTGGTCTGCTCCGATTAATACCCGGCCGGGTATTTCTGCTCATGGCCGGGTATTTTGCTCCTCCAGCACACTTCAACTCAAACGTGCTCCTTTTGACTCGAAACTCATTTCTTCGCCTCGATGCCAACGCCAGGCCCTGAAATATGACATAAACACACAACCTAGCATGAAATCGGCTTAAAACACGAGAATCAACATCTCAAACGGCTCAAGAATAGTGGTAAAAACAT
The DNA here is from genome assembly GCA_964030455.1 of Linum trigynum. Lineage (NCBI taxonomy): Eukaryota > Viridiplantae > Streptophyta > Magnoliopsida > Malpighiales > Linaceae > Linum > Linum trigynum. Next base: position 21,343,201 of record OZ034821.1, on the reverse strand, counting down.
GTGCAATTAACGGTCTATCAAATTCCCCCACACTTAACCGTTTGCTTGTCCCCAAGCAAACCTAACTCAAACCAATGCAACTCTCCAGACCTCTATAGCAACAAACAACCCCGATCGTCAGTAGAGGATTTTCTAGATCATATAGCAGCTTACGAGGTCAACTGGTCTTCTAAGACGTTCCCTATCTCTCTCAATGTGAGCTAGACTCAAGCCAGGATCATGAGAAGAAGTAGAAGTAAGACAGCCAGTTCATGGATAAAGGGACTCACACCATTCACGACCAAGGACTCATTGTACCAGGGTGCTCTTTCATTTCATTTCACCGTTGGAACCCCTATTTTGCACTTTCATTTACACTTCTTTTTTTTTTCTTCATTCACTTGCGGGGATTCCAACTGCAGTCTTTTGCATGACCGACCCTTATTAGTCGAGCAAGAGAAATTTCTGTACATCTGGCGCTCGCCAGAGTACTTCTTTTAACTCCTTTTCCTCAACTCGTGTGGAGGGTCAATGAAATTAAGGAGGGTCGGAAGCTCTATCCGTGCACTTAAAAACACATCCTCAAGTAGGCAAACCGTTCTACGGGTGAAAATTTTACTTGTACTAGAGACAACTTAGCTTCACCTTGTAGGAGTACCCCACTAAGGATCATTAAAATCTCTTCCAAAACCCGATTTTGTGCAATGAACGGTGCCACACATGTTGGGCTTGCCCCATGATTAAGATTTCAATGATTTCGACATGGAGAACCAACTGCTTTTCATTTCCCACATGAGCACCCTGTTCGATACGCGAGTCCATAACACAATCCAAACAGAGTCAACATTACCACATGAATTTAACGGTCTTGGCTCCACTAATTGACAAAATCAACTGGCACAGCAGAGAGCTAGATAGGAAAAATCTTATACTTCAACATCCTCCATAGCGCTACACTACCTCCCTAGGTTGCACATTACTATAGAGACTGTCAATTCAAAGCATACTGAGCAGGCAATTTGCAAGGAGACTCGTACTTGGAGCCCTCAAATCGAAATTTGGACAGTGGACTAGGCTCCAAGCACACAAACAGATCAAATGCAGTCAAAAGAGAAACATCCCCCCCACTCTTAAGTTCGACATTTCCCTCAATGTAGAAGAGGGAAGGATAAGGGAAACGATGTTACCGGTGTGCACGCAGTGCATGAGACTGGAAGGGGACCAGTCTGAGTGAAGAGGACGGGAAATGGGACCAGTCGGTGCAAAGGCATAGCTAAAGGGAACAGAAGAACTCAAACACAATACGTTAGGTCCAATGGTCGGCCCAATAGTACATCATTCAAAAGAAAAATAACGGAAATAAACCAACATACAAGACAGTTCGCACTCTGAAAGAAAAAACAAGACAGGACGGACCACGAGTACAGCCTACTCGAGCCCGGTGAAGTTTATCTGATCCATGAGGTCGTCGACCCCATCTGCCGGCGGGGGTGGGGTTGGTGAGTGGTCCCACCGGGTGGTCCAGTGGTGCTCCTCACGCGGGTGACAGGACTGGAGCAGGTGCTCCTGGTACTCCATCAACCGGCGACCACGATCCCGCTCGATGAGAGCACCAGTGACTCCCATATGAGCCTCCATCCGTTCGAGGCGCTCGTCCACAACCGTCATCCTGGGCTGGTACTCGGCCTGGTGGGCCGAATACTGCTGGTAGAACTGGACCTGATGGTCCATGAACTGCTGGTTCTGAAGTCCGAGCTGCTGGAACTGGAGCCCCATCTGCTGGAACTGCTCCGTGAAGAAGTCCATCGACGGACCAGAAGGACCGGAGGAGGAATCTCCTCTCTCGGGTCTTCGTCGTGGCTGAAGGTCCCCTGGTGGAGAGAGCGGGGGCTCTGGCTCATCAGCATCCATGGCCCCGCCATAATCATCATCTTCATCCTCTTCCTCGCCGGAGTAGTCGTCCTCCTCCTCATCCTCATCGAGATCTGCATCCTCCTCAGGGGGCAAGGAGAGCCCATCCACCCCGGAGCGGGTGCCATCAGTGGCCAGGAGGAGTGCATTGTGAAGCACGTCCCGCTGAGGGTGGTGGAGCCGCCCCGAGCTGAGGAATCCGTGAGTCCCTCGAAGTCAATATCAAAGTGGCGCGCCAGGAGGGTGATCAGGGGACCACAGAAGAGATAGTTGGGTTTCCCATGGCACCGACAGATGGTGGTAGCCACGAAAGAACCCAAGTGCAGCATATGCTCCGGGTACCCCATAAAATACATGGCGTAGAGAACCCGCTTTGGGATCTTGTGCAAACCGGTGGCATTGGGGACGATGGAGCGGGTGATCAGCAGATTGAGGATGTGCCACTGCGGCTTGAGGGTGCGGACGGATGTCTGGCCGGCGTCGAAGTAGTTGAACCCATAGGCTCATCGTGCTATATGGCAGTAGAACCCGTGCTGGTTCCAGTCCGTCGGGTTCGGGATCTCTACCTCGTGGTGCGAGAATGGGTGGTACTGGATCCCTATGGCGTAGGCCAACCCATCAATGGTCAGCTGGCGTGGCCTGCCACCCAGCCGGAAGGTGACTGTGAGGGAGTCTCGGGCCGCCTTGGGGCGGTAGTGGTAGGTGGTGTAGAACTCCCACACCAGCTCTGTGTAGGGTGGCTCCTCTATGGTCAGCAGCGTTTGCCAATCACGGTGGCTGATGGCGGTGGAGATCTAGTTCAAGCAGTGGAGCTCCTTGAAGACTCCCCACTCCAGATGGTGGTGGCGCTGGAGTATTCCACGGGTGACCTTGCGGAACTGGTCGGCGTAATCCAGGTGCAGGCGCAGGTCCTGCATGAACGGATGGTCGAGTGACATGATCCTGCGAAATCACTAACCAAAGGTGGAGCCAAGAAAAAGTCATCAGGACTAACAGTATGGGTTCATCACTTGCCCCACACTTAAGGACCACCTAGGCTAACAGTGCAAGCAACTCAACCGCAATCAAGGCAAGAATCAAACATAACCGACCAATTCAATCCCACGGGCAGCACACACACATTAGCCATAGCCATGCATACTCAAGGCATCCCTCACCCTATTCTAATTCAAGCATGCCAGGCAAACACAGTTCTCGGTCCTAAAATCTACTGTTCAATTTTCCATAAAAAGAACAGCAAACAAGAAACACACCTGGAAGCTCAAGTAGAACTGCAGACGAGACGCGAAGAGCGGGTGTTGGACCCAAAATTAAGCCCAAAACAATCCTGGAACTCGCCGGAAAATCGATCGGAAACTCGCCGGAAAACCGCCGAACGGTCGCCGGAAAAACGGCGGGCGGCGGCGGGCGGCGACCAAGAGAGGAGAGAGGGCAGAGGAAATGAGAGGAGGAGAGGGGAAATTTTAGAAAAAATGAGAGGAGAGAGAGAGAGGCAACCGGGGGTTTGCTTAAATAGCAAAAATCCCCGGCCGGGCCTCAAAAATACCTGGTCGGGTATTTTTGGGTCAAGGTCAGGGGTTCGGAAACGCAGCGTTCTAAGGTTAGGAAATTCCCGACCTTGAACCAAAAATACCCGGTCGGGTATTTTTTGGCCAAGGTCGGGGATTTGCCCTTTTGGCCCCCCGGAACACAGAAGGGGGCCCGGCCATTGCACAAAAATACACGATCGGGTATGTTGTGCCGCGGCTGGGTTTTCCCCCTTTTTCGGCCAAAAAGCTCATTCTCCCAAATTTTCGACCTCCCCTGCACAAAAACACCAAATCGAGGCAAAACGACCGGACTTCAACACAAACATGCAACTGACTCAACAGGACACAAAATCGCAGAAAAAGGAAAAAAGAAATCAAACCGTGGTGGGGTTGCCTTCCCACAAGCGCTTCTTTACCGTCTTTTAGCTGGACGGCCATGGTGGATACTCAGAGGGGTGCAGGAACAGGTGCCTCAAGAGCGGATCCACATCGCTCTTGAGGTACAGCTTCAGATGGTGGCCATGCACCCGACGGGTGCAACCACCAGCATTTGTCAGCTCGACCTGGCCATCCGGTAGGATGCAAGCGAGTGAGTACTCGGATGGCCGTGGTGGTCGTGTTGCAGGAGGTGGGACCAGCTCATAGTGGTCGCCACCTTTCTTCCGAGCTGGCTTAGCCACCTGCGGCCTTGGCCGCCACTCCTCCTTGATCTTGTTGTTTGGCGATGAGGTTGGAGGAAGTGGCGGCGAAGGAGTGAGAGGGGGATCCTGCAAAACGAGAGGCATAGAAGGATACACGACAGACTCGTGCACCTGGTGAGAAATAGATGCATAGGTGTGACCGCAGGCATAGCACAGTGATCCAATTCATCAAGTAAATGGAAGTGCTCCCCATCCTCAGACTCATAAAAAGTAGCCTGTTCATTCCCAGCACGCAAGATTAGTTTACCACTATGCACGTCAATAAGTGCCTTGGCGGTGGCGAGAAATGGTCTACCCAAAATCAAAGGCACATCCACATCCTCATTTATATCCAGAATAACAAAATCAACAGGATATGTGAATGCACCTACTTTAACAAGCAGATCCTCTATGATACCCCTAGGATGCACAATGGAGCGATCAGCTAACTGAATGCTCATCCTAGTAGCTCTAGGTTCACCTAGGTTTAGCTTTTTAAACAATTTGTAGGGCATGACATTTATGTTATCGCCTAGGTCCGCCAAGGACTTTCCTACATGCATGCTGCCAATAACAAGAGGGATAGTAAAACTCCGTAGGTCTTTATGCTTCTCGGGCAGCTTGTTCTGCAGGATAGCAGAACACTCCTCGCTAAGCATCACTGTCGAAACATCCCCAAGTTGCTTCTTGTTGGTGAGGAGATCCTTCATGAACTTGGCGTACTTGGGCATCTTCAACAGTGCCTCCACGAACAGCATGCTGATGTTGACCTGCTTCAACATTGTCATGAAGTTGGCAAACTCAGTCTCTAGCTTGTCTTTGTGTAGGCGAGTGGGGAAGGGAAGCCGGGGTACATGCTCCTTATCCACTGGTTGTGGCTTGGGAGCAGGGGCTTCCTTCTCCACCCTCACTTCTGCATCGTCGGCCAGAAGTGCTGAAGTAGGTAGTGGTTCCTCCTGTCTGGCCAGGGCAGGTACAACCGATGTTGGCTTGCCACTCCTGGTAAATATGGCTTCCAGCTACTGGTGATGCTCGGGAGGATTAGGGATGGTGGTGGCAGGCAGAGTCCCCGGTGCCCTAGTATTATTCTGGCGGGCTATTCCTCCAATCTGATGTTGGAGGTCCTGCAATATGGTACCTTGGTTCCTCTGACCTGCCTCCAACGAGGCGATGTTCTGGTCGATCCTAGCAAAATTGGCCTGGCTAGTAGTCATGAATGCCGCTAAAATGTTTTTCAGCTCAGTCATCTGATTATCTGGAGCTGGTGCTACTGCTGGCTCTACATATTGGCACTGCGGCTGCTAGAATGGTTGCCCCTGCCTACGCTGGTAAGGCTGCTGCTGTGGAACTGGCCCCTGTCTCGCCTGGAAAGGCTGCCTCTATTGAAAACCATCAGCTGGTGCTGGGAAACCAGGTGGTTTAGTGGTGTTGTTGGTGTTCCAGGAGAAGTTGGGATGTTGGCGCCAACCTTCATAATATAGGTACCACTGTAAGGATCGAGCTTCCGAGCATTGGCGATGAAGTCCAACTGCTCCTGGGGTGTAGAAGACTACCACATGGCCTGGCAGTCTTCCACCAAATGGTTTGAGCTCTCACACCACTGACATTGAGCTACTGGAGGTCCGGCCAGACCTCTGCCCGGAATAAGACTGTTGGGCTGCTTCAATGTCTACACCAACTTGGCCACCTCCCGCTCTAGCCCGGATCTGGCCTCCATGGTGTGCACACCACAGTCTCGGGAATTTCTGCCTCTGGTGCTCTGCCCCCAGGAATGATCTCTGGCAGCCAAGGTACTGATCATCTGGTTTAACTCGGGTGGAGTCTTAGTGAGAATATCCCCTCCTGGGCAGAGAGACTCAATCATCCTTTGGCTTTCCGGAGAGAGAGCACTATAGAAGTTCCCCACGGTGAATGCATCACTGAAGCCATGATGGGGACACTGCCAGAAAAATCCCGAGTACCGCTCCCATGCATCACGAAGTGACTCATCTGGCTCTTGGAGGAAGTGAGTGATCTCCCGCTGGATCACTGTGGTCTTCGATGCCGGATAGTATCTGTGCACGAACTTGTTGGCCAGATCGTCCCAAGAAGTGACAGACAATGGGGGCTGAGTCTCTAACCACCTCTTAGCATGCCCCGCCAGAGAATGGGGGAAGAGGTGAAGGCGGATCTCATCATCGGGTACACCATTCATCTTGAAGCCGTTCGTCAGCTGCAGGAAACGGGAAAGATGCACCATGGCCTCCTCATCCTTCAAGCCATGAAATTGGATAGAGGATGTAATGAGTTGAATCCAGCATGGCTTGATCTCGAAGTTGTTTGCTGGAATGGGCAGATAGAGGATGACAGGGCGGATATTAGTGACTGATGGAGTTTGTTGGAATGGGCGGATAGAGGTTCACAGGGCAGATATCCGCGACCGGTGGAGTGTAGTAGTACTAAAGGTGTGGCCCGGCGGCGGTGGTTAATGATGAACTCCATCTGTCTGGGGTATTGGGTTGTTCCCCAGGATCTGATTCACTGGGGGAACCTGGAGAGATATCCCTTGGGGCGGGTTATGTTCACCGTCCTTATCGTACTCTTCCTCAAAATCGCTGCTCAAGTGGCCGTCTATGCGCTCCTCCGTAGCCAGTCTAGCTCGCCGTTGTCTCCTAAGTTGGCGACAGGTGCGTTCAAGCTCCGGATCCAACGACAGTAAACCTCCTGACTGGCTACGGGTCATGCACTACCTACACACAGTCAAGCTGCAAACCCGTGAAGGCACAAACGGGACAAAGCAAACAAACAATGCTAAAAGAAAAGCTAAATTAACAGAAACCACTTTTCTTCAACAACCTAGCCGTCCCCGGCAACGGCCCAAAAAACTTGACTCGCTCCTACCGTCACTCTAGAAAAGGGCCAAGTGTAACCACCTCCTAAAGCGTAGTATAGCGGGTTTGGGTTTTAATGTCAACACGGGTCCTAAGTGTGATGACTACTCCGTGAGTTCTTATTATTTAGCGATGACAGTGTAGCGAAGGTCCAAACAAGCAAACAAGCAAAGCAGTTAAATGTTGTTTTCAAGTTGAGAGAGGTCACCTGGATATGGTTCCCCCCTAGACTGCAGTTAAGCCAGATTGCAATTTACCAAGTTCAAGTTCAATGATGGTTATACTGCGGGAGGTTCTTAAACAGTCTGCAGTCTCGACTAAAGGTCTCCAGACCCTCTCAATCAGAGTCCCCAGCGGGCGACTAACCTCCACCCAAGTAAACAGATTGAGGCCCTAAAGAACCAAACCTCCACTGTCGAAGTAAATCCGGTACAGAATAGTGAATTGACTCCTCGACTAAAGTCGTCAATTCACTACCTTCAATCAAGGGTGCTCTATCAACCTAGGCAGATATTCTCTTTCTAGGTTAAAGCAGAAACAATAGGAATTTGATCAGGATTCATGCCATTCAACAAATCAGACCTCAATTAAATATAATCATATCACTGAATCTGTACTTGGGTTCATACAATCAGACCTAACATACAAATCGAGCGTTCTTCATACCCAGGTGAATAATAAAGTTACTCCATAGAGAGAGACGAGAAATCTAGGTCAGATGCAGAAACCATACTGTGAAGGATGAGATTCTGCTTCTCCAAGCTCAAGCCGGGCTCCAATCGTGATGGAGATCTATCTAAGGCACTTGAAGAATCAGGTTCGTCACTTTCTCTCTCTAGGTATACGCTTTTTCTCTCTAAAACTCGAAACCCTTCACTTTTGCCCTTCTTGTCCCTTAAGAAGATGTCAATCACGATCCCCGGTCTGAATACCCGGTCGGGTATTTTAGGTGGAGACCAGGGATTTTTGAAATGCACCATCGAGGACAGGGGATTAATCCCCGGTCAAGGTCAAGAATACCCGACCGTCGATTTTTCCTCAATGCCCGGGCCCCCTTCTGTTTCTCAGACGCCCCAAAATAGGTTTTCCCCGGTCTGCTCCGATTAATACCCGGTCGGGTATTTCTGCTCATTGTAGGGTATTTTGCTCCTCCAGCACACTTAAACTCAAACGTGCTCCTTTCGAATCGAAACTCGTTTCTTCGCCTTGATGCCAACGCCAGGCCCTGAAATATGACATAAACACACAACCTAGCTTGAAATCGGCTTAAAACACGAGAATCAACATCTCAAACGGCTCAAGAATAGGGGTAAAAACATGTGCAATTAACGGCCTATCAGTCAGCTAACGAATGAGGGATACCGCATTGTGTTTGATGCTCATGGTTGCACTGTGCAGGAGGTGAGGACGGGATGGGAGATAGGGAGCAAGAGTAAACGAGGCAGGATGTATATGCTGGATCGACTGTCTTGTCGCCCGCTGGAACGTGGGGGTACTGCTCGACCTACGGTTCCTGGGGCGGACATTCGTGTTGCGCCAGCATCATTGGGTGCTCCTTTGCATTCTGTTGTTTCTGTTGATTACATTAGTTATTAAGTTTAAGTGTCGGATTGAGATTTGTGGCATTTTTGGTTGGGGCATCCTCATAAATCATGACTTTTTTTATGTATTTAAGAATAAATGGTTATCTGGTACTGTTCGGTCTATTCCTTCTCATGACTGTATTCACTATGTGCAAGCTAAGATTACTCAGCGATCATTTGGTAATAGTTCTACAGAGTACTCCGAGCCATTTGACTTAGTACATACAAATCTGTGAGGTCCTTCTCCCGTCACTTCACGTCTTGGGTTCAGGTATTTTGCACTTTTTGTGGATCATGTTACTCGGTTCACGTGGGTCTATTTCTTACGTCAAAAGTATTAACTTCTCAATGTGGCTCGCGACTTTAATCAACTGATCTTTACTTAGTTTGCCAAGCGAATTAAAATCCTTAGATCAGATCCGGGAGGGGAATTTGTTTCTCATCCTTTGCATGATATGTTCCGTCAGCAAAAGATTCTTCCCAAACAATCTTTCCCTGGCGTCTCTCAGCACAACAGGTTGGAAGAGAGGAAACACAGACATGTCTTGGAGCTGACTTGCGCCTTGTTGTTCCACTCTCGGCTCCCTCCAAGTTTCTGGGTTCAAGCTATTCACACGGTGGTATATCTAATCAATCATCAGATCACTACGGTTCTCGATCACCGGAGTTCGTATCGGGTTCTTTTTTCTCGTCTTCTAGACTATGGCTGGCTCTGGGTGTTTGCCTGTGTTTGTTATGTTCTCCTTCTACGTAAGGAGTGAACTAAACTGTCACCTAAGGCTGCCAAGTGTGTGTTTGTGGGGTATAGTGCCAAACATAAGGGTTATGCTTGTTATGATGTGGAGAATCGTCGTCTACGTATCTCCTCTCATGTCTTCTTCCTAGAGCATACTCTTTATTATGCTTCAGATGGCTCTGTGGATGATACACGGTGGGATTTTTTGCTGCCTCTCCCCACCTTTCCTTCGTCTATGCCTGATCCTGGTCCGGATGATGAGGATCCCCCGTCACCTCCACCCCATTCAAACTCCGCCGGTTCCTCGTCGTATGGGTCGCCTAGTACCTCTGCTCACTCCACCAGTTCTTCCTCTAGTTCGTCCTCCCGTTTGTCATCGAATTCTTTGGTCGTGGTTGGTGAAGCTCATTTGCTTCGTCGTTCCACTCGTTCTACACGGGGACAACCCCTTGCACGTCACTTTGAATTTTTTACCTACTCCGCTACTAATCCTATGTTAGTTCCGACCACCTATAAACAGGCCAAAGGTCTTGACCCATGGGAGCTCGCTATGGATGTGGAAACTGAAGAGTTGGAGGCTCAACATACATGGGACTTAGTTTCCCGCCCACCTGGTGTTACGGTCATTGGCAGTATGTGGGTGTATGCGCTAAAGTACCTACCCGATGGCACTTTGGAATGACACAAAGCAAGGGTCGTCGCTCAAGGATTTAGGTAGCAGTATGAAGTTGATTATGCGGAAAAATTTGCTATGGTGGCCAAGATGCAGATTGTTCGCAGTCTTATTGCTAATGCTGCGATGAAAGGCTGGCCTCTTATTCAACTCGATGTCAAAAATGCCTTTCTGCACGGTGATTTGAAAGAGAAGATTTACATGGAGCGTCCTCCAGGTTATAAGAAGGGTGATAAATCTATGGTATGCTTGCGTCGTCGCTCTCTGTATGGACTCAAGCAAGCTCCTCGGGCGTGGTTTGAAAACTTTTGGGCTACTATCTTGCGTATTGGGTTTGTTCAGAGTGATAATGATCCCTCCCTCTTTCTCTGGCGTACTGAACACGGTCTTACTCTACTTCTTGTTTATGTGGACGATATGGTTATCAATGGGTATGATCAGGAAGTTATTCGGCATCTTACTTCCACTTTACGAGTTGCCTTCAACCTCAAGGAGCTCGGCTGCTTGTCATATTTTTTGGGCCTGGAGTTTGATCGATCGGTCGTTGGGATTCTTGTTTGCCAAAGGAAGTACATTGCCGACCTGCTAGAGCAGACCCAAATGGATGAGTGTGATCCATGCGACACTCCCATGGAGCAGAACTTGAAGCTGACTCAGTCTGGTGGTGATCTGTTGGATAATGGTAAAACCTGTGAAGTATCGTTGGCAGACTTATTTATCTTACTCACACTCGTCCGGATATTGCGTATGTTGTACATATGGTTAGTCAATTTATGTCTGCTCCTCGTACCAGTCATTGGCTTGCTGTTCGGCGCATTCTTCGGTACCTCCGGGGTTCCCCGAAGGTAGTATTATTCTTTCCGTCGACTGGGGAGGCGACTCTCACTGCTTATGTTGATGTTGATTATGCGGGTTGCTTGGACACTCATCGCTCTACGTCTGGCTGGTGTGTGCAGTTTGATAACTCCTTTGTTTCATGGCTTTGTAAGAAGTTGGACCGGGTGGCTAAATCCTCCACCGAAGCGGATTATAGGTCCGTGAGTGAAGCGGCATCCGAGCTAGTATGGTTATAACGCTTGTTTGCCGATTTTGGAGTTGTTTGTCACGTGCCCATTCGCATGTATGTTGATAATACAAGTGTGATACGGATTCCTACTAATCCGGTACTGCATGATCTCACTAAACATATTGAAGTTCATGTCCACTATATCCGACAGTTGGTGAATGAAGGCAGTGTGGAGTTGGTCTACATCACTTCTGAAGATCAGATTGCTTATTTGTTAACTAATCACAGGCATCTTCTCGTCATTGGTTTCTAGCACACAAATTGATGGTGAGACAACACCATCAATTTGAGGGAGGGTATTAGAAGTTAAAGGTTTAGGTACCTTTATGTAAATTGCCTTGCACATAATAGGGTTTCGGGTAGCTGGCTATTTAAGCCAAAGTATGGCCGGATGGAGGATTGTACTGCATATACAGAACTCTACATAATAAGAGATCAATCGCCTTGTGCCGTGGACTAGTCTCAACGTTCTAACGTTGGAGAAACCACGTAAACGGTAAATCCGGTGCCTTGTGTTGATTCTTGTTTACGCTTTGATTGTGTTTGATAGGAAGTCCATCAACAACATATTCTTCTCCAATACCATGTAAAAACGCTTTGTTGATATCCAACTAGTCTTGCTGCCATCCTTTTATTGCTGCAATGGCTAGTAGTATATTGTCACTGTTCATTTTCACCACTGGAGAAATCTAAAAAACCTAAGTAATATACTTGGGTGAAACCCTTTGGAACCAACCGTGGAATAACATCCAGTTTTTTGTCCAAGATATAAATAATTTGTTAGTTAGATCTTGCTTTATTTAATAACGACATATTTGATATCCAAACTTTCACTAACTAAAGCTAACGATGTAGACTGCCTTCGATTTTTATACCCACCAGACACATGTAATTTTCTCCTGCCCTTCTATGCACCGTCAGAAATACGAGCCTCTTTTGAAGAAAGTGGTCTACTTTTTCCTCCCGCACATTGAGCAAGTTGCTTGCTGAGTTTGACAAGTAATTCGACTTTAATCCATAGAAAATGGAATACACTGAAATAGCTAAATGCCATCAAATGTTAGCTAGCTCAGTACAATATATGGTCTATGGAAAGGTGACAACCGATGGATGCTTCATTGGTTACAACTCAAAGAAATTGTAAACACTAGTTTATAAGTTTCATTCAGCCACGTACGATTTTACCCTTTACAGTTGGAGCAGGAAGAAACTCATATGGCAACTAGACCATCTACTTTTGATGAGTAGTGGGATGGATGTCCTTTAGCCAATCCTAAACCCACAACTTGTCGTTCTATACCCTAAACAAAGAGGACGCGACATGTTAGAAATAACTTAATTCGGACTTCATACGATGCACATATCTTACATTTGATTATCTACCAACTGAGTTTTGATTCTTCTATTCATAATTTCTCGGGTTTTCCAGGCTCGATCTTGATTGTCAACGACTTCAATGATCGTGTCGAGTCATTAGTACACTTGTTCTTCTTGTTGATGTTATTGTGGCATAGTCCGGGATCGTTGTCCGGGAAAAGCATACTAGAGTTAAACGCGGTGAACACCATTAACGTGAAGGAGACAAGGATGGACAAGGAAGACAACAAGAGCATTAGCCCATGAGCAACAGCTCCCTTCACTTCCCTAGCATAATCCACAGAGGCCAACGCCAAGACCGTCAGTGGGAAACTGTATGCCCACCATGCTATGTTGAATTTCCTCATGGATTTCTTGAACAAGCTTGGCCTTGAAACCTTTTTGATTAAATAACAGACAAATAGTTAGGTCACACAAATAGTACTTAAAGGTACGTAGGGAGATAAATAGTTAAATAAAAAGCACCAATATTTACTTTTTATTTTATTTTTACCATATGTGGATACGACATACTTCAATTGCCTTTTGAAGTTATGATGATGAGTCTAGCGAATCATATAATAAAATTGCATTTTTTTAATAATGATTGTGAAACCATTTCAGAAATTGTATTGGAAAATCAGCAGTAGGTTACGTTTTACTTAGTTGAATGGTGATTCAATTTTTTTCAAACCATAAAAATTGTTTATCGATTTAGATTTAGATTCCGATAGTAAATTTTTTTAGTCAGACACTCAGACCGCTTGTATGATTTGATAAAAATGAAAAAAAAAAAACAAAAAAAAGAGTTTACCAGCGACAAGAAGAGGAAAAGGGAGAGGAAGAAGAGCATCTTGGCAGAGGTATCAACCCTCCCGGAGATGGCGACCCAAGCCAGGCTGGCCATGCTAGGAGCAGCAAAGAACAAGAAGAACACGGGCCGGAGCATCGACGGCAGGCAGTTCCCGCCGGAGAGCCGCTGGTACAACGTGACAAACAACACCAGGTAATGCGCCATCCCCAGCGAGAACAAGCAGACGGCCACCTCCCTCCACCCCATCTCGGCCGCGGCCCGCGCCCCAACGAGGTTCCCAATGACGGACATCTGGCTGGTGGGGTTGGCGACGGTGGAGAGGAACCGCTTCCCCTTGGTGAACCACTGGCCGTAGATCTTGACGTCGAGGGCCAGCACGGGCCCCACGAAGATGCACCAGAGGGCTCGAAACTGCGTCGTTTCGGGGGTGGTGAAGGGGGAGGAGAGGAGGAGGAGGAGCCAGGAGATCCAGGGGGCGAAGAGGTAGTTGACGCCGACGTGGTGGAGGAACTCGGACTTGACCATGCGGAAGCGGAGGAGGCAGCGGAGGAGGTAGAGTGAGGAGAGGGCGGCGAGGGTGAGGAGGGAGAGGGACCAGAGGAGGGTGAAGGCGGCGGAGGGAACGCGGCGGAGCGGGTGGTCGGCGGCGGAGGTGGTCGGGGAGAGGATGAGGGTTTTCCAGAGGAGGGACTGGCTGGTGAGGGAGAGGGTTATGCGGAAGTAGCCGGCGTGGCATCTTGCTAGTACTAAGAGGAATGATGACGTGGATGGGGATGATGATTTGAGATCGTTTATGGTTAGAGATGGAGGTTGAGATTGGGGAGATGGTGGTGTTTCGTCGTTGTTGATGGGTTTTGGGTCGTGGGTTTGCATGGGGATGGAGATGGGTAGTTGAGAATGAGGTTCCATTGTTGTTGTGTTGGTTTGGGAGTTTAGGGTTGTGATTATGCTTCTAAAGAGTAGAAATGGAGATGGGTTTATATAGAAGATAGATGGAGAAGGAGTTCAATGTTGTTGAGTTAGGTGTGAGCCGCGCGTGAGACAACTGTTGCTATGGGGCTTTATTTTTTAGTTGTGTAAAGTGGTCCACTAAATCTGGAAGGATGGTGGTACTTTCCTATCATAATCGGACCGCTGGTTGATCATATCTTGCAAGTTTGAATAGATTTCGGACTCAAACACCACCTAATGAAAATATTGATGTTATTTTCTCGGCATTTGCTAAATTGTATCGTATAAAAATCATCTATTGGAGTTCAAATTGAAATAGAATTTTATTGCAATGAAATTGTTGAACCACATCAAATTAACAAAAATTAAAACATAAAATACCTCATGATTAACTTATCCGACATAACTTCTAGCATGAATTTACAATCTCTTTTATTTTTCTTTTTGTTATATCCACCGCAACAATAAAAGGATGAGATTTCATCATATGTAAAGAGTGATATAAAAAACGTTTCAATATTATGTGTCATTCTGAGTTATGGAGACAAATAAGTTTTTTTATTGCGCATTCCATCCCTCTCAACTTTCACATGTAAGTAAATTTACTTGAAAATTTTGTAACAAAATTGAAAAATAAACTAGATCTTAAGGTTCTAGCCTCTCCTTTCCAATAAAGCAATGACCATGATTCAAATCTCTCAAATATAAATTTTTTAATCCTACATTCAGATTTCTAAATTCGTCACGAATTCCGAGTTTCAATAAAGAAGGAAAAGTGTTATGATCATAAAGAGTAGTGTTGTTGACCAAAGATTTGCTATCTGGGGGGAGAATGGGATTAGAGAGTAGATAGTAGCTTTTTTACATACATCAATCGGTGCGAAAAAGAGAGAGAGTGAATGAGCCGGCGGGAGGAAAGTGGTCAAGACGGCTGGTCTGTAATATTCATCGATAGCGTTCGAGTCGTAAAAATGAATGGATGGTCGATGAGGTAGCAGCTGGCTGGCTGGCCCTTTTGGACTTGGATCAAAGACCGACCGCCGTCGAATGATTGGATGAGTGAATGAATGAAAGAGTTTGTTGTCCTTGTCCTTGTCCAGTCGTCTTTCTTTACAGCTAGACCCCATCCATCCATGCAATGCAAATGCCTATTTATGGGACCCCCTTTTGCCTCCCTTGCCGGTCGTACGTCCACTGATTGGCATGCATTGCATGTCCTTTACACAGACACATTTTTTTTTTTTTATAGTAGAGTCGTACATACATATTGACTACTTAAAAATATGGACCTAGCTATCTCCCTACATTAAACACATAAATGATTGTGACAAAACTATCATTAGTATTATTATTTTACAACCTAAGTAGGTAGTTAGGGTTAACTCTAATTATACTAGGGGAAAAAACTGTTTCTCAGACATTATAATAGGGTTATTGATTAATCAAATATTTTATATTAGAAACGTTTACAAAAAAGACATTGAAGCACATATTCCCGTCATCTGATCAATGAGGTGGGATTTTTTTTGGCAATGTCTATTTTTTTAAATCTTTTTCAGATTTTTTATATTATCCAAACTTATCGAAATGCTAAGAATTAGCCAAATGTTAACTTTCCGTTAGCAATTTTGTTAGTGATATTGACTTAGCAATATGATACTAATTTGGAAGAGGCTCATGAATGTCAACATTCCAAAATTTTAGTATTTTAACTAAGAAAAGAGTTATAAAATTATTAACGATAACGTAAAAGTGGCTAATATTTTGAGACATTATGAAAGATTTGGATAACTAATAGAATCTGAAAAAGTTTGGATAAAAAATAGACATTACCTTTTTTTATAACGTCAACAGTTTCATTACAACAATCTAAAATGTGGGGAGAGCAATCCAACAATTGTAGCACGCATTAATTATATATGGCCTAGATCAATGTAATGACTTGATTAGTCATTTGAAAATAAACAATTAGGGCCTTAATAATTTTCTAGAATATTCTTCCGCAGATGTTACTTTGCAATACTTTAGTATATGGCAGCAATCAAGCTGCTTTGTAACGAAAAAGGGTCTGATCAGTTCAACTATAAGAAGCATAAGATGAATGAACGAACAGGGGCACTTCGTCTGGTAGCCATTTTTGGATTAGTGAAGCTACTTATTTAATCCTTTCTCAATTTTGGTTATACGCACTAATGATCAACAAAGAGAGGCCTGCCCGTGATCGCCGAAACCCGGTTTTAGTCTTTTCAATCAACTTTCTGGTAAATATAGGTGAGGAAAATATCAGCCCCTTTTTTTTTTCCATCCATGCGCGTATGGTACTCCAATTATATTAAATTGAACTCCCAAGGACTTTTGCAGTTCATAGATAAGTTAGTTGATATAGTCGGTATTGCACTAACTTGAGATAACGATGTTTCTTCCGGATGCCTCCCCACTTCCTGTTGTTTGGATGAGTGAAAATCAACGTGGATTGGTATAACTTATAAGCAATGTTTCTTCCTAAATTTTGGTGAAATTGGTGACTTGGTATCTGGAATTTTAAAATCTTACTCTTAGGTCCCTGAATGACAATAATGTTGTGATTTGTCATAAGTCATAACACTTCTCTTTACAGTTTTCGCGTAAAATGTTTTCACAAAATGATACCTAAATAATCAATTAAAGATGCTTATCTTTTAAGCATCAGTACTTAATGAGTTTGGTAGAGTTTGGACGTAAGAATAGATTCATGAAAGCTCAAAGAAGAAATAGCTCACTTTAAATAGGCTCAAAGTTGAAATGGGACTAATATCATTGTGTCGGAATCGTTTCCTGTGGCTGGCCTGGAGAAACATAATCCGCAGTATTTGATTCCAAATTGTGGACATCAAACTAATGTTGGTGGCTTACCTTGTCCTACGTCTCAATAAAACTAACATATTGGTAGGTAATAATTATTATGAGGCTCTTCTTTTTTTGTTGCTGAATCATGTACTTTTATTCCATTGCAAACAACAAGATGCAACAGCATTCTTAAAAGTTAAAACTCTGATTACAACGAAGGGGAGAACTCAAAGAGAAACCCCGTAGAATTTTGCAATATGACAGACTCCTACATAATCAACTATGAATATATAAGACATCCACCTTATATCGCCTATTAATAATATTTTAAGTTCGTTTGGATTGAGTATTTGTGGTCAAATAACACCAAAAAAAAATGTGTTATTTGACCCCAAATAATATGCTGGCTGACAAAAAATAAGATGTGTTATTTGGATGCTTGTCAAATAACAGGTTTGAGATCAAATAACACAAAAGTATTGTTCGCCAAATACTAGGGGAGGGGCAGATATTTGCCAAATAACAGGTTTGAGACCAAATATCACATACCAAATAACAAGTTTTATATTGTGTGGTACGGTAGGTGTGTGGTAATTGGCCCCAAATAATAAGTTTGCCAAATACTCAATCCAAACGACCCCTTAAATGACCCCTTAAAGTAGCTGAATCAGCACTGATGTTGATCCGATAATTGCTTACAAACATTAAGTCAATTGGTGCCCAAAATCGAGTTCTTAACATGATGTTATAATCTTTGATATAAAATGTTGTATATTAAACTGAAATGAATAATTGATTTAAGCGCAATATAAACTTCATGTATCTGATCAACCTTCAGTTTTGAATTGGAAGATGAGAGAATGATTATACATTATTGAAACTCTCTCAATAGTAAAAATTATCATAATTAATTGTTTGTTTGTTCACGCATACTATAGCTATTAGCTAGTTAAGTTGCAAAATTTATTATTTATTCTAACATGCACAGAACATTCATGTTTGCCTTTACTTTTCTTTGTTTGGCTTTTCTATGGTATTTCATCTCCGTTTCTATAAGCACACACCTTCCATGCATGACATCGCTCAAGTTCGGTACATTAGTTATCATCATACTACACTATATATATGGATTATACTTGAGAGAGTCAACTTATAAAGCTGGGAAACAAGCCTGGCCTACTAGCTAATCTTTGAGGTAAGATCCCACAACACCCTACATATTGCATAACAGTGGGGTGTGTTTTTGTAGCCACAAATAAACTAAGGAAATAAAAAAGGGTCACTCGTTTTATGAAACTTTACCAAAACAAAACATTCTTTCTGGCCATTCTAAGAGCACTTATACTTTGTTCAGATAAGAAGAAATAAATATGTATAGTGCAGGATCCTCAATGCGCCATAGCTAACAACAGGCTTGGCCTAATTTTTGCATCGTGTCACTTATCTATATAATCCATAAAGTGATCCAACGTGGACGCATGGAGAAAGGAACAAGTCCTCGTTGAACTTATTTTTAATCTTACGTATCCCAACCGAGGAATTTTTCAATGCTATATAGTATTGGTGTTATAGGTTTTTGTCTTTATGGTACAACTTGAAATTATACTTTTAATGTTATGGTACAACTTCATATTGTACTTATACTTTTTGTACAAATTTTTTTATGGTACAACTT
Source organism: Linum trigynum (assembly GCA_964030455.1). Classification (NCBI taxonomy): domain Eukaryota; kingdom Viridiplantae; phylum Streptophyta; class Magnoliopsida; order Malpighiales; family Linaceae; genus Linum; species Linum trigynum. The sequence goes on along the minus strand of OZ034821.1, from coordinate 21,324,552 downwards.
GAACTTGTACCTTTATGTGATGATACAACTTCAAGTTGTAAAGTTGTACCATAACATAATGATACAAATTCTTTTATGGTACAACCTAAACTTATACATTTAATGTTATGGTACAACTTCAAGTTGTACATTAAAGCACCAATACTTTTTTTTTTTTTTTTTTGCGTAAAGGGAGGCAAAAGCCAAGGGGCAGAGTACAGAAGGGCCCTACAGGGCAGAAAGAGGTGGTGCCACAATCCGGCGCTCAAAAGAAACGCCCATGGCGTCTTGTCTAACAATAGAAGCTAACTCGGGGGGCGGGTTAGCAACCTAATGTATACCATAGGGATAGACGAGACTGTGCTTCGAGAGCCAGTCCGCGACTCTATTCTCTTCCCGGTAAACATGAGTGATGCTAACCAACCATTCTTGACTGATCTTCCTACGAATCGCCGAGAGGGGAGTAGCATGAGGATGAACAGGGTCATTTCTATTGTTGATGAGTTGAATTGCAAGCTGGGAGTCAGAATCAAGACGGACCGCTTGACATCCCTGCTTTCAAGCCATATCCAAGCCATGAAACACGACTCAAAGCTCGGCCAAAACTGCAGTCGCCGTCCCAATGTTCGCAGTAAAGCCAGCAATCCATTTGCATGTCCAGTCACGGAGAACCCCTCCTGCTCCAGCAGCTCCGTGGTTGCCGTTAGAAGCTCCGTCCACATTAAGTGTCATCCAACCGTGCATCGGGGGAGTCCACCCAACCATCGCCATCGTCCGGGTAGTCACAGTCCCTCTACCATTGGGAAGAGGAGATGGAGCTTGCCAAGCCTCATGCCAAAGCTTACTCTTAGCCATAATCGAGAACTCAAGGGATGGAGGGGAGAGAGCAGAGCTCGGACCTTTGAAACATGACGTGCATCTATTCTTCCAGATAAGCCAGACTGAGATGCTGAAGAAAGCAGCTCAGGTCATGCCCGAGCCCATTAGTTCGCTACTCTTTAGGTTCTCACGCAGCCAGCTGTTTTCATCCGAGTTGAAGAAGTTGGACTGCATACTCACCGGGATGTGACGGAGCCAGAAGTACCGGGCCGAGCTACAGTCCCGCAGAATATGGATAATGGACTCGACCGGGTCCCCGGAGCTGACACAATCTCGGTTGGTAAACACTTTCCTGGAGAAAAGAAGGGATTTCGTCGCCAATTTTCCCAAAACCGATAGCCACGTGAAACTTCTTATCCTTTCTGTGACAGGAAGGCGCCAGATAATCTTCCAAATATCCTCATCTGCGTCAGGTGGTCGCTGGTTTTGGAGAGAATAAGCAGATTTCACCGAAAACCTCCCATCCAACGAGGCTGACCAGAAAATGGTGTCATCTTCAGTGGCCATCTTGTCGACACCAATGCTTAGGATCTTCTGAAAAACATCGCCCGGGAGCAGGTCCTCGAAGAGCTCCGTCCGCCAGGCTCCATCATCCTTCACGAACTTCTCGAATGGCTCAGCTACATAGGACTCCGGGATGTGATCAATAGCCACCTCCTTGAGCGGAACCTGCAAAACCCACGAATCCACCCAGCATTTAGTGCTTTTACCGTTCTTGACATTCCAAGCACAACCTTGTCGGAGGAGATTAGAAGCACCAATACTTTATAGCATAGTAGTAGTGCTCATCCCCACCGTGTTAATTATCTGATTATGTGTAATCAAACTTTAGCCGGCCAAAATTACGAGTTAGTTACTACAGTTACATATGCCATTACTTTAATCTTCCCAAACATGGAGCTAGATATTATTGCAAAACCAAACTACAAGATCAGGGCTGTGGCTAGCTAATTGAGGTAAATTAATGGTAACGATGATGTTGAAAACTGTATATTTCGGAGACTGATAATATATATATATAAGTAGCTCCTGTGAAAACTTAATTATGTTTATGTCTTGGTTTCTGTTTCTTCCACTACATGGGATCACAGATTTTTCTGAACATTTTCTTTCCTTTCAAAAAATGTAGATGCAGGGGATCAAACCCTGTACCTCCCGCATGCAAAGTGGGCACTTTACCATTTGAGCTACATCCCCAACTTGTTAGACCCTTAATTTTATAGGTATATTACTTTGTAGGAAAATCTTTGCACTAAGTTGAATGATTGTGTTCTTCGACTTATTGGATAACGATTCTAAACATATCACACTACATTTTCAAACTTTTTCCGAAAAGATTGAGGAGTCCATAATAACCGTTATGCTAACAAAATACAAAACCAAACTTGACAAATGGTATCAGTTGTGATTTTCGAAATCCTCTGAATCAATCAACCTCTTATCATATGTATCGCCATGATGTGGAGTAGGTGATGTAGTAACCATCATTATCATTAGTGATGGCAATTTGAATCCGTCCCGCGGGTATTATCCGGCCTGACCGTAGATGGCGCGGGTATTATCTGACCCGCAGTAGTGTGGGACGGGCATGGGTATCTTTACTTCCGACCCGTCCTGCCCTGTCCCGCCCAGTTCTAGACCTATTTTATCTCAATTTCCTATAATATTTATATATATTTCTTCTATTTTGACTTTTGTTCAACTTGTTAGCCTCAATTACCCATTCTATTATCACTACTTTTCATTTATAAAGTGTTTTCCCTTCGTTTTATTGTAAAAATTAAATTTACATGTATTTTTTTAAATAACATATCAGTATGGATCGACCACCCCACCCCATAATAGCACAGAGCAAGGAATGCGAATTGGGGTACCCGTCCCGTCCCATTGCTATCACTAACTATCATACTAGCTATATGACTTCTCTTGTTCCCCTTTACTACTAAATTGGGCGTACCTGACCTGGCTTGCCTGCCGTTGGCTTTCATCCTGACCTTGGTAACTTCGCTTACTAAGTGTCAATTCAACTGCAGTGGTGCTTGAGGTCACTTATTTTGGAAGCTTCGATTACCTTGGTGTAATGCATGATGAGCTTGAAGACATATGTTTGACCTTGGACTCTCGAGGTTATATATAATAGGATGTCGATCACGAGGTCATTTTATAATTTTTATAAGAGTGATATAATTTGTTTTAATTAGCTACTTTAGAAATTGAACTTGGAACCTCTAGATTCAAGATCAATAGTATTAAGTATTAACAGTGGACCAAGGCTAAGCCATTGTTCGCCACACACCATCCTTGGGACATCTAGGTTGTGTAATTTGTAGAAAGAGTAATTAAGCAATATAATCCTAAAACCTGTGAGAAAGATCATCACAATGAACTAGTGTTACATTGACGAAACCACGTTAAAAAAATCGGTATTTCTTTATGTTTCTTGCGAGATTGACACTTACATGATGGATCCTTGGACATCCATCATGCTTGATGCTTAGGATGTGTAGAGGCATCTTGATGGCTTCAACGAAGAGGTGTCATGTTTGATGATGTCCTTGTGCATTTAGGAGAAGAGTTTGAAGATATGGAGGACACAAAATCAAACTAAGTAAGTCAGGGTGGACCTAGTAAAGGGGAAATTTTGTGAAAAACCTATATATTTTTTGTACAATTTTTTATTATTATTTTGGACTTCCATCACACTTCAAATAATTGTGAGCGACACACCTTCATTATATGAGAATGATTTTCTTGGTATAAAGTTATATATCTTGATTAGTAATAAACAATAATAAGTAAAATAAAATAAATATGTTTGTTTTAAAGTACCTACACCACAACCCAATAATGAAAAATAAACATAACCACATCCTTTGAAACTCACCGTTTCCACCCATTGACCCTTCCTTTATTGAAAATAAAAAATGAAATGAAAAAATCACTCTTACCTCTTTTTAGGTTTAAATTAATGAGACCCACTGCCACATCCCCCTTTCCTTTTATCCTTTAGTTTACTTACTCTTGAAGTTGGTGTTAACTTTACTTGTTGCAATTGCAAGTTGCCAAAGAGCATTTTTAGCTATGAAGATAATCAAGAATGAACTTCAAAATCGGTTGAATGACCAATTTATGAATGATTGCTTAGTTGTGTTTATCGAAAAGGATTTGCTTCGCAACATAAGCGATGAATATATTTTACAGAAATTTTAGGACATGAAAAGTCGTCATGGTTCGTTGTAAACATGACTTTGTGAACTTTATGAATTAATTTCTAGTAATTTCTATTTAATTTTTTATTAAGTTTAAATTTAATATTTAATTCATTTTTAATTAATTTCTTATTTCATCGGTGACACATCTCTGCGACAATTCTGGGTTCGCCACTGAATTAAGGTAGTTCAAATTCATCTAATTGTTACTTGTTAATGTTGAGTTAGCCTTAAAGCAATGGCTAAGTAGACTCCTGAATCTTCATACTTCAATTGTGTTTTCTCCTTTTCTCTTGTCAAAGACATTTTTTAAGCAAAAAAAGTAGGAACATTGTAGTTTTGATGTTGATTTTGAAACTTACCGGAACTTTAATATTTTAGCCTATTGATATGAGCATTAACCACTTTTTACCTTATCCACATCAATCCTGAATAATAGTGACGACCTTTTATATGGACACACAATCGTACTGCAAATGTTTAGGAGTTAACTTCGTGGTATATAAATGGTAGGGTGAGTGTATTTGAAATCAAGGAGGCGAGAAGAAATCGAACAGAAGTCCTTCAAAGTAATAGTCAATGAGGGTAGACTGACGCCGGTTCCAAAAAAAAAAAAAAAACTAAAGCAAAATATTATTTCTCTAGCCAAACGCCCAAACCCACAGTCCACACTCTGCACTCCACAATCTTCGTTCCAAATAAGAAGAAAAAAAAAGAAGCTCAAAGGACAATTTTGTTCGATGAAGCTTTGTCTTAACCTTTCTTCCCCGAGAACCCTATCTTTCCGATGGCCGCTCGACCTTCCACACTATCAACCTTGCCTTTGTCTACCGCAACCGCCATGTGGACTCCTACGCGGGCACTCACCGACTTCTCCTTTTTGCCATTCCCTTTGCTGGTCAACCTAGCAATTAACCCAGCCACACAAACCCTCACATATCGGTTCCAGGTGCTCTACTCCATCCACCTCGCACAATCGGCAGCCGTCACTAAAACAATTTTCGTATATTGAGACAGAGCATATTTGTCATAATGGGACCAAATTTTTTCATAATATCTATATTGTGACGAAATATGTTGTCACAACGTTCGTCAAAACTACCTCGTCGAAACAAGTGTATTGTGACCAATAATTTTTAAATTGTCATAACTTCGTTGTTGATGATTTGACAGACAATTTGGTGTCAAAATACAACATATATTGTGAAAACGATATTTGTTGCAATAAGTAAAACACTCAACGGGTATACTTTTGTCACGATAAATACTAATGTAACACCCTAACCCGGCAGGGTACTAATTTTACCAAAATATCCTTGACAATTAAAACACTCAAAGCTTAAACTACAATGGAAAAAAATTCATAAATAAATTTCTGAAAACACACTCTTGAAGTTCAAAGCAATGCCCTAACTCAAACTTTAAAAAACTCAACTTGATCTCCAGTCTATACTCATAATCATTAAACATAATAACTAACTAGTCTCAAGTGATGCTGCTTGTGTGAAACTCTGACTAGACATCCTCTGCGACGCTCGTACCGTCCTCCTCTACCTAGCTTCCCTCAAACTGTTTCTCTCGATCTCGCTACTCTCTAACTGCTCCTCTAGCTCCTTCCTCTTCAAACTGGTGAGTGAGTTGGGGTCAGTCTACGCCCTTACGTTTAAAATTTCTACTGCTTAGTATTTTACTTAAAACACTTACTTAAATTGGTGGAAGTTGTTTGTACTTCCACTCTTAAAACTCCCAACTCTTAAAACTGTATGGGAGTTACTGTTACTCTCCATTGTTAAAGCTCAAATCTTGACTTACACTTTTGACTAACACGGGGATCCCTCACTAGCTAGTCTGGTTGCCAACTCATAAGTATGAGAAGCCATCCTGGCTTTCCTTAAACTTAAACTTATCGTGAAAGGCTCTTCTTCCACGATTCTCAAGAGCATAACTGCTCCTCATCTTTAAAATCTCAAGAACATAACTGCTGCTCTGTCTCAAAGATCTCAAGAGCATAAGTGCTACGCTACTTAAATATCTCAAATGGCAACGGACTGACGCTAGTGACTAAAAACACTTAAAACGACTTCACCTTCTTGAAGGTGAAGTACTTCTTAAAACAAAATGACTTGTTCTTAACTTTAACAATCACTCATAAACGTAAAGCTTTAAGGCAAACAACACACATTCACTATAAACCACAGCTCAAATAGGCACATATCATCTATCATGAGCATAAACAACCCTAGCAAGACTTCACAAAAATACTGAAAACTCTAATACTTGAAAGAATACGTAAGGCATAGAATTTACCCCCTTTACACTCACCTTATTGTCAAACCGATTGACTTGAACCAATCTCCAATCTAAGTGCTCGATAGTTAGACCCCAGGTGTTCACCATCACTTGACACTTCTGAGCTAGCTTTGCCTCTATCTAGAGCTTTCCCTTCCTGTACGTGCATCCACACCACCCATCCACTTGCAAATGCACGTAGCTCTCGACCTCATGGAAGCTGAATCCTCCCTTTGCAAGATCGGAATTGACCTACTCCTCCTCTACACTTGAAATCTCCACGCAAGCTCAATCCCACAAGCTACCCCAAAAACTCAAGGTTAATTACGTGACCATCTGATATCTCCCACATCTATAATGCCCCGAAAACCTATAATTCCATCCACATAGAAACTCATACCCAACGTAAGCGATGAATATCATACTTCCCCCATACTAGTATAACACTTATATCCCTCCGCAATTCCACCGACACTACACGTACGCAAGCTAGCAATAGAGAAAAATAAAGGTCTCCTACCTTGCAATCCCGCTGGTAACCATGTCCTTCAAAGCTCCCCGTCGAGCTGTCTCTCCTCTCTATCACACGGCTAGTGATTCAAGCGAGATGGAAGGGGTATGGACGGGTCTGCACGTGAAAACTCTTTTCCCTTACCTTGTATTTCTTTCTTTGGACAGTGTTGAGTTTTTAGATGGGAGAACTTCTACTGCCCAGAGAGCTTGGAGAAGTTGAGCGGCAGTTGCTTAGGGTTTAATTGGAAGTGGTGAGGCCGAATGGGGTGTGCTCTTTGTGGTTAGTTTGAGTTTCGATTAGTTTGAAGGGTATTTTGGGCATTTATGATATGAAAATCCGAAACTCAACTAACATCCATAGCTTATTCGATTTATGTCGAAACTCGACACCGTTTGAAGCGAGACTTCACATTTATTTATTTTATTTTACTCTTCATCTATATGACGGTGGAATTTGATCATTATGACCAAGGGCAAAATGGTCATTTTTTACTTAAGAAAAGGGCAGGGTGTAAAATTTCTCCCCCTGTTGGAAAATTTTCGTCCACGAAATTTGCTCAAAACTCATTCCCCTGCCAACACCATCCTTATACCACTCCTTGCCTCGAGAATTTTATTCTTGTTATATATACTTCAATGACGTGCCCTTACCTTGTCTTGTATAGCTTACTATAGTTCTTATATTTATTCTTGATCATAACCGGTATTCTCATCTAGCTCGGGAGCATCGAATAGGTTTGAGTGACTCATTGCCCTTTTTAAATTTCCAACTTGGGTCCAGGGTGTGATGGGATAAAATTTCGACTCAATTTATTGGTCCAACCGATTTAGTACTTGATGTTGAACCTAAATCGAAGTCTAGGTATCACATTTCCTCCCCGCTTATAGAAATTTCGCCCTCGAAATTTTTCCAGTGTTATTAGCCTAATCCTTTTCACTTCGAGGATTTGTATTTCCTTTAACTTATACGACATGACCTAAAAATTCTTCTCTCCACTATCTGCAGCACTTCAATGTTGTTGTGGCTTCTTAACCCCTCACGTCACCTAGGCTTCACCCTATACGGTTTCCCTGCCCAAGAAATTTTCACCCGACAGATTGGCACCTTTCACCCACATAGGAGATCTTGGTTTCACTTTGGGGTATTCTATTCGATTCCCTTAACTCATATCCCTACTACTTCTTTATGTGCAACCCTTCTTCTTGAGGTTCCTTGCTAGTTTTAGCTGTCCCTTGTTCTCGATGTAGTCCTCTTTTCACTTATGTACTTTCACCCGACCATGATTCCACCTTAAAGTTGACATAAATTTTGCAATGTACTTCCCGGGGATCAATTTTTGTCCGCTGGTAGTCAACCTAATACTTTCTTGCTGTCTTCTGTATTTCTACTTCGACCCTTCCTAACTATTTCCCTCCATGTACACTCTTTGAACTCGAGTCACTTACACATTTTCCCGACCCTTTATCAGGAACTTTCATGTCCTTCCTCGACTTCAAACTCTCTACGACATGACTAATGCCACTTCACAGTTATGGCCTTAGAGACGGCTAACTGAAGTCCGTACTACTACTAGATTGCTTACCAATTGACTAATTGACTTCTTCACCAATTGACTTCTTGAAATCTCGTCAAACTTCCTCTGGCCTTCTTGCTTTTTCCTTGTATTGTATGCCAATTTTCTTTATCACGACCTTTGAGACTCTTCCTCGAAGTCTCTAACATCTATTAGAACTTCCAATAAATGTTCTACTTGCTTGTCTATACTTGGTTGGTCGAATGACTTACTCCTACAGTTGGTTCTGAGACTCCAGCTCTTAGCCCTCTAATTCCAACTCATTACAGAGGTTCCTCCTTCAGTCACCCCTCATGTACCCTAGGTGGCTAGGTGCTCCCTCCATTTAGGATAGGACAATCCCATAATAGATCATCGTGAACTCTTGCATTCCCCTTCCAACGGTCCCAATGACCTCCTGGCCTTTTGTGATCTGGGTAGTTTGTAGGGTCTCTAATATCCCAATCCATCCTCTTTCTAGCCCGACATCGTTCATTAGAACATTGTTTCTTCTTGACGTCCTTTTATACAACCCGTAACTTACTTATTACTTCCTTCGCTTCCTTTATACTACCCTAGCATTTCTTAAAGTCTAAACTTTCAACTGCTCATTGTCATTGTGTTGCAATAGCGTCGAGCCATCAACGACTAAAACTAGTTGAGGGACTTCTCGTGGTACCTCTTCATTTCTTGATTTTTTGCTTCCTCACCACTACTTAGGGTCAAGGACCTTGAAATCCTCCCATCATTATATCTACTGACATCTAGTGACTATAGCTCTTTCTTCGAAGATTCATAGTTCTCCTATTTGTATATCTTAACCTATTAGATCGTTTGCTAGTGGCTAAGTAGAAAAATCCTCGTAGTGCTCCTTCTAATCCTTTGATTCCTCGTACCCATACCTTGGGATAAAACTTTGTGACTGGTACACCCTTTTATTAGGACTAATATTATTTATCTTAATACGATTAGAGTAGACTGGAGATTCTATAAACTCTTAAAAGAAGAATCTTGATTCATTTTTCATTTCCTTCAAAAACAAAAAACTTTAAAACTGAGACCGATATTACAGTATTCCTTGGATACCAAGGAATAGAGGAAGACCAGCTCTGATACCAAAATGTAACACCCTAACCCGGACGGGTACTAATTTGATCAAAATATCCTTGACAATTAAAACACTCAAAGCTTAAACTGCAATGGGAAAAAAATTCATAAATAAATTTCTGAAAACACACTCTTGTAGTTCAAAGCAACGCCCTAACACGTGGACAACTTAACTCAAACTTTAAAAACTCAACTTGATCTCCAATCTATACTCATAATCATAAAACATAATAACTAACTAGTCTCAAGTGATGCTGCTTGTGTGAAACTCTGACTAGACATCCTCTGTGACGGTCGTACCGTCCTCCTCTACGTAGCTTCCCTCGAACTGTTTCTCTCGATCTCGCTGCTCTCTAACTGCTCCTCTAGCTCCTTCCTCTTCAAACTGGTGAGTGAGTTGGGGTCAGTCTACGCCCTTACGCTTAAAATTTCTACTGCTTAGTATTTTACTTAAAACACTTACTTATATTGGTGGAAGTTGTTTGTACTTCCACTCTTAAAACACCTAACTCTTAAAACTATATGGGAGTTACTGTTACTCTCCATTGTTAAAGCTCAAATCTTGACTTACACTTTTGACTAACACGGGGATCCCTCACTAGCTAGTCTGGTTGTCAACTCATACGTATGAGAAGCCATCCTGGCTTTCCTTAAACTTAAACTTATCGTGAAAGGCTCTTCTTCCACGATTCTCAAGAGCATAAATGCTCCTCATCTTAAAAATCTCAGGAGCATAACTGCTGCTCTATCTCAAAGATCTCAAGAGCATAAGTGCTATGCTACTTAAATATCTCAAATGGCAACGGACTAACGCTAGTGACTAAAAACATTTAAAACGACTTCACCTTCTTGAAGGTGAAGTACTTCTTAAAACAAAATGACTTGATCTTAACTTTAACAATCACTCATAAACGTAAAGCTTTAAGGCAAACAACACACATTCACTATAAACCACAGCTCAAACAGACACATATCATCTATCATGAGCATAAACAACCCTAGCAAGACTTCACAAAAATACTGAAAACTCTAATACTTGAAAGAATACGTAAGGCATAGAATTTACCCCCTTTACACTCACCTTATTGTCAAACCGATTGACTTGAACCAATCTCCAATCTAAGTGCTCGATAGTTAGACCCCAGGTTTTCACCATCACTTGACACTTCTGAGCTAGCTTTGCCTCTATCTAGAGCTTTCCCTTCCTGTACGTGCATCCACACCACCCATACGCTTGCAAATGCACGTAGCTCTCGACCTCATGGAAGCTGAATCCTCCCTTTGCAAGATCGGAATTGACCTACTCCTCCTCTACACTTGAAATCTCCACGCAAGCTCAATCCCACAAGCTACCCCAAAAACTCAAGGTTAATTACGTGACCATCTGATATCTCCCACCTCTACAATGTCCCCCAAAACCTATAATTCCATCCACATAGAAACCCATACCCAACGTAAGCGATGAATATCATACTTCCCTCATACTAGTAAAACACTTATATCCCTCCGCAATTCCACCGACACTACACATGCGCAAGCCTGCAATAGAGAAAAATAAAGGTCTCCTACCTTGCAATCCCGCTGGTAACCGTGTCCTTCAAAGCTCCCCGTCGGGCTATCTCTCTCTCTATCACACTGCTAGTGATTCAAGGGAGATGGAAGGGGTATGGACGGGTCCGCATGTGAAAACCCTTTTCTCCTACCTTGTATTTCTTGCTTTGGACGGTGTTGAGTTTTAGATGGGTAGAACTTCTACTGCCCAGAGAGCTCGAGAGGTTGAGCGGTAGTTTCTTAGGGTTTAATTGGAAGTGGTGAGGCCGAGTGGGGTGTGCTCTTTGCGGTTAGCTTGAGTTTCGATTAGTTTGAAGGGTATTTTGGGCATTTATGATACGGAAATCCGAAACTCAACTAACATTCATAGCTGATTTGATTTATGTCGAAAGTCGACACCATTTGAAGCGAGACTTCACATTTATTTATTTTATTTTACCCCTCATCGATATTACGGTGGAATTTGATCATTTATGACCTAGGGCCAAAATGGTCATTTTTTTACTTAAGAAAAGGGCAGGGTGTAACAACTAATATGTCCCATGTTATTTTGACAAATTAGTTATTGTGATAAAAACTTTTGTCATAATTAATTTTATTTTCGTCTCGACGAAGAACCAAAATAGTCGGCTTGTCATTACTTCGTTTTTCATAATGGACATTTGTTTTTTAGCGTTGCTACATATTTAGACAAGTATTTTCGTCATGATACATGTACATGGTGACAGTGATGCGGCCCCAGCAGCGGAAGATCAAGGAAAATACCCGATGGCAGAAGCCAAATACCCGGCGGGGTATTTTGGCAGTGTCTTGTCTCTTTTGGGCAGAAGGCCCCCTGACCATGGAGGATAAATACCCGACCGGGTATTTTTAGGGTTGACCGGGTATTTAATTTGACCTGTGTGCCGGGAATTCGGGTTTTAAGTTGTTTTTTTATTTTTTTAATTGTCCAGACCTATATAAAAGCTGAAACTCGGGTTTTAGGGTTAGTTTTTAGCAGAATATTGATTTTTAACTTGGTTTTGAGCTTGAGGCTTGAACTTTTCTCTGTATCAATCAAGTTTTCCCCTTGATTGTGGTCGAGATTCTACCTTTCTATATTGATTGATCCTTCTCCCGATTTGTGTTGAGATTGCACTTTCAATTCCATCCTATCCAAAACAAAAATCCCTAAACAATCTTTCTATTGTTCATTCTTGGAGCTGCATACTTTGATAACTACGGCTATAGGTTCCGTGCTCGTATCAGGTGGTATCAGAGCTCAGTTTCAACACAGTGGCGGGATCGAAAATGAGAGGACCTACTGCTTGTCGTATGAGGTCCAAATATATTGCAAAACGCAGAGAAGAGGAGGAATCTCTCATAGAAGAATAAATCCAAATTGAAGAACAAGCAATGGGAGAGCAGAGTCATGATCTTGCAGAAGCCATGAAGCTGCTTGCCGCGCAGATGGCGCAAATGGGAGCTTTGCTTCAGGCTCAACAAGACACTACCAAAGGTCATCTGGTTGAGACGAATCAGCGGTTGGATACCCTAATCACCAGACTGGATCCGCGAACCGAGAGGGTCCAAGAGCAGATCGAGTGTACCACTTTTTTCCTAAGACCCTAGATTGATAGATGCAGAGGCGCTAATACACGGAGCAACGTCGTCAGGTAATCCCGTAGAACAGACCTCCATTTAATGACTATGAGAATGATTATTATAAGTATGGAGGAAGACCACCGGAAGCAGGAGGTTATGGCGTTGAACCGATTCGAGGGATTAAGCTATCAATCCCCTCGTTTCAAGGCACTAATAGATCATCAGCTTACCTCGACTGGGAGAGGAAGATGATTATGTTTTTGCAGTGCAATCCTTACCCAGAGCATCAGAAAGTTATTGTAGCCACCTATGAGTTTACAGATTATGCAGCAGTTTTGTGGGAAAATTTTCAACAACGACGAAGGAGGAATCTGCAGCTTGAAGTTTCTACTTGGGCAGAACTCCAAGGCCTGATGCGTGATCGGTTTGTTCCGCCTTTCTATCAGAGAGATCTCCATGATGCCTTGCAGGGAATTCGGCAAGGAACTCGATCTATTGATGAGTACTTCAAGGAGCTGAAACTGCTCATGATGAGAGCAGATGCATGGGGGATGGACTCGGTTCTGATGTTGATTATGAAGATGATGATGCGGATGAGCACATCAAGGCTAATCGAGAAACCTCCAACAGGTAAACTTCTAGGGTTGAACCGTCGAGCTTTATCTATTAAGGCTTACACAAAGACGGAGCAGAGGGATAATCTCTTTCACTCTCGTTGCCTGGTCGATGGGAAGGTGTTGTCTGTGGTCGTCGATGGTGGTAGCTGCACCAATGTGATTAGCCTGGATGCAGTCAAGAAGCTGGGATGGTGCACAATCAAGCATCCTCAACCATACACTCTGCAGTGGCTTAATGACTCACTTCTACGGTCACCCTAGGAATTGGCCAAGTGTAACCACTTCCTAAAGCGTAGTATAGCGGGTTTGGGTTTAATTATCAACCCGGGTCCTAGATTTGATGACTACTCAGTGAATTCTTGTTATCTAGCAATGAAACTTTAATGCAAGTCTAAACTAACAAACTAACAAAGCAAGTAAACTGTTGTATTCAGGTTAAGAGAGGTCACCCGGATATGGTTCCCCCTACACTGCAGTTAAGCCGGATTGTAATTACCAAGTTCAGTTTCTATGATAGTTATACTACGGAAGGTTCTTAAACAGCCTGAAGTCTCGACTAGAGGTCTTCAGACCCTCTCAATCTGAGTCTCTAGCGGGCGACTAACCTCCACCGGAGTAAACAGATTGAGGCCTTAACAAACAAAACCTCCACTACCGGAGTAAATCCGGTACAGAATAGTGAGTTGGCTCCTCGACTAAAGTCACCAACTCCCTACCTTCAATCAAGGATGCTCTATCAACCTAGGCAGATATTCTCATTCTAGGTCAAAGCAGAAACAACAGGAATTTGATTAGGATTCAAGTCATTCAATCATTCAAACCTCAATCGAATATAATCAAATCATAGAATCAGTACTTGGGTTCATACAATCAAAGCCTAACATACAAATCTAGGGTTCTCCATACCCAGATGAATGGGAGAACTACTCCATGGAGAAAGAGGCAAAAGCAGAATCAGACACGGAATTCATACTGTGAAGGATGGATTCCTGCTCCTGGACGTTGATTGGCACTTCTCCAAGCTCAAACTGGCCTCCAATGGTGATGAAGATCAAGCTAGGGCACTTGGAGACTCTTGTTCGTCGCTTTCTCTCTCTAGGAATCGTTCTCTCTCTCAAAAACTCCCATCCCCCCCGACTTGTGGCTGAAAATCTGCTTAAAACCAGAAAATCCCGACTCACACGGGCAGGCTGCACGGCCGTGTGGCTCACCCAGTTGCCCGTGCGAGTCAAAACGTAGCGTATCAATTAGTTGAATTCCAGGCTTCTTGCACGGCCAGGGTCGCACGGCCGTGTGAAATTTCCATTCTGCCCGTGTTTGCTCTCGCAGAATTCCACACAGCCAAAATGCATCCTCACACGGCCGTGTGGATTTTCTGCTCTGCCCGTGTTTGCTCTCGCACAATCCCACACGGCCAAACTGGTCACTTGCACGGCCGTGTGGGTTGTGGGTGTGCCCGTGCGACCTCCTTTGTGACTTGCCTCGCACCCGATCTTCGCCCAATCGAACCGGAACTCGCTCCTAAACCTTCATTCACTTGCCAGGACCTGAAATATCACAAACAAGCACAACCTAGCGTGAAATCGGTCTAAAACACGAGAAACCACATCTCAAACGGTGTAAGAACAGGGGTGAAAACATGTGTAATTAACGGTCTATCAAACTCCCCCACACTTAACCGTTTGCTTGTCCCCAAGCAAACCTAACTCAAACCAATGCAACTCTCCAGACCTCTATAGCAACAAACAACCCAGATCGTAGGTAGAGGACTTCCTAGATCATTTAGCAACTTACGAGGTCAACCGACGCACAAGTCATCTCATAGCTTCTTCGGCGAGTCGGCCTCATGGCAAATAGTGAACAGAGGACAAATGAATTGTGGATGAGGAGATTCTCAAAAACAAAGGATCATGGACTCACACTTTTCAAGGTGCTCTATTTTCTTCTTGAAGATGGTTGGAACCCCTTTTCTTTCTGTTTTGCTTGTTTTCTGTTTTTTTTTTCTTTCCAGGGTCCCAACCTGCTCTTACCGGCCATGCCAGGAGCGGGTGTCTCGAGCCTCGTGCGGGGGAAAGACATGTAAGGGGGCTGGAGGTAGTAGGTGGAAATTGGGAACGAATTACCGTCTCCTCTTACACACTTTCGCCCTATTCGCACGGGAGACGTTATTCTAAAGCACATTTTCGAGCACCTGTTATTTTCAAGACATGATACAAGAGTCCATGACAGGTAGAGAATCCACATCACCACACAATTCAAGGGTCCTAAGATCACTAATTCACTCAATCAACCAACACAATATGAAGAAGAAATGAGACTTCTTAAATGCATCAACATCCTCCATAGTGCTACACTACCTCCCTAGGTTGCATATTACTATAAAGACTGTCAATTCAAAGCATACTGAGCAGGCAATTGCAAGGAACACGTACTTGGAGCCCTCAAATTTAAAAATTTGGACAGTGGACTAGGCTCCAAGCACACAAACAGATCTAATGCAGTCAAAAGATAAACATCCCCCCACACTTACAATCGACATTGCCCTCAATGGAGAAGAGGGAAGGGAAAGGGGAACGATGTTATCGGTATGCACGGACTGCAGGAGACTGGAAGCAGACCAGTCGAGTGAAGCGGACTGGAGAGAGGACCAGTCAAAACAAGCACAGCCAAAGGAAACCAAAGATCTCAAGCACAATATGTTAGGTCCAATGGTCAGCCCAATAAAACATCAACCAAAACAAAATAAAACAAACCAAAACCAACTGGTTTACAATCCGACTCAAAACACAAGAAAGAAAATCAAACCGTGGTGGGGTTGCCTCCCCACAAGCGCTTCTTTACCGTCTTTTAGCTGGACGCCCATGGTGGATACTCAGGGAGGTGCAGGAACAGGTGCCTCCAAGAGCGGATCCACGTCGCTCTTGAGGTACAGCTTCAGGTTGTGGCCATGCACCCGACGGATGCGACCACCATCATCGGGCAGCTCGACCTGCCCATCTGGCAAGATGCAGGCGAGTGAGTACCCGGAAGGCCAGGGTGGTCATGGTGCAGGAGGTGGGACCAGCTCATAATGGTCTCCACTCTTCTTCCGTGCAGGCTTAGCAACCTGCTGCTTCGGCCGCCACTCCTCCTTGAGCTTTTTGTTCGGAGGTGAGGCTGGATGGAGTGGCGGCGAAGGAATAATAGGAGGGTCCTGAAAAATAAGAGGTGCAGAAGGGTACACAACATGCTCGTGTACCTGATCAGACATAGCATGCACAGGGGTGACAGCAATCATAGCACAGTGATCAAATTCAGTCACAGAAAAAGTAGCATGTTCATTCCCAGCACGCAAGATCAGTTTACCATCATGCACATCAATAAGTGCCTTGGCGGTGGCAAGAAATGGTCTACCCAGAATCAAAGGTACATCCACATCCTCATGTATATCAAGAATAACAAAATCAACAGGATATGTGAATGCACCGACACTGACAAGTAGATCCTCTATGATTCCCCTAGGATGCACAATGGAACGATCAGCCAGCTGAATGCTCATCCTAGTAGGGCTAAGTTCACCTAGGTCTAGCTTTTTATACAACTTATATGGCATGACGTTTATGCTAGCGCCTAGGTCCGCCAAGGACTTGCCTACATGCATGCTGCCAATAGTAAGAGGGATAGTAAAACTCCTCGGATCCTTGCGCTTTTCGGGCAGCTTGTTCTGCAGGATAGCAGAACACTCCTCGCTCAGCAACACTGTCGAGAGATCCCCAAGTTTCTTCTTGTTGGAAAGGATCTTTCATGAACTTGGCATACTTGGGCATCATCGACAATGCCTCCACGAACGGTATGCTGATGTTGAGCTGCTTCAACATTGCCATAAACTTGGCAAACTCAGTCTCCAGCTTGTCTTTGTGTAGGCGAGTGGGGAAAGGAAGCTGAGGTACATGCTCCTTAACCACTGGTTGTGGCTTGGGAGCAGAGGCTTCCTTCTCCACCCGCACTTCTGCATCGTCGGCTGGAAGTGCTGAAGCAGGTAGTGGTTCCTCTTGTCTGGCCGGGACAGGATCAGTAGATATGGTCTTACCGCTCCTGGTAAAAATGGCGTCCAGCTGCTGGAGCTGGTGAGGATCCCGAGGATTCGGAATAGTGGTGGCAGGCAGAGTCCCCGGTGCCCTAGTAGTGTTTTGGCGGGCCAAGATACCCACCTGGTGTTGCAGATCTTGCAAAATGGCACCCTGGTTCCGCTGACCTGCCTCCAGTGACGTGATAGCAGCCTGAGTGCTAGTCATGAATGAAGCTAGAATATTTTCCAGCTTTGTCATCCGGTCATCTGAGGCAGGGGCTGCTGCTGGCTCGGCAAACTGGCGCTGGGGCTGCTGGAATGGTTGCCCCTGCCTAGGTTGGTAGGGCTGCTGCTGTGGGGCTGGCCCCTGTCAAGCCTGGAAGGGCTGCCTCTGCTGAAAACCACCTGCTGGTGCTGGGAAACCAGGTGGTTTAGTGGTGTTGCTGCTCCATGCGAAGTTGGGATGCTGGCGCCACCCCTCATTATATGTGCTGTTGTACGGGTCGAGGCGCCGAGCATTGGCGATAAAGTCCAACTGCTCTTGGGGAGTAGTAGACTCCCTCATAGCATGGCAGTCTTCCACTAAGTGATTCGAGCTCTCACACCACTGACACTGAGCAACTGGAGGTGTAGCCATACCTCTGCCCGGAATAAGACTGTCGGGCTGCTTCAATGTCTGTACTAGCTCAGCTACCTACTGCTCGAGTCCGGATCTGGACTTCATGGCGTGCACACCACGGTCCCGGGACTGTCTGCCTCTGCTGCTCTATCCCCAAGAATGATCTCTGGCAGCCAAAGTACTGATCATCTGGTTCAGCTCGGGTGGAGTCTTAGTAAGAATATCCCCTCCTGGGCATAGAGACTCAATCACCCTCTGGCTGTCTGGAGAGAGAGCACTGTAGAAGTTCCCCACTGTGAATGCATCACTAAAGCCATGATGGGGACATAGCCAGAAGTATCCCATGTACCGCTCCCATGCATCACGAAGTGACTCATCTGGCTCTTGGCGGAAGTGAGTGATCTCCCGCTGAATCTCTGTAGTCTTCGATGCCGGATAGTACCTGTGCACGAATTTGTTAGCCAGATCGTCCCAAGAGGTGATGGACAATGGGGGCTGGGTCTCCAACCACCTCTTAGCATTCCATGACAGAGAATGGGGGAAAAGATGAAGGCGGATTGCATCATCCGGGACACCATTCAGATTGAACCCGTTCGTCAGCTGCAGGAAACGGGAAAGATGCACCCTGGCCTCCTCATCCTTCAAGCCATGGAACTGGATAGAGGATGTAATGAGCTGAATCCAGCATGGCTTGATCTCGAAGTTATTTGCTGGAATAGGCGGGTAGAGGATGACCGGGCGGATGTCAGCAATCCGAGGAGTGTAGTAGTACTCTAGGGTGGGACCCGGCTGCGGTGGATGATGAACCCCATGATCCTGGGGTATGGGGTTGTTCCCCAGGACCTGATTCATCGGGGGAACCTGCTGAGGATTCCCCTGGTGCTGATTGTAGTCTCCGTCCATCCCGTACTCTTCTTCAGAATCGCTACTCAGGTGGCCGTCTATGCGCTCTTCCGTAGCCAGTCTAGCTCGCTGTTGTCTCCTGAGCTGGCGACAGGTGCGGTCAATCTCTGGATTCAATGGCAGTAAACCTCCTAACTGGCTACGGGTCATGCACTACCTGCACACACTCAAGCAAGCGACCCGTGAAGGCACAAGTGGGACAAAGCAAACAAAGCAAAAAGAAAAGCTAAATTAACAGAAATCACTTTTCTTCAACAACCTAGCCGTCCCCGGCAACGGCGCCAAAAACTTGACTCACTTCTACTGTCACCCTAGGAATTGGCCAAGTGTAACCACTTCCTAAAGCATAGTATAGCGAGTTTGGGTTTAATTATCAACCCGGGTCCTAGATTTGATGACTACTCAATGAATTCTTGTTATCTAGCAATGAAACTTTAATGCAAGTCTAAACTAACAAACTAACAAAGCAAGTAAACTGTTGTATTCAGGTTAAGAGAGGTCACCCGGATATGGTTCCCCCTAGACTGCAGTTAAGCCGGATTGTAATTATCAAGTTCAGTTTCTATGATAGTTATACTACGGAAGGTTCTTAAACAGCCTGAAGTCTCGACTAAAGGTCTTCAGACCCTCTCAATCTGAGTCTCTAGCGGGCGACTAACCTCCACCGGAGTAAACAGATTGAGGCCTTAACAAACAAAACCTCCACTACCGGAGTAAATCCGGTACAGAATAGTGAGTTGGCTCCTCGACTAAAGTCACCAACTCCCTACCTTCAATCAAGGATGCTCTATCAACCTAGGCAGATATTCTCATTCTAGGTCAAAGCAGAAACAACAGGAATTTGATCAGGATTCATGTCATTCAATCATTCAAACCTCAATCGAATATAATCAAATCATAGAATCAGTACTTGGGTTCATACAATCAAAGCCTAACATACAAATCTAGGGTTCTCCATACCCAGATGAATGGGAGAACTACTCCATGGAGAAAGAGGCAAAAGTAGAATCAGACACGGAATTCATACTGTGAAGGATGGATTCCTGCTCCTGGACGTTGATTGGCACTTCTCCAAGCTCAAACTGGCCTCCAATGGTGATGAAGATCAAGCTAGGGCACTTGGAGACTCTTGTTCGTCGCTTTCTCTCTCTAGGAATCGTTCTCTCTCTCAAAAACTCCCATCCCCCCGACTTGTGGCTGAAAATCTGCTTAAAACCAGAAAATCCCGACTCACACGGGTAGGCTGCACGGCCGTGTGGCTCACCCAGTTGCCCGTGCGAGTCAAAACGCAGCGTATCAATTAATTGAATTCCAGGCTTCTTGCACGGCCAGGGTCGCACGGCCGTGTGAAATTTCCATTCTGCCCGTGTTTGCTCTCGCAGAATTCCACACGGCCAAAATGCATCCTCACACGGCCGTGTGGATTTTCTGCTCTGCCCGTGTTTGCTCTCGCACAATCCCACACGGCCAAACTGGTCACTTGCACGGCCGTGTGGGTTGTGGGTGTGCCCGTGCGACCTCCTTTGTGACTTGCCTCGCGCCCGATCTTCGCCCAATCGACCCCGAACTCGCTCCTAAACCTTCATTCACTTGCCAGGACCTGAAATATCACAAACAAGCACAACCTAGCGTGAAATCGGTCTAAAACACGAGAAACCACATCTCAAACGGTGTAAGAACAGGGGTGAAAACATGTGTAATTAACGTTTTATCACTTAACGAATATGGGAACATCAAAGTCAACAAGTAGGCCAAGGTTTGTTTTCAGATCGGTGATTATGCAGATGAGATTTGGTGTGATGTTGCTCCAATGCAGGCTGCTCATCTCTTATTGGGTCGTCTGTGACAATATGATCGAGGAGTTATTCATGATGAAAGGCACAACAGCTACCGGTTCAAGAGAGGTGACCGGAATTTCCTGCTAAATCCATTGCATCAGCTGAAGTCCGAGAAGATCAACAACAGTTGGCCATGAACTGGGACAAGGAGAAAGGAAGTTCAAGTTGCTCGAAGTCGGAGGACGGAAGTTGAGCGCATTTGATGGCTTGAAGGAACATGTTGACTGCATTGAGGAGAAGTTCATTTGGAAATATTGTTGATGTGGTCCCTTGCAGGAAAACGCCAGCTTTGAGGGACTGATGTGGCCCCAGCAGCAGAAGAGCAGGGAAAATACCCGGTGGCAGAAGCCAAATACTCGACCAGGTATTATGGGGCCCCAGCCGGGTATTTTGGCAGCGTCCAGACTCTTTTGGGAAGAAGGCCCCCCGGCCGTGGAGGATAAATACCCGACCGGGTATTTTTACAGCTAACTGGGAATTTTGACCTGTGTGACATGAATTTGGGTATTAAGTTGTTTTTTGTTATTTTTAATTGTCTAGACCTATATAAGGCTGAAACTCGGGTTTTGGGGTTAGTTTTTAGCAGAATATTGATTTTAACTTGGTTTTGAGCTTGAGGCTTGAACTTTTCTCTGTATCAATCAAGTTTTCCCCCTGATTGTGGTTGAGATTCTAGTTTTCTATATTGATTGAGCCTTCTCCCGATTTGTGTTGAGATTGCACTTTCAATTCCACCCTATCCCAAACAAACAAAAACCCCTAAACAATTTTTCTATGGTTCGTGGAGTTGCGTACTTTGATAACTACGGGTATCTATTCAGTGCTCGTATCAGACAGCTTATAATGAGCCCTATGAGCTGGATATTAATATCAACACAATATAGTCAATAGTCGTTGTTATAAACAACTATCATAACAAACATTCTGAAACTACATAATATTAAATTCAAAACATAAGTTACTCCATTGCTGCAAACAACTGAAAGTCTTAATGCCAAGCATTCTACAGTCTTAACTTATATGTTCATCTTCACAGGAAGGTCTGACACAAAATAAATGCAGTCTAAGCCTATAGATGATTGCAAATTGTAACCAAAAGTCTAATTGGAGAGCCTAAGGGAAAATGTTATTACCTCAAAGGCTCAAACTAAACGATTGCTCCCATCAATTTTTTCAACTGTGTCTCCACATATGCCTCAGATTATCCTATGACTTGCGCAAATCCTCGATTATTCCCTTCTGACTTTGTATCTCCTGTTGCTGCTTTTCTATTTGTTCATGCTGGTTTTCTATCTGTTGTTGTTGGGCGTGAATTTGATCTTCAAAGTCTTGCATCTGCCTCTCCATTAGCCAGTGACTTTTCCAAACGTGCTTCCGGCTCTTTCTCCTTATTGGAACTAGGTTTCTGTTTTGTGGCATACCTTGGTGCTTTTTGAAGCACCATGCAAACAATTTCAGAACCAGATAATGGTTTCCCTTGTTCTACTGCTTCAGTATGAAGTCTTTTCGCTTTATCCTGCATAACACATTATATTATCAACATATGAGACAAGGTTACTATATTGGCAGCAACAAAATGATAGTGCATGCAG
Source organism: Linum trigynum (assembly GCA_964030455.1). NCBI lineage: Eukaryota > Viridiplantae > Streptophyta > Magnoliopsida > Malpighiales > Linaceae > Linum > Linum trigynum. The sequence continues at coordinate 21,302,271 of OZ034821.1, read as the reverse complement.
GAATTACCAATATATTTAGCCAACTTCCCACCAATATAATGAATCAGAGTATAGGAAAATTTACATAGACTCGTGTTTTGTTCTTACAATCCTAAGGGTACATATGCAACATTTGAAAGAAAGGTAGCTAGTAATGAACTTACATATTTTTGTTGAGGTTCCCGGTTCACCCAACTTGCATCACTTCCTTATGGGTATCAGCATACACTTTGATCTATTTGGGCTCTACCTCCAGTTCATCACCTTGCTCACCATTATTCTCCTCATCAGCCTGCTGGTCAGATGGTTGCTCAGTCGGTACCTACTCACGTGCCAAAATACATACACTTAATAGTGTGTATATGCATGCTGCTAGTTCTAATAGAATTTATATCACCATGCAATACTTTACCATTTCATACATATGTTGCTACAAGATTTAGAACCTGTAGTATGAGCATATGTTTGCATACTCTTGTTGCGCTTATTAGCTACACTTTGCCTCTGTAAACAAGAAAAGTTTACAATCAAGTAGAGAATTTCTATATTAGCTTCAATGTAATGCAAATCTATACTTAAACTTCTATTGGAATTGAGTAGCAGGGATCAAAGAATCGACAGAGGGTGTGACCTTAAACCGTTCACTTTCAAAATGATCACACAATAGTAGCCAGTCATCCATTTTCACATGTTCACGAGGGCTCTGCCGTGCGCTGGCAACACCACCGTTTTCCTCATAATGTCGATGGCAATGGTGTTTAAAGTTGATGAATCTCCAAGACATTAAGAAATCCACACCCATCCTCGTATCTTCGTCATCAATAGCAATCTGAAACTCACTCTACAATCATGAAAAACATATTAGTAGAAGCAAACCAAAAGATCAGTACATTCAAGCAAAGAACAAAAACAAAAACCAGCAAAAAAGAGCTTCAAAAGACGAACAACTTCCCAGAATCATCTCCCCTCAAGCGTACAACCAACATAAAACACTTTTAACGAAGAACAATGGTCAGATTTTGTAATCCATAACGATTCTCATAATAATCTTACCTCTAATTTTGAGAAAAGGGGATGCTTTAGCTCTTCAATCATATCTGACCAGTAGAACTTGCCAATAGGAGCCAACAGACTCACAATGGCCCCTATCTCCATTCTTAAATATCTTCTCATTACGACCAAAAAAAAATTTCACTCATTGTGCAACTTCAATTCCACCAATCTTACTGCCATCTCTTGTTCTTTTTGTAACCTCAAGCCCTTTTGCTTTCCCATGTCCTTTCTTCCTTGGTCGATCTAAATATATTGCTCTAAATTAGTTTCTACGAATATTACTGAAAAGATCAAAAAGAGGATCAGATTGCTTACCCGAAGAATTGGGATCCGAAGGTGCAGAACTCATATGGCTTGTGTTGTCAACATGTGTCTCATTTACCCCTGAGTTCGCATATGGGCTATAAGAAGTTTGATCATTCACACTAGTTTCAGTTGGAGTATTGAGTTGTGAACTCCTTGTCATTCTTAGTGTGGTTCTGCACGCGCTGCATCCCCATTTCTTTTTTGCCCACGACCTAGACCTAGTGCCATACCTACAAAACAAAGACTATTTGAAAGCTCACAAATACATAGTAGATAAATTCCAACTTGTATGAAAAGAAACAAAACGGCAACACATGAATGCCTAATATTCAATTCATGATAAGTAAAATTAGATTGACTCTAGTCTATAACTTCTGAAAGGCACTAAAGTGACCTAAAATGCATATATATAAACTTCATAATAATGACAAAAAGAACAAGAGAAGACTTTGATAAGAAATCTACAGATCTCCAGCGTCATGGGAAAGTGTTAAAACAAAATAAACTTGGTAATTATGTGTATTCTTGTAAGGTGCAAAAGAAACAAAAATCGAATGTCAATACTAGCAAACCGCTAACAAACAACAGTAGCCCGAAGTAATAAAAAAAACAGTTAGTTGTCATCCTCTTCTTCACTCTCACTAGTATTGCTTTCATTTTCTTCATAAGGACCACCAAGATCATCTAACAGGTTATCCTCTTCCTCTGAAGATTATCCGCTGCCTACCATGTCTTATATCAATTCAATAACCTCTTTCCTGGAAATTAAGTCATTCATCAGTTGTATCATAATATCATATATATGCCTAGGAGATACTTTATGAACTATCCGCCAAGTTCCTCCATTTTTTATATCACTATAGAATACTTGGTTAGCTTGACTAGCTAATATATATGGCTCATGTGAATACCACTTTCGACCTATATTGACACTAGTTAGAAAACCATATGATCTTATCCCATTCCTCTTATCTCCTACGTCCCCCATTCACATTTAAATACAAAATCATGACAGCCATAGCGGGTGGTAATATGTCATCTTTAGCTCCTCCTAATGGTCTAGTCTTACTGGTAAAAATAGAAAACCGACAGACTCCATTCATCATTTCTATCCACACGATTTTCCCTTTTCAACCCCTTCTAGATATCTAGTACAAAAGTCAGAACAATCTTTTGTTGTGTATTTTTCAACAATAGATCCCTCGGGAAACGCTTTGTTGCTAACAAGATTTTAAGTGTGCCTAAGAACCTTTTACACGCAAAGACAGAATAATGAAGTTAATTGTTTTAAATAATCATATTGATTAGAAATCCAAATAAAAAATATATTAAGAAAATTGGTGTCTTCCCATGGGTACATCCACCTGCATTTAACCGGGTCACCAAACTCTATCTCATAGGGTAGATGAATTGCTAGATGCAGCATAACAACAAAGAAAGATGGTGCATATACCATCTCAAGCTTACAAAGAATAAGAGCTACCATTGTTTGCAATTTTTTCACAGTTGACTTTGTTATTGTTTTAGCACATAGCTCTCTAAAAAAAACACTTAATTCTGCCAGAACTATGTACATCTCTTTCTACAATAACCCTTGTGCCACAACTAGTAAGAGTCTTTGTAAGAAGACGTGGTGGTCGTGGATTTTCATTCCAGAAACTGACTTACCATCACTAGTTACACACCGAGAAATGTTGGAAGCATAAGCATCAAAGAACTTGATACTTTGCTACCAGTCACACAATTGCTTATGTTGGATTTCTCCTCAATATTTATTAGTGTTCCCAACACATTCTCACTAATATTCATTTCAATATACATAACATTTAAGTTATGCCTAAGTTCTATGGTTTTCTAGTAAGGTAATCTCCAAAATGCAGCTTCTGTTTTCCACTTTGATAAGGTGTAAGTAGAATTCCTTTTTATTTTGCGACTCTGATTTGGCATGTTATTAGCAAAAGCCAAATTTATTTGATTTAGAATTTCCTCTCCTAGTAAAAGTTTAGGCTTTCCTCTAAGATCTTACTTTTCAGTGAATTTCTTGCTTCTCCTATATTGGTGATCTTTGTCCAACAATCTGCGATGACCCATATAGCATTCTTTTCTTCCATATCTCAATGTTAGGGAGTCTGTCTCACCATTACAAACATGACAGGATAATTACCCTTAGGTACCCCACCCACACAACATCCTATATGCAGGAAAGTCATTTATGGTCCATAATAATGCAATATGGAGCTTAAAAGTCTGATTGGAGTATGCATCAAAAGCTGTAACCCCATCTTTTCACAATTCTTCTAAGTATTCGATGAGTGGCTCTAGAAAACATGAATTTTATTACCCGAGGTTTCTTCACAAGTATCAAAATGCTAAGAAATAAAAATGACTCCTTCATACACATCCATGGAGGCACATTGTATGGAGTTAAAACTACAGGCCACATGCTATAATTAGAGCTCATCCCAAATAGATTGAAACCATCACTGAAAAGTGCAAGTCATACAACTCCTAGGGTCGGAAGCAAACCAACTATGGTTTCTATCAAAGTTTTTCCATGCTTTTGCATTAGCTGGATGCCTAGGAACATCTTCATCCAACCGTCTTTCTTTGTGCCACCTCATATCTTTGGCAATATCTTTTGTCATAAACAACGTCCTTCCCTTTTACTTTTTAGTCTATCTTTTATAGGAAAGTACCTAACTTTTTTAAAGGCAACCTCCTTCCCTTTGTCGGGTTTATACCTAGGTTTCTGACACTCTGGAGAATTCTTATCATTCTGAAGAGGACCTCGAAATAAGACACAATTATCAGAGCATGCATCTATGATGGTATAACCAAATCCAAGGTCTTCAATATACCTCTTCACTTTATAATATGAATTTGGAAAAGTCTCACCATTTGGTAAAGCATTCTTGAATAACTCTAAATTCAAGTTGAAAGATTTATCACTGCTATTTGTTATTAGCTTATTGTTCATCATTTTCATGATGAATGACAACTTTGAATTGTTTTTACACCCACGAAAAAGTGGGCAACTAGCATCATTCACTAGCCTAGCTAATTTTGGGTCCATAATCACTTCACCATACCATCATTATCAGTTTCAACCTCGGTTGTACGAAACTGAGCAGATGAAACTCTACCCAAATCCTCTAACATGGAATACATGTCCTTACAAAAACCATCATTCTCACCAACATGAGAAGATTGGTTTGTACTACTGCTACTACCAAAATCAAATGGCTCCCCATGATGTATCCAGGTAGTGTAATCCTCAACCATTCCATTTAAGAATATATCACTCTTCACTAGTTGTATATTCTTAAAGCAACAATAATTGCATTTTTTGCATGGACACCTAATTCTACCATGCCCATCAACACAAGTACTTGCAGCCGTTAAAAATTCTTCAACACCATTCATATAGTCAGCACAGAACCGATCCTTCAACTTTAACCAACTTCTATTCATTCTGACTTTGCACTTAAATTGGACTAACATTCGCTTGCTGAAATTCCTTCAGTGCAAGATGCCTCCCAAATCTCAACCAAAGAATGTGAAACCAACCTGCAAAATGAAATAAGGTCTATAAGAGATTCATTCACAAATGACTAAAGGTTTACAAAACAAAGGGGGCATAATCAGAAAGAAACAACCAGCAAAAACAGAGTGAACAAATAACATCCTAACCAAGCAAAGGATCACAGCAAGTCCACTATGATTGCTAACAAAGAAAAGGATATTGCCCACAAACATGTAAAACCATTCTACAAGCATCAGGAATGAGGATCGAGTTCTGATTGGTTATAATCAACAAGGTAAGCACAGTAGCTAGCCATTCATCAGCATGCATTCAATAACCAATACAAACGGCAACATGTAGAAGCTCAGCTACTACCAGCCTGGCAAATCCTACAATGGATCACAAATTGATATCCAAACCCCAACTACTAGGACTGAATCTAGAGACCAACATGAGAGTTGAATCCCAAATTCTAGATATAATTAATAGAACATGGGAATAACTGCTAAAAACCAGCAGTCCTGTCAAAATCCAATTCTTTTCTCGTCATACCAATGAAGAACCCACCATTCACATCACAATTTTCCCTCAGTCGAGACTCTTCTAAAGATCAAGAAAGATTATATATCAGGTTTCAAGAAACAAAGAGCTTCCACTAAATACAATTTCATATAGATGTGGCACCCTGTAATACTAAAATCAATTGTTCTCATCCGAAAACACAGCTATTTCAGAACAAGTCAGACCTATTACGCTAAATTAAAGGCATCTTGGGTGGGTTGAACAGCAAAATGTAACCATTCTTGTCGAGTAACTTAACTATGACATGCAAGAGTAAATCGATCAAAACCGGAACAAAATAAACTTAATAGTTGGAGGGGAAGGGGCAGATTAAAGACTCTGGGAGCAGAGGCAGATGGATTTAGTTGGGGTAGAAGGGGCGGATTGAAGACACATGCAAGAAGGAATCAATCGCAATCACATAACCAGAAACATTTCTTGGGGTATAAGGGTGGATTGAAGACTCTGGGAGCATATGTAGATGCAAGAGAGAATCAATCACAATAACACAAGAAGAAACGCTTAATTGGAGGAGAAGAGGTATATTGAAGAAGTTGAATTGCTTACTTGCAGGGAACCCATCGCTTTTCGGTTTCTCTTTCGTACCGAGGATTCTAGGAGATCGTTTGGTTTCTCTGCAAAATATATATATTTTTAACGGTGATATAGTATTAATTAATAAAGTTTACAATGGATCATTGAAACAGGGGCACTAGTATAGGCAGTCATACAACTGCACTTGTGGTAAGGCAGTAGCTTTAATTACAGCGAAAAGGACATCCTTGCAGTCCATCCCAACTCTTCTTCATTCTTTCTCAGGTCAGGCAAAACAAATAGAGCTTTTGCATTGTTTTGTCACATTCTTTCTGCTTGATATATTCTGGAGCAGTCTCATCCGTAGAAAACTCTAGAAATTATTCTTATTTTGATGTAGATTGCTGGTGTTTTGTGGTTTAATGGTGCAATGTTTTTGTTTGTTGGGTTCTGAAGGTGTATGTCTATATGTGTTTGCTTGTGTATGGTACTGATATGAATGGTTTCTCTTCCATTTGCATGCACCAAACATCAATTTTGAAAGGGCTATTAACTCCAAAATAGGATGTAAGGTTGCTTATGTGATTAAAGATGGGGCAGAAGAACATTGGGTTGGTCGTTATGTATTAACCATATATATTATTTTGATTTGAGGGTACAAAGATATATATACCCTTCGACTTATACCCCGTTTTAAGGTTCTAAGAGAAGTTGTTTCACTCTTCGTATTGTTATCTTTCAATGCAGAACTCTAATTCCTTTCACATAGTATATATTCATCAGGTTTCATCACTAATGAATGCTTCTAGCAGGGATAGGGTCAACATAATTTCTACACGGTAAATTTCCTGTGATGAAAACTATTAAACACAGGAAACACACTTTCAAACACGAGATTGCCCGTGATTAAATAGTCTTCTCCTGTAGTGTATACCCCACGAATACATATTTGGCAGCCTTAGGAGAAAGTTTATGACACTCCAGATGAGGAAGAAGCATGTAACAAACACAACCAAAAATCTGGAGCCATGCATAATCCGGGAGACGAGAGAAAAGAGCCTGATATGGACTACGCTAATCAAGGACCGAAGTGATCTGACGATTGATCAAGTAAACAACTAAATGAATAGCTTCAACCCACAATCTAGGAGGAACACAAGAATGAAACAATAAGGCTCGAGTGAGCTCAAGAACATGTATGCGCTTACGTTCCACCAATCCACTTTGTTGTGAAACACCGGGACATGATTGTTGAGGGAGGATGCCCTTCTGGAAAAACATATCCTGTAATGGGTGAGATACGAACTCGCCTCCTGGGTCTGAGCAAAGTATTTTGATCGTATTTTCGAACAGGGTGGGTAAACTCTCAAGCCACATCTAGCATTTCGGATTTCTGACGCAAAAAATATGTCTGCGTAAATTTAGTAACGTGGTCAACAAAGAGGGCGAAGTACCTGAAACCGAGGCGGACAGTCATTGGGGAAGGCCCGAAAGATCAGTGTGAACTAGATCAAAATATCAAATGGCTCGCGGAGTATAACGTATAACTATTACCAAATGAACGTTGAGTAATCTTAGCTTGCACACAATGAATACAATCATGATTTGGAATAGACCGACCGGTACTCGATAACCATTTATTATTAAAAATATAAAAAAGTCTCAATTTATGAGGGTGGCCCAACCAAAAATGCCACAAATCACAATCAGATAACTAAACTGAATAACCATTGCCATCAGAAGAAAGAGTAGAAAACAAAGGAACAACTGACGAAGATGATATGCTCTCACTAGCATCATGTGACCCCTGAATCGTCACTCGAGGAGGAGTGCCACCACGATCCAATTGTTGGCATTAAAAGCTATCAAGCATATACACCCTTTCTTGTTTACTCCCTCCCCGACCTCCCGTCCCGTCCTTTTGTCATGCACAGTGCAACCATGAGCACCAAGGATAATGCGACATCCCTCATCCGCTAACTAGCCTACCTAAACTAAGCTAGGAACTAATTTGAGCACATAAAATGTATGTGGTAGCACTAACTGATCGGCGCACACAGTGCCGATGCCATCCACAAAAATATGCAAACCATTCGCCACATGTAAGGTAATACCAGAACTGGGTTGAACATTAGTAAAGGTGTTGACCAATAGTCATGTGATTTACACCAGAATCAAGATGCCAGGAAGGAGAAGAGTAAGAAATGACACCTGTAGCAAATACAGTGGTGAGATCAGGAGATGCCATGTCTTGGAGAGTTTCACGAATGAGGCAGTGAATATCATCTTGAGAGACCCAAATGAGCTAGTTGTAACAAAGGACTGGGTCGTCGTGGTAGTTATCATATTAACAACCAAGGACCCAGCACCAGATGAGGGTCCACTATTCAGACGAGAGGCACATGCTCCTCCCCCTCGAGATCAACCACGTCGTGCAAGAACGGGACAGTCGCCAATGACATGATCTGAAGCCTTGCTGTAGTTACACACAATTCGTTTGGGACAACGAACTTGAACATGACCCGACTCTTCGCAGTGATGAGAGATGATTTTGCCGGAAGGAGTACGCCCAAACTGAGGTTAACCAGACTAAACTGCAAAGGTAGCACCAGAATCCGAGGAATGCACATCAAGTTTGGCCCGACTTCGAAGGCGAGTTTCTTCATGATAAGCTCACCAAGAACCTCCTCAATCTTATTAACATTGCGGTGAAATAAATAAGAGTGAACCCCTTCAAACGTCAGATTAACCTTCATCATGAAATGCATCATATAGGAGCTTGCTCTTTATTTCAGCACCTTGGCTGAGGCAGCTGAAGACACTAATGAAGTAGGCAACATATCTTGTTTTATCCACAAGTTAATGGTTGCCTGATAATAGGACCTCACATCGAGATCACCTTGTTGCAATGAGGAAATAGCAAGCCCAATCAGAGCGGGACTTAGCCGAGACTATTTCATTAGGTTCTGGAAGAGAACCATCTAGAATTGGTAGCAATCGTCGCCCTTGCACAAACACCCTAAAATGCAGCTCCCACAAGGGAATTTTTTCTTGTTAAGCCGAACAGAAATCGTGTCAAGTTTCGAAACTTCCGTGATAATAACCTAGCATGCGAATGTGGGAGAAGATCAAACGAAAGCCAAACCAAGAAACACCAAAAGCAGCGGCGACAAGCCATTGGGATACATGATTCAACCTACGTAATCAAAAAGAAAATCAAACACAAACCACCCTTCAAGACGAAGAGTGGGTGAACAAAACACAAATGAAACACAAAAACAAAACAACTATAGTAATAGTCTAAGCCCTTTTCTGATAACCTAGAATGGTTCCCCGGCAACGCCGCCTAAAACTTGACTCGCTCTAGCTACAACTTCCCAATCGGCGGTCAAGTATAACCGACAATCGGGTGTAGCATAGGGTAAGTAAGCAATAAAATTTATCAAACCACAGGGATCTAAGTTTACCTTACTTCGGGTTTAGGGTTCGTTATCTAGCCAACCTAGGATAATGATTCAGAAAAATGAACTAACTAAGTAAAATCATCAATCAAACATGGAATTTGTCACATACATCAACATAAAACCAAAACCTAGACCTAGGGTTCATCAAACTAAGAGAAGAGGTCTAATTCATACAGAGAGAAGAGAGATTACAAAACATGCTCAAGATCTCATCTTCCAGGCTTGAATCCTTGTCTCCAACATCAACTCAAGCAATCAAGCCTCCAATTAAACTCCTAGATCACTCTCTCTAGAACTTCTCTTTGGTGTTTTGGGTCGAAACCCTAGAGAGAGAACCAAGTTATCCTCCAACAACCATATCTCTTTTCTCTCTCCATGCTGCTGTCTTTTTATACAGCTCGAGATTCAAGGTGACGGGCTAAATGTCACAACAGTGACATCGGACTCTTGCCCGTGACATTGACAAAAAAAGCAAGTGACTGGTACCGTTTTTGTCCGACTTCACGGTTTAGGCTCGCGAGACGTGAAAACCCTTTTGATTTTGGCAATTGTCACGCCCTGAGCTCAATTGTCACGTCCCGAGTATAGTGACAATTACCCCCAGGCCGTGGCTTTTGACTGTTCTTCGACTTTTGGCGCTTTTTGACCTCCAATCGCCCTGAAACTCGTCTTCGACCTTCCCACACGTGCTCAGACCTGAAATGTAACAAAAATATCACATCTAGCGTAAAATAGCTCAAGGGGAGATGATTTACCAAGTCAAACGATCGAGAAACGAGGGGTAAAATATGTATAATTATGTCGGAGTCAACAAACTAGACCTTTCTCAGCGGTCCACGATCCAGATCAAACTGTGCGATCCGATTTGGTCTATAATTTTACAAACAATATGATCTATTTTCCCAGCGCTACACGTTACATGAAGTGAGCAATAGAGAATCCATCATCAGTAAATCACGGGAGAATCTATAGTTCAAAATCGAACTTGACAGCAAGGGACAAAATCCCTGATTCTCTCTTCACTCTTCACTAATGCAAACGCTCATGACCAGGGACAAGTTAGAGTGCTAACTCTATAGGAAATAGCACCATGCTAATTACTCTCATCACCATTCATTACATTTAAATTAAATATGACGGTGGGGAATAAAGATGGGCTTATTTGGTATTTTAGAAAATTAAATTTGATAAATAAATTAAATTTCAAAATATTTCTCTCCTCCCTTACTAAGAACGAATTTTTACAATTTCTTTTTGGTTGGCAAAAACTTCTCTCTCTTCTCTCGGGCGACTAGGGTTTTCGATGTCTGCCTCGCAGTCGGCTGCTCCGGCTGGCGAGGGCAGTTCCCGGGCCCAATTGTTCGAGGTTGTCCCGGAGAATCGGCTCCAATATCGGCCGCCGATCAAGTATCAAGATGGATTTCGTCTTCCAAAGGAGGTGAAGGAGAAAGGAGCGGAGCGGTGGAAGAATTCTCTTATCAGTCAGTTTGTAGGGACTAGGCCGAAGATACCGGAGTTACATACCTCGGCGAATGCGCTCTGGGGACGCGATGGTATCGTCAGAGTGTCAAAGTTCGGGAGCAAACTTCTGGTGTTCCAATTTCCTTCTGCTGCCGCGTACAATTGGGTTTTCCAGTCAGGGCCTTGGCACTTCAGAGGTAACCCGATCTTCTTTTTGAAATGGAAGGCAGGTATACAACTGATTGTCCCGAAGGTCGAGACATGGCCTATTTGGGTAAGGATTTGGGAACTTCCCTTGGAGTACCTTGCACCTGAAGGGTTGGAATGGGTGACGCGCATGATAGGGAAGCCACTTTGGATGGATCAGAAAACGAGGGTGGGGGTCAGTTAGGTTTCGCTCGGGCTTGTGTTGAGCTCTCTTCCGATTACTCCTTTCCTTCTTCCATTAGGGTCTATCCAGATGAGGATCCTCCATTCGAAATCAGAATTGAATACAGTAATCTTCCTAAGGTGTGTTCCAAGTGTAGTCTCTTCGGGCACAATTGTGAGGAAGTTCCTCGAAGAGTTTGGGTTCCAAAGCCCAAGAGGGTTGAAACTCCAGGGGCTCAGGGCAAGGCTGACGAAGAGATTGTTTCAGTAGAGGAATTGCTTAGGCAGGTGCAGGAGTCAGTAATTCAGTGTGTCATGGAAAGCTTGGCTGATGATGTAATTGAGAAGGAACCGACAGAGGGGACTCCAAAGCAGGTCCAAAATGTTGGGAATGAAGTTTCTACTGTAACATAGGGCAGTCCAGAGGTGACTCAAAATGATGGGAAAGTGGTCTCCCCTGCACCAAATGGGGGGGCTCGAGTCAGTTTTGCTGAGGTGGGGAAGGGGTCATCAGCTACTGCTGGGAGCCCTAACACTCCTCAGCAATTATCTGTTGGTGGTCAGCCATCTTCTATGGAAGGGAGTACAGAACTCCCTTGATTGCTCGGGCTACTCAGACTGGCTCCCGATTTGCCAGACTGGCTCGGGCTACTAAGACTGGCTCCCGATTTGCTATTCTTGATAAAGAGAACAGAACTCCCTTGATTGCTCCTGATAAAGGTAAGAAGATTTGGAGTGAGCCTCCTGATATACAAGTAAACAAGAGAAAGGGGGGAAAGGTGGTGGGAGAGGAAGGGGTCGTAAATGAAGATTCTCTCATGGAACACAAGAGGGTTTGTTGTGGAGAAAAAATATACTGCTATACTAAATAAAGTAAATAAAGATAGATTAGATATTATAGCTATACTGGAGCCTCGGGTGAGTAGAACGGAAGCAAGTAAACTGAAGGGTAAGAGATTTGTTGGTTGGGGCCAGGAAGTCTTCTTTAATAATGAAGGTTTGGGTAAAATCTGGCTAGTGTGGCAACCGGAGATTCAGCTGACAATCATAGCCAGTTCTGAACAGTTTGTTCATGTCCTGATTGATGGTAAGGTTTCTTTTTTTGCTACGTTTGTGTATGCCTCTAACAGTGAGGGTCAGAGGGAAGAACTATATGCTGCTGTTTCTAGATTAAAAGTAGTAAACTTCCCTTGGTTACTTGTTGGGGATTATAACGCTATTCGAAATTTAAGTGAAGGTTCTAATGCAACTCAGTACTCTACTAGTGTGAAGGCTTTTAATGACTGGTTAAGGGATTTGGAGGGGGAAGAGCATAAGTCTACAGGGTCGTGGTTCACGTGGCTTAACAAGAGGCAAAGTGATCCTATTGCTAGAAGATTAGATAGGGTGTTTGTTAATGTGGAGTGGTTGGATGTGATGGAACACAGTGTTGTGCATACTCAGTTCCCAGGGGTCTCAGACCACTGTCCTGTGCTTATTCAAACTGAAATGCCATTGAAGTCTTTGCCTAATCCATTTAATTTAGTTTCTGGCTTGAGCATCCAATGTTTGCAGAGCTGCTTAATCAGGCTTGGAAGGAAGTGGTGACAGGTTCTCCTCTGATCAGGGTTTATAAAAAGCTTAGGATTCTGAAAGGTTTGCTCAAGAAACTTAATAGGGAGGAATACTCTGATATCAGGGGACGGGTGAAGGATAAGGAAAGAGAATTGGAATCAGTTCAAGTGTCAGCCCTAACTAATCCCTCTCAAGGGAGTTTTGAGAATGAAGTCAGAGTTTCTAAAGAACTCTTTGAGTTGCTTAAGGCTGAGGAAACCTTCCTGAGGCAGAAGTCAAGGGAGTTATGGCTAAAGCTTGGAGACTTAAATTCATGATACTTTCATAGGTCTATGAGAACTAGATTAAAGAGAAACACTATCACTTCTCTTAAAGATGCTCAGGGTAACATAGTTGACTCAGTTGAGGGCATGTGCAATGTGGCTATTGACTTCTATAAAAACCTGCTGGGAAGAGAAAATCCACATGTAGTGATTGAGTCAGTCGAGTTTTTTCAGGGTATCCTCAGACATAAGCTCAATTATGAACAAGTCTCTTCTGTTTGTGCTCCTATCACTGCTGCTGAAGTTAAAGAGGTTATGTTTGGATTTAATGGAGACAAGAGCCCCGGGCCAGATGGATTTAATGCCAGATTCTTTCAAGCTACTTGGGATGTTGTTGGAGCAGAAATCAAAAAGGCTATTCAGAACTGTTTTGTGACAGGGAATCTTCCAAGAGAGGTAAATGCTACAATTCTAGCTCTGATTCCTAAAATTCAAACTCCGGATGGGATGAAATTTTTCAGGCCCATTTCTTGTTGCAATATAGTTTATAAATGCATCTCTAAGATTGTGGCAAATAGGTTTAGTCCTCTTCTCCCTTTTGTTATCAGTAAGAATCAGACAGCTTTTGTGAAAGGAAGGGTCATTGGTGAAAATATCATGTTAGCTCATGAGTTAGTGCATAAGTATTCTAGGAAGAATATTTCTACTAGATCTGCTCTTAAAATCGACCTCATGAAAGCATTCGACTCAGTGAGCTGGAAGTTCCTTTATGTGGTGTAGGAAGCCATGGGTGTGCCTTTACAGTTCATTAGATGGATCAGAATGTGTGTCTCTAGTCCAATGCTTAGTATTGCTTTTAATGGGGGTCTGGTGGGATACTTTCCTGCCAAGAAAGGTCTGAGGCAGGGAGACTGATAAGCCGTTAATTGCACATGTTTTTACCCTTATTCTGGAGCCATTTGAGGTGTTGATTCTCATGTTTTAGGCTGATTTCACGCTAGGTTGTGCTTGCTTGTGATATTTCAGGTCCTAGTAAGTGAATGAAGGTTTAGGAGCGAGTTCGGGGTCGATTGGACGAAGATCGGACGCAAGGCGAGTCGCTGAGGAAGCCACACGGGTACACACAGAACCCACACGATCGTGCAAGTGACCAATGTGGTCGTGTGGGATTGTGCCAGCCTTCACACGGGAACAAATAAATCTCACACGGCTGTGTGAAGGAGTAATTTGGGCGTGTGGAATTCTGCGAGGCTTCACACGGGCAGGCTGGGCATTCCACACGGCCGTGTGCCCCTGGCCGTGTAGGAAGCCTAAAACACACATAATCGGAACGCGGCGTTTTGACCTCACACGGGCAACTGGGTATGCCACACGGCGTGTGGCCTACCCTTGTGAGTCGGGAATTTTTGGTTTTTACCCAATTTCGGGCCACAAGTGAGAGAATCTGATTTTCAGAGCAAAAACAGAGCCCTAGAGAGAGAAAGTGCAAAGAACACATCCTAGAAACTATCTTGGAGCTGGGTTTCATCAAATCGAGCTTGGAGATCGTCATAGGAGTGGAAATCATCATCCCAGAGCAGATTCTTCCCATTGTTATGAGTATGACTGCTTTGTATTCTGTTTTCCTCTCTCTCTCTATGGAGTAGAACCCTTCTCTCACTTGGGTATGAAGAACCCTAGTTCCATGTGTTAGGGATTCGATTGTAATGACTTGGGATGATTATACTGTTTGGTTTTAATCGAATGATGCATGTTTTATTGAATTGATTGAAGTCTGATCAGCTTTTCTTGATTTCTGCTGCAACCTGAGATAGATAGAATCTGATTAGGTTGTTAGAGCCTCATCATTCGGTAGTAGGAGATTGGCTATACGAGAGTTAGCCAGTTTAATGCTTTGTACTGGAATCCAATTCAAGTAGTGGAGTTCTATGCTTATTGCTTCAGCTTTCTATCCAGGTGAAGGTGGAGTTCTACTGTCGGATCTTCCGTAGTCTAATCAACAGTAAATCAACCCAGGGTAATTACAATTGAGACCTAACTAAGGAGCTAGGGGGACTCATTCCCGAGTGACTCTTCTTTGCTTGAGAAAACCGTACCAATTCCTGCTTTCTTTCTGCTTTTGCTTAGAACAACAATCACCTAACTTAGTTGGCTAGATAATAGACAATCACGGAGTAAGCAGTAGATCTAGACCCCGGGTTGATAATAGAACTTGCCACTTTACTGCATTCCCGGATTGCGATTATACTTGGTCGCAGTATGGTGTTGTGCTTTGGCGTGTCAAGTTTTTGGCGCCGTTGCCGGGGAACCCTCTAGGTTATTGGGGAAACGTGAAAATTTGTTACTCTAGCTTTTTCTTTACTGCATTTTATCTCTTCCGCCTGTGTGCCTTCACGGGTTGCTTCTGCTGATTGTGTGCAGGTAGTGCATGACCCGTAGCTAGTCGGGAGATCTACTACCATTAGACCAGGAGCTTGAACAAACCTGCAGAAACTTCAAGCGGGCTCTAAAAGCGCGACTGGCTTTGGAAGAGGAGCTAGCACAGCTGCAGATCGCTGAAGAAGAAGAAATGGGGGATCCACAGAACCATGATGTGGTCCTTCCCGAGGAGCAGACCATGGGATCCTACTGGACCGCAAGGGCCGCGGACATGAGGTCATCCATTCAACACCCTCATGTCCCAGCCAACAATTTTGAGGTGAGCACCTCAGTAATCACCATGGTGCGCGGTTCAGTGGTATTCCGTGGCAAAGAGGGGAAGTGCCCCCGATCACATCTCAGGCGATTCCACGAGCTCATGGATGGAATCAAGATTAATGGGGTCCCAGCAGATGCCATCCAGTTGAGGTACTTCCCATTCACCCTGGAGGGGCAGGCCAAGGAGTGGCTAGACACTCGACCTCCGGGCTCTATCACCACGTTCGCCAACCTGGCGGACAAGTTCCTCACCCGCTACCATCCTCCATCCAAGACGGCGGACCTGCAGAAGCAAATTACCCATTTTGCTCAGGATGAGGATGAGACCATCAGGGATGCTTGGGAGAGATACACCAGTCTCTTCCTCAAGTATCCCAACCATGGTTTTACTGATGCCTTCAAGGTGGGAACCTTCTATCATGCTCTCTTCCCGGAGGACAAGCAGCTGATTGACTCGGTCTGTGGCGGGAATATGCTCACCAAAACGCCGCCACAGCTGAATCAACTTTTTGAAGAGATGGCAGAGCAGGGATATGATTGGGGCACTTCCAGGAGATCGCGAAGAGCACCAGGGCGGGGTGTGCATGCTGTCGCCAACCAGTCATCTGATTTAGTGCAGGTGGTATCGAAGCTGGTTTCAGCCATAGATCGATCTAGATTGATTACAGGTACAGGACAGCCGCAGTCGATGCACTGCCAATGGTGTGAGAGCTCCCATCACACCGTGGAGGACTGTCAGGCGATGAGGGAGTCGTCTACTCCCCAGGAGCAGGTGGACTTCATCAGTAACGCAGGTGCTTCGACCCCTACAACAACACTTACAACGAGGGGTGGCGCCAGCATCCCAACTTCTCCTGGGGTGGGGCAAATTCCAGACCACCAGTCCCCCAGGGACCACCTGTGCAAACAAGTTCAACAACATCGAGCAGTTCATGGAGAAAGCTTCAGGCAAATTTATGGAGCTAGAAGCTGGTCAGAGAAACACACAGGCTGTTCTTCGGGATATCCAGACCCAGCTTGGGAGTGTTGCCCAGGCTGTAGCTAAGAGGCCTCCTGGTACTCTACCCGGTCAGACCATCCCTCATCCGCAGAACCCGAATGAGCACTGCGGGGCCATTACCACCAGGAGTGGCAAGGTGACTGTCGATCCACCTGTTCGGGCAGCAGAGAGAGAGACCCCTGCTTTAGCACTTCCAGCTAATTAAGAGGAAATGGAGAAGGAGGTTGAGGTGCCTGCTCCTAAACCGCAACCAGTGGTGAAGGAGTATGTACCCCTGCTCCCCTTTCCTACTCGGTTGCACAAGGACCGACTAGAGACTAAGTTTGCCAAGTTCATGGCAATGCTGAAGCAGGTGAATATAAGCATGCCCTTCGTGGAGGCATTATCGAAGATGCCCAAGTATGCCAAGTTCATGAAAGATCTCACCAACAAGAGGAATCTTGGGGAGATGTCAACGGTGATGCTCAACGAGGAGTGTTCTGCCATCCTGCAGAACAAACTACCAGAGAAGCGAAAAGACCCAGGGAGTTTCACTATCCCTTGCATGATTGGTAGTTTGCATATAGGGAAGTCCTTGGCGGATTTAGGCGCTAGCATAAATGTCATGCCATATAAACTGTTTAAAAATCTAGGCCTAGGTGAACCCAGTGATACTAGGATGAGCATTCAACTTGCTGATAGATCCATTGTGCATTCTAGGGGCATTGCAGAGGACTTGATAGTCGCAGTAGGGCCATTCTCTTATCCTGTTGATTTTGTGATTTTGGACATAAATGAGGATGTGGATGTGCCATTGATATTGGGTAGACCTTTTCTCGCCACCGCCAAGGCGCTCATTGATGTGAATGACGGAAAACTGATTTTGTGAGCTGGGGGTGAACAAATCACCTTCTCTGTTTCTGATAATATGAAACACCCCCAGCTCCATGATGATCTAGATTACTGTGATGTTGGTGCTGATTTTGAGACCTCACTCGCCATCACGAGTGCGGGTACTGATGATTTCCTTGAGCGTTGTCTTTTGCTAGGGGAACAGGCATCACAGGACGTGCAACTGGAGGAGCAGCTCGCGGAGCTAGACGAGGCCGCGATTGAGGGGCGAGAGATACCATTCAAGCCAATCCCTATCTCGCCCCGGATCGCTACATCATTGGAGGAGCCACCAGAGCTGGAGCTTAAGCCCCTCCCCTCTCACCTGGAGTATGCATTTCTCCGGGAGGGGAATAAGCTCCCGGTCATTATCAGCTCGGATCTGACACCTGAGCAGAAGAGCAGGCTGGTGGCTCTGCTGCAGAAGTATGCTCGGGCCATGGCATGGAAGATCACAGACATCAGAGGCATCAACCCATCCTTCTGCTCCCACAGAATTCTGATGGAGGATGAGGTTAAGCCAGTCAGGCAGCCGTAGAGGAGATTGTCTCCTAACTTGGAGGCAGTGGTCCGGGCAGAGATTGTGAAGCTCATGGATGCAGGGATCATCTTTGCTATATCTGATAGCAAGTGGGTCAGCCCCACTCAGGTGGTCCAGAAGAAAGGCGGGATGACTGTGGTCCCGAATGAGAAGAAAGAGCTGATCCCGATGAGGACCGTGACCGGCTGGAGAGTCTGCATCGATTACCGGCGCCTGAACGACGCCACCAGGAAAGATCATTTTCCCCTACCTTTCATTGATCAGATGCTGGAGAGGTTGGCTGGTCATGAGTTTTATTGCTTCCTGGATGGCATGTCTGGCTATTTCCAGATTCCTATTGCACCAGAGGATCAGGCGAAGACCACATTCACTTGCCCCTTCGGCACTTTTGCTTACCGAAGGATTCCATTCGGGTTGTGTAATGCACCGGCGACCTTCCAGAGATGCATGATGGCGATCTTCGACCGACTGGTCGGGGAGATCATGAAAGTCTTCATGGATGACTTTCGGTTTATGGAGACTCCTTCACTCATTGTCTCCATAAACTGAAACTTCTTCTGAAGAGGTGTGAAGAGACTAATTTGACACTCAGCTGGGAGAAGTGCCATTTTATGGTCTGTGAGGGGATTGTGCTCGGGCACAAGATCTCCAAGCAAGGGATTGAGGTGGATCGCGTGAAGATTGAGACGATCAGTAAGCTACCTCCTTCCGTTTCGATGAAGGGGATTCGCAGCTTTCTGGGTCATGCAGGCTTCTACCGGCGCTTCATCAAAGATTTCTCGAAGATTTCCCTGCCTCTGACCAAGCTGCTAGAGAAGGATGCACCATTTCAGTTCACTCCTGAGTGCACAGCAGCATTCGAGACTTTGAAGGAGAAGCTCACCCACGCTCCCATCATGGTGACTCCTGATTGGTCTCTACCCTTTGAGCTGATGTGCGATGCGAGTGACTATGCAGTCGGAGCTGTTCAGGGTCAAAGACGCGGGAAGCACTTCCAGCCTATCTAATACGCGTCGAAGACCTTGAACGATGCATAGGAGAATTACACCACCACTGAGAAGGAGCTCCTCGCTGTGGTGTATGCATTTGACAAGTTCCGGCCATATCTGGTGCTCTCCCATGTGATGGTCTACACAGATCACTCAGCGATTCGCTACTTGATGAGCAAGGCTGATGCAAAGCCTCGGCTCATCCGCTGGATCCTGCTTCTGCAGGAATTCGCATAGAAATCCGGGACAAGAAAGGAGCCGAGAATGTTGCTGCAGATCATCTTTCACTGTTGGAAGCCCCTCCGGTGGACAACTTCGTGGAAGAGATCGAAGACTCCTTCCCGGGTGAGCAATTGCTGGCGATGACACTGGTGGACAGCGTGGCCCCTTGGTATTCTGACTTTGCCAATTATCTGGTGGGCAAGCAGTTACCAAAGGGGATGGCTACTCATGCAAAGCGTAAGTTCTTCTCCGATATGAAGCATTACTTCTGGGAAGATCCTTACCTCTTCAGAATCGGAGCAGACGGCGTGATCCGGCGCTGTGTCATGGAGCACGAGATGGGAGACATCCTGTCTCAATGCCACGAGGGACCTATTGGAGGTCACCATGGAGGAAACCGCACGGCGCGGAAGGTGCTACAGTCGGGCTTCTATTGGCCCTCGCTCTTCAAGGATGCAGACTCCTTCGCACGACAGTGCGACCGTTGCCAAAGGTCAGGTAACATTTCTTCCCGGGATGAGATGCCCCAGCATATCTCTGTTATTTGTGAAATTTTTTATGTTTGGGGTATCGATTTCATGGGCCCATTCCCTCCATCTTTTGGCAATCTGTACATATTGGTTGCAGTGGACTACGTCTCGAGGTGGGCAGAAGCTCAAGCCATGCCCACCAATGATGCAAGACGGTATGCTCATTTCTGAAGCAGCTGTTCTCCCGGTTCGGGACACCTCGCGCCATTATTAGTGATAGAGGAACCCATTTTCAGGGGCAATTCACTAAACTCCTCTCTCGTTATGGCGTTAAGCATCAGGTGTCGGTGGCCTACCATCCCCAGTCAAATGGGCAGGCCGAGCTGACGAACCGGGAGTTAAAACGAATAATTGAAAAGACGGTGGATCAATCCCGCAAGGATTGGTCTACCAAGCTCGATGATGCTCTTTGGGCGTATAGGACTGCCTATAAAAATCTGATTGGCACTTTTCCCTATAGGCTTGTCTATGGGAAGGCGTGCCATTTGCCGGTAGAGCTAGAGCACAAGGCCTTCTGGGCCATTAAGCTGCTAAACCTGGATTTGAGTGTTGCAGGTACAGAACGTAAGTTGCAGCTGCTGGAGTTGGAGGAGTGGCGTCACCACGCCTACGAGAACACCCTGCTCTAAAAGGAGCGCACCAAGCGTCTCCACGACGCTCGGTTGAGGGGCCCGAAAGAGTTTCAGGTAGGTGATCGTGTTCTGCTCTTCAATGCACGCTTGAAACTCTTCCCGGGTAAGCTCCGTTCGAGGTGGTCAGGACCCTTCACGGTCACCCAAGTTTTCCCGCACGGTGCGGTGGAGATCAGCAATGCTCAAACTGAGCCATTCAAGGTGAATGACCACCTCCTAAAGTTGTACTTGGGAGGTGCTGTCGAGCGCGCAGAGCTGCTGATCTAGCTCGAGGACCCTTAGTTCCTCTACTGGCGTCCAGCTAAAAGACGGTAAAGAAGCGCTTGTGGGAGGCAACCCCACCTAGGTTTGCATTTTCTTACCTTTTTCCTTTTGATTTTTTGTGTTTTTTGAGTCTTGAGGGGTTGTTCACGAGTTGTATGTCGTTCTGGAGTGAAAACAGGTCAATTTCGGAAGTCTGGCAGCCCACACGGCCAGCCCTGACAGTCACACGGCCGTGTGGAATTGGGTTTTGGTCGTGTGTGCTCTCGTGAATTTCCACACGGCCAGTTGTGATTGTGACACGACCATGTGGATTTGGCCCCAGCCCGTGTGAGCTCTCGCTTTTTTTCACACGGCCAGGTGTGCTTTGCACATGGCCGTGTGGGAATCCTCGGCCTGCCCGTGTCGGCTAACACGGGCACATGTGCAACTCACAAGGCCGTGTGAGCTAGCCCGTGTGGCCGAGCCACAGGCTATAAATTCGGCCGACACGGCCGAGTGGTCAGAAAATCCAAATTCTCTCGCCAGAAACCTCTCCCCCTCGCCGAAAAACCGCGACTTTTCGCCATCCTTGTCGATTTTCAGCCATTTTTGGTCGGTTTCTCACAAATCCAACAACACCCACCCTTTCCTCCCCATTATCGGCCTATCCCTCGATTGTGAGGTGATTTGGCTTGATTTTGAGTCGCCGGAGGCGATTTTCGGCGAGACTCCGGCGAGGCTCCGACGAGCACTTCCGGGAAGTTTTTCGGCCTTTCGTCGCTTCCATTGCCTTCCCCTCATCATCCCCTTTACCTCTACTTGAGTCTCCAGGTTTGATTTTGACCTTAACTATGTTATTTATGGAGAATTGGGTGTTAGGGTGCATGTTTAGAGAACCTCTTTGAATCATGTGAATTGTGTGCAATTGATTGAGGGGAATGCTTGGATTATGTATGAATTGTGTTTGGAAGTGTCCCCCTTGCTTGTTTGAGCCCTTGTGTGCAAGAATTTTGTCAATTCCATGTTTACCTTAATAGTGCACACAAGGTGTTCGATAAAATGCCTGTTTTCGTACCATTTTGTGGGAGTCGGTTGGAGCCCTTAATGATGTGCTTTGAGAGTGTGTTTGGTATGGATGTGAACCTTGAGTTGCCTACTTTTCCATGGATGTGCACCCCCATCCCGATTATGCTTGTTTGATCGAGTTTTTGACCCCCGAACTATGGATGACACCATAGTTCGGCTGTTTTCTGTTCTTAAGTGTGGGGGTGTGATTAACATTTTCCTTGGCTCTTTTGGTTCCACTTTGGGTTGTTCTTTTGCAGGACCATGACGAAGCCCAACCTCCGGCAGCCGTTTGTTCAGGATTTGAGAAGGGGGCCCCACCAGGATCGTTTTAAGAACATCCTGGCCTGCAAGTTTGGGCAGCATCATTGCTGGTCCAAGCGAGAGTTGGAGAAGCTGAACTGCTACGAGCACTTCTCCTCCATTGTCACCAACCGCCCCTGGCGCAGCCTACTCTGCATTCGCGAGAAGGTTTACCACGAGCTCGTGCTTGAGTTCTACACGACCTTCAAGCACGCAGACACGGAGGATTGGAAGGACGGGCTTCCAGTTTAGGCTCGGCGGTGAACCCCGATCCATGAGCTACAACGAGCTGGCGACCGCCCTCGGCCTCGGCCTGGTCGATGACAGAGACTACATCACCGAGCTCACATAGCCAGAGGGGGTAGACTTCAGGAAACTGTACACCCGCCTCGCTCGGCCAGGCCAGCGTCCCTTCTCGGCGGGGAAGACGAAGGCCAGCACATTGCAGCTCGACAACCGCATTCTCCATCACCTGCTGGCAAAGTCTTACACTCCCACCTCGAACAGTGCCAACGCCATCACCAAGAGAGCCATGTACTTCATCCAGTCTATGCGCCAGAGGGAACATCCCCTCCACTTGGGTTCGGTGGTGGCGAGGACCTTCGCCAAGAGCGCTTCCGAGCTGAAGAAACTCCACTGCACCCCCCTCATCACCCGCCTGGCAGCCTACTTCCAGATATCCCTGCAGGGGTGCACAGAGCAGGGGGACACCAGTGCCTTTGGCGAGTTTACGATCAGTTAAATGAAGCTGCTTCGAGAGGAGCGAGGAGTTAAGTGGATCGAGGGGTTTCCTCAACCTCAGATCCCAGAGGAGGTCCAGCCGGAGGCTCCTGAGGGTGCGGCGGATGAGGAGGTCCATCCCGAGGATGTGGATGATACTGCTGCCGCCCGCCCCACCACCTTCGAGTACGGGGGTGGCAGCTCCACTTTCCCCGGCCAGGACTACTTCACTCAGTAGTTCGAGCAGCTGCGTCTCCAGAATCAGCAGCTCTACGACCATCAGCTCCAGTTTCAGCAGTAGTATTCGGCTCACCATGCCGAGTACAGACCCGGATGGCCGCTTATGATGAGCGTCTGGATCGGATGGAGACCCAGCAGGGTGTGACCCTGGCTCGTATCGAGAGGGAGCAGGCCCGTTCTCGGCACATGCAAGAGGTCCAGCAGCACTTGCTCCAGCTGTTACCAGGTGCGTAGCCAGTCTGGAGGACTCCCTGGGAGGACTCTCCACTTTCACCTCCCCCAACTGATGATGATGATGCATTCATGAATGACATCGATCTGGACAACCTTGGTGACGAGTAGGCTGTACTTGTCGCCCCTCAGTGTGTGTTTTTGTTTTAGACTTTTCATGTTTGCTCCATGTATTTGAGGAGCATGACCTGAGTTTGTCGGTTGTTTTTGTTTTTTTTTCTTTCTTTTGTGGATTGTTATTTTGTAGCCATCTGGGCCAACTCTGATCCCTAACGAACATGTGCTAGTGTGTTCTTGTCGTTCCTTTAGTGCAGAAATGCCCGTTTGTTCCATATGTCCCCCGCTGACTTGTCCACTTCCAGTCTCCCACAGCATTTCAATCCGGTAACATCGTTCCCCTTCTCTATCCCTCTGCTCCATTGAGGGCAATGTTGTGCTTAAGTGTGGGGGGTGCTTTGTATCGGTTGGAATTTATATACGTGTGCTTGGAGCCTAGTCCATTGTCCAAATCTCGAGATTTGAGGGCTCCAAGTACGACTGTTTGATCATATTGGCACTGTGTTTTGATTGGTGAATTGAATGGTTTTCGGATTAATGCATGACAATTGAGGTGTGACTAGGACAACCTATAATGATGACTGAGACGTGTAGTAGGATTGTGTAGGGGTTCAGTTTTTCAACTGTTTGCTTACCAACTGTGACTTGAATGGATCACTTGTTCTTGACAGTCTCTTATGCATCTAGTTTAGGGAATCAGAATGAGAGATAGAGCATATAGGTAGCCATGTGAGATTTGAGCCTGCTCGTTTCTTTCTTGTGCGATAGTTCCCTCTTCCATGATGTGTAGCATTCACGTTGTCATTAGCTAAGATGATGGAGGCATAGGATTAGCCCACGACCAAATTGACTGTCCTGGTGTGTCATACCCCCTAGTCAGCCCCTTTGAGCCGTGTGTTATCCTTTCTTTCGGTCTTCAATGGAAAATCACCCTTTTGCATCTGTTAGAAGGTTCCACAGAGTGATTTTTACATGTTCTCTGTTGTTTCTGCTAAATATAATGTGAGAGTTGGAGGTAGTTCTTAAAAAGTTGGGCAGGTGTTTGAAAATATGCAGAGGTGGTGGTTCTCTTAAGAAATGGAAAAAATGAAAGAAAAACAAAGAAAAAATGAAAGCGAAAGAGTGCCACCACCAAAAATCTGAATAGTGCCCATTAAGTAGTGTTTCTTAGCAGTCTGGCTTAGAAATACTGGTATTTATGTGACCTCCTTCGCTCTTGTTCTATGAAGAATTTGAGTAATGCAGAATAGCATAAAGAAAGTACCGGTTTGATTGACTGTGAGTTTGTTGGGTTTGGAATTGTGGAACCTTGTGCTATGAATACTTCCACCGCCTAAAAGGCCTTTTCCCCATGTCCAAGACCCTAGCCAGTCATTTGAACCTGTGTCTAAGACCTCCGTATTAGTTAGTGATGACAACCATTTATGTGAACTCTAACATTTAGAGGCTGCCGTGATGGTGAAGAGATGTTAGGAATTGAGAGAATTAGTATGCGCATTTTTCGCATCAAATTGTCCTGACCCCTGACTCGACTCTACTGTCACCCTAGGAATTGGCCAAGTGCAACCACTCCCTAAAGCGTAGTATAGCGGGTTTAGGTTCATATGTCAACCCGGGTCCTAGATATGATGACTACTCAGTGACTTCGTGTTATCTAGCAATGAAACTGGGATGCAAGTCTAAACTATCAAACTAACAAAGCAAGTAAACTGTTGTATTCAGGTTAAAGAGGTCACCCGGATATGGTTCCCCCTAGACTGCAGTTAAGCCGGATTGTAATTACCAAGTTCAGTTTCTATGATGGTTATACTGCGGAAGGTTCTTAAACAGCCTGAAGTCTCGACTAAAGGTCTTCAGACCCTCTCAATCTGACTCTCTAGCGGGCGACTAACCTCCACCGGAGTCGACAGATTGAGGCCCTAAGAACAAAACCTCCACTACCGGAGTAAATCCGGTACAGAATAGTGAGTTGGCTCCTCGACTAAAGTCACCAACTCCCTACCTTCAATCAAGGATACTCTATTAACCTAGGCAGATATTCTCATTCTAGGTTAAAGCAGAAACAACAGGAATTTGATCAGGATTCAAGTCATTCAATCATTCAAACCTCAATCGAATATAATCAAATCATAGAATCAGTACTTGGGTTCATACAATCAAAGCCTAACATACAAATCTAGGGTTCTCCATACCCAGATGAATGGGAGAACTACTCCATAGAGAAGAAAGCAAAAGCAGAATCAGACACGGAATTCATACTGCGAAGGATGGATTCCTGCTTCTGGACGTTGATCGGCACTTCTCCAAGCTCAAGCTGGCCTCCAATGGTGTTGAAGATCAATCTAGGGCACTTGGGAACTCTTGCTCGTCACTTTCTCTCTCTAGGAACTGATCTCTCTCTCAAAAACTCCAATCCCCACTCTTTGGTTCGGAATTTGGCTTAAAACCAGGAAATCCCGACTCGCACGGCCAGGGAGCACGGCCGTGCATATCACCATTCTGGCCGTGCAACTCAAAACGCAGCGTGTCATTTAGTCGAACTTCAGCCCTCTCGCACGGCCAGGGTGCACGGCCGTGCGAGCTTCAGGGGTTGCCCGTGCGTGTCCTCGGCATAAGGCGCACGGCCATATTGCTCACGTGCACGGCCGTGCAGCCTCCCTGGTCTGCCCGTGCAGCTTGCTCAGCCTTTGTTTAATGCTTCGTTTCTCCCTCGTCCGGACTCCGAATCAGTCGTCGTTTGATCCCAGACGCTCGTAGTCTCGTCCTCTTTCGTTTCATAACAAGCTTGCATGCTTCTTTGTCCATAAAGTGAGGTAGAAATCCATTCTTCTTCAGGTCATGCCCGAGTTTCCTCTCTCGAATCGTCAATTGATCTCTGATTGACTTGAAACTTGCGCCTATGCTTCACTTTATGTGCTAGGACCTGAAATGGGACAAAGGAACACAACCTAGCATAAAATAGGCCAAAGACGCAATAATTCAAGCTCAAACATCAAGAAACAAAGGGGAAAACATGTGCAAATACCGAGTCATCAAATCCCCCCACACTTAACTGTTTGCTTGTCCCCAAGCAAACCTAACTCAAACCAATGCAACTCTTCAGACCTCTATAGCAACAAACACCCCAGATCGTAGGTAGAGGACTTCCTAGATCATTTAGCAACTTACGAGGTCAACCGACACACAAGTCATCTCATAGCTTCTTCGGCGAGAGCACTAGTATCGAGTCGGCATCATGGCAAATAGTGAACAGAGGACAAATGAATTGTGGATGAAGAGATTCTCAAAAACAAAGGATCATGGACTCACATTTTTCAAGGTGCTCTATTTTCTTCTTGAAGATGGTTGGAACCCCTTTTCTTTCTGTTTTGCTTGTTTTCTGTTATTTTTTTTCCTCTTTTTTTTTTCTTTCAAGGGTCCCAACCTGCTCTTACCGGCCATGCCAGGAGCGGATGTCTCGAGCCTCGTGCGGGGGAAAGACATGTAAGGGGGCTGGAGGTAGTAGGTGGAAATTGGGAACGAATTCCCGTCTCCCCTTACACACTTTCGCCCTATTCGCACGGGAGACATTATTTTGAAGCACATTTTCGAGCACCTGTTAAACTCAAAACATGAAACAAGAGTCCATGACAGGTAGAGAATCCACAACACCACACAATTCAAGGGTCCTAAGATCACTAATTCACTCAATCAACCAACACAATATGAAGAAGAAATGAGACTTCTTAAATGCATCAACATCCTCCATAGTGCTACACTACCTCCCTAGGTTGCATATTACTATAAAGACTGTCAATTCAAAGCATACTGAGCAGGCAATTGCACGGAAACACGTACTTGGAGCCCTCAAATTTAAAAATTTGGACAGTGGACTAGGCTCCAAGCACACAAACAGATCTAATGCAGTCAAAAGATAAACATCCCCCCCCCACACTTAAGATCGACATTGCCCTCAATGGAGAAGAGGGAAAGAAAAGGGGAACGATGTTACCGGTATGGACGGACTGCAGGGGACTGGAAACGGGCCAGTCGGGGCAAGCACAGCCAAAGGGGAACAGAAGAGCTCAAACACGGTATGTTAGGTTCAATGGTCAGCCCAATAAAATATCATCCAAACCAAAAGAAAACAAACCAAACCCAAACCGGGTTACAATCCGACGCAAAACACAAGAAAGAAAATCAAACCGAGGTGGGGTTGCCTCCCCACAAGCGCTTCTTTACCGTCGTATTAGCTGGACGCCCATGGTGGATACTCAGGGCGGTGCAGGAACAGGTGCCTCCAAGAGCGGATCCACGTCGCTCTTGAGGTACAGCTTCAGGTTGTGGCCATGCACCCGACGGATGCGACCACCATCATCAGTCAGCTCGACCTGCCCATCTGGCAAGATGCAGGTGAGCGAGTACCCGGACGGCCAGGGTGGTCGTGGTGCAGGAGGTGGGACCAGCTCATAGTGGTCTCCACTCTTCTTCCGTGCAGGCTTAGCAACCTGCTGCTTCGGCCGCCACTCCTCCTTGAGCTTTTTGTTCGGAGGCGTGGCTGGATGGAGTGGCGGCGAAGGACTGATAGGAGGGTCCTGCAAAATGAGAGGAGCAGCAGGATACACGACAGGCTCGTGTACCTGATCAGACATAGCATGCACAGGCGTGACATCAATCATAGCACAGTGATCAAACTCAGTCACAGAAAAAGTAGCCTGTTCATTCCCAGCACGCAAGATCAGTTTTCCTTCATGCACATCAATAAGTGCCTTGGCGGTGGCAAGAAATGGCCTACCTAGATCAAAGTTACATCCACATCCTCATTTACATCCAGAATAACAAAATCAACAGGATATGTGAATGCACCAACATGAACAAGCAGATCCTCTATAACACCCCTAGGATGCACAATGGAACGGTCAGCGAGCTGAATGCTCATCCTAGTAGGGCTAAGTTCACCTAAGTCTAGCTTCTTAAACAACTTATATGGCATGACGTTTATGCTAGCACCTAGGTCGGCCAAGG
The DNA here is from genome assembly GCA_964030455.1 of Linum trigynum. NCBI lineage: Eukaryota > Viridiplantae > Streptophyta > Magnoliopsida > Malpighiales > Linaceae > Linum > Linum trigynum. The sequence continues at coordinate 21,273,860 of OZ034821.1, read as the reverse complement.
ACTTGCCTACATGCATGCTGCCAATAGTAAGAGGGATAGTAAAACTCCCTGGATCCTTGCGCTTCTCGGGCAGCTTGTTCTGCAGGATAGCAGAACACTCCTCGCTCAGCATCACTGTCGAGAGATCCCCAAGTTTCTTCTTGTTGGTGCAGATATCTTTCATGAACTTGGCATACTTGGGCATCTTCGACAGTGCCTCCATGAACGGTATGCTGATGTTGAGCTGCTTCAACATTGCCATGAACTTGGCAAACTCAGTCTCCAGCTTGTCCTTGTGTAGGCGAGTGGGGAAGGGAAGCTGGGGTACATGCTCCTTAACCACTGGTTGTGGCTTGGGAGCAGGGGCTTCCTTCTCCACCCGCACTTCTGCATTGTCGGCTGGAAGTGCTGAAGCAGGTAGTGGTTCCTCCTGTCTGGCCGGGGCAGGATCAGCAGATATCACCTTACCGCTCCTGGTAAAAATGGCATCCAGCTGCTGATGCTGGTGAGGATCTCGAGGATTAGGAACAGTGGTGGCAGGCAGAGTCCCCGGTGCCCTGGTGGTGCTCTGGCGGGCCAAGATGCCCACCTGGGTCTGCAGATCCTGCAAAATGGCACCCTGGTTCCGCTGACCTGCCTCCAGTGATGTGATAGCAGCCTGGGTGCTAGTCATGAATGAAGCTAGAATGTTTTCCAGCTTCGTCATCCTATCATCTGGGGCAGGAGCTGCTGCTGGCTCGGCAAACTGGCACTGGGGCTGCTGGGATGGCTGGCCCTGCCTAGGCTGGTAGGGCTGCTGCTGTGGGTCTGGCCCCTGGCGAGCCTGGAAGGGCTGCCTCTACTGAAAACCACCTGCTGGTGCTGGGAAACCAGGTGGTTTAGTGGTGTTGCTGCTCCAGGCGAAGTTGGGATGCTGGCGCCACCCCTCATTATATGTGCTACTGTATGGATCGAGGCGCCTCGCATTGGTGATGAAGGCTAACTGTTCCTGGGGTGTGGTAGACTCCCTCATAGCCTGGCAGTCCTCCACTAGGTGACTGGAGCTCTCACACCACTGGCACTGAGCAACTGGAGGTGTAGCCAAACCTCTGCCCGGAATCAGACTGTTGGGCTGCTTCAATGTCTGCACTAGCTCAGCTACCTGCTGCTCGAGCCCGGATCTGGTCTCCATGGCGTGCACACCACGGTCCCGGGACTGTCTGCCTCGGCTACCCTGTCCCCAAGAATGATCTCTGGCAGCCAAAGTACTGATCATCTGGTTCAGCTCGGGTGGAGTCTTGGTAAGAATATCCCCTCCTGGGCATAAAGACTCAATCACCCTCTGGCTATCTGGGGAGAGAGCGCTGTAGAAGTTCCCCACAGTGAAAGCATCACTAAAGCCATGGTGGGGGCACTGCCAGAAATAGCCCATGTACCGCTCCCAAGCATCACGAAGTGACTCATCTGGCTCCTGGCGGAAGTGAGTGATCTCCCGCTGAATCTCTGTAGTCTTCGATGCCGGATAGTACCTGTGCACGAACTTGTCCGCCAGATCGTCCCAAGAGGTGATGGACAATGGGGGCTGGGTCTCCAACCACCTCTTAGCATTCCCCGCCAGAGAATGGGGGAAGAGATGAAGGCGGATCGCATCATCCGGGACACCATTCAGCTTGAACCCGTTTGTCAGCTGCAGAAAACGGGAAAGATGCACCCTGGCCTCCTCATTCTTCAAGCCATGGAACTGGATAGAAGATGTAATGAGCTGAATCCAGCATGGCTTGATCTCGAAGTTGTTTGCTGGGATAGGCGGGTAGAGGATGACCGGGCGGATGTCAGCAATCCGCGGAGTGTAGTAGTACTCCAATGTGGGACCCGGCTGCGGTGGATGATGAACTCCATGGTCCTGGGGTATGGGGTTGTTCCCCAGGACCTGATTCACCGGGGGAAGCTGCTGTGGATTCCCCTGGTGTTGGTTGTAGTCTCCGTCCATCCCGTGCTCTTCTTCAGAATCGCTGCTCAGGTGGCCGTCTATGCGCTCTTCCGTAGCCAGTCTAGCTCCCTATTGTCTCCTGAGCTGGCGACAGGTGCGGTCAATCTCTGGATTCAACGGCAGTAAACCTCCCGACTGGCTACGGGTCATGCACTACCTGCACACACTCAAGCAACAAACCCATGAAGGCACAAGTGGGACAAAGAAAACAAAGCAAAAAGAAAAGAAAAGCTAAATTAACAGAAATCACTTTTCTTCAACAACCTAGCCGTCCCCGGCAACGGCGCCAAAAACTTGACTCGACTCTACTGTCACCCTAGGAATTGGCCAAGTGCAACCACTCCCTAAAGCGTAGTATAGCGGGTTTAGGTTTATATGTCAACCCGTGTCCTAGATATGATGACTACTCAGTGACTTCGTGTTATCTAGCAATGAAACTGGGATGCAAGTCTAAACTATCAAACTAACAAAGCAAGTAAACTGTTGTATTCAGGTTAAAGAGGTCACCCGGATATGGTTCCCCCTAGACTGCAGTTAAGCCGGATTGTAATTACCAAGTTCAGTTTCTATGATGGTTATACTGCGGAAGGTTCTTAAACAGCCTGAAGTCTCGACTAAAGGTCTTCAGACCCTCTCAATCTGACTCTCTAGCGGGCGACTAACCTCCACCGGAGTCGACAGATTGAGGCCCTAAGAACAAAACCTCCACTACCGGAGTAAATCCGGTACAGAATAGTGAGTTGGCTCCTCGACTAAAGTCACCAACTCCCTACCTTCAATCAAGGATACTCTATTAACCTAGGCAGATATTCTCATTCTAGGTTAAAGCAGAAACAACAGGAATTTGATCAGGATTCAAGTCATTCAATCATTCAAACCTCAATCGAATATAATCAAATCATAGAATCAGTACTTGGGTTCATACAATCAAAGCCTAACATACAAATCTAGGGTTCTCCATACCCAGATGAATGGGAGAACTACTCCATAGAGAAGAAAGCAAAAGCAGAATCAGACACGGAATTCATACTGCGAAGGATGGATTCCTGCTTCTGGACGTTGATCGGCACTTCTCCAAGCTCAAGCTGGCCTCCAATGGTGTTGAAGATCAATCTAGGGCACTTGGGAACTCTTGCTCGTCACTTTCTCTCTCTAGGAACTGATCTCTCTCTCAAAAACTCCAATCCCCACTCTTTGGTTCGGAATTTGGCTTAAAACCAGGAAATCCCGACTCGCACGGCCAGGGAGCACGGCCGTGCATATCACCATTCTGGCCGTGCAACTCAAAACGCAGCGTGTCATTTAGTCGAACTTCAGACCTCTCGCACGGCCAGGATGCACGGTCGTGCGAGCTTCAGGGGTTGCCCGTGCGTGTCCTCGGCATAAGGCGCACGGCCATATTGCTCACGTGCACGGCCGTGCAGCCTCCCTGGTCTGCCCGTGCAGCTTGCTCAGCCTTTGTTTAATGCTTCGTTTCTCCCTCGTCCGGACTCTGAATCAGTCGTCGTTTGATCCCAGACGCTCGTAGTCTCGTCCTCTTTCGTTTCATAACAAGCTTGCATGCTTCTTTGTCCATAAAGTGAGGTAGAAATCCATTCTTCTTCAGGTCATGCCCGAGTTTCCTCTCTCGAATCGTCAATTGATCTCTGATTGACTTGAAACTTGCGCCTATGCTTCACTTTATGTGCTAGGACCTGAAATGGGACAAAGGAACACAACCTAGCATAAAATAGGCCAAAGACGCAATAATTCAAGCTCAAACATCAAGAAACAAAGGGGAAAACATGTGCAAATACCGAGTCATCAACCCCACTGGTCGAGAGTGAGCGATTCATTTCCTAGTTCTTTACACTCTTTACCCAGTGAGGACCTAGATGGCTCGGTCTTGATTCTGATGTCTTGAGTTTTATGCATGAGTTGACTGTCTTGAGTAAGTGGTTGAGTCAAGTCTAGGTTGGTTGATGAACAGAAGGGAGACTTCTCCTTTACTCGATTTTGCTGCACTCGAATGTCTTCTGTGGTGGTTGTCCAGGTTGCTATTGAGGTTGTTCATGTGTTGATGTTTGAAAACCAATATGATTCACGTGTTCTGTGCCTATATGATTTGTCCCCAAGGTTGGTATGATTGAAATATGTAAGCTTACCTTGTGTCTGACTTGGTTTGCTTGGGGACAAGCAAATGGTTAAGTGTGGGGGAGTTTGATAAGCCGTTAATTGCACATGTTTTTACCCTTATTCTGGAGCCGTTTGAGGTGTTGATTCTCGTGTTTTAGGCCGATTTCACGCTAGGTTGTGCTTGTTTGTGATATTTCATGTCCTAGTAAGTGAATGAAGGTTTAGGAGCGAGTTCGGGGTCGATTGGACGAAGATCGGACGCGAAGCGAGTCGCTGAGGAAGCCACACGGGCACACACAGAACCCACACGGCCGTGCAAGTGACCAATGTGGCCGTGTGGGATTGTGCGAGCCTTCACACGGGCACAAATAAATCTCACACGGCCGTGTGCAGGAGTAATTTGGGCGTGTGGAATTCTGCGAGGCTTCACACGGGCAGGCTGGGCATTCCACACGGCTGTGTGCCCCTGGCCATGTAGGAAGCCTGAAACCCACATAATCGGAACGCGGCGTTTTGACCTCACACGGGCAACTGGGTATGCCACACGACCGTGTGGCCTGCCCGTGTGAGTCGGGAATTTCTGGTTTTTATCCAATTTCGGGCCACAAGTGAGAGAACCGGATTTTCAAAGCAAAAACAGAGCCCTAGAGAGAGAAAGTGCGAAGAACACATCCTAGAAGCTATCTTGGAGCTGGGTTTCATCAAATCGAGCTTGGAGATCGTCATAGGAGTGGAAATCATCATCCCAGAGCATATTCTTCCCATTGTTATGAGTATGACTGCTTTGTATTCTGTTTTCCTCTCTCTCTCTATGGAGTAGAACCCTTCTCTCACTTGGGTATGAAGAACCCTAGTTCCATGTGTTAGGGATTCGATTGTAATGACTTGGGATGATTATACTGTTTGGTTTTAATCGAATGATGCATGTTTTAGTGAATTGATTGAAGTCTGATCAGCTTTTCTTGATTTCTGCTGCAACCTGAGATAAATAGAATCTGATTAGGTTGTTAGAGCCTCATCATTCGGTAGTAGGAGATTGGCTATACGAGAGTTAGCCAGTTTACTGCTTTGTACTGGAATCCAATTCCAGTAGTGGAGTTTTGTGCTTATTACTTCAGCTTTCTATCCCGGTGAAGACTAGTCGTCTGCCGGGTAGTTAGACTGAGAGGGCTTGGTGAGCTTAAGAGATTCCAAGCTACTATCGGATCTTCTGCAGTCTAATCAACAGTAAATCAACCCAGGGTAATTACAATTGAGACCTAACTAAGGAGCTAGGGGGACTCATTCCCGAGTGACTCTTCTTTGCTTGAGAAAACCGTACCAATTCCTGCTTTCTTTCTGCTTTTGCTTAGAACAACAATCCCTAACTTAGTTGGCTAGATAATAGATAATCACGGAATAAGCAGTAGATCTAGACCCCGGGTTGATAATAGAACTTGCACTTTACTGCATTCCGGATTGCGATTATACTTTGTCGCAGTTTGGTGTTGTGTTTTGGCGTGTGAGAGACCCCCTTTCCCCATACTTATTTGCTGTAGCAATGGAGGTTTTTTCGTGCCTCTTAGACTTGGAAGCTGAAATGGGCAGGTTCCCCTACCATCCTATGTGTAAGAGAATAGGCCTGACTCATTTATGTTTTGCTGACGATTTGTTGGTATTCTCTGATGGGTCCAACTATGGGATTCAGAGTGTTCAAAGGGTCTTGAGTGAGTTCCACAAGCTATTAGGGCTTCAATCCAATCCAAGCAAGTGTGAAATATTTTTTGGAGGTTTGGAAAAGGGGGAGATGGTAGTCAGAGCTAATAGATATGGGTATCAGCTTGGGGGGTTTCCAGTTCGATATCTTGGGGTTCCTCTTGTGGCTGGCAAGTTGACAGTAAATGCATGCAAACCTTTAATCGATAAAATCACAAAAAGGGTGCAGGGCTGGAAGGCAAAGTCCCTGAGCTATGCAGTTAGAGTGGAACTGGTTGGGTCAGTACTTTACAGCATATCACAATACTGGATGAGTGTTTTTATGCTTCCCAAGGTGGTTATTCAGGAGGTTGAGAGAATTTGTAGTAATTTCCTCTGGTCAGTTGGTCCTGGTCTCAAACTTAGAGCTAAGATGGCATGGAAGTACTTGGCAATCCCAAAAAAAATAAGGAGGTCAGGGTCTGAGGGACCTGGTTTCCTAGAATTATGCTTGTGTTTACAGGCAGATTTGGGCGGTTATGATGCAACAAGGATCACTGTGGGTTGCTTGGGTCAAAGCCTACAAGTTGAAAGGCAGGGACTTCTGGAATGTCAATATTAGTGGATCATGGAACTGGGGGAGGTTGCTGAGAATTAGAAACAAGATCCCCAACCTATTTAGTTGGAAGGAAGGAGTGATGCACATGATAAACCAATGAAGAGATACTCCATTAAGATGATATGGGAATCTGTTAGAACAGAACACAGTAGAGTAAGCTGGTATAAGCTTATTTGGAAGGGACTCTCTATCCCTAGAAATAGATTCCTAACGTGGTTTATTATACACAATAAAATCCAAACTAAAGACAAGATGAAGAAATGGGGATTTGTAGGTTCTGATTACTGCTTCCTCTGTGATCATGCAGGAGAGACAAGGGACCATCTGTTCTCTATCTGTCCCTACTATTCTGATGTTCATCAGCAGTTGCTGGGGAGATTTTGTTCTTTCTTTCCTCAGAGCTGGGAGGAGAATCTAAGTTGGGCTACACAAAAGCTTGGTGCAAAGACAGTGGTTGCAATGCATGGGAGACTGATTTGGCAGTCTATGGTGAGCCATGTGTGGAGAGAGCGATGTAGGAGGGCTTTTGGTGATCAGAAGCGGTCTCTTGAGGCTTTGGTTCAGCTGATAAAAAGCGAAGTTTGTGTGTTGGTGAAGGATCCTAAAGAGTTGGCGAGTTTCTGGGCTTCTGGTACCTAGTTCTTCAGGTCTCTTACCCCCGAGTAAAGTGCTTCCATAGGTAGTAGGTTGGTTTTGTTTGGTTTGATAGCTCTATAGGTGAATTATTGTGTTTTACCTTTTCTTCTGTTCCCATTTTTCCCTAGCTGGCAAGGGTGTTGCCAGCACTGCTTTTTGATGGAATGAAAGTATATCGATTCATAAAAAAAAAGAATTTTTACGTGGAAAAGTACTATTAAAAACTACTACTAGTTTTAAAAAACTACTACTACTTAAATGGGTTAATACCTTATTTTAGCCCGAACTATGATCATATAATCAACTTTGGCACGTAGTTTCAGAAATTAACATCTTGGCCTCAACAAAGCAGCATATAGACTAAATTAACCCGACACATGCTTTGACTGTCAATTTAGATGGTCAACACCATTGACCGTTAATCTTATTGCTATTAATTTAGTTAGTATGGTGCTAACCCTATAGCAACTAATCCCATTCCCCACAACTATTGTCCCTAATTCTCTCTCTACCTCTCCCTGCAAATCGCCGTTCCCCCTCCCCTTCACCTATACGTGTTACGCGTATGGGCTTTAAGCCCAAGCGGAAGCAGGCCTCGCGCCCCAAATAACCCTAACGCAAACTATTGGACGAAAATGATTGTTGGATTTGAAAAATTGGGGGTCAGGATAGGAACTTGTCCACGGCCGTTTAGTATAAATAATTCCTGCTAGGGTTTCTAGTTTCTCATCGCCTTTGAGAGAACGGAGCGAGCTCTTTCTATGCCGTCTCTGTTCCGTTGCGGGCGTAAATCAGGGAGACGTTCTCTGTTACTCCTTTCCTTCTCATGATTTTGAGGCTTCTCCTTCCTCAGAATCGTAGTTGAAAGGACTCGTACATTCACTCCATCCTTATTTCCTCGCATCTGAATCCGAAAATGCTTTCTTTTTTGCTTTGATTTGCAGTCGTGGTTGTTTGTTGTGACGGCCGATCCAAATGGGATCTCACTATTTTGCGTATGAGAGCCCAATTTCACCCGGCCTAGAGTTGATATTCAAGGGCAGCTCTCGTGATATTTTCGCGTTGTTAAATTGTCGTCGTTAAAATTCAGGGAAACTGCCCTAAATTTTTTGATTGATAACTAATCATATCTGAATCTGCTGATAGAGTTCTTACTGGCTTACTCTTTAACCCACCCAGAGGGTTAGGATTGCCGATCAAGAAATCTTGTTAAATGCTTGTCACCAAAACCCCAAGGGTTATAAAGGAAAAGACTTTCAGATGTATGATGCATCCGAAGAGATTCTTACCAACTATTTTCAGGGCTGCCAGCCAAAGTTGCTCTCCTGTTCTGTCAAGTTGAAGCTTATTACTCCAGTTTTGGATGGTAACACAGCATTGGATATCTTTCCACTTCGATTCAAGATTGTTAAGGAAGAAAGCGTCTTTTTTCGAATTTCTTGTTGATTTCGGGGTCTGAGAAGAAAAGAGATAAGATTCATTGGGAGTTGGTTTCTTTCCCGGAAGAGGGTGGTTAAGGATTTAAAGGCTTGAGAAGTTGGAATACTGGTTGCCTGTCGCGCCATATCTGGCCGGTTCTGCAGAGAGTCCCTTTGTATAGCTTGGTTAAGAAAGTATTGGTTACGTTCTCAAGCATTTGGGAGGTCAAAACTCCAGGATCTTGGGCTTGGAATTAAGTTCTGAAACCAAAGCAATTGGCAGCTTGTTCTATTCAAAAGTCCTAGCATGGGGTTCAGTAGGACCGAGTGTTAATGCCAACTTTCTCAGTAAAGAAAGTATGGAACCATCATTCAAAAGTCTTTATTTACATGGATCATCCAGTTGTGCAGGATAGCAGATTTTAGAAGCTTGTGAAATGGGTTGTTGAGATTGATATGATATGCCAGTTTCCTTTGTCTTGCCATGAATGGAGGGATCATAATTTTATTTAGTCCTATTTTCTGCAACTTGTACAGTGGTTTCCCCTTCAGATTGGGCTTTTGTTCTTGCTGGAGGTTGAGCAGAGCTCTGTAGTCTGTTCACATATTTAGGAGTTGTGAAGTACGAAGATTGCTTTGGTGGTGAGTGAGGCACGGAGGAAGAGTCGCCGAAGATAATGTGGGAAGAAGATGCTTTTGATTCCAGAATTGATTTTGAAGATGAAAGAGTTATTGGAGTGGCTGTGGCTACCAGATCTCTCTGTTTTCATACTAGATGTTTGTGGGATGACATGACAGTATGAAAGTAGTTAGGCTAGCTCCAACCCATGGTGTCAAATTGCTATAAAGCCATATTTGGCTTTTTTTCTTCCTCCAACCCACAAAAAAATTGGAAGCCAAAAATGGGTATTGGGTTTTTGGAAGGGAAATATGGCTGGGTTTTGGGGTGGGGAGTGATATTTGGCTGCCAAAAAGTGGATAACAGGTCAGCTGGAAGGAGAAGGCGCCTTCCCCCGCGCGCGTGCGCCCCAGGCGCGCGTCCGGCGCCTTCTCCTTCCAGCTGACCTGTTTTCCCTTTTTTTTTTTTTTTTTTTTCTTTTAACTTTTGTTGGTTGGGAATTTGGGGAGCCAATTTGTTTTGGATTTTTTTTCTCTATTCTCATTGGTGGTTTGTGATTCAATTTGAAATATAAATTTGAAATAATTGATGTAGTGACGAAAAAACGGTCATATTTTAACGGCCATATTTTTTCTTATATATTACAGCACTCTTCATAGATTTCTCTTCACTCATTCTCAGAGCATAAATCGCATTCTCTCAAAATTCAATTGTTATCGTCTCTCAAAATAGGAATATGACAGGCAAGAGAGGACCTAATTGGCGTCCGAATGAAGATGAAATCTTGTGCAGAGCTTGGGTGTCGATATCAGAAGATGGAGCGGTTGGCACCAACCAGAAGTATACAAGGTTGTGGGAAAGAGTGGCGGCAGAACATCAAAAATGGGATCCTACTACAATTCGTACTGCTGTTGCAATGGAATCCCGAATGAGGATTATTTGCTATCACTGCAATGCTTGGAAGGGAGTTTTGCAAAGAGCACAAAGGCATCAATCGAGTGGCACGAACCAGTTTGATGTGGTATTCTTTCGGACCCTCAACTTGTGTATTTTCTTATTTTTATATGTGTCAATATAAACTTCTCTAACCCATGTATTACATATTTTATTAGGAAAAGGAGGCAAGAGCAATATATAAGCAAGAGAATGGGAACAAGGCTTTTGATTTTGAGCATTGTTTCGAAATTCTCCGAAATTGTCCAAAGTGGTACTCCAATCCTGACCTGCTTGTTAGTCCCATTCCACCTATGGGGCAAGGTTCCCAAAGTTCTACAACAGGTTTTGGTTCTCAATCATCTCCCGTGGAAGGCCTTGATGACTTACCAGATGAAGGAGCTACGCCTTTCGTGTTGACTCGCCCTGAAGGACGCGACAAACAAAAGGCAGCAAAGAAGAAAGGTAAGGTAGTTGCTGAATCGTCAGACATATACACTACTCAACTGCTAGAGTTTGGTAATGATATGAGAGAGAGGCAAAAGTCTAGGATGGAGTACGAAAACAGAAAAATGAATGTTCAAGAGAGGAGACTAGAGCAGGAGAAAGAGGAATGGGCATACAAGAGGCAAGTGAGGGAGCGTGAAGCGGAAAAGTGGGCTGTGGAGAAGAAAGAGAGGGAAGCTGCAATACTTCAACAAAATGTAGCTATTCTGGAGAAGGATTTGTCAAAGATGACACCAAGAAAGAAGAGATTTTAGAGGCGTAAACAAAATGACATTTATGGGTACGATCAAGATGATCCCAACTCTTATCCAAGTGATGGCGGAGATGGAGATGGCGATGCAAGTGGTGGAGGAGATGGCGATGAAAGTGTTGGAGGAGATGGCGATTACTTTCCTGTCATGGATTATTAATTAGAAGAAAATCCTATTTGTACTCTATTGCCTTTACATCTTTAATGTGTTGTGTGTTCTCTTTCAACTTTGTTATTTTCATGTGTCATGTGTACTCTTTGAACTTTGAGCAATTCCATGTGTAATAAAAACAAGTGTTATTGAAAGTTTGAAATACAAACAACCAAGCAACATGAAATAAAATCACACACTGAAACTTGAAATACAAACAACCAAGCAACATGAAGTAAAACAATGCTAGATATTGCCGTGCAAATTCCAAAGATGCTCAACCAAGTCATTTCTAAGCGCATGATGTGTTGTAGATGAGCGAAGCCTGTTATTTCTAGCCAAGTAATCAATTAGAGTTGATTGGTGTCGGTTGATTGGTTCAGGTTGTGCATGGACCTCATAATCAAGGTCATCATCCATCTCGTCATCAGAATCAACCTGCTCATCCTCGATTATCATGTTGTGTAATATAATGCACGTCAGCATTATATTGTTAAGTGTGACAACATCCCAAGCTCTTGCAGGGCCACGAACAATTGCCCATCTTGTTTGGAGGATTCCAAATGCCCGTTCCACATCTTTGCGGTGTGCTTCTTGATGTTGAGCAAACAAAGCCTCTTTGTTTGACCTTGGATTGCTGAAGGTCTTCACTAAAGTCGACCATGAGGGATAAATACCGTCAGCCAAATAATAACATTGATCATAAGCATGACCATTTACCTCAAATCGTACATGTGGAGCGCTTCCATTGACGATACGATCAAACACTGGTGACATCCCCAGAACATTTATATCGTTGTTCGATCCAGGTGTCCCAAAGAAAGCATGCCATATCCATGTGTTATAGGAGGCCACCGCCTCCAGAATGATTGTTGGCCTATGCATGTGGCCGGTGTATTGTCCTGCCCAACCACTTGGACAATTCCTCCATTCCCAATGCATGCAGTCAATTGATCCAATCATTCCAGGAAAGCCACGACTTGAGGCTTTACGGAGTAAGATCCTTAAATCAGCAGGAGTAGGTGCGCGAAGGTATGTGGCCCCGTACATGTTGATAATGTTGTTGCAAAACTTTCTGAAGACCTCCATCAAGGTGCTCTCACCCATACGAACATACTCATCAAGTTGATCAGCTGGAGAACCATATGCTAGCATGCGCATCGCACCAGTAAGCTTCTGCTCTGGAGATAGTGACAATTGACCAAAGCTATCACGCCTTAGAGCAAATGAGGGGTCAAACCTCACAATGTCGCCCATAATGCGATGGAATAATCTTGGCTGCATCCGATAGCGCCTTCTGAATATGCGAGCATTGTATACTGGATTTGGATCGAAGTAATCCCTCATAAGACGTCGATTACATTCGACCCTCTCACGATCAATGTGACGTCGGCTTGTAGTTTGACGGCGACTTGATGCACCTTCAGCCAGCCTCCGACCGATCAAACTCAAACGTAGGTGGTGAAACCTTTCGTACTCTTCGTTTTCTTCTTCTCCAGACGATGAGCTATCTGAGATACTCATGATGAATGTGTTTGTTTTAGAAATGGGAAGAAGTTTTAGTTGAGTTGATGAAAATGAAGAACTGTCATTTATAAAGACATTTGGTGCAAAAAATGACAAAAAAACGGTCGTAAAGTAACGGATACAAAAAAACGGTCATATTTGGAGTGGTCCCGAAGTTTTAACGGTAATATTTTAACGACTACTTTTTTAAAAAAAAAATTATCTCAGAATTTAAAAAAAATTACATCGAAAAATTTGTATTCAAAACTAATAACGAGTTATGAAAATATTAAAGTGAAATATAAAAATTAGAGGTCAAATAAGTATGGTTTATTGAAATAAATTGAAAAATGGAAATGGGAAGCTAAATTTAGCTTTTTATAGGGTTGGAGTGAAAAGTGGGTTTGGGGAGCTAAAAAGCCATATTTGGCCATTTGGGGAGCTAAATTCCCCTTTCAGGGTTGGAGTTAGTCTTAGTGAATTTGTTATTTGGAGAATTTTGTCTTCCCCTTTTGTTGTAACCTTTAATTTGTTTTGGTAGGGTTGTTTTCTGGTCTGGTTGTATGCTGGAAGTTGGTAGATTGCCTTTTCGTTAAAAAAAAAAACCTTTTGGTTGAATGTTTAAAGAAGCCAGAAAATTACGGGATTTTTCGAATATATCACTTTTAAAAAAAAATTACAAAACTAGCACCCATATAAAAAAAATTACAAAATTAGCACCAATTTTTTTGGAACGCACCCCTAAGATGCTTTTTAAAGGTAAAATGCACCGGAAAGATGTGTTCTACATATAAAACGCATCAGAGGGGTGCGTTCCACATAACAAATCGCACTAGGTCAGTGCGATTTAGTGCTGCTTCGGAAAGATGTGTTCTACATATAAAACGCATCAGAGAGGTCTTCAAGATCGTTGGATGGAGGGACGATCGGGCTGCTCAACGCTTGCCAGCGGAGCGATCCGCGCCGAGGATTCCAGATCGCTTGCCAACGGAGCAATCCGCGCCCAAGGAAGCACAAATCGCATCGGAAGGGAGCAATCCACGCCTAGGGAAGCGCAAATCGCATCGGAAGGGAGTGATCCGCGCGAGGGCAAAATTACCCGATCGCCCCTGGAGGGTGCGATCTGATGGGTATAAATACCCCCCCCCCCTTCCCCTCTCATTTCTTCACACCACAACCCATTCTTCCTTCTCTCTCTAAACCCTCCCCCTCCCAAAAGCCTAGGAAATAGTGGTCTGTTGGTTGCGGCTAAGTCCGATCTGCCATCAGAAAACATTTCTTAGGTTTTTTCCTCAAAACCCGCCGAGCCGAGCCGAAGCTCTGTCCGAATTGCGCCGAAAAAATGGCCGATTGGTGGCAAGGAGAAGGAGTTTATGTTGATGAATTTCAAGCGGTACGTACTCATTATTCTGGTTTAATTTTTGTTGTTGTTATAAGCTTTTTAATTAATCTATGTACTAACCTCGTTGTTATTTTCTCGTAGGTTGGGGAGGACGTGGATATATACAACCAACGGTATTATCTCGAGCAAGGACCGTTGGATCCAACCGACTTGTACGACCAACCCAACCATCGGTCAAGGGATGTTTGGAACGCTCACCCGGTACATACAATTCTTTACCATTTGTCCTTCTTTTATTTTGTTAATGTATTTAGTGGAATATAAAATAAATTTATGTTCAATTTTTAATCGTGTTGGTTGTTTTCAATAATTTAATCGAATACATAGCGCCACTTACTTCGACTCTTTATAAAGAGATGCACGTCTAAGGAAATGGAGTTTTAAGCGATTATCATATCCTCCAATTCCCTGGGAAAATCGGGTATTAAGAGATCTTCAGATCCCCCTTTTTCTGTCAAAAAGACTGCGTTTCTAAGAAGATGTATACCTCTTCTAAGAGTCTAACGAGTGTTGCTTTGTATTCGATTAAATTATTTAAAACAACCAACACGATTAAATAATTTACCAAACAACCCTTACGATTTATTTGATGTGTACAAAAGGAATTTTATTAATTTCAAACATTTGAATATGTATGTTTCTCTTTAAATTATGATTCATTAACAATGTCATTTAATTTAGTTAATTTAGTATGTTTATTTTACGATAATATGTATGTATCTCTTTAAATTATTATTCATTTAGAATGTTATTATGTTAATTAATTTAGGATGTTTGTTTTATGATAATGTGTATGTATCTCTTTAAATTATTATTAATTTAGAATGCTATTATGTTAATTATATGAAATGTCTTTTTATGATAATAAAATTATGCTTGAAGTTAAATAATTTAATTTAATTAATTTAGGTATAAGGAATAAACCCTTACTAATATATAATAATTAACGTGTAATTTTTCCCTAGGAGGCACAAACAATAATCCGCTACAGGGGTACGACCAATGTGCTCCCATTCCACCCAGCTATCTTGCCCTTTCTCAAAAGGGCACGGTTGGACTCGATTAGGCATTTTAACGGCATCGAAGTTGATCGCCAACTCATCACCGCCCTAGTTGAGAGATGGAGAAAGGAGACCCATTGCTTCAACTTTAGAGAAGGAGAGGCCACCATCACGCTAAAGGATGTCGCCATCCTAACCCATCTCCCCATCGACGGCAAACCGGTGTGCGTGAGTGATCATCCCCCCGATGATTGTGACGGTATGCCCGGTTGGGTTCATTTCATCTGTAGTGTTTTGGGAGTAAAAGTACCAGTGAAGGGGTGCGTTGATGCGACCGATCGCATGCCACCAATGAGGAAACACCAAGTGTCAATTACTTGGTTGACGAAGTACTTTAGAGACCATTACGAGAGTCATCCCCTAACTGAGGAAAGTCCGAAGGATGAGAAGGAGAGATATGCTCGGGTCTATCTCATTGGCATGATCGGAGGAGTGTTCTTCTCCAAAAAAGCAAGCAATCTCCTTAGTTGTGGATGGCTTAGGATCATCCTCGGTAGTTGGGAGGAGATGGGGGAGTATAGTTGGGCATCCGCTTGCCTAGCTAATATCTACCACAACTTGTGCAATGCCTCTCTAAAAGCTGTGAGGGAGGTCGGCGGCGCAATGTTCATCGTCCAATTTTGGACTTGGGAGCATATGCCATGGATTGCACCAGTACAACGTCCCGACAGGGATTGGCCAATCGATCATCCCCTAAGAGGGGAAGCTTATGGTACAAGGTAAACTTCTCATACCCATCATGTTTTTTCTTGGTTGATTTTCCCTTGTGTTTTAGCTTATTGTAATTTTGATTATTGTTTTATTAATAAGGTGGCTCGGACACACAACTTGTGACAACCTTGCCCAACACAAATTGGATGAGTATCGGAGGAGGTTTGAGCGACTTTGGGAAGGAGAGGTAACTTCTATACTTCGATCCATTTATACCTTTTTACCATGGAAGACATGTATTTTTCCAATTCTTACTATCTTAATTTACTCATTTTGCGCGTGTAGATCATCTTTGATCCATACCCGACTTTTCAAAAAAAAGATCCATACCCGGAGAACATCGTTCATTGGCATCTCCAGCAATTCGCCGAGCATATCGGCCAATGGTGCACGAGGGTCCCTCTAATTTGTTTTGGGACCATGGAGTGGCACTTGCCGGATCGGTGCCTCCGTCAGTTTGGTCGGGAGCAGTGCATTCCGTTGGAGGTCCCTGATAGTCAAAAGGCCTTCCATGGTCGAGATGGGCGGCAAGGTACTCGAGATTGGCCCTTGAAGCTGGAGAAATTCATCAACATGTGGGCGAACCGACAAATGCAAGATATTGTCACTCCATCAGCAGTGGGTCGAATGGGGTATCATGACCCATACTTGGATCGTTATCGGCAAACATCGGTCCGTTACATGACTCCGGAGGGTGCTGCCGATGGTGCATTAGTAAGTATATTCCACTCTACATAATTAAATGTATTGTTTTGGTTCCTAAATTGTTTCCTAACTTATTGTTTTGTGATTTAGGCTGACGGGATTGAGCGGATTAAAGACATGACCACCGGGAGAATGGAGCTGGGAAATGAAGATGTGAGCTTCATCAGGAGGATGGCAAACAGTCTTCTTGGCTGTATCAGAGCTCAGGGTCGGGATCATCGTAGATATCCGCCGATGCCCGCACCCCCGCCACCTCCGGTACAAGTTGATGTCCCCGATCCCCCACCACCATACGAGAGGAAGCCAAGCAAGAGGGTCCGGGAAAGGCCCAACGTGCCCGAAGTCACGCCATATCCCGGGTGGAAACTGCCGCCCCCATTGGTTGCTCCCCAAGGTGTCGGCCCGAGATCCCCCCAAGTTGGCGGCCCGAGTTCTCCCCAAGGTGGCGGCCCGAGTTCTCCCCAAGGTGCCGGCCCGAGTTCCACCCAAACTCCCCACCAAGGCTCGTACTATGATCCCGCTCGACCTACCATCAAACCCCTCCGAGTCCCACCCCGATCTCATACAACGATCCCCGCCATGGAGCATACTACGATTACCGCCCGATCTACCCCCCATCGCCCCACCAAGGAGGTTACTACGATTACCGCCCGGTCTACCCCCCATCTCCCCGCCATACATCATCGGGTACTTGGCATGATGGTTCCTCCACGACGGCCCACCACGATTTTACGCCATGGATTCACCCTCATCAGCAGTGGCCTCCTACTCCTCACCGTACTTCCGTGGATGTCCCCCGCTCGACCCCGGAAGTGCCGATTCCCCGCCGACACAGCACCGACGAGCGCCAAACTACCTCGGCCCGAGTTCGAAACTTGCCACCGCAACCACCTGTTGATACTCCCGTCGATCGTCGTACAAGGAGCAAGAAAACCGTGGGTTCCGGTGAAGCTCGTGGACTTCCTTGAGTTATATTTGAGAGTTGAATTTAATTTCTATGTAATTTGAACTATTCCTATTATCTTAGTTTATCGAATTGATTGTTGTTTCAATTTGGTTTTATTTCTATCCCCTTGGAACTATGCCTTTTATCTTTATGTAATCCCAATTAGTTCAATCAACAATACAGTGGAGAGAAGAGATTGGATTGAAAATTCTGGGTTCTAACCCAAATTCGAGCCAATGAACGATAAAAGCAACAATACACATTTCGTTCAATCAACAATACACAATTACTTGCAAAGTAAGAGTCTCAACTAGCTTGAAAAAAAATGATAAAATCAAACTATGTCGCATTAGCTAAGTCCAGCACATCAGGACCCGGATTTTGCGGACCAATCGGGCCTGGACATCTTCGTTTATCATGTCCTGGAACTTTGCATATTGAACATCGTCTTGGGCCTCGTGGTGGTCTTCCACTTTGATCCATTTCGTTCTGAATTCTCTTTTTCCTCGGGCGACTCGGTTCACGCCTCTGTCCGAACGGCGGGATGATCAATTTTCCTTCGTACATCGGCCAATAAACTTCATCAGGAAATGCACGGAAACTCCGTCCATAGGTGTTTTTGAGTGAGTCGATATTGAAGAACGGACTAACGAAGTGACGGGGGTCTTTGCTCCTGTTTTTAATTACGACCATTGCATGAGAACAAGGCCACCCTCTCGCTTGATATTTCTGGCATGAGCACTCACCAACTTTTGTCCTGAAATTGACCAAAACTTCATGGCGGTGGCCCCCCCGTCTACCGTCCTCCCGATGCCCGGTCGTCACGCTATACTCGCCATTTGCCCGATTCATAACGGTTACACTATGTCGACTGCTCTTGCGATTGTCATTCTCCATTACTTCCATGACTTTATAGGCATGGACCTTACGCTGTGCCTCGTTCGTCCATGCCCAGTGGAGTCGGTTGACGAACCATGCATTCGTTTTCCAAAAAGTCATCTCCACAATGGCAGAGATTGGCAGTGCACGAACGGCCTTGTAGACAGAGTTGGTACTCTCACCTGAGTTCGTTGTGGCAATACCCCATCTTGTCCCTCCATCTTTATGAAATGTCCACATGGATAGGTCATGTCCATCCAGCCACTGTGCCCCTTCAGGGCATAACTCGCGCAACTTCTGCATCTTCTCCAGAAATTTTTTTCTCTTGGTAGGCAACCGCTGAGGAAGACACAGAAAAGTAGTATGTTAGACAATTTTCGGCAATTTAGTACAAATTCGAACAGCCCGGAGTTACTCTCGTTAGACTCTTAGGAGAGGTATACATCTCCTTAGAAACACAGCCTGTTTGACAGAAAAAGGGGGGATCCGAAGATCGCTTAAAACCCGATTTTCCCAGGAAATGGGAGGATCATGATAATCGCTTAAGACCCCATTTTCTTAGGCATGCATCACTTTAGAAAGAGTCTAACCAGTGCACCACTCGCCAAATGTACTAAGATATTGTAATTGGAACTAAATTATACGGCTAATTACAAACTTACCAATCCACCACAAATTATCAGCAAGCTTCTTCTGCTTGAAATGATGGTTCCTGTTGCTCTTGAAGTGTCGTATGCACCACCTTTGGGACCACTTCCAGGCTGGATCTAAACCAAAGATGGCAGCTCTAATGCCGGCGTGCCGATCAAAGATTATTGTCAGGTTCGTCCTCCTAGTACAATGGAGTTGAATTTGCCGGAAAAACCATCCATAGCTATCATCATTCTCTCCCTCAACGATGGCGAAGGCTAAAGGAAAGACTTGTCTGTTTGCATCCGCCCCACTGGCAATCAGGAGAGTGCCCTTGTACTTGCCGGTAAGGAATGTTCCATCCACTTGGATGACAGGGGCACAGAAGCCAAAACCATCAATACATGGCTTGAATGCCCAAAAAAGTCGTCTGAAATGACTTGAATCGGATTATCAGCCGCTACGACTGGTAATCGGGGGTCTCGTTGCCCGGTTAGCGAGTGGGGTCCAGGGGCAACGACCCGGTGGGGGTGCGGGGGCAACGCCCCTGGCCCACGATGTATGGGCTCAATGTTATTTGGGTTGGGGTTCTGGGCCTGGTATGTAACCGTTTCCTTTGCCAGATTGGATTAGGTTTAGACCCACATGGAGAAGTACTATAAATACTTCTCATACTCCTCTGTAATCTGTAATCTTCTCAATATAGTGAAACTGGCTTTCTCTCGCCCGTGGACGTAGCTAACACACATCGTGTTAGTGAACCACGTAAATCGTGTGTCGTGTTTTCGATTCTCGCTTTCGTATTCTTGCTTTGTCGATTCCTGCGATTTCCCGATCCGTAGCAGCGCGTTTATAACAAGTGGTATCAGAGCCGCGGCTGGAAATCAGGCTAGGGTTTTCGATTCAGAAGAATGACGTCGGTGAACATGAAGATCGAAAAGTTCACGGGGAAGAACAGCTTCGCTATATGGCAGATCAAGATGCAGGCTTTATTAAAACAGCAAGGGCTGTGGGGGTCGCTGTCTGCGAAACAGAAGAAGGCAGCGGTCGATGACGATGAGTGGAACACCCTGGAGGAGAAGGCCCACTCGACCATCATGCTATCGTTGTCTGATGACGTCATCATTGAAGTCGCTGTTGAGAAGACTGCCGCGGGCTTGTGGTTGAAACTAGAGAGTCTGTACATGTAGAAATCTGTATAGACTGAATTCTATTGAATGGACTGTTTCTCTCTTAATCTTATTACAAGTGATTGATCCTATATTTATACAGCAGAAGAAGAACAGATGAGTAAATCATAATAGCTAGCACATGATGTACAGATGTGTAGGTATGGGAAGAAATAAAGAGAAGATAAGAATTGGAGGTGATTGCCAGTTGCTGGATCCAAAGAACTGCCAGCAGTAGTGATTGGTGAATATGGTTGGGAAGACTAGTGATTAATTTTTGTGTATTAATTGTGGGTTCTCCAGCTGTCTCTACACTCCCCCTCAAGTTGGAGCATGAAGATCTCGAGTTCCCAACTTGGAAAGAAGAAATTGGAATCGATCTCCACCGAGACCCTTGGTAAAAATGTCTGCTAATTGATCATGGGTTGGTATTTTGTTTGGAAGGATATCACGGGAGAGTACACGCTCACGAACAAAATAACAATCCATTTCGACGTGTTTCGTGCGTTCATGAAATACTGGATTAGCTGCAATGTGAAGAGCAGCTTGATTATCACAATAGAGAATGCTAGGTTGAGGTTGAGGTGCCCCAAGTTCACGTAACAACCATCGAAGCCAGAGAAGTTCACTAGTAGTGCTGGCCATGGGCCGATACTCGGCTTCGGCAGAGGAGCGAGCGACGACACTTTGCTTCTTGGTGCGCCAGGAAATGGGTGCTGCACCAAGGGTGATAAAGTAACCAGTAGTGGATCTGCGAGTAAGGGGACAACCACCCCAATCAGAATCACAAAAGGCAGTTAGTTCAAGTGATCCGTTAGATGGTAAAAAGATCCCCTGACCGGGAGCCTGTTTAAGATAACGTAGAACACGATGTGCAGCAGAGATGTGTGTTGATCCTGGAGAGTGGACAAACTGGCTCAATATATTGACAGCATAAGTAATATCAGGATGTGTGACGGTCAAGTATAGAAGACGACCAACCAGTCGACGATAAGAAGCTGCATCTTGAGGAGAGACAACATCCTCAGAAGTGGAACGAGTTAAACAATGATTTTGCTCAATGGGGAAGGAGCTAGGTCGTGCACCACATAACCCAACCTCTTGTAAAATATCAAGAGTATACTTCCTTTGAGAGAGTACAATCCCCACTTCAATACCAAGAAAATACTTCAAGGGACCAAGATTCTTGATGCTAAAACGTTGATGGAGAATACCTTTGACATGCTCAATGAATTGGGCATCATCACCGGCAAGAAGGACATCGTCAACATAAATGAGAGCTACGACAAAACTTGACGAGGTACGATAGATGAACATAGAGTGATCGGCTCGGGACAATACAAATCCCATGGAAAGAAGAGCAGAAGTAAATTTTGTGTACCAATTTCGTGAAGCCTGCCGAAGTCCATAAAGAGATTTTTGAAGCTTACACACACGATTATCACCTGTACGACGAAAACCTTGTGGAATTTTCATATACACTTCTTCGTCGAGATCTCCATGTAAAAAGGCATTGTTCACGTCAAGTTGATGAACGAGCCAATTACGAGCCGCTGAAATAGCTAATAGACAACGAACTGTAACGAGTTTGGCAACAGGAGAAAAAGTATCATGAAAGTCAATACCTTCGACTTGTGTATACCCTTTTGCATCTAGACGAGCCTTGTATCGTTCAATGGTGCCATCGGGCTTATACTTGATCTTGTAAACCCATTTACAGTCGATGACACGTTTACCCGGAGGTAGATATGTAAGAACCCAAGTACCATTTTCTTCCAGAGCTATAATTTCCTTTTGCATGGCCTCTCGCCAAAGATAATTACGAACCGCTTCATGGAAGAATTTTGGTTCCGTATGAGCTGTGATGGACGCCAAAAAAGATCGATGTTGTGATGAGAAACAATTATATGCGATATAATTAGAAAAAGGATAGCGAGTTGACCGAGTTTTAGGGTGGTCCACTTCATATCCATCGAAATGAGCAGGCAGCTTGGAAATCCGATTACTGTGTCGAATTGGTGGAGAAGGTAATGAATTAACTCCATGGCCTGCTTGTGGGTCTTCTATTCCATCCGTTGGGCTCCTCTCCAAATGTGACCCGTCATCAATTGGAGATTCACAAATTGCTGATCTAAAATGTGGCCCATGACTCCCACCATCAGGCCCACTCGCAGGAAGCGCATCTAGCTCACATGGGGAGCTCGCTTTCCCTTCTTGTTCCTCTGTTACTTGAATAAGAGAGGATTCCGACGAGTTTTGTGCGGCAGCCTCTGGTTCCGCAGCATCGGCTATGGGAAAATCTGCTGGGGAGGATGGCGCCGTGACTGATGGACTCGGCCGCGTCTCGTTGTTGCCGCTGGGAGAGGCCGCCACAATTGGTGGTGCAGCCGGAGCCGCGTGAGAAGATGACGGAGCCGCTGGTGGAGTGGCACGTGCCGCCACTGTGTCTGAGTACTCTGGAGACGAAGAGCTTCCAGTTGAAGGCATCAATTGAGAATCAAACTTTGAGTTTGATGGATTTTTGAATGGAAATGTCTGTTCGACGAAAACAACGTCACGGGAGATGTAGATTCTGCCAGTGGAAAGATCGAGCAATCTGTAACCCTTCTGGTTGGCTGGATATCCAAGGAACACAGCTGGTCTCCCCCTTTCTGCAAATTTCTCAACGTTCTTGTGATTATCCCTAGCGTATGCCAGGCATCCGAAGACTTTGAGGTGCTCAAGTGGTGGTGATTTGCCGAAAAGAATTTCATACGGCGATTTGTTATGAATGGCTCTGGAGGGCATTCGATTGAGCAGGTAAGTGGCTGTGAGGATGCATTCTCCCCAGTAGTCGATTGGAAAATTTTCTTGAAATCTCAATGCTCGAGCTGTTTCGAGTAGATGGCGGTGCTTCCTCTCAACAACTCCATTTTGTTGTGGAGTATCTGTGCAACTAGTCTGGAGCATGATTCCATTCTCCTCGTAGAATTGTTGCAACGCCTGCGTTTGAAATTCAAGCCCATTGTCTGCACGGATACGAGCAATGCTTTTGTGGAATTGCGTCTTGATCATCCGACAAAACAT
The DNA here is from genome assembly GCA_964030455.1 of Linum trigynum. Classification (NCBI taxonomy): domain Eukaryota; kingdom Viridiplantae; phylum Streptophyta; class Magnoliopsida; order Malpighiales; family Linaceae; genus Linum; species Linum trigynum. The sequence continues at coordinate 21,250,915 of OZ034821.1, read as the reverse complement.
GAGTAAGTATCGCTCAACTTCTGACTTGTAGCGTAAGAGGTATACCCATATTGTTCTGCTGAAATCATCAACTATAGTGAGGAAATATCGTGCTCCGCTTAAGGAAGCCGACCTATAACCGCCCCAAATATCAACATGTAGAAGTTCAAAACATGAAGTCGTCTTTATTGAACTATTAGGAAAAGGCAATCGTGCTTGTTTAGCTCGTAAACAAGCATCACAGTGTGAGATTTTACACTTATTTTTTATTGAAGTGTTGAAAAACTGCATCTTCTTTTCAGAGGGGTGCCCGAGCCGAGAGTGCCAAAGTTCCGACTCATTTATGTTGCTGCCGTGTACTGCCAAAGCCTGATGTTTTGCGACAAAGAGGTTTAGATAGTACAAACCATCTTTCAACTTACCCATTCCAATCAGCTTCTTCGAGTGTAAGTCCTGGATTACACAAAAATCACTCAAGAATATCAAGGCGACGTCGTAATCGCGGGTAAGCTTACTCACTGATAATAGGCTGCATTTGAAGTTGGGTATGCTTAGCACACGGCTTAACTTCATCCCATTAGGTAGATGAACATTTCCTATTTGCTGAACTGGTATCTTATCGCCATTAGGAATAGTCACGGGCATATAAGTATGAGAATCACCACTACTTTCCATAATATCAGCATTGTTAGTGATATGTTCATTGCACCCGGAGTCTATAATCCATTCTTGGTCTAAGAATTTCTTACCAGACATGTTCACAGCAGGTTCTCTGGATGAAGAAGCCTTTGATGAACTCCCACCGCTCAGAAATCGCACAAGTTGATGATATTGGTCCACTGATAGTCCAGGAATTGGGCTGCCTTCTACTTCAGTGACATGGGCAGCCTTGGGGCCACTCTTGTGATCATATTTGAGACGATTTCCTTTATATCCTGGCTTCCCTCCCTTTGGTGGGTAGCCTATCAGCTCATAACATCGTTCTTTGGTGTGTCCGAGCTTGTTGCAGTGAGTGCACTTTAGCTGTTCTTTCCCATCATTGCGGCGTTCACCACCGTCTCTTGTGGTTGCATTTACTTGGTAAGCTGCTGCCTCCACCATTAATTTCCTGCTTGTTGAGATGTTTCTTTGCTGTTCATCCTCAGCTACCATGTGATAAACCTCTCCAAGTGTTGGAGTGGGCTTAACGTTGAGTGCTTGAGATCTCACAGTAGAAAATACATCAGCAAGTCGCATTAGGAAGTCGAAGACCCTTGCATTTTCACTTATCTCCCTCACCCGCTTTTCAAGACCACATGTGCAGCGATTGCAAACACATGTTGGTTGTGGTGTGATAGAGTTGGATTCCTCCCACAGCCCTCTTAGCTTCGTATAGTAGGCTGAAACTGTAAGTTTCTCTTGCTGCACGAGTGAGATGGCTCGCCTCAACTCATAGGCACGAGGTGCACTTCCCTTTCCGAATCGCTCTTGAAGATCAACCCATATCTCGCGGGCTATTTTTGCGTATCGAACACTGGTTCTCACCTCTTTGTCCATGGCGGTCTTGAGCCACCCTTTTACCATGGCGTCACACTGGATCCAAGCTCCGAGGTATTCATCCCCCTCTGTTGGTTTTGGTATGCTGCCATCGACAAAGCCCATTTTGTGCTTTGCCAAAAGAGAGTTGGTCATGTCGCTGACCCATTCTCCGTAGTTTTGATCAGTGAGTGGATCACTTACAAACATTTGACCAGGATTGTCTGAATTATGCAGACTGTAAGCGGAAGCTGCCTCCTCTCTTTTCACGGTTTTCACGATGGAACTCTCCTCTCTATTTTGCTCATTCTTGAGAGCTGAGGTTTGTAGGTCACTCATCGTGAATTTCACTCAAGAAAAGGAATGAGAAGGGAAAAGAGTTTTGCAGGATTTTAGAAAACCTGCTCTGATACCATGTAGAAATCTGTATAGACTGAATCTATTGAATGGGCTGTTTCTCTCTTAATCTTATTACAAGTGATTGATCCTATATTTATACAGCAGAAGAAGAACAGATGAGTAAATCATAATAGCTAGCACATGATGTACAGATGTGTAGGTATGGGAAGAAATAAAGAGAAGATAAGAATTGGAGGTGATTGCCAGTTGCTGGATCCAAAGAACAGCCAGCAGTAGTGATTGGTGAATATGGTTGGGAAGACCAGTGATTAATTGTTGTGTATTAATTGTGGGTTCTCCAGCTGTCTCTACAGTACATGACTAAGTCTCTAACCAACAAGCTGCATCTCAAGCAACGGTTGTTCAGCTTGAGGATGCAAGAAGGTACGCCTTTGAGGGAACATCTCGAACAGCTTAACTCTATTTTGCTGGATCTGCGTAATATAGATGTTCAAGTTGATGACGAGGATGCTGCCCTAATCCTACTGGTTTCTTTGCCGAGTTCATATGAGAATTTTGTTGATTCTTTTATTGCTAGTAAAGAAAGCGTGTCGTTGGAGGATGTCAGGTCTGCTCTTCATACGAGAGAGATCAGACATAAGGCGTCTGGATCTGGTACAGGTGGTGAGGCATCGGGTTTGGCTGTTACAGGTGGAAAGGGAAAGAAGAAATCTGGTAAAGGGAATTCAAACAAGAATTCCAAGGGTCCCGGTCCACAGCCAGGTGATGCTTGCCACAACTGTAAGGAAGTGGGGCATTGGAAGTACAACTGTCCCAAGAGAAGAGGGCAACAGAAGAAACAAGGTTCAGTTGCCGTGGCAGAAGTGGACAACAGTTCTGAAGACGATCTCGCCTTGGCTGTAGATGAGAAGGCACATCGTGGGGATGTGTGGTTTTTGGATACTGCAGCCTCATACCATATGTCTCCGAACAGGGATTGCTTCACAACCTACGAGCAGATAGATGGTGGTAACGTGGTCATGGCTAATGGAGCTGTCTGCAAGGTTGTTGGAATCGGGTCCATAAAGGTTCGGACACATGATGGTTCGTTCTGTACCGTGAATGATGTCAGGCATGTTCCACGAATGACAAAGAACCTGATCTCCTTGAGTCTACTCAACAGCAAGGGTTTCAGTTTCAAAGGAAAAGGTGGAGTTGTGTATGTCTGCAAAGGTTCAAGAAAGGTGCTGAAGGGCATGAAGCGTGGGACCTTGTATGCATTACAAGGGTCTGTGTTGTCTGGTTCGGCTGCAGTTGCATCGTCTCAGGTTCAGCAGGAAGATATGACCACTCTCTGGCACATGAGATTGGGGCATATGAGTGAACGGGGAATGCATGTTCTATCGAAGAGGGATCTTCTTTGCGGGCACAAGATGCAGAATTTGGAATTCTGCGAGCATTGTGTGTTTGGGAAGCTACATCGCAGCAAGTTTCCCAAGAAGGGTATCCACCGGACGAAGGGGATACTAGATTACCTCCACTCCGACTATTGGGGTCCTTCACGAGTTGAATCAATTGGAGGCAGCAGGTATTTTCTGTCTATTATTGATGATTATTCGAGATTTACTTGGATTTTCATGATGAAGCAGAAAAGTGAGGCTTTCACGAAGTTCAAGCAGTGGAAGACATTGGTGGAGAATCAGACCGGTAAGAAGATCAAGAAGCTGTGAACGGACAATGGTCTGGAGTTCTGTAATTCTGAGTTCAACGAATTCTGCAAGGATGAAGGGATTGCCCGTCATCGGACTGTGAGAGATACACCCCAGCAGAATGGCGTTGCAGAAAGGATGAACCAGACATTGTTGGAGAGAGCACGGTGTATGCTCTCTAATGCTGGACTAGAGAGAAGATTCTGGGCAGAAGCAGTGAACATGGCGTGCTTCCTGATCAACCGTGGACCTCACACAGGTATTGAGTTGAAGACTCCTTATGAGGTGTGGTATGGTAAGCCTGCGGATTACTCTTCACTGTAAGTTTTTGGGTGTCCTGTTTATTATCATGTGGATGAGGGTAAACTGAACCCAAGGGCAAAGAAGGGTGTTTTTGTGGGTTACGGAGATGGAGTTAAGGGATTTTGAGTCTGGTCACCTTCTGAGCATCGAGTTATACTCAGTAGAAATGTGATATTTGATGAGAAGTCTATGTTTAACCCCATGTTGAAGGTTACTGTTGTTGAAGGTAGCAGGAATGTTGATAAGCAGGTGGAGCTGCAAACTCTCAATGAGAGTGAGTTTGAGCACCAAGGTGGAGAAGATCACCATGATGAGGATGTCTCTGCAGAGCCAGAAACTTCAGAGTCCAGTGCACGAGCTCAACAGTCTATGGCTTCCGGTAGACCGAAGAGAGCGACTGCAGGAGTACCTCCACAGAGGTATGGTTTCGAGGACATGGTGGCGTATTCATTTCAGGTTGCTGAAGAAGTGGATGCAGGAGAGCCACAGTCCTATAGAGAAGCCGTTTCGGGTGGCGAAGCCGATCAGTGGCTTGCCGCAATGGGAGATGAGATGGAATCCCATGACAGGAATCAGACTTGGGAGCTAGTCAAACGACCACTGGGAAGGAAGATTGTTACAAACAAGTGGATCTACAAGAAGAAGGAAGGAATCACTTCTAAAGAGGGCATGAAATTTAAAGCTCGGGTGGTTGCACGAGGCTTCTCGCAGAGGGAAGGAGTTGACTACAATGAGATTTTCTCACCAGTGGTCAGACATACTTCGATAAGAGTGCTACTAGCAATAGTGGCACATTATGACTTGGAGCTCGAGCAGCTAGACGTGAAGACAGCTTTCCTACATGGAGAGTTGGAGGAAGAAATTTACATGACTCAGCCAGAAAAATTCGAGGTTCCTGGAAAAGAAGACTATGTTTGTAAGCTGAAGAAGTCCTTGTATGGACTTAAGCAGTCTCCGAGGCAGTGGTACAAGAGATTTGACAGTTACATGCTTGAGCTGGGCTATAGCAGAAGTCCATATGATTGTTGTGTGTATCACAGCAAGGTGAAGGATGGTTCGATGATCTATCTTGTTTTGTATGTGGATGATATGCTCATAGCTGCGAGGTCGAAGTCTGATATCCAGAAGTTAAAGGGGCTTCTCAGTGTTGAGTTTGAGAAGAATGATTTGGGAGCTGCTCATAAGATCTTGGGTATGGAGATTTACAGGGACAGGTCGAAGAAGAAGCTTTTCTTGTCACGGAAGAGCTACATCCAGAAGATATTGTCGAGGTTTGGCATGTCTTCAGCAAAGCCCTTAAATACTCCTAGTGCTTCAAATGTTCATCTATCCTCAGCTTATGCACCGCAGTCGGGGGCTGAGAAGGAGTACATGTCGAGAGTCCCATATGCTAGTGCAGTAGGTAGCTTGATGTACGCTATGGTATGCACTAGACCTGATCTTGCACATGCTGTTAGTGTTGTCAGCAGGTTTATGATACAACCTGGGAAGGAGCATTGGCAGGCTGTAAAGAGGATCTTCCGGTACCTTAAGGGTACACCATATGTGGGGATTAGCTTCGGAAGTGATACAGAGTGCTTGGTGTCTGGGTATTCTGACTCAGACTATGCTGGAGATGTTGACACGAGGAGATCGATGACCGGTTATGTATTCACTCTTGGGAGTTCTGTAGTGAGCTGGAAGGCAACTTTGCAGTCGGCGGTGACATTGTCTACTACTGAGGCAGAGTATATGGCATTGACAGAAGCTTCTAAGGAGGGAATATGGTTGAAGGGACTGGTTGGTGATCTTGGTCTACATCATGATCAGGCAGTGGTGTATTGCGACAGTTTGAGTGCAATATGCTTGGCCAAGGATCAAGTCCACCATGAGAGGACTAAGCACATCGATGTGAGGTATCATTTCTTGAGGATAGAGAAGAGGATTAAGGTGAAGAAGGTTGGCACCGCGGATAATCCTGCTGATATGTTCACGAAGCCGGTTCCACATGGCAAGTTCCAACACTACTTGGACTTGCTGAATGTCTTGAGTGGGTGACTCCGCCCTACGGGGCATTGATGGCGGGAGAGAGATAGAAGGAGCAGAGTACATTAGAGATTTCAGAGGAAGAGGATTCAAGTCAAGGTGGAGATTTGTTGATATGACTTGAATCGGATTATCAGCCGCTACGACTAGTAATCGGGGGTCTCGCTGCCCGGTTAGCGAGTGGGGTGCGGGGGCAACGCCCCCGGTGGGGGTGTGGGGGCAACGCCCCCGGCCCACGGTGTATGGGCTCAATGTTATTTGGGTTCGGGTTCTGGGCCTGGCCTGTAACCGTTTCCTTTGCCAGATTGGATTAGGTTTAGACCCACATGGAGAAGTACTATAAATACTTCTCATACTCCTCTGTAATCTGTAATCTCCTCAATATAGTGAAACTGGCTCTCTCTCGCCCGTGGACGTAGCTAACACACATCGTGTTAGTGAACCACGTAAATTGTGTGTCGTGTTTTTGATTCTCGCTTTCGTATTCTTGCTTTGTCGATTCCTGCGATTTCCCGATCCGTAGCAGCGCGTTTATAACAGGCTTGAATGCCCAAAAAAGTTGTCTGAAATGGCGCTTGTTACCTGGCTCTGGGGGTTGTATCTCTTCATCTTGGTATCGAGGGGAGAAAACCGTGCCAGGATTAGACGCCTCCAATGCCAAAATTAACCTGGGAAGGAATGCATATGATTCTTCCCAATCACCAAAGACGGCGGCCAAAGCTTTCTGCTTTCCATGCCACGCCTTCTTATAGTTAATCATATAACCATAACGACTTGCAATGTCAGCGATTATGACTTTCACCTTTAGGTCTGGCTCTTGCTCAATTAGATGCTTGATAGCCGCAGCAACCACCCTGGATTTCAACCGTCGATGGCCTTGGGAAGTTATGGATGGCACACATGTGTGTGTGTTCACCGCACGAGATATGACCCAGTGGCCGTGTCTCTTGCTGTTGATGGCCCGAATCCTAACATTGCACCCGTCGTGATGATTAAGGCATCTGACTATGAGCCTTTTAGTGTTGGAATGAGTTGTGTGCCATTCAAAATGCCGAGTCATTGCTTCTGTCTCAATGGCGTGACGCACCTCCTTCTTCGAGCCAAATTGTTGGCCCTTCATAAACCCAGTGAGTGGACCCCATATTGGGACCTCTGGCTGCTCCATGTCGCTGTCGACCATCCAATTGTCGTCTGGAATGTGATTGTAGTAGGGGACTGGTACACGGTCACGAGCCCCCTCATCATCATTAGCTGAGTCTGACTCTGGTCCTGAATCATCGTCACCTTCAAGAGGGTCGGAGCTGTCTGCACTGACGTTGTTCTCTCCTTCTTCATCGGAGGGGTCACTGACTGGTGCTGGCATGACATCCTCCATCTGATCCAGCTCATGAAAGGCACCTTCATCAGCTCCATAATGGTAGTTGTGAAAACTACCGCTGCATGAGTGGAAGTTGTACTGAGGTTGGTTGGGCCGGTCCGGTTGAACTTCTTCTTCATATGATTGATGATGACCTTCACCTTGCTCTTGGTACTGAAAATATGAATGAGGATCATGGTAACTTTGGTAGGGATGATCGCCATATAATTCACCTCCACCATGGATACCAGATGTTTGACCGTGTCCAGAATGACCTCCAACACCTACGACCGGCTCGGTGTAAACGAACATCTCGGCTTTGGAAAGATTGTTGGACCTCATGAATTCGAGCATGGCGTCTACCTCATCCTGAGTGGTTATGAGATATTCCTCATGCCACAATGACCCACTTTCTCTGTTTGGATATCGGTACACCATACGATCAACTCTTCTCGTGCCATCCATGCAAGTAACGTTAGTGCACATTTGATGGAGGTCTTCAAGCAGCGGTCTGGTAGCGACCTTTATCTTCTGAAAAATGCCACCTACGTAGGTGACCCCTTTCCGGTCTCTTCCGTGTAACCATTCCACCGTAAGCCAAGCGTGAACTTTTGGAATGCCATCTGCGATAAAACCGTAGTTCAGTTAATATCATAAAAATCAAAAATAAAAAATAACAATAAAAAGTAATACTAAATCAACTTATGAGTTAACGTTAATCGCAAAACTACTAAAGAAATATAGAGCTACAACAGAAAATTGAAAAGGGAGAAGGAGAGGTGTGAAGAGAAGTGGTTGTCCGGGAGGCCTTTTATAGACAAAATCACTGATGAATACCGCACCTTAGAGGTGCGGTTTTCGTCTGCCATGCAGACCCACTTCTGTTACGTCTGCATGGCATGTCGGAAATTGATTGACCAAAACCGCACCTTCAAGGTGCGATTTGTATGGCAAAATCGCACCATGAGGATGCGATTTTGTTTGGGAGAAACAAACCGCACCTTTATGATGCGGTTTTAATAGGTCGAACCTAAAACCGCACCTCGGCCAAGCGGTTTTAGTAGGTCAGACCTAAAACCGCTTGGCCAAAATGCGATTTGAGTCCAGAAAATTGGAACGCACCTTACTAATGCGATCTATTTGTAAAACGCACCCTTAGGGTGCGATTTAAATATAAAACACATCTACAAGGTGCGTTTTATTAAAAAGGGTGCTATTAGTGTAAATTTTAACGGATGGGTGCTATTTTTGTAATTTTTTTAAGGTACTATTTCTGAAAAAATCCCGAAAATTACAGCAACCAAGCGCCTTAAGTTACAACAATAATGAAATTCAGATACCAAAATTACTGTCCATGGGTATAGGTGTCAAAATATAGCCCGACCCGATTAACCCGCCCGATCAACCCGACCCGCAACCCGAATTGACTAAAAGGCAACAACCCATAACCCGCCCGACCCGCAACCCAACTAACCCGCAACCCGATTAACCCGAACCCGATTGACCCGCAACCCGACTGACCTGCAACCCGATTAACCCGAACCTGATTGACCCGAACCTGACTAACCCGTAACCCGACCGACTCAAACCGAATTTCAACTAATCCACTTGAATAATTATAAAAATATACAATACATAGTTTTTCAAAATAAAGTTTTTCATTCTAAACTTAAGTAAAATTATTTTTTCATTTCGTATAAGAAATTTTAAAAATATGAAACTCACTTGATATTACGTATTTTAAGAAAATTAAAAAAATTGAAACATGAAGGTCACTTGAGATCATGACAATATTAATATAATATATAAATTAAAATTTTGGTTAATTTAAATATTCAATAAAATTATCAATTAAATATAAATAAAGTAAAGTAATGTATTTGGTAATTTGATGTTTTTAAAAGAAGAGGGAAATTTTGGTGTATTCAAGTTTTTGTGAAGAGAAAGAAGATGAAAATTTGGTTCTTTGAATTTTTTTTAAAAAAAAACAAGTGGGAATTTTGTATGTTTTGATATGTGGGAAGAGAAAGAAGTGGGAAAGTTTGATTCTTTTGATTATGAAAGAGAATAAGGAGGGAAACTTTTGACTTTTCAACTTTTTGTAGAAGGAAAGAAGAGGGTAATTTGGTTCTTTCAATTTTATGGAAGAGAAAGAGGAGGGAAAATTGAGTTTTTCTAATGTATGGAAGGAGAAAGAAGGAGGAAAATTTTAGTATTTTTGTGAAAAGAAAGAAGGAAACAAATTTGATGTTTTCAATGGTTTTTCATAATTTTGGCTTTTGAAATATGAATCTTTAACTTTTATATGGAGCGCATGACTAGTTAAAATTATTCTTATATGCTTTGAAGACTAATATGTATATATGTATGTAATTTTTTGTGGGCTAATAAATAAATTAACCATTAGTTACAACAATTTATACTAAACTTGATAAGTAATCTTTGACAGTTCGTTGTTTAGGATATAAAGTATATGGTTAGGGTATAAGGTATAAGGTACATATGGTTTAGGGTGCATATGGTTAGGGTATAAGATATTGATGGTTTGGACGGTTCTAAGTTTTTTATTAACATATGTTCACTTGAAGTCATTTGAAGTCTTTAACGGCAGGAGATCCCTTTTTAATTTATGTTTATGGTACGTGGTTAGGGTACAAGGTATGTGGTGTAAAGTATAGGATATATGGTTAGGGTATAACAATTAGCAAATATCACTTTTTATCTATGTTTTGAAAATCAAAGTATGAATTTCACTTTTAAATTAACTATACTAGCAAAATCACAACTCAAGGACATATGATTAGGGTATAGGTTATGTGGTTAGTGTATAATATATTGATGGTTTAGGGTATACAATCAACAACATATACTAACTTAATATTGTTGATTGAGGGTAAAGCTAAGTGTATAGGATATATGCTATTGAGTAAGTTATGATTGAAGTCACAATAATTTTACTAAATTTGATAGATAATCTTTAATGGTTCAATTTTTAGGATAATTCGAACAATTTTACAAATAACTCGTCTGGCAACAGTTTACTAAAGTTATTTGGGCAATGAGTTATTTTGAAATAACTCATTTTATCACTATGCTTTTGCCAAATACCACACGCCAAATACCAGATTTGCATGGTTATACTAAACGAGATACTTTAATCCAATTACTACTGAATTAATACTAAAATATCAAATAAACAATTAACGGTGTCTTTTGGTTGCAAATATTGATATCACCATTACTATTAGCTATAATACTTTACCAATTATGATTAATTACATAACAAGTTTGCAAGTCAAACAAATTGATTTAACATTTTGACTAGTTTTTTTCAAAAAAATAAAGTATATATATACGAGGTAGAAATAAATTGGTTAAAAAGTTGAGAAAATATTTTAAATTAGTGTAATAAAATGTGTAAGTTGGTGATGAGTAATGAGTTAAGTTACTTGATGCACTGGCCCGAACAACCCGAAACCCGACCCGCCCGCAACCCGCCCGACCCAAAACCCGATGAACCCGCAACCCGATTTGCCCACAACCCGATTGAATCCGAACCCGATGAACCCGCAACCCAACTAACCCGCAACCCGTTTGAACCCAAACCCGACGAACCCGAACCCGATGAACCCACAACCCGACTAACCCGAACCCGTTTGAACCCGAACCCGATTGAACCCAGCCCGAACCCGCCCGATTGACACTTATATCCATGGGGCACTCAAACCTAGATTTGTCTCAAACTTGGCTTTAAGCAGTTCCTATTTCGAAATTTTTTTTACACCAACCCATTTGTTCATATTAACCTTCCATTGGTTTCACAATCTTTGAGCACTGGAACAAGGGAAAATGATGTAATACCTTCAACAAGTGAAACCATCTAGTCCTTCAATGCTCCTAACAACCTATTCAAGATATCTGTATAGAACGACAACCAAACATGGTAACAAAGTTCTCCTTTTTATGTCATGAGTCACATATCCTTCTTGCCCTCAGATTCTATCGACTCAATCTGGCTACGAAGGCTTTGGTTGTCTTCTTGCAGTCGACCATACTCTGTACGGGACCCTTCGGACTGCTTCCTAATAGTCTCGGCTTCCTCTTCAGCAGCTTTCGCCGCTTTTGTTTTGGCCTCACATTCGGCCTCGAGCTTCTTTACCTTACTGCGCAGAGTAGCAACCTCTTCGCCAAGTGCTTTAGCCTCCTCTGTGTTGGTGCCAAACTTACTGTCATCCAGGCCTCGGGTCTGCTTCTTGGCAGCTTCCATTGTCTTTCTCAGCTGACGAAGCTCCCTGATGTAGTGGTGCAGCCTGTCGATCATCAGTGCAAGGAACAGCAGAAATCCTGCAAGGGAATGGAAGAAGTTGATTGCTTTGGAACTCAAAACTGTCAGAGAACATTATTCATCCACTGAATCATATGGAACATGTAGTTAGTAAGGCCTGCTTCTCCTAATGTGCAACATGGATGTGAATCATAATGGAAAATCCATGGCCATGAAGGGGGTATACTAAGCATAGCATGGATTGGCTGAAAGTTCCCCCGAGCTAAACCCTAAGGTGAAAAATGAGCTCTTTGTGGAATTAAGACATCCAGGAAGAAAATGGCATACAAAAGATCGGATCCTACATGTCAACATCACATACCCAACCAAAACCCTAATGACTTCTGAAGATAAGAAGACATTAACACTAAAGTAATCAAACCCTCCTCCCTAAGGAAAAAAAGTGAAGAAAGGAACAAACATATACCACGCCACATCCACATAAATGGAAGTTCCCTTTTCCAGGAAAATAAGTTAAGCATCTTGCTGCACTTCCTACAAGCTAATGTCCTTAGTTCCTTGAAGAACACAGTTATTGACAGAAGCCACAGAACATATCAATTGGAGATATCCAAATGAAACTAGGCGCCACAAACTCACTCGTAAATGTAATTGAGGATCCTTGCTCAAAAGTTGAATACCATCAAAACAACCAATTGCTAGTTTGCTACCTCCACCAGCAATCCGAAACAAAAATGCCTAGCAATAAAACATCCCCTCATCTCCTGCTTCAGTAGGCAAGCATTAAAAGGAGGAATGACCATCAGAAACAAAGACTACCCAGTGCTCAATGTTCTCTTCTCGGTTCTCACTCGCCCTCAAATTCATCTCAATTTCATCAGTTCTCAAATCCCCTTACGCATCTTTCAAATAACTATCATTAATAGGCTAATAACCGGTTTGATTAATGACCGCATTCACCCAAAGCAAACAATTGTAAAAATGGAAACAGAATCAATGAAGCTGAGAGAACTGAATTGACGAGAAGAAATCAGCGAAGATGAACCAAAATGGTGATTGGCTCCAGAGGAAAGAGAGAAACGAGAGGTTTACCCATAAGAGAGGCCTCAAGCAGGTGCCTGGACATCAGAACCTGGTCGGTAGGATTGGGAGCACCAGCCTCGATGGATCGATTCTGAATCTTAACCATGCTGTAGAGGCTCGACAACAGGACGATGAAGATCGTCCCGGCGACAGTCTTCACCATGACGGGACCCCTGCCTCGCTTGAGCCGATCCAAAGCCATGATCACCAGCTTCCGCAGCGGCGTCTTGAACAGGAGCGTCAGGATCAGCGCCATCTCGGCGAAGATCACCCCGTACAGAAGCTGTATCATCTCTTCTCTCCCAATGAAAAAAGAAAAGTAGAACCAGTGCAGAATGGAGAATGAGATGCAGACCGACGTTGAACAGAGATGGAGAGAGATCGGCAAAGAAGGAGAAAGAGAGGAGAGAAGCCAGCTTTTACGATCAATGCGGTATGGTATGGTGAGTCTGGGAAACAACAAACTTTAAATGGGTGCGCAGCTAGGATGGTGCCGCGTGTACCTTATGCTGTAGTCTCCGTGTTAACGGCAATGGTCCCCTGTCCTGTCGGCAAGGATAAGATGTGCAACTCCAGCTCTTTCCATTTTCCTTCTACTTTTCAAGTCTAACCATAATAAGATTGTGAAACCATACTGTACCATATCCGCGATTAGATCGTAAAAATGCTTTATCGGTAGACAATTTATAATGGTCGAACCACAATTTCAATACAAAATCCATTATATATGAGTTAGAACAACATCCAATACATTTTTACAATTCTTGATTTCTTCTACCATAGTCTAATCAAGTCCTTTGGTGATAACGTACTTAGCGGATTTAGAGTCACGAATTAATCTCTAAATGTATCTAACCACTTAATGGATACCATAATATCTTAATTTTAAAAAATGTCTTGATTTTAACAATCAGGAAGCGGCCAACCGATCTAACGACTCTCAACTATTCTATACACGTTCTCACAAATTATATTCACATACTTTTCATGAGAACGTGCCTTCCAGAAGCTGAGAGAAGGAACTTCGAATTGCATTGTTGGATGTTACAAACATGAGTAAGCTAGTAATAGTCATGTCCATCAGTATTAGAATTTAGATGTATGTCCTCCAAGAACAAGGTCATTCCCATTCATCTTCGGCAGAGTTCATCTAAAACGGCGCATCCTAGTCCTTATCATTTCAATGTACTGCTGAACATAGTTAATAAGCTAATATGATTTCAGGTCTGAAGTTCTCGATTTCTATCAGCAGACAGTTTATCAAAATGCTTTAACTATAACGTAACAGAGAATACCTAGGGGCGGGGTAAAGGCAGACGGCAAATTCTACCAACCACAAAATATGGGCTGAAAAAAGAAGCCGTAAACTAAAGGCCCTTGCAAAGGCAAAAACAGAGGTCACCCGTTGATTCCCTGTTAGTCTTTCATGCTACGTTCGCAATGCGGGAAGTTAATTTACGAACAGAAACCTTAAATCTGCCTCTGTCAACTTCCCAAGGGCTTCCGACGAACCACCGACAGTCCTGCGAATAAAAATACGTCGTTAATCATATAGTATTTGCAAGGCGAGGTAATGGGAGAAATGGTGGGGTGCAGCCCAATAGAGAAAGACATTGGAAAAATCTCACCCCTCAAAGACCAATTCCTTCTTCTCTTGCAGCTGCAGAATCCTCTCCTCAACTGTATTCTCGATGATAAATCTCACGATCCTGATAGGTTTATACTGTCCAATGCGGTGGATTCTATCCTGCGCCTGCCGCTCCACGGCTGGATTCCACCAAGGGTCCATCAAGAAAACCTACACGTTTCTTTCTTGCAATCAGTCATGAACAAGCACAAACACTGAAGAACAAAAAAAGAGATGCAACCATAGGTGTCGAAAGCTTGTTGAGGAGGTGGTTCAGGCTAGAACGGAAGCCACTTACATTGGATGCTACTGTTAGATTGAGGGCAACGCCTCCAGCTTTCAGACTCATGAGGAAAATCTTGCAGTCTGGATCATCGGTAAATTTCTTGATAGCTGCATCCCTTTGTGATAGGGTCATGCTTCCCACTAGCTGAACGCAATTCACCCCAGACTACATATGGTATTTGACAATTGACACTTCTTAGGCAATGTCCTCTTTGTCTTATCGCAAAGGAAATAGATGCAATATATTTACCTTGATGAGGGAGTAGTGTATGAGATCCAAAAATGAAGTGAACTGGCTGAAAACAATTCCTTTAGCTGAACCGTCCCTTTCAACCATATCTCTAATTTCTTCCCTCTGGAGACATACATTTTGGGAGGAGGAGAATCGGTTTACTTTCTCAACAAAAGAGGCAAAAGATAATGCACATTTAGTACAACAGCTTAACACATACCAAAGCCTCTATCTTGGTGCTGGTCTGGAAATCGTTCAACTGTATTCTGTTGAGGATACTAGCAGATCTGAAACCCTTGACAGATGTAGTTTTTCGGGGCTGTGACGCACCACCATCAGCCTTTGTGCTGAAGTCAACAGTCAGCAGTTTCGAGCAATTGGGACAGGAGACTTGTCCTAAGGAAGCAGAGAAATCGAGCAAGCATGCCTTGCAGAAGATGTGTTCGCAGGAGCTGACCTGAAATAAATAAAAAATATATATAAACAAAGTAAAACAAGCTTGATGATCTATAAGTTCTGCATGCAGAAGACATTGCACGACTATGCATGGCTAGCTCACCACGGGATCTTCTGCCGGATCGTGACAAATTTCACAAACTTGTTCAGTATCATTAGTATCCAGTGTGTTTGCATTTCTTTGTGCTGCCGTTGCGGAGTATACCACAAGGTATGGATGATCAACTGCCTGTAGTTTGCACAGATACTCCAAGAATTAGTAACCAAGATACTTGGCAAGCAACAAATTAAATAGTTTTTGGTTTCTATCAATTTAGTAACTTAAGATAATCAAGTGAACTAATATGATAACCTAGTACTGCAAATTACCTGGCGTAAGCGGGTGAGGAGATCGAATATATGAGCATAGTTATTCATCACAGTTCCAGCCTTGATATAGCTATGAAAGAAAACGAGAGCTGTTACTATTTGTATTCACCAAAACAATTATATTCGGTAGAATGGAACCACAAAATGAAAAGGAAAATGCATCCTAAGAAAGCAAGAAAAAGAAACAGAATCATACGTATTAAACTGTGCCTGACTCTCATTGTATAACGACTCATAATAATCTTCTTCCTTAACGTCCAGGGTATCTCGCCTCAATTTAACCTGGAAAGCAGTGGCAACAATATGATACATATTTAATAATTTATAAATCTTGGCAAGAGAGAGGTTAAGTTAACCCCATCGCAGGAAAACTTACGATCCTAGGAGGAAGAGCAAGATCAGCAGCTCGCCCTTTTTTGGTCCGCCTTAGCACTATGTTCTTCAGAACTTTATGTTTCAGCAATATCATAGCTCTTCTCCCAGTATCAAGATTCCCATAGGATTGTATTGGGTTAGAAATGTTCTAATGAAGAACAACACAACAAGAACAAGTTATGGGAGGAGGGCTAGAAAATATGATGAGACTGAGCATATAAATATGAAAAAACTCACTTTATTCCACCAACAGAAATGCCTCACAGAACTGTGAGCACAACTAGAGCATTGACTTGAAGATCTGCAAAGAAGATGAAGGTTAACTGTGGATGCCTTGTTGGTTCACAAAGGCAGTATCATTGTCAGTGATGGAAAATAATTTATATCTGTGCACATGGTATATAGGTTTCAAGGCAGTGAATCCACATCATAAGTGCAAGGAGAATAGCAAGATTATTGCAGTGCCGGTTTTTCTTTAACTCATAAAATCAACCAATAATGTAAGAAATTGTAAAACATCAATAAGTCAGGAGGCATACCCATAATCAAGAATTCTGCAGTCACAGTCCTTGCACAAGTAATATGAATATGGTACAATCTGGAGGAACCGCACCTGAGATCAAGAAATGCAATAAACATAAGTTGTATATAGCTAGAAAGGATGGTCAAAGTAAAATTTCCACAAAGTACCAACTCACCAAAGAGTAAAGCTCTCCAACACGGTTCTGGAGGGGGGTACCACTCAAAGCCCACTTAAACGAAGAGTCTAAAGCAAAAATGGCCTTGGCAGTATTGCAACGTCTGTCTTTTATGAAATGTGCCTGTTTTTATTATGAAAGGAAAAAACAAGGAAAAATGGACCTCTGTTAGAAGGCCAGAAGCTGGACACGAATATTTAGTTGACATTACCTCAGAACAATAATAGTGAGATGAACAAAAAAAAAAAAAAAAGAGGAAGAATAAGAAAATATACAAATGGGTGAAACAGCACAAAGATAAGAAACAGTAGATACCATTTGCTAAACAGACAGACCAGAAAGGTAAGCAATACAAAAAATTTGACCTACAAATGATCTTCGACATATACACAGAAACCAACTCAAATAGAATCACAAATACATTGAATTGAAGCTAACAGTAATCATTCAAGAAACCAGGAAGTAAGGAAAAACTCTCAACCTAGACATTAGCAAGTTCAAATGAGAGCTACTACCGCCATTGCCAACTGACCTCATCCAATATTATACGCTGCCAGTTGACAGAGTGCAGGACTGAGCTTTTCTTCCTCAAGGCTAGCTCAAATTCTGAATACCCTAATTCACTATCACCACTATTCCCGGTTGATTTCCTCCAACCCCCTTTTCTTTTATAACCTGGAGAAGATTCACCCTTTTGAATATCCACATCAGTTTCCTGCTGGTCTTTTCCCAGTTGAGATTTGAATTTTTTCTTGACTTGCTTAGACTGTTTTGCAGTTCTGATAGCATCGGGACCACAGAAATATTTAAGATGAATCCACAATTTCTTTTCATGAAATGACTTCCCACAGTAACTGCATTGTTTCTTAGGTGGCATCATATACTTTCTGAATTCAGCCTCAACAATACTGTATGTAGTAATAACGAAGTCATAATCTGCAAAGTGCTTCGAGTCTTTCCCTCTATTTGCACCATGATAAACCAGTACCTTGGCACTTCCTTTCTTAGTAAAACGGTCAATTTCACTCACCCACTGAGTCACAGCAACCACAGGACAGACAACGAGGGTAGTTTTTATTCCAGATGACGAACCAGTGCTAGAACCAGATGTTGATGTTCCAAATTCACAAACTTTCCTGTGCATCTCTCTTCGGGCAAGTACAAGGGAAATCGCCTGAATAGTCTTCCCCATACCCATCTCATCAGCAAGAATTCCCCCTCTAGTTGAAGATTCTTCCTGTTTTGAAGCCCATGCCAACCACTCCTTCTGGTACCTTAACAAAGGCATAACCAATTCTGATGGTGCCTCAGCAGCTTCAACTACAAAACCATTCTGCTGATCTAAATCCACATCTTCAACACAGTTTTCATCAAGCCATTTCTCGTGTTCTTCCTCCCAAACTTCCCACAGTAGAGGAGGCGCTGAACTATCTTTGTCCTTCTTCCTCCCTGATTTGTGTTTCCTCTTTCTTGCCCCAGCAGCATCAGCTTGAGTTGTGGCCAAAGTCAGAGATGTTATAAGTTCATTGGCAGGCTCTTCAGAAGGATCTGGATTATCGATATGAGCAGCAGGAGGATCTGGATTATCGTTATGAGCAGCAGAAGGATTGCCAGAAGGAGCACCCCCCTGGCCAGCAGGAATGTGCAACTTGCCTTTCGCTTTACCCTTTGAAAAGGGCGAGAAGTCAGCATCCATGGGCATCCCACCTACAATCATCTCTCCCCATGTAACACATTCCAATTTAACAAAGCAATATTGATAGCATGAAATGATCGTTGCTGTAAGGACCATATATATAATAGAATACCTTCACTATCAGAACTATTATAATCAGAATCTGAAGGTGGCACATAGATCTCCTCATCCGAGCCAGCATCGTGGGACAAATGATCAACATCAGCTTCTCCTGATGAAGTACCCTCGCGGTCCTCGTAACCTGATTCCAGTTAGGTAGAAGAAACAGAAGTCAACACTAATCAACTGTCCAACTCCTTGATTTCTAAAGCATTCCCCATACAGCAAAATGGCCAATAATTTCCAATAAACACATCATCAACCGTAATATTGAAATCGCAAGAATGCGCAATCAAGTCAAATCAAAATTCTAAAGCGTCTAACCTTCCAATTTGATTATCGAAATCCCTAATTCCGCAACAATCAAAAACTAGTTAACGCAACGAGCGAGACAAAACCTAAGAGAAGACATCTGAACCTCCTCCATTTCCCCGCGGAACATACACTCGCCATTCCCAAACAAACAACACAAACCAAACACAAAATGGAGAAAGCTGAGCGCAGAGGCGAGAAATCTCACCGTCGGTCGGAGGCTTGGAGGTGATTTTACGTGAACGGAGTTCCATTGCCGCCGTAGAAATGCTAGGTTTCCGATCTTAGGGATTGCAAAAATCAGAAAGGGATTTTGTCCTTCTTCCCTTGGCGAGTCTTATCGTCGGGGAATCGAATTCGATTTCGCCGGGGAAAACTGAAACGACGGTGTGGGATCTGGAGAGAGCGGTGGGGAGAGGTAACGCTTGGGAGAGTGCGCCGGTGGAGGTGCTCGCTATAAACGCAGTCTGAAGTGGCGGGGTAGAGAGGGTGGGTGGGGACTGGGGTTGGTGTTTGCTAGTGGTAGATTGGGCGGCGGGAAACCCTTTATATGGAATGGAGGGCAAACGGCGGGAAAACAAATTCCACGTAAGACTTCCACCGGGTCCCGTCTCTCTATCTATTCTATGCACACGTCCATTAACTTTTTTATTTTCGTAAAAAAAAGCTTACCCAACAAGCTTTGAATTGAAGCTCCTTGTAAGGAAAATTAATAAAAAGGTCAAACAGCTTCCCCAGCACGATTGCGGCCTTGAAATAGAAAGTGATTAAGAAAAAGTTGAATGCTACGGTAAACATTGTTAAGAAAATGCCTTGCCTCCTTAGTTGGCTTCTTCAGCGACCTCCGAAATTGGTATGGCAATGTTGCCAATGTAGGATGAACAAGCACATCCGCAAATAGATCTATTCGTCTAATCCGACTTAAGTGATCCGTATTTATCACCAAATTAAGGTTTTAAGCTGGATGAGAGTTTTCTTTTGCACAATTCATTTTTTTTTGGTTGGGTGTGAATTTTGGATTACACAATTTATAGAACCCGACCCAATCCGTGTTCCAATTATTAATATGAGTTCATATAAAAAAATATTTATGTCAAATATAAGCATATTTATGAGAAAATTAAGATATTTCACCATGTTTTTCTTTCATGGTCTCCCTAATTTAATGCATTCTTTAGTTGGAAAATTTAGACGTAGATTTACTATAGCTACAATTTTAATGAAGTAACATATTATGAATGCGTTCGTTTATAATCTCTTTAGCCTATTTCAATAAATATTGTGAAAAAAAAACTAAACTTTTATTTTTTTTATGAATAACTAGACATATGTTGAAGTAAATTACATTTTATTAAAATTCAAACATATTTGTACATTTTAATACCTTTCACCTCATATTATTCGTTTGAAATTTTAATTAGTCATATAATATTTTTATGGTGTAAATAATTACATTTTTTGTATTGTGTTGGTTTTTACTTAATTAGTCTCCAAACGACCCCTTATTTACACCATAAAATATTATATGACTAATTAAAATCTACAGATTGTCAACATTCTAAAGATTCTAACTCTTCGGATTATTGAAAATAAATTTTAAAATGTTTATTGTTTGGTAACTGTGATTGTTAACATTCAATTAAAATAAAAAATTCATTTTATATTAAATAACATGTTTATCGTTAATAAAAAATTAGAGTGGATTGAGAAATATTAAAAAATTTGTTGATAAATATATTTCATGTGATAAATAAATAAAAGTAAAAGAAAAACTAGGAGAAAAAAACTTACGAATCAAGATATAGAATCTCTCTGATTATGAGAGATTTGATATCCACAGATTTTAGAGATTTGAAATCAACAAAAAACATAACTTTCTCAATCCATATCTTGAATCATGTTTTCCAAACGACCCATAGAAACAAATTGTAGGATTTTAATTTTTTTGGGTTGGTTTGGATTCCATATTTCCGAAACCATAGTGCATGGATCGGGTGATTAATTTAAGGAGAGCATTGAACCTTTATGCAGGATTGTGATGTTTAAGATTTAGTTTCAAATTATCTATGGTTCGTGAGGAAATTCCAGTGAGTTTTAATACTCTATTATTCTTGATAATCAACTAATCAATAGCATTTTACCAGGGACTTAATTATCATTATGAAAATGAGATCAATGATACATTTTTATATTTCACCAAATGTTTGATCTATATATTTTTTCTTTATGTATCATCTCGATTGAAGAATGTCAATAAAATTAAATTGGTTGATAGACTTAAATGTAACATGAAATAATCAAATATGAATATCCGATTAACGGAGCGGCACACAACAACAGTGAGTTGCTCTGTGTTTTTATATTCATCAACTAATCAGGATTACGGATCATTGTCGTGTGCCATTGTACAATCGGCTATTTATAAACTAAATAATAATTAATAATTATAGCAACTAGACGAACTAAATGAAACACAATCCTTCTCCAATTTGAATTAGTTACTAGTCAAATATTTTTGTTCAATTACAATCAAACCATAGTTTAAACACAAGATATCTTGCCTGGTAACTAGGACTGGAAGTTTGGTACTGGTATTTGTGATATACCGAATATCGTATCGAATTTGTATATATTTGGAATTACCGAATACACGTATTATTTCTTGGGATTGAGATTGGAATTCAATTTTAATTGTTATTCGGTATTAGGGATTACGAGATTGGGATCGGTATATATCAAAATACCGAACAATACCGAATTATAAGCTAGTGTGTATTTTATCCTCTCAACTAGACTCTCTCATTCACTATTACACGACCCTCAACCACCAACAGCGGCGGATCCAGAGCACAGAAGAGCACTGGGCCGCATTTCATTAAAAAATTAAAACCGTAAACAAATATAATGATTTTTTTTGCAATATATATTGTACACTATCATATTTTAATTTAGCGAATGCAACAATAATGAAGTCCACATCCATACCAATAGTATAAACTGTTTCAAATAAAATACTTGAGCAATCAGCAAGAAATTCATCGCTCATTTTATTGCGCAAATAAGTTTTTACACATGTTTCAATTTTGAAAAAGTTCTCCCGGTAGTATCTTTTGAAACGAGCAGCGTCAACACTAGACAAATCAATTGTGCATTGTGTGTCCATCCCTAGATTCACCAACTACTCTAGTAAATTTTCAAGGGACAAAACCTCATATTTCTTCTAGTCTTTTACGTTTTAGACTTTTAGAATTTCAAATTTCCTTGTTTTTTTAGACGAATAATATTTGGGGCTAGAATTTCTAGTCTAAATAGAATAATGATTGGAAAATATCAATTAGAATTATTTTCCTAGTTATACCCAGTCTTATTATAAAATAACACTGAGCCGAATGTCTAATATCGAAAAATTCATAAGGACTACACTAATGCCGGATCCAGAGGAGGGCTGGGCTGGGGGCCGGGGTGGTCACCCCCTAGATCCGCCACTGACCACCAATCTATTGTTATTTTCATAACACCAAAAAGCAAATACTAGTATTAGTCTTCTCTCAGCCTCCAATTTGTCAAATTAAAGATTACCAATGAGAAAAATTTGAGATGTCACCTCTCCTCCATTCTCCTTATCCATATCCTAGCTCTAGCCAAACTCAAGACTCTTTGCTTATTCTCTTTGTCCTATATTAAACAATCAAATCTAATTTATATATTTTAATTATTTATTATAAATGTAATTAATTTCGTATTCGATAATACCAATTGGGATACCGAAGTACCGATTGGGATACCGAAATATTTAGGGATTGGGATCGGGATACCGAAATTATTTAGAGATTGAGATTGTGATTGATTTAAGTGTGTAATTCGGTATTCGGGATTTTGGTATTTGATATTGGGATACCGATACCGTACCGATTTCCACCCCTACTAGTACCAGTGCCGGAGAGGGGTCCTAGGACCGTACTTGGCCAAAAATTGGGTAACAAAATCCTATAGATACGTAGGGTTTTGTACGATTATTCAAGTTTAGGACCTCATAATCTTATCTATCTTAGCTCACATAAGGACCCCAATCAATCAACTCAAAATTCATTAGATACACAAGCATTAGTATTAGTAAATTTTTAAGTACCCCAATGACGCCACTGCCTAGTACAACATACAGTTCTGTTTTATGATATCTTAAAAGATTTTGTACTTAGGAATTCCAGTTATTAGGACAATTGGAGTATCACTATTTTTTGTTTTTGTTTGTACTAATGTGATATGTGCATGATAAACACGCAAATGTCATGTCATTCCAATGAGTTCTGATAATTTATGTTCCTTAGTTCATCAACCTATATATTTGATGGCTTAATATGGCACAAGGTCATGAGAATCAATATACCTGCTTCAACACTATTTCATAAGAGTTAGTTAACAGATCTATGTAAAATATAAATAACTTGCAGCTAGGTATGACAATCAAATCCATGACCGAGGGTATGGATAAAACGGTCTCAAAAAGTTTGATGGGTATAGCGGGTATGGTTTTAGCCTCCCCTGCCCATACTCATACCCATACCCGGCCCACCAAGAATATTTCTTCATATATAAAAAATACATGGATCAAATTGAAACCTATCAATGATAATGAAGGTAACTTAAGACAATATATAATGAATGAAAATGCAATCGAGTGGCCACCCAAATTCAAACCTAATTCCTTTACGTCAGTTCTCCCTTCATTCTTTCACTTTTCCCTCTTATTAACAAGATAATTATGTTAGTTAAGTATTACTTAGTAGGTGTGTTAGAGTTAGAAACTAATGATAAGGAAAATATTATACTATCTTATTGATTTTTAGATGTTTTAGGATAATAGGACTTTAACTATATTAAGAATGATTGTATCTTTGTTGACTTAATGATATAATAGGCCTGTTTAGCGTTACAATTGAAAATTTACATCTAAAGTCTTAAGTATAATCATGTTGGATGTACGGGGCAGGTATTACCCATGGGAACCCGAAACCCACGGGTATGGGATGGATTTGCAAAACCTTTCCCACATGAGTATGAGGCGGGTACGAATTTGAATATTTGAAAGCGGAAATAATGAGTATGGTTTAGACAAACTCGCTATCATCCCTACTGGCAGTGGTAAACCCCAATTACATTTTTGAATCATGATGTGATGTGATACCAGGTCCAACCCAAACCATGTGCTGGTCAGACCAGCACACAAGGCCTCAACTTTTCGGAGGCCTCATAAGTCATAATCCATTAGTCTGGACTCCGGAGGTAGATCCAACTTGGGCCTCATAATCCATTAACAGGCGGAGCTGACCCCTTGGGATGGCAAGGCGATCCACAACCCGCACAAGGCCTCAACTTTTCGGGGGCCTCATAAGCCATAATCTATTAGTCAGGACTCCGGAGGTAGATTCAACTTTAACGACTTTCTTCTTCTATTCCCCAAATTTTTTCAACTTTCTGAAACCATCTAACGCCTAAATATTAATTATTTACACTAAATTCTAATGAACTTTTTTTTGAAAATTAATGTCCATCCCTATTTCGGGCACATAATCGACTTATTTTAAGTTCTAACCTTTTTTCTTTTTCTTTTGCAGGGAGCTTAATATTGATTGAAAATTTGGAATCCCTAATCTTTGGGATTTTTCCAATAACAGCACCTAATAAAAAAATTACAAAAATAGCATCCAGCCCACAAAATTTACAAAAATAGCACCATTTTTATCAAACCGCACCTCCAAGGAGCGTTTTATAGTTAAACCGCACCCTCCAGGTGCGTTTTATAGTTAAACCGCACCCTCCAGGTGCGTTTTGCGCCACGTCAGACTGGAAACCGCACCAGGAAGGTGCGGTCTGTGTTTCCTCGGGAGCGGACTTGGAGACCGCAGGATAAGGCAGCGATCCAGCGGCGGACCGCTTGCCACCTCAACGATCCTTGCCACGGATCGAAGACCGCAGCTAGCAGGTGCAGTCAGCGTCTCGATCAACACAGACCGCATCGGGAGGGCGCGATTTCTGGCTGGGATAAATTACCAGACCGCCCGTGGAACCAGGGTGCGGTCTCAAGGGTATAAATACCCCCTCCCCCCTCTCATTTCTTCACACCACAACCATTCTTCACTCTCTCTCTAGAATTATCTCTCTAACCCCTCCCCTCCCAAAAGCATAGAAAATAGTGGTCTGTTGGTTGCGGCTAAGTCCGATCTGCCATCAGAAAACATTTCTTTGGTTTTACCCTCAAAACCCGCCGAATTTCTGTCCGACTTTCGCGAAAAAATGGATGAGTGGTTCCAAGGAGAGGGAGTTTATTATGATGAATTTCAAGCGGTAAGTACTCATTATTTTGGTCAGTTTTTGTTATAAGCTTTTTAATTAATCTATGTACTAACCTTGTTGTTATTCTCTCGTAGGTTGGGGACGACGTGAATATATACAACCAATGGTACAATTTGGATCAATGGCCTATTGATCCAAACGACTTGTACGACCAACCCAACCATCGTTCAAGAGATTTTTAGAACGATCACCCGGTACATACAATTCTTCATCATTTATCTTTCTTTTATTTTGCTAATGTACTTAGTGGAATATAAAATAAATTTGAAATAATTTAATCGTATTGGTTGTTTTCAATAATTTAATCGAATACATAAGGCCACTTACTTCGACTCTTTATAAAGAGATGCATGTCTAAGGAAATGGGGTTTTAAGCAATTATCATGATCCTCCAATTTCCTGGGAAAATCGGGTATTAAGAGATCCTCGGATCCCCCATTTTTCTGTCAAAAAGGCTGCGTTTCTAAGAAGATGTATACCTCTTCTAAGAGTCTAACAAGTGTTGCATTGTATTCGATTAAATTATTTAAAACAACCAATACGATTAAATTACTTACCAAACAACTAATACGATTTGTGTTTATGTTTACTTAAATAAATTTTATTAATTTCAAATGTTTGAATATGTATGTATCTCTTTAAACTATTATTCATTTAGAATGTTATTTATGTCAATTAATTTAGTATGTTTGTTTTATCATAATATGTATATATCTTGGAAAAAATCGCAAATTACTTAAATTTGATTGTTAATAATATAATTATAATAGAATTATGGTCAAAATTAAATCATTAATTTTTAATTAATTCAGTTATAAGACTAAACTGTTGTTAATAATATAATTATAATAGAATTAATAATCCACCTTGCCCAGATCCACCCCTAACTCCACCGCCTCCTCCGCCACCAAGTCCTCCACCGCCACCCAAACCTCCTCCCGCACCACCACCAAGACCTCCTCCAGCACCACCGCCACCTCTCAAGCCTCCACCTCCACCACCGCCGAGCCCTCCGCCTCCCCCGGCACCGCCACCTAGACCCCCGCCGCCGCCTCTACCGCCACCAAGCCCGCCTCCCCCTCCAATGCCGCCACCTCGACCTCCGCCGCCTCTTCCAGGCCGTCCCCACGCTGGTCCACGCCCGTGTCGTCCACCACAGCCGCGGCGACTAAAGCGGCAGTCGTTGTCGTAGTCTCGGTACCTTGCCACGTCGTCATGGTCAGCAAGCACTAGGGCACTGATGTGGAGAACAATGCAGGCCAGAACCAGAAGCAGAGAAGCCCACTTTGACGACATTGCTCTACTTTTTGAGTGGTTTTTTTTTTTTGCTGCGGTTGCTTGATGCTTGGATTGAGGCTACTATGGTGTGCTTTTATATATGGATTTCGTTGGGGCTCGATTACTATAGCTTAGTTACGCAAATCGTTAGTTTTGCGGGGGATTGTTCTTTTAATAGGTCCACATTCAAATTAATATCACGCGTCAAGGGTACCGTTGAGGTTGAGGGAGTGGCGGACGGCAAACCCAATTTAAAGCAAATGAAAGTCAAACTGCTGCATGATAGTTTGACTCTTTCAAAATGTTCAATATCACCAACGTCCAACTTTTGCACGCAACATGGGAACTTCGAGATATGGGCTTGCTTGCTGACTTGCTCCCTCCTAGTCCTAGCTACTTCGGAAGAGTTGTAAAATTTTATCGTTCTTTGTTAAATATCCCTGATTATCACTTCATAATGATTAATTACATGATCATCTAGCGGCTCAATTACGGTGGTAATGACTCGAGGAATATACATCTAATAGGGATCTTCATGTTCGAATTCAATACAATTATCATTGGATCACATCAGTGGCGTAGACACTAGACACAATTTTGCATTAGGGGTGCCGATATTTTTTTTAAAAACTTTGTTTATTTCATTTTCACTAGATCTGAAGCTAGGCTTAAAATGGTTTATCGGGAGAGATTGTTGTGACCATATTGGTGTAGTCGAGTTAAAGTTAAATGTAGGTGCATTTGATGAATTATCATCATGCCCTTAAACATTTGGAGTTGTTTTGACCCTTTTTATCAAGATGTCTCCATGGTAAAAGTTGCATATTTTAAAAAAATGGAATAACCAAAGAATTATAAAGGGCTAATTCCACTAGGAAGCCCAAACTATGCGAAAAGTGTCAATTGTGTACTAAACTATTTAATATGACAAATATGGCACAAACTATATGTGTTTCGTGACATTTGTGTTCTAAATTCAATATGACAAATCTGACACAAACCACATAGATACTGACTAGATTTTCTGGTAAATACTAACGGTCAACACCGGACAACATTAGCAGAAAAATAGTTTATACCGGATTTGTCATATTGAATAGTTTAGGAGACAAATAAACTTTTTGAATAGTTTGGGCTTTCTAGTGGATTGAGAAAAGAGGAAGGAGAAGCACAGATATGCATGAGCTCATGCTTTTGCGCCTTTGTTGGGGTTGGTTTTTTTTTTTTTTTTTTTTGCTCACGAGGAATTTTCTTACCTTCAAAATACAATATATAGTCAATAATTTTAAACCACTTTATTTGTGGTAAATTAAAAAAAAACATTTTGGGAATTTACCCGAAACTGGCCGAGTCAAGGTTTAGCTATATAATAGACTGCTCATAGGCCATATCCATGACTCGATGATCAGTGTTACGAGTCAACTGTGTCGACACTGCTGCTACACGGCTTCTTGTCGTCTCCACTAAATATAGAAAGGGAAGAAGAAGATGATGGTGATGCAAATTAACAGTATCGATCCATTTATGGCAATCCATGGCCCGCTGGCTTATTAATTTGGCATTGGATATGAAAGGCAAAGCTAGCTAGGTACGTAGCTTTAAATAAGTACAACTAAGGGTTCGGGTTCGTTTGGAAGTTGAGATTTCAGGTGAGGTATTTAGTCATTACATGTAATGATAAAATTAAGTCGTTTTTTTGATTCAATTTGAGTTAGAATGCATGTATTACCTTTTTCCTGACCCACCCACAATCACTCAAATTGAATGATTGTTAATCTCTACAAAAAGTAGAGATTGTTAACAAGGGATTGTCGACACTACTTTTTGTTCAATCATTATCTTTCCAAACAAGGTATTTTCCTAATACATGCATTGAATCAATACATCAAATAATAATACATGAATTGATTAAATGCATCTATTTGGAGAATCTCAACTTCCAAACATGCCTAAGATCTGACGCGATGCCATAAACTCATGGCCCATATATTAACCTCCATTGTATTTTAGAAAATGTTTTGATGACACATAAAGAGAGTTAGCAATAACATCACCTGATTCATATATTTTTGTTTTTATGTACGTAAATTTCTGGTTATTTACGTTATATTCATGTTTATTCACGTAATAATGATAGTTATTCAGTTAAAACAGTAATGATTATTTACACAATCAGGTATATATTCATGTATATTGTTATTTATACAAGTCGATTTAAAATCAATTTTTAAATTTTTAAATATATCAAAATGAATGTAATTGTTTAGATTATGATCAATGCAACACATTTTTTACAGAAAACTTGAAATTTCAAATTTAATTCCATAAAATATGGCCAACACAAATTATTAGAGAAAAAAAAGAACACTTGGGATTCCAGTTGTGTAAATAATCATAACTCTTACGGGAAATAAGTATCGAATTATATGAATAATCATTAAATGATGTGAATGAATGCCAAAATTTGGTGGTGTTGGCTTTTTCGGTGACACCAAATCTAATAAGGTTGATTTGGTTTGTTTTATCGGAATGGTTGCAATACATGTATGGTTGTTTGACGTGACAAGAACATTTATCTAAGATGAATAATTGTACAATCTCACCTTTTAGATAAGATTCTTGGATTGTTTAGTTGAGATTGTTGTGTTTTGTTTGTTCATTTTTATTATTTAAAATGTATTTTTATGAAAAAGGGTACAAATGACATTTCTATTAAAATAGTCTATATTTTAATTATAGAAAACATAATCACATATAAAAGAATTCATAAATAAATGTGTAACATAATACATGTTTATCACAAAATATCAATTTAGTGTGGTTTGCTTGTATTTTGGGTGTGCATGCATTTGTAACTCAAATCCCCAACATCATTGGATTTAGGTGGGAATTTTTTTGGAACACAACTTAATTAATGAAGCCAAGGTTTTGGAATTTTTAATCCAAATTTGTGTACCCACGAATTTGAAAATCCCACGTTTTATTTAGAATGTGGTTGATGGAAGAAAAATTTGTGTAACCAATTGTGCAAAAATGTATAAACACTAAGATAGAAAATCAACTAAACAAATAATAAACTCTTCAAATTCATAATGCAACAAATCTATAATAAATTCAAAGATTTTCAAACCCAAAATCTATCATTTTCAAATCTAATAATTTGAGAACCCAAATCAGCTCTCAATCTTTTCTAAGAAAAAAGTCAGCTCTGAATCTAATAGCCATGTAAAAACTCAACTCTGCTGGTGGTTGAGTCCCATGCCATCATTGTCTGGGGTAATTATGATCAGTGAGATTTGGCATGTGAGGTGTCGTAGATTGTATGGGA
The DNA here is from genome assembly GCA_964030455.1 of Linum trigynum. Taxonomy (NCBI): domain Eukaryota; kingdom Viridiplantae; phylum Streptophyta; class Magnoliopsida; order Malpighiales; family Linaceae; genus Linum; species Linum trigynum. The sequence continues at coordinate 21,221,211 of OZ034821.1, read as the reverse complement.
ACAAGAGGTAAACTGTGCTAGAGCTGCTGGGAAGAATGCAGGAGGTTTTGGAATGGAAGCTACTGGAGATTCTACGCTGGCGGTTGCTGTAAATTAGATGACGAGGGAATGGGCTGAGTTCGATATTAGTTAGTAGCTAGTTAGTATTGGGTTGGGTATGGGTTCAGCTAGGTAGGGTAGTAGCTAGGGTTTTCATACCCTATATAAATGTAAGTTAGACATTAGTCCGTTTATCAGATAATAAGCCTAAAACAGTCTTTCGACACTTTACGTCGTTCTCCCACTTGTGAGTTACAAGCAAACTCCCAAACCAAGAGCGTCGGTTCTTCAGTGGTATCATAGCATTTGCTTCCGCGGCAATGAGAGGATCGGCGGCTGAACGGTGTGCAGCATTAGAGGCCACCACCGAAGGATTGGTGGAGCAAGTTGACCGGCTCGAGACGGTGGTTCAGGAGATCCAAGTCTCCGTGACGGGACTCTCCGAACGGGCAGCAAGGACAGAGGCGACCTTGGCGATGATTGTGGCGCAGCTGGAGAACCTCATGTTGCAGCGTGAGGGGAAGGAGATTCTCGCCACTCCTTGTATAGAGATGAAGTCAAAAGGGAGCAGCAACAGTGATGGAAAGGTTGACGAGGAGTTCGCAAAGCTCGGGGCCGAGATGGGAGGCGAGCGCAGCGTCTTCGGAGGGAAGGGCGACACCGGCGGGCAGTGCCTGGGGTTCGACGCAGACTCGACCAAGCCGCTGAGCGGCGGCAATGGAGGGACGAAGGGCAGCATCGGCGGCGCAACCTTCTTAGCCAAGTTGGCATGGCTGGAGTTCCCAAAATTTGGGGATGATCCGGGCGCCTGGTTTCCCCGCGTGGAACAGTTCTTTGAATATCAGGAGGTTTTGGTGGAACAGCGGGTGGCGTTAGCTCCGTTTCATCTTGAGGGTGAGGCGAACCAGTGGTGGCAGTGGGTGAAACAAACGTACAAGGATGCCGGGGAGCCGATCACGTGAGAGTTGTTTTCCCAAAAGCTGTGGGCGCGTTTTGGGCCTACCGAAGGTGAGAGTTGCGATGAGGCGTTGTCTCGCATACGCCAAACGGGCTCCTTGCGCGACTACCAAACCGAGTTTGAGAAGCTTGCTAACCGTTGTGTCGGCTGGACACAATAGGCGCTGGTGGGTACCTACTTGAGCGGCCTCAAGGCTGAGATTGCGGATGATATAAGGATGTTTCGGCCTCAATATATGCGGGACGCAATTAGCTTGGATCGAATGAAGAATGACCAGCTACAAAATCATAAACCGGGCGGGCGGGCGATTGAGCACGCTTGTGCGGGAGCGCCGGGCTACGACATTGGCGGGGGCGGAGGTGCGAATGGCGGCCGGGCTGGGAATGCGGCACCGCCGGGAGGGACAAGGCCACCGTGCGGGAGTCCGGGCGGGAAGCGCTTGACGTGGAAGGAGCAGCAACTTCGATACGCCCAACGCCTCTGTTTCAACTGTGGTGAGCGGTTTACCATAGGGCGCAAGTGAGGAAATGCCAAGGTCATGTGTTTGTTTGAGGAGGAAGATTTCGAGGGTCAATCCTAGGGTCAAGGTTGATTTCAAGGGGCAGGAATGATGAGGGAATGGGCTAGGTTCAGTATTAGTTAGTAGCTAGTTAATATTGTGTTGGGTACGGGTGTCATTTGGGTCGGCTTGGAAGGGAGAGTGGGCCGAGTGTGGCTAGGGTTCGGCTAGGTAGGGTAGTAGCTAGGGTTTCCATGCCCTATATAAATGTAAGTTCGGCATTAGTCTGTTTATCAGATAATAAACCTAAAACAATCTTTGACACTTTACGCCGTTCTCGCAGTTGTGAGTTACAAGCAAACTCCCGAACCGAGAGTGTCGGTTCATCATTAGAGACCTTTTTTTGTTTCAAGTCTAATGTAGTGCAGCTATGTATATTTCAATTCCATGTTCATAGATTTTTGTTTGTTATAGGTTTGGTTTGACATGATTGTCATATGCATATGTACGAACTCCATGCATGTAGTTTGATGTTCTTCTATTAGATCTTTGATGAAATGAGAATTGATCTTCGACCAAAAAAAAAAAAAAAGATAGTAGTAAGATATTCTATACTAAAACTGTGTTTTGATCGTAGTTCAACTATTTCATACCGCTAAAAATCATCTATTAGTTTAGACTCTGGTAAGAGATTTTTCTCATCGGATTGCTGGTACGGTTTTGCAAAAACTGTTATGTTTATAATTTTGTTTTGAGATAAAACTAACTTTTCAATTTAATCATAGTGTAAATTCTTATTTATTAGTCCAACGGAAAAAATCGCATACCGATACATGATGATGATATGCAACAGGTAACCACTATTAAATTTCTAAATAGGGTTGAAATGTAGAGGAAACCCACACAACAACAGTGAGTTGCACTATGTTTTTTTATATTCAACACTGATTAGGATTACCAATGACTGCCACACATCATTGTTCCATTGGCTAAGTTTAAACTAAGTAATAATTTTTTTTATATCGGTGATATAGAATTTTTAGTCATTTGTGATTATTATTTATTAAGGTACTTATTAAGTGATTCGAATATGAGACCTTTAGGTTCTAGGCTAGTGGTATTGCTATTAAGCCAAGCCCTAATTTGTTCTCTTTTTTTTTTTTTGGATAATGGTGATATTGATGTTATAGTTTTAAGTGATTAAGATACTATTTAAGAGATTCAAACATAAGACCTCCAAGTTTTACACTAGTGGTATTACCATTAAGTAATAATTAACAATTATTGGCGGCTAAACAAATTAAGTGAAAGATGTGTTGTGCCACTGAAAAACAGAGCATAATGTAAATTAGCGCCCAACCCGCGCCCTGGGTCGGGAGAGTTTGGACTTGAAATGACATTTATACAATTGATATGACATATGCCAATATATATGTGTCACATGTGTCTTTGTACCTTAGTTATGTTAGAGGTACAATTATGCATAATGTGTTACAATATAATAAGAAGATAAGAAATAAAGATAGTTATTTAATAAAAGAAAGTAATTGTCTTTTACTACTTAAGTAGTAAAAGACAATTACTTTCCATAATACATACATAATATCAACCTTAGGATGAAAGAAAGTGATTGATCTCCAAAAGTGTTTATCCTAGCAGACATCCTTGTTGAACAACGCGAACAATGGATCTGAAATTGCAGGATTTGAAATATATTGGAAATGATCAAAAGTCGTCAATAATGGTTAGCTGGATAATGTAGTAATTTCTTACAATGTACGGATGAATTCCCAAATTACTTTCATAATACAGATATTGTAACACCCTACCTTGTATTCTTGTTCCTAATATTTCTCTTAACCAATTTATGCTTGGTTTACCTACAATCTTTATATGAAGCACATCGAAAATGAAGTAGTATTTAAAACTTGTATTGTATAAAACCTTTCCTGGCAAATTTTTTACGGATTCCCTAGGTTTAAATTGAAATATTTGTGGAGAATCAGTTCTGCCGCCCACACCTTAGCCATTAGGCCAATATTACTCATCCATCTTGCTCTACTGATGTCGTTCTAGTCCTGTGAGGGAAAAATATTGACGGGAGTGAGACGTCACTCAGTGAGTAAATAATAACCTAATATAAATATTAATACAAAAATGATATCAGGTTATGTTGTGACTCGGAGTGTCTTCCATCCATTATATTCAATGTATATCTAATCACATAATGACTTTACTTAGGTCTCACCTATGTACATTCGTACTAAATTTCTTCCCTCGTTCACTCGATCTTTCACATATAGGTTATGGGTCATTCATTCCACCTTTTTTGTATATGTTACATATCATTCATTTAGGATTTCACCTTTACTTTACCCTACCTAGTGTTGCATATAGTTTGTATTTATTCTCATACACCATACGTAAATTTTCATCATTTCATCATATCTTTACACTTCTACCAACACCGTATCATGAGAGGTATTGTCGACTCATAACATTATACACGTCAACATCTCATGGTAGTATCATAATCAAATGAACATATCATCACTGCTTATAAAATAGTTTCCTGATTAATCATTGTACCACTCGTCATAGGAGATTATCACAAAATATACCTCATCATGTCACTTGATATCACATAAAAAAACACATCGACCTTCACATATTTCTATATATCAAATATGGCAAATACTAAGATTGCCATCTCAATCACATATCACACAAATATGCCAAATACTAAGATTGAACTTTAAGCACTCATGTTACATCCAAAATCACCCATGAATCAGTATCCAATCACACACATGCATACATATAGTTAGCTGGATTCACTAGCTTTTATTCTTTAATTTGCCAAGTCATGCACTCCCCCGGGATCTCGTGAGCTCATAATCTCGTAAACTCATGAGCACAAAGTGCAATATCTCATGAACTCGTATACTCGTGGGCCACAGAGTGCCATATCCCATAAACTCGTAGCCAGGCCTGGCATTACTCCTTAAAAGGAGTTCTCGTATAGCTCTTTTATCTCTTAGGCTTGAAGCCTCTTTTCACTTATAATGAGTGCATGATAGAGCACCATTACGTTTGCTTTAGGTGACCATGCAATTCTTATAGTTAGTCACAACTAAACATATTACTTGTGTGACCCAAGGGCCATTTCATATCACATTAACTTGCATGACTCATAGGCCATTTTATCTCAAATCGTATAATTGACAAAAGGCAATCTTTTTTGCCATTCTTTTCACTTGACCGCCTCAAATGACATTTCACATATCATATACTCATCACATAATATCATTTAGCACACACATAACAACATGTATTATGACCTTCCGGTCATACCATCATAAATCATTTCATCATATCATCACATTATCATATAATTACCATTCTACGGTAACCTCATCCAATCATAGGATAATTAAATCATTTCATCATCATTAAATCATGTAACCATATCACATATCGATATTCAATCACAATTGATTTAAAGCTTACCAAACCATCATACACGTTATAATCGGGCCGCTTCATGACCCGAAATATCATAATCATATTAAGATAAACATTAGATTAGAATTTACTCACCACTCAATGATTTAGATATACGATTGCCTTTTTCGATGTTCCGATCTGCTCCTTCCCTTTAGAATGCACGCATCAATAATTTCAGTATAGGAACGGAGGGCTTAATAAACCAGAATTAGGTTTACCCAATTAGGTAAATATAATTAATTACACCCGCTTCACGGACATGCTATCAGGCCAATATATAAGTCCCCCACTTTTTAACATTATGCTACAAATTTAATTTATAGGACCAATACCATAGAACATAGTAGAAAGACTTTTAAATTTTAATATCCTTTTCATGTTAGATTGACCGTTGAATTAATCATTAGTATCCTTTAATTTTTTTTTCTCTCCAACTATGAATTCACAAGCTGCTATATATAATGGAGACCAGTACAATTTATTTTCATTTAGGAGTGAGTGATCATTGCATAAGGTGTAAGAATTAGTAGTACTTTTGTAAGGCGTGCAATTGTTTCAAAGAATAACACAAGAAAAGCTTAGTCAAAATGTTGTTACCTTCTATTGTTTGCTGAAAGAGGTCAAGGAAAAATTATGCTCAAATTGCAACCAAAATAAACTAGTTGTTCATACAAATTACATAGGTCCCAATTCGTTACCTCGAAGACACCTATTAATGAATAAAATAGTAATTTTTAAAATTACATAAGTGACCATTAGCCAGTTAGAAACACAAAGACTAAGGGACAACTGTTCGTCCCTGCAAGATACGTAGAGGTCAATTAGACGTCTTTTGAAGACATAGGCTAAGAGATAATTGATCGTCTCTGCAAGTTACTACACAAGAAGACATTCATCTCCGAAAACAAAATTAAAGGAGTCATTCGTTGTATCTAAATGTTTTATAGGTGACAATTTGTTGTCCCTAAAAGACATATAAGTGACAACTTAATGTCCCTAAAAATATAGTATAAGGGACCACTAGTTGTCATCAAATCAAATTCGGATGGTAAAGTGATTCGAAGTTGATACCTGGATGACATGTTGATCCTATTAAAAAGGATACTTTATTACCCCTAAATAGCCACAATACTATAAAGAAATGCATTATAGGGAGAAGTGGACTATTAACTATTGAGTCAGTCAATCACCTACCTTGCATTATGGGAGATTTAGTTTACACGTTTCATCAACCATTTGTAATCTTATTTTAGGAAAATAAGTAATTGTATTTATTTTAAATAAAAGATTAGCGCTAAAATTTGGCCGAACACACAGAGAGGGCTAATAGTTAACAAAGCAAAGGAACAAAGGAGATCTCAAACTATCCGTTCAATATCGGCCATTCATTTATATATAGATCAAATCTCAAACGTCCATATAACTTTAAATAACAGCAGAAACCCTAGTTCAACATTCATCATCTCTCTCCGCCGAGTGGTCTTTGTGCCTTTTCTTTACTTCATCCAGTGCGTTTTTTGGATTGGCACCTCCTCCATACTCCCTAGCTACCGCCTACCGGAGCTCCTTTTTCCGCTCTAGTAATGGCCGCCCGGCAATGGTAGAATTTCTATTAGTTCTTTATTGTTACTAATTTTTTTTATTTCAATTCAATATTAGTTTTAGATCTATTATTCTTCAACATTATCTCTTTTGATTTATCTCATAGACTTGACGATGATGATAAAGTCGATGGTGAGGTTGTTCATGTTGTCTGCGCTACATTACGATGTAGTGCTACCTGATTACAACATGTGGTGGCTGCGCATGCTGTCAGGGAAACAGTATGGAGAAAAAACGGATTGAAGGCGTAATTTTGATCACTCTCCTTAGAGTGTTTATTTGCCCCCACTACTTAGTTGCTGGTAGAATTTAGGCAAACCACCCCCAGGAGTCCCTCCAATCAAAGTCAGAAAGCATCACCTTTCGTGACTTCTGTGTTTGTGTTTTTGGAGAAGGAAAAACGAGGAGAAGAAGATGAACGTTGGACGAAAAGTTCGGCTGCAGAAGACGTTTTATAGTGAAAATGGCAGTTCCCTTCCAAAGGGTTACGTCGTTTCACAAAAGTCAAAATCAAATAATTATTCGGATTAATTAATTAAAATAATTCCGGTAATTAATTAGCCAAAAATTCAAATCCGAATGCGTCGCGCAAACGTGCTAAGTGCGTAGTGCGATTTAATATGCAAATTAAATAGCCCACACTTTTTCCTAAAGTCCACTAACCACTTTATCCAATAACTAAAGTGGAAAGCAAACTTAAAAACAACTTGCACTTTCCTTCTCCCACCAATGTGGTATTTCCTTTACTCTTTGACTACTCTAACAATCCCCCACTTAGTCAATAAGAGTAATACCTGCCTCGAACAAGTACCGCATACATAAAGGTATCTTTTCGATTTGAACCTTTACTTAGTGTGAGCATCTCAAAGTTCATAGCGAATCAATGACGGGCTTAAGCCAAGGAGTCAATATCCAAAGCTAGAACCGGAGACACCACACACGTACTCGTCTCTTCTCTAAAACACAACCACCAACAAGGGTAGCACTATTATGGCCATGTGCTTATCCTGTTTCATGAGCATATACAAAATTTGACCTTTACTTTCGTTAGAGCGGCACCACTCCAAATGCTCACACAGGTGACATTCCAAATGAACGTCATTAAGAGTTCTATAACTCACCCTTCTTACAACTAATTTACTTGTACAATAAACTAGTTCCCAGTTAGAGTAACTTGTTATTACCACATTGAACCTTTTAATTAGGGAATATCTAAAGAAAAGGTTGGGTTTCCATTACTTCTAACTACACAAAATGTCTCAATCCCGTCCCTTGGGATGTCTCATAGATCATGCCTCTTGGCAACCCCTTTGTAAGAGGATATGCCAAATTGTTGCACGACCTTACATACACAATAGAAATGATTCTGTTAGTAATCAAATACCTAACGTAATCATGTCTTATGCTAATGTGTCGAGACTTACCGTTGTAAATCTTGTTATAAGCTCTAGACAATGTACCCTCGCTATCACAGAAGACAGAAATGGCTGGCATCGGTTGTGGCCACAACTCTATATCTAACAACATGTTTCTTAGCCATTCTGCTTCTTTTACAGCCGCCGCAAGGGCTAGGAATTCGGCTTCCATAGTGGAGCGTGTAATACATGTTTTTTTCTTCGAAGCCCAAGAAACAGCTCCACCACCTAGTGTAAAAATCCATCCTGTTGTGAATTTATTATCACTAGCGCTCGTGATCCAACTAGCATCATAAAATGCTTCTAGTAAAGCGGGGAAGTTGCTATAGAAGAGTCCCAAATCTTTGGTTCTTTTCAAATAACCAAAGACTCTTCCTATAGCTCTCCAATGATCGGCACTAGGATTACTAGTGAATCTAGAAAGTTTTCCCACCGCAAATGCAATATCGGGCCTAGTACATCCCATTGCATACATCAAACTTCCAATAGCACTAGAATACTCAACTTGTGCCACTGGCCTTCCCTCATTCGCACAAAGCTTAAAAGATGCATCATAAGGGGTGTTAGCCTCCTTTATATCCAAATACTCGAATTTCTTGAGCATCTTCTCGACATAATGTGACTGAATCAAAGCAAAACCCCCCACTATGTTTCTTTACTTTGATGCCCAATATAGTATCTACTTCTCCAAGATCTTTCATTTGGAAGCAGGAAGTTAGATACTCTTTGGTCTCATTTATGCCTTTCATGTTAGTTCCTATTATCAACATATCATCAACATAAAGGCATATAATGACCATATACTCTTTTGTGCACTTTGAATAAATGCACTTATCAGCAGAGTTATGAGAAAATCCATGAGCCAAAACAACAGAATCAAATTTCTCATGCCATTGTTTAGGTGTTTGCTTAAATACAATGACTTTTGCAATTTACACACCTTTCCTTCATTTCCAGGCAACACGAACCCTTCTAGTTGCTCCATATACACTTCTTCATCTAACTCACCATTTAAGAATTCCGTCTTTACATCCATTTTGTGTACATGCAAATTGTAAATAGAAGCCAAAGCTAAAAGCACTCTTATGGAAGTGATTCTTGCAACTGGTGCATAGGTGTCGAAGCAATCTACTCCTTCCTTTTGCTTAAACCCTTTTGCAACCAATCTAGCTTTGAAGGTATGTATTGATCCATCCGTGTTATACTTAATGCGAAATACCCATTTGCATCCAATAGCCTTAGATCCAGGAGGCAGATCCACAAGAACCCAAGTCTTATTTATTAATAACGAATCCATCTCGTCCTAACAGCCTCATTCCAAAAGGCAGAATCTCTATAAGCCATTGCTTCTTGACACGGACACGGGCGAGGTGAGCAGCCAGCACGCCAGACTCATTCTGGACTATCGAGCCTTGCTCGCTCGAGACTGGGAGGTTTCCATTCATCCTATCTACAGGGAGGCCAATTATCTTGCTGATTGTATTGCCCACAAGGGGCATCTCTTGCCGATAGGTTCCCACGACATCTCTATTTCAGATCCGGATATTAGACATTGGGCCATGTATGATCTGGTTGGGGGCTCTTCCCCACGTTTGATTAATGATTAAGAGGTAGCGGTGCTCTGCACCCGTTTTTCACCAAAAAAATAATAACCACACCATTATCTTGAAATGGATTATAGGGGACAATATTTTGTTCCTAGAAAAATTGTTTAGGGGACAATTTATTGTCGCTAAAGTCATGGTTATAGAGACGACATATTGTCTTTAATGGAATACAAACAAGACTACGACTCGTAGTTATTGGGGACGACCTAATTTTTTGTCGTCCCCAAAAGAATAGAGGACAAGAGTATAGGGAACCACACATTGAGGACGACTAAGTTGTCCCTGGAAACTATGGGGACGATTTCTCCTATTTCCGGGTACGATTTTTGTCATCTCAAAGCTACTCTTTTTTGTAGTGATTATAAAGATATATATGGGTATATGATCATAATCCTCTTCACTTGTCTGACAGATAATCAACTAAATAACATCACCATGAGAAGTTAAAAGAATACCTTATGCGATTAATAGACCCCATACTAAGTCCTTCCCCCAACATTATTCTCTATGGGCGGGATCGGAGAGGAGAGGTTGATAATGGCATCCCTCTAACAATAAGAATTATTCAACTCTTTCTTTTTTTTCTTCTTCTTTCAGTCTCCAGAAAGAGTGAGAATGGGATCACCTCTATTTCTCCAAGAAAGCCACCATCTCCTACTGCTCATTTTTAGGTTTAGCCACTTGACTTATTTCATTCTTTCCCCAAAGATGAGGTTAGCTATGTAAAATCGGAGAATTGCGGAAATCAAATGACACAAGGAGTTACGTGGTTTCCCCAGCAAATAGCTAGGACTACTCCACGGAGAGCATAGCTCTTGGAACAGAAGCTTCACTATGATAGTTCGGCAGCCACAACTTGTGTTCTTAGGGTTTACAAGTTGGAAATAAACCTATTTATACCCTCTCACCAAGTACACGGGTAAAAGCTTAAAACATGGATTAAGTGCAAATAAGCAACTTTACAAAGCGTATTGAACAATTAGGTCAAAGGAGGTCCAATACTCCCCCTCAAATTGGAGCATGAAGGTCACAAATGCCAAGCTTGGACAATAAGGCATCAAAATGTTCCATTCCCAAAGCTTTAGTGAAGATGTCAGCGAGCTGAGAGCGGGAGTCCACCTTCCCGGACTGAATATCGCCGGAAGTCACACGCTCACGAACAAAGTAGCAGTCCATCACCACATGCTTAGTACGCTCGTGGAAGACCGGATTAGTAGCAATGTGTAGTGCTGCTTGGTTATCGCTGTAGAGAATAGTGGGGTTATGCTGAGGAATCCGCAACTCGCTGAGAAAGAACCGAAGCCATAAAACTTCACTGGTAGCACTAGTCATAGCGCGGTATTCTGCCTCGGCGGATAAACGAGCAACAACTCGTTGCTTCTTAGCACACCAAGAGACCGGAGCACCCCCAAACTGAATATAATAACCTGTCATGGAACGCCGGGTGGATTGACAACCGCCTCAGTCCGCATCACAATAAGTAATGAGCTCTGAACTGCCCGTAGACGGTAGAAACAAGCCCTGACCCGGTGCACCTTTGAGATAACGGAGAACATGGTGGGCGATAACTACATGGTCCGGGCTAGGAGCATGCACAAATTGACTTAAGACATTGACGGAGTAAGCAATGTCAGGCCGAGTGATAGTCAAGTATAGCAGGCGACCTACGAGACGGCAATAAGCGCTCACATCATCAGCACGATCCACAGAGGGACGTGTCAACGCATGGTTCTGCTCCATGGGAAATCCACTGGAACGTGCTGCTTCAAGACCCGAGTCGGCCAGGATGTCGAGTGTGTATTTGCGTTGGCAGAGAACAATACCTTCTGGAGACCGTGCAACCTCAATAGCGAGAAAGTATTTGAAAGGCCCTAAGTCCTTGATGCTGAATTGATTATGGAGATAAGCCTTCACACGCGCAATAGTGGCACCATCATTACCAGTCACTACGACATCATCAATGTAGATTAGGGCGACAACGAAGACCTCGGTTGCTTGATAAATGAAGAGAGAATGATCTGCCATCGGAACCGTAAAACCGAAGTCAACAAAAGAATCTGTGAACTTGGTGTACCAGTTCCGAGACGCTTGTTGGAGGCCATAGAGGGATTTCCGTAGGCGAAAAACACACTGATCTTCATCTTTAGAAAACCCTTGCGGCACACGCATATAAACTTCTTCATCTAAGTCACCATGAAGAAATGCTTTATTGACATCGAGTTGGTGGAGAGGCCAGCCTTTCTGAGCAGCAACAGCTAAAAAACCGGGACCGTGACCAGCTTGGAAACTGGAGCGAACGTGTCATGAAAGTCAACCCCTTATAGCTGAGTAAAACCTTTGGCGACTAACCGAGCTTTGTAGCGTTCCACTGTACCATCGGGTTTGAACTTAATCTTGTACACCCACTTAGCATCAATAACGAGTTTGCCGGGTGGAAACAGCTCCATAGTCCATGTTCCATTGGCTTCAAGAGCAACAATCTCCTTTTTCATAGCATCACACCAACACTCATACTTAACAGCCCCGGCAAAGTTGCGGGGCTCAACAAGTGAGGACACGGAAACCAAGAAAGCACAATAGTTAGCGGAGAAACGATGATTGTTCACGTACTCAGAAAGAGGAAACTGAACTTGATGAGAAGAAGGACCATGAAACTCTACCTCATAGACATCGAGCCGTGAAGGAGGGCGGCGATTCCGTGTCGGATAAAGATGTGGGGAAGGCAGAGGAGTGAGATGGCCAACATCAAGTTGGTCGGCATCTAGAGCTGGTAGAACAGGAGCGTCCGAGGGAGGAAAACTTAGCGAACTCGACGAGCTATGGATGGCTGGGGGTGTGGGACTTGTTGGCGGTGGTGAGCTTTCCTCATCCACAGAGAATGAGCAGGACGCCGAGTCATCATTACCTTGAGGAGCCAAGTTATCCAATAGGTCAACATCGGCCATGGGTGAACGCATGGGGATGTCCGGATCACATGGATCACCCACTGAATGCATGGGGAACGCATGCACGTCGGGGAAGGACGAACTGCCTGGTGATGTGCTACTCTGGAGAAAAGGAAATGTGTCCTCCACGAAATGCACATCACGTGAAATAATGAATTTGCGTGTCTTCAAGTCGAATACACGATAGCCCTTCTGTGTTCCGGGGTACCCAACGAAGACTCCAGCTCTCCCCCTCTCGGCAAACTTATCGAAGCCATGATGTGTGTCTTTGGCATGCAGAAGACACGCAAAACTATGAAGATGAGAGTATGTGGGAGGATGCCCCAAGAGCAGCTCGAAGGGTGTCTTCATGGAGATGACCTGAGAAGGCATACGGTTGATCAGGTATGCTGTAGTGAGGACACACTCACCCCAGAAACGGACGGGAAGTCCAACATGGAACATGAGAGCCCTAACCGTCTCCAGAAGATGTCGGTGCTTACGCTCGACTACGCCGTTCTGTTGCGGAGTATCTGTGCAGAAAGTCTTAAGCAGAATACCCTTGTCCTCATAATACTGATTGAGAGAATTGGTCTGAAATTCTGGTCCGTTGTCTTCCTGGATACGACGACATTGCGATTATACTGAGTAAAAGACATCTCACAAAATAACCTGAGATAACACGTCACATCGGACTTAAAACGCATCAAATAAATCCATGTCGCACGACTAAATAATCAACGACAGTGAGGAAATAACGAGACCCATCCAATGACGTAGTGCTATACGGCCCCCATATGTCAACTTGAATGAGATCAAAACAGCTGGTAGTTTTGATTGAGATATGAGGAAAAGGAGTGCGAGATTGTTTAGCACGCAAACAAGAGTCACAATGAGAGGTTTTCCGAGAACTAAAATCACAACCCACAAAATCCTTCAACAAAGCCAAACGATCAAAAGAAAGATGTCCCATACGAGCATGCCATAAATTCGTTGCATCCGCATGGCCAATCACCTTGCACACGTGGGGAAGCGGCTACTGTGAGACTCGCTGGAAGTAGTAGAGTCCATCCTGCAGTCTACCGACGCCAATCGGCGTCCGTGAAGGTAAGGCCTGAATCACGTAGAAATCATGCAAGAACGTTACAGCGACGTTATGGTCCTTAGTCAAACGACTCATGGAGAGCAGGTTACACTTGAAATCAGGCAAATGTAACACACGTCTAAGAGTAAGTGATGGTGACAACTGCACTGAATCGACCCCTCTAACAGGAACTCTCATCCCATCAAGTATCTGAACTCTAGAGAAGCTAGTTGTACTATCAACAGAGTGCAACCAACGAGCATCTTTCACAATATGCTCATACATCCCGAATCGATTATCCAGTCATAAAGGTTAGAGGGATTACCCGCCATATGCGCAGTGGGCTCAAAAGCCATATCAGGGGAAGTCCCGGAGAGGAATTGCTTGAGCTGGGCGAGCTGAGCAGAAGTGAGACCAGGAATAGGATGAGTCTCGGCCCCCTCAGGCTCGACATGTGTTGCCTTGGAGCGACGCGGAGGAGCAGACCGACCATCGCCCTGCTTCGCACGAGGATGTCCGGGAGGATACCCTATGAGTCGATAGCACGTCTCCTTATGGTGACCCAACTTGTTACAGTGAGAACAACCTGGCTTTTCGGAATCCACAGGTGCATCGTTGTCCAACTGAGCTTGAAACACAACCGTTTCTACCGGTGGCCACCTGTTGCTGGTGATGTTGCGATGTTGCTCTTCCGCAGAAGCCAGCTGATACGCCTCAGACAAGGACGGTGTGGGCCGCATGCTGAGAATCTGGCTGTGGATGACAGAAAACGTGTCATCGAGTACAAGCAAGAATTCAAAAAGCTGCTCGGTCTCTATTTTGGCGGTTTAACAAATAGGGGACCGGGAATCAAAAAATACCCGGTCAATTGAATATAGGGGACCGGGAATTGAAAAATACCCGGTCAGTAGGTTCAAAATAATAACCGACCGGTAATTGAAAAATTTCCCAAGGAGAACAGAAGGCCTCCCGGTCGTGAACCAATAATACTCGACTGGGTATTTCCCCATTTGCGCAGAAAAGTGACCTGGAGCATTTTGAAGATCCCCAGTCGTGAACAAAAAATACCCGGCCGGGTAACTTCCAGAAGCGGGTATAAAAGCCTGTTTTGTGCATTTTTGGATGGGGAAAGTTGGGTTTTGGATCCCAAACACCCAAGGGACGAACCAAAGAGAGATAGGGCAATTTGAGGGCATTCTAGGAGTGGAATTGGAGGATTTCTTTGCCTTGGAAGCTCGAGGAACAAGCCCGGACTTGAAGACTGATCATTTGAAGATTCTTACTGCAGTCTCTCTCTTCTCTATGCAGTAACTTCCCTTCACTAAGGTCAATAGAGAACCATAGATTGATAGTATTGGATCGATTGCTTTAGTCGAGCGTCGATTCACTGCTTTGTATCAATTGATAATATCATTCGATAGAGGGAATCTAGTTCAGAATGCCTTATCGGTTGTTCTAGAGAAGGATACATCCCTCTAGGCAATCGACTCAAGAGGGCCTTGCTCCTTTAGTCGATATTCAAGGTCTAGTCGAGGATTCTCCGCCTTGTGAATGAAAGTGAAACAAGTTAGAGATCATTAATCACTAATCAGGCTAGTGGCTAGGGGGAATCACACCTAAGTGAGTTCCCAACCTATAATTAGATAAACTTTAACTGTAGTTTGCTAGAGTAGTTATAGTTCTTCTATTTTAATCTGCTTTGCTAGATAATGAACCGAAGATGAGTAATAGTAACTCTAGAGACCCATGGATTCGATATTTATTACTTGTGCCACTATACTACAGTCCCTTTCATTGGTTACACTTGGCCATTGTTAGAAGTTGTGTTTTAGCGAGTCACTCTGCGTGGTTTTGTTTCAGAAGTACAATCCGTCACTGTACCTACCTCCATCATTATGAGGAAGTATGTTATCCCCCGCAGGCCTCCTACAACGACGGAAGAGGATATTCTCGCCGCGTCTCAGGATGTTGTTGATCGAGTAGACAGAGCTTGCAAAAGGTGCCATGGTCCCTTTTCCTCCTCACCACTACAATATGCTATGATTGCCAAGGAAGAAAGTGAGGAGGGGAACAACGAGGACTAGTTTACCGGCGAGGAGACTGATGGGAGGGGTCAGGTGGGGACCATTAGTGGAAGGGACTAAGGATAAGTATTCGGTTGTTACTTTTGTGTTGTCTGCTTTGATTCTAGTACTTTGAATCTATTTTGTTCAAGCCTGTAAACTAAAACTGTCTGGTACTGAGGGGGGAGCATTAGTACACCATCTGATAGCAAGTCTCCCGTTTTTTGGTTAAATTGGTTTCCTTAGTTTGGTGAATTACAGTTGTTTGGTTAATTTGGTTTTAATGGTTTGGTGTGTTTCCTCTTCTCATGCTTTACCTTTTTTATTTTCGTTTGCTTTATAATTTGGACAAGAAATTGAGTTTGTTCTAACTTGCTTTTCTACTTTTGTTACTTATGATTTAACATAACAAAAGTATTTAAAGTATAAAATATTTTGTAACCTACTTTTGTTCCTTTTGTTACTTATGATTTAACATAACATAGACAATAAAAATTTTACATTTAAATTATTTAATTTTTATTTTCCACATGACATCCATGTCAACGTAGCATGCTGATTCACTAACGGACAATGATGTTGACCGTCTAATTTGACGAAAATTCACGAGTCGGGCCAATTGAGTATATATGGTGTATAGTTGAGGCCAAAATGTTAATTTATGAAACCACGGGACAAAGTTGATTATATGATCATAGTTCGGGCCAAAATAAGGTATTAACCCTAATATGTATTTGCAAAATTGTATTGTATCAGCGGTCTAATTAGAAAATAGTCTATTCGTGCCCAATCTGATAGTCAGTTTAGTTATATGAAATGGTTCAATCACGACCTCAGCGCAAAGTATCCCTATCACATACCTTTTTTGTTGGTTTTTTTTTATAGACCATCACATACTTTTTTAGTACAAACTCAGATATTTTTTTACAAAATGTGTACGAAACTAATATATACATATTATGAAATATATGTATAATAAATTGAATCAATTTAAATCAGAAATAATTCTCAAAAGAGGTGAAATTAACAATTTTGCAAGGTTAAACCTACTTTTTATTGAACAACTTACACAAATAATTTAATATTAAATCCTCATTATTTCTGGTAATTCAATCCCCATCCCTGTATGTGTCATTCACATTGATAATGTGTGTTTTGATATGTATTTTTCCATAAACTATCTATACAATACTCAAACTACTCTTTATATGCTTTGGGCGCATTGAAACATGAGAAATACCAAATGACTAACAAAGAAAATGCAATTAATAGTAACATATGTGATTACAAACAAAGTGTTGCATATAGCAAAAAATTCCATAAATGACAAAATGAGAGTTGCTTTCTATGATACATACATAGTCAATCTTCACTATAAAAGAAAATTATTGTCCTTTATGGAAAATATGATGGTTAACGCCTTCGAAAAGCTTCAATTAATGACTATCTGAAGTTATCTTTTAACTATTCAATTACCACATATACTGAAGTTATCCTTTAAGTTCATTTGTATGAACTCGTGTGACAACTAAGAACAACACAGCCACTACCATGTTTACTTGGTATCACAACTAACTAAATGTGTTCAGTCATTTCCATGTCCCAAATTAGCAAGCTCTTTAATGATATCAAAGCCCATGTTTTTACGGAACGTTCATTAGCGGTCTCTCACAAATAACAATAACTTAAAATTTAATAAATATATAAGTTCATAAAAAAAACCAAAGCAATTACCATAAACGGATTCATCAAATCTAGCCTCAAATAAAGTTCAAACATTTAAGGAATAAAACACCAGACATATAAAATATTGTACTTGAACTAAATGAAATACTCACACTAATAATAGCTCATCTATTTATCTTACTGATACTTTCAAAGACAAATTTTTATCATGTCGTTGCATTAACGGGAGCACTACCAATTCAATGATTCCACCAAGCGATGAATTGATTAATCTGTCAAGCATTACTGCATTTCTTGCTTATGTGAATATATTTTTAGGGCATAATTCAAAAAAATTCATTCCGTTATAGGAAAGAGAGTAAAACGATATTGATGTAGACCCCTAAAAACAACTTTCAAATAACCTTCATATTGGCCTGCAACCACTTCAATCTCGACTCCTTCTCACTAAAAATGGTTGTCGCCAAAGTTGGAGATATAATGAAACTCACAAACTCGTAGGGATCCCACAATTCTCGATGAAAATGGTCAATCACACCAAACTAATCATCGGGCTTAATAGTCATTACAAACTTCAAGGGATTGACCAATTGGTAATATGGAAAACTAAAATTTACCACTTACGTTGTTCTAACTATATCGTAAAAAATCAATCTAAATATAATAATTAAGAAGATATAAATTATCAAATACTAATTCATTAGTAACAAATATATATCTCCAAAGAAATTTGTGGTTGATAATAGCTTACATTGGCATATGAGAATGAAAATAATTACTTCTTGAGAAAATATAATTTTACAAAAAAAGATTAAAGATTTATGATTTCAGGAAAATAGTCATGAGTATTGAAAATATATATGGCCATTTGGATCATGGATGCGGTAATTGGTGGCAATGTGTATGATTGCCTAATACTATTTGTAGATATTTTAACAGAAATGAATTTTTTTAAATCCCCATCTATAAACATTTGCATGAATAAGTGTATCATCATTCCTACCACCAAGTTAAAAGACACTCAATCAATGCACTTAGTACTCAACTTTGAATATTAGATGAATTCTTTTATTTCAACCGACTTCCACTAATAGGACAAATAATGAGCATACTTCTAAACAATACAGAAAAGATTTCAAACATCACGATATTATAAAGGTACCAGTTATTGTAAATGATAAATCCAAAATTCATTCAACCTACAGAGTGAGTATAGAGTTTGTTCATTCTTCAAACTATTTTATTTATATGAAGAATCAAAATGTATAATGAGGTTTATCTTGCATGGGTCTACACATAAAAAAATGGCAAAATGAAGCACATGTAATGACATGCTTATCTTTTGTAGATTATTAATTCTTTTTATATTAATTTTATATCAAATAAATATTATTTTCGTGCCATTTCCATTATTATACTCAATAAGATCCGAAAAGTATTAGGCCCGGCACGACCCACCTCGTGCCGAGATGACCTATATATTTCATGTTTGTGCTCGTGCTAGCCCGTGGGCGGCCTGACCTGTTGCCCACATATACTCATCACCAAACTTATTCTAGAGTTTAATCAAAGAAATAATAATAAATATAATGTAGCCTAGTTGGTTATATGCTCTATCTTCATTTAATTGACCAACAAGGTTCAAATCTTAATGATGACAGTTTTGATATATAAAGATGAATTGGGTGAAATGACAAAAATAACTTTTCTGAAATTACTCTCGAGTCACGAAATTTGAAATGAGACAACCATGAATTTACTTTAAATATATTATTATAGATAGATGAAAAGTTTTATTCCTCTTATTATAGTCTTCCTCCTAACCTTCTTCTTTTTGTAGTCATTCTCAAATCTGGATTGCTGCTAATCAAGCAATTATGTCAATTGCGGGTAAATCGTGATTTAATTATAAAATACTTTATTGTTGTCTAGTACAACTTCTGTCACAATTCATGATTGAAAGGTTTTGTAACCACTCAAATGATTTGAAAAATGTCTGGGAAATTCCAATTATCATAATAAACTTGTTAACGTTATTAGGTTGGTTGGGATACAACTCAATTTTCTCTATTAACGCATATAATGATAATCACGCAAATGTCACGACTCACGTCATTCCAATAAATTTTGACAATGATGTTCCTTAATTAGTTCATACTAGTTCTTTGGCCCGCGCTTCGCAGCGGTAAGAAACTAATTATATCTAAAACTTGGTATACTCGTTTATTCATTTAATGATTATTTTGAAATCAAATAATTCACAAAATAGTTCTAGTATAGATATATATAGATAATCTTCATGTAGTTTCTTAATCATTACCATAGACTTACATAATACATTTGTTTCAGTGATATTTGAGAAATAATTATCTCTTCATAAGTTTACAATAATGTATTCGTAATTTATGTAACAGTTGTAGAATAGTGTTAAATCTTTCATAATATGTGGTCTAATAATAAAATCAAGTTATGAGAAGTATCACATTTGATTAAACTATATATAAATATATTCAATCTCCTACCCCCAATTTGACCATAAACTCTTTTACCTTTAGACATATATTTCAATATTTTTTTATTACGTATCATGAAAGATTTACGTATTATAAATATATTAAGAAACTTATAATCAAATATAATGTTCAACATGTCATTAATTTGCATCATGCAAAATCTAAACAATGCACTGTGAGAAAAAGAGCTTATGATAAAATCGGGTGTAGCTGAAAAATTAAAAATTACCGAGATAGCTGTCTAAAGGTAACCACAAAATAATTAGCCTTTAATAAACTCTACACAGTGTCTTAATCATTATCTAATACTTATGGAAAGAAGGGGATTCAGAGCAAATCTCGACATCCTCCGAAGAACCAGATTCAGAGCAAATCACTAGGGAACAAAGAAGGGGATTCGGTGAGGAGAGAAAAGGAAGGGAATGGCTCCAAAAAGGGAAAGGAGAAGGTGCATAATAATTTTTCTGTTGGTGGGAATGGGATTCTGGGCCCAAGCCCATCTGGCCTTAAGCCTCCAAGCATGAAGTCCACGGCTGGAAAGGATAAGGAGGAAGCCTCCTCTTCTAGGGGACAGGGGGATGGGCTCGATGGTCGCCTGTTGGGCCTCCAAAATCTGAAGCTGAATGTGGAGGGCCCAATGGCAGTTCCAGCCCAAGTTCTGAATGGCCAAAACGGCACAAAAATGCAGATTGTGGAAGCCTCCATTTACCCGTCCTCGTCAGCGAGAAAAGAGAACCCGGATGCCCCCTCGGCGAGCGCTCGGACCAAACAACGAAAGAAAATCAGCAACGAAGAGCGCCGGGGGAATCGTGCTTCCCCATCCAAAGCAATGAGTGGGCGGAAAATTTCCTCTAAAGCGTTGCAAATCTGGACACCCAAGAAGGAGAAGAAATCCAAACCCAGAGAGAGGAGGGTCTCGGTAACCCTCCAACAGATCGAAGAATGGACCGCGGCAGCAGGAATTAGAGAGGGGATAAACGGGGGCCAATCGTCTTCTGTCCTTCAAGGCGATGATGGAAGGGAAACGAGAGCCAGCTCGGAGACCCCGCCCCCTGCCTAACCTGTGTCCTTTTGCTCTCGGAATCTCCTGCGTTTCTTCTTTCCTCCTCTGTTTCTTCCCATTTTTATTCATGTCGATGTCCTTTACTATGTTTGAGTCTTTTAAAATATTTTCTTGGAATGTAGGGGGAGCTGGAGGGAAAGCTTTTGCTCGCTCTCTGAAGCTCGCTCTTCAGCTTCACAAACCTGATTTTGTTGTTTTGCTGGAACCGCAGGTCAGTGGTGAGGTGGCCAACAAGGTTTGTGATAAGATGGGTTTTTCTGATGTTGCTAGGGTCGAAGCGAATGGGAGGAGTGGGGGAGTCTGGATTTTTTGGAATGGCGGCTCCTTCACAGTCCACATTTCTTCTGCCGGCCCCCAGCACCTTTCTCTCATGGTGGGAAAGCCTAACTGTCCGAATTGGCTTTTGACAGCGGTCTATGCTTCTCCGCGGCAGTGTGAGCAGAAGCTGCTATGGAATTTCTTGATCAATCAGAGCAAGGAGGTTGCCTGCCCTTGGATACTAACTGGAGACTTCAATGCAATCTTGACGCCTGAAGAAAAGTTTGGAGCTCCCTCTGTAGCTACTCTTCGGCGCTGCCGAAGGTTCAGTGAGTGGATCAATTCGGCTGAGCTGGTGGATTTGGGCTTTTCTGGCCCGGTTTTTACCTGGTCTAGAGGACGCGATACCTCCTCTTTTAGAGCTAGCCGCCTCGACCGGTCGATCTGCAACCTGGCCTGGAATGAGGCTTTCCCCAGCACGACTGTTACTCACCTTCCACGATTGAGCTCAGATCACAATCCAGTTTTGACTACGGTTTCACCTCAGGGAGTCCCTCCCCATCTTCCGAAAAAGTTTAAGTTTGAGGCCGCTTGGCTTACCCATAATGATTTCCAGGAGTTGCTAACGTCCTCTTGGAATTCGCAGGTGGCCCTCCCCCAAGCTCTTCAGGATTTCGCCCACAAACTTCAGGAGTGGAATGCGTCAGTCTTTGGGAACATTCACTATAGGAAGAAGAGACTGCTGGCAAGGATTGGGGGTATTGAGAGGAGGCTTGCGGCTGGTTTTTTGCCCGGGCTTGGCGAAGCTTCATTCTAAGCTGGGGGCCGAGCTGGATAAAACCCTCGAACAGGAAGAACTTCTCTGGTTTCAGAGAGCTAGAGAGAAGTGGGTCAAGTTCGGGGAGCGCAACACCGCCTACTTTCACCAAATTGCCAATATTAGGAGGCGGGCTAACAAGATCGCATGTCTGAAGAATGATAATGGTGATTGGATTCATGATATGCAGGAGTTGAAAGATCTGGTTTTTAACTTCTACTTGGATCTTTATACACAGGGAGGGGATCAGTACATCGATCGCATGCCCAAGGGAGCTTTTCCGAGGCCTAACCAGGCAGAGTGGCTTGCGTTGCTACGTCCTTTCACCATCATGGATATCCACAGGGCGATTTTTGACATGAAGCCGCTGCAAGCTCCGGGCCCTGATGGCTTCCAAGCGATCTTCTATCAAAAATCATGGTGTGTTGTTGGGAAAGCTTTGACAGACATGGCGATATCATTCTTTGAAAATGGGTCTCTCCCGGAGGAGGTTTCCTCTTCTACAGTTGTGCTCATTCCAAAGGTGGAGTATCCTGAGACCGTTAACCAGTTGCGCCCTATTTCCCTTAATAACGTCAGTCTCAAGGCGATTACGAAGGCCATGACTAGCAGGCTGAAGCCGCTTATGAAGAGCTTGATTTCCCCTCGCCAGAGCAGTTTCATCCCCGGAAGGCAGACGTCGGACAATATTCTCATTGTGCAGGAAGTGCTACATTCTCTCAGGAAGAGGAAAGGAAAGAAAGGGGGGATTGTAGTGAAGATTGATCTTGAGAAGGCCTACGACAGACTGCGCTGGGATTTTCTCAGAGACACTCTGATTGAAGTAGGCCTCCCAAGCTCCTGGATACACTGCATTATGTACTGTGTGGAGCATAATCATATGCGTATTCTTTGGAATGGGGAGCTTTCGCACCCTATCACTCCATCCCGCGGAGTTCGCCAGGGAGATCCCCTTTCACCCTATCTGTTTGTTCTTTGTATTGAAAGGTTATCTCATAGAATTGATCAGGCAGTCCGGGACAAGGCTTGGAAGCCTGTCAAACTCTCGGGGACTGGTCCGGCTCTCACTCATCTATTTTTTGCAGACGATCTCATTCTCTTCGCGGAGGCAGAAAGATCACAAGTGCGGATCATCAAGCAATGCCTGGAGGATTTTTGTGAGAGTTCGGGCCAGCGGGTCAACTTCAGCAAGTCCTCCATGTATGTGTCGCCAAATGTTAGGGAGGAGACTGCGCAGGTGTTAAGCTCCAGAGCCTCGATTCCGCTTACTAAAGATCTGGGGAAGTATCTAGGGATCCATACCATTCATGGGAGGGTCACTAGGAATCGATACCAGAGTCTAATTCTGAGAATCAAGAAAAAGTTGGCGCCTTGGAAGGCGCGCCGCTTGTCCTTGGCAGCGAGACTCACTGTGGTTCGATCTGTATCGTCATCCATCCCTACCTACTCTATGCACACTGAACAATTACCTGTTAATGTTTGCAACTCTATTGATAAGATTAACAGGAACTTTGTCTGGGGCGAAGAGGAGGACCAAGGGAGGATGCACCTGGTAGCTTGGGAGAAGCTTTTGGAGCCAAAGGGGCAAGGAGGAGCGGGGCTTCGGTCCTTAAGACAGGCGAATCTCTCCCTCCTAGCTAAGACGGGCTGGCGCTTCCTGACGGAGAAAGACAACCTTTGGGTGCGAATTATGGAGGACAAATACGGGAGGAAGCGGAAGGGCATTGAGATGCTTCGGTCGAGTCAGGGAAGTTCTTTTGCTTGGAGAAGCATGACTAAAGCTTCTGATTTGTTAAAAAAGGGTCTTGCTTGGAATATTCACAACGGGAAGAACACTAATTTCTGGAAGGATGTGTGGTGTTTGCAGGTTCCCCTGATGAATGTTGCAGTGCAGCCCTTGCCGGAGGAGATGCTGGCGGATTCGGTGGCGGATTATGTGGACGAAGATGGATGCTGGGATGTGGACCGTTTGAAGGACTGGCTAACGGAGGATGCCCTGAACAAAGTCACGGCGGTGGCGGTTGATCCGCTCTCGACCACTGATGACGCTCTCTTCTGGTCGGCCTCTGAAAATGGCCGATTCACTGCTAAATCGGCGTATCTCATGGCGTACCCCGGACAGACGGGGCACAATGAGAGTCTGTGGAAGAAGATTTGGCGGCTTCACGTCCCGGAAAGAGTCTGTTGTTTTACCTGGTTGGTGGCCTTGCGGAAGATTGCGACTAATGTGCTTCGTTTCACCAGGAAGTGTGCGGATTCCCCAGATTGTCACAGATGTACTGGCACCCCGGAGACTGTCCTTCACATTCTCCGGGATTGTCCGCCGGCTGCGTATTTCTGGTATAGACAGGTTCCTCAGGCAGAGCATCACGATTTCTTCTCGGCCTCAGTTGAGGATTGGATAAGAAGCAATGTTAACAGGGAGGAGGAGATGGAGTCAGGTATGGCATGGAATGAGTTTTTTGCATCTGCTATTTGGTTATTGTGGAAGAACAGGTGCACAGCCTGCTTCAAAGGCATTGGAGCGGCTTTGACTGCCCCCTCTCTGGCGAATTCTATCCTTCATAGAGCTTCTCTCTGGCACACGGCGTGGGTCTCAGGCAGCGCGGTTCAGCTCCAAGGCTCCCCTGCGGTTCATAGGGTGCTGGCGGACATCAGGTGGGTGGCCCCCCCCGGCGGATGGATGAAGCTGAACGTGGATGGGGCGTCGGCCGGGAATCCAGGGCAGGCTGGTGCGGGAGGGCTAATTCGGGATGAGCAAGGCAGATGGCAGGTTGGGTTTGTGGCAATGATTGGGGAGGCGACCGCTGCCTTGGCCGAGTTGTGGGCTCTGTTCCATGGGCTGAATCTCGCTTGGAAGTACAGGTGCACCAACCTCTTGATTGAGACGGACTCTCAATTGGTGGTCCAGTGGCTGAAGAACAGAAGTGACCCTCTCCATCCTCATGCCTCTCTGCTGGCCTCCATCAGGAGACGCACGGCGCAAGACTGGCTGGTTAGCATATCTCATACATACCGGGAAGGGAATAGAGCCGCGGACTGGCTCTCGAAGCACAGTCTCGTCTATCCCTATGGTATGCATGAGCTTGTTAATCCGCCTACGGGTATCGGAAGCATTCTTCAGGACGATATGAGAGGAATTTCTTTTGAGCGGAGGGTACTAGCTACCCGGTCTTTGTAATTCTGTTCCCCTTGTACCCCTTCTTGGCGCTAGCCTCCTTTTACGCAAAAAAAAAAAAACTTATGGAATATATTTATGTAATTGATACATAAGAAATCACTGTCCATCTATAACTTTTACGTAATGTATTTCTAATTTATATAACTTTTATAGAATGTTGTTACAAAAATCTTTTGTAATAAGTTTTCTAATAATAAAATCAAAGTGCATAGTGTAATTGTTATAGAATAGCGTTATCCAAATCTTTCGTACTTTGTGATCTAATAATAAAATCAAAATTACATAGTATAGTGTTACTTTACAAATATTTCGTATTTGTCCGTCCTCTACCATGAGTGTATAACGTTATCTTACAAATATTTTGTATTGACTTGTCCTTTGTCATGGTATAATATTACCATGATATTACAATTATCGAGAGGGATGATAGAAATAACAATGCTAGGACGGTTGGGTGATGTAAAGGGTGGTAGTATTGGATGCTAGAGTGTAAAGAAGGAAGGAAGTGTATGGAGCATGGTTTTAAGTTTCCTTTAGTTCCATCCTGTTGGAAATAATTAATCCCGCAAAGTTTTTGTTTCTTATGGTACATCCGGCCGCAGCTTATAAATGCTATGTGAACAGTGATATCCGGTTTTACATTTACCCGGATTTGTCGTATGCAACAGTAAACCCATTAAAGCTAAACTTGTGCTTTTAATTAATTAATTAATTAGAGATACGTGATATATTTTACTTGTATTATAAGTTAGTAGTTTCCTTGTCCTTGTAATATATGTTAGTGTTGTGGTATATGATCCACGATTGAACCTCTTCCAATAACTCGAGTTATTGGGAGCAACTGGTTCTTGACATGGTATCAGAGCCTCGAATCAAAAAGGTCATGTGTTCGAATCTCCACGACCCCCAATATTAACCGTTGTCTTTCAAGCACATGGTATGGTGGGCATGTGCAAACTTCAAGCCCATGGGTTGGCTTTCGTTTGAGGGGGCGTGTTAGAATGTAGTATAAGATCCAGCAGAACCTTCTCCCAACAACTCGAGTTATTGGGGTCAACTGGTTCATGACAATGTTAGAATGTAGTATAAGATCCAGCAGAACCTTCTCCCAACAACTCGAGTTATTGGGGTCAACTGGTTCATGACATGGTATCAGAGCCTTCTGTGACCGAGAGGTCTTGTGTTCGATTCTCGGTGACCCCATTTGTTAAGCACATGGTATTCTTGTCTTCAGACCTGTGCAAACTTCAAGCCCTAGTGAGTGGCTTTCGTTTGAGGGGGCGTGTTAGTGTTGTGGTATATAATCCACGATTGAATCTCTTCCAAATTGGTTCTTGACAATATACTCTACCTGTATTCTTTGGGTATAAATACCCCTTGCTATAATGATAATGTACACACATTTTACCCAAACCTTACGGGGTATCAGAGCTATCTTTCCAACTCTAAGAAACCCTCATTTTTTTCCCGACACACACATTCAATGCTCTCGCTTTTTCTCATATTGCTTGTTGCTGATTCATAATGTTTGGTGCGCCTCTTCGGAAGAAGTCTCCCCCGGCGTTTCCTCTGGTGAAGCAGGTCTTCTCACGTTCCACCCGGTCGCTTCCCTCCCGCTGAAGCTCACCACCATGAACTTCCCTTCTAGGCGTGCCCAACTTATGTCTCTTCTTGTTGGGCTCGACCTCACTGGTTACCTCGATGGCACGCTTGCTGCCCCGGCTGCCATGGTCACGGTCAATGACACTTCGGTTCGTAATCTTGCTTATTTACGTTGGTATCATCAAGACCAGCTCCTCTTGAATGACATCTTTGCCTTTGTCTCCGAGAGTGTTTTACCCTTCATCAGCTTGTCGGCCACCTCCTTGGCTCCTTTACATCTTGGTCGACTCTCCAGCGTCTCTATGTTGGCTCGTCTCAATCTCGCGTCATGACTTTAGGCGATCACTTGTATGATGAGACCAAGGGTTATCGAGATGTTGTTTCATTCATTCAACAACTTCGTACCTGTGCCACAGAGCTTGCGCTTGCTGTAGCTCTAGTTTTTTATGTCAAGCTGGCCATGCTCCGTCTGCGTTGACTCGGGCCCGATTATCGAGAATTTTCTGCCGCCATTTGTGCTCGCGATACCATTCCTCCTCTTGAGGATCTTCTTGATAGTCTGGTGGCCCTTGAGGGTGATCTTCGCACCACCAAGACTCCTGATGCTCCTGTTACTGTGTTCGCTACACAACATGGTCGTGGGCGTGGTCGCCGCGGTGGCAGTGCTGGACGGGGTTCGGGTCGTGCCGCTTCTCCTTTCTCGCTCCCTTCGTCTAGTTCTTGGGATTCTCCTCGCGGTTATGATGATCTCTGGCCTACTCATGTTATCTGTTAGTATTGCGAGAAACCAGGACACTCGATTCTTTAGTTATATCTACTGTTTCCTCATAAACCTCCCAGGCGAATACCACTACCTCTGCAGCCTCTCCTCGCCCATCAGAGCAGGCTGTAGAACCTTGGCTCATGGATCCATGCATCAAGTGACTCATGATCTTGGTAATCTAGCTCTCTACTCTGACTATAATGGTCCGAACGAGGTGTATCTCGGCGATGGTATAGTTATGGCCATTACACAGATTGGTTCTTCTTCTATCTTGACACCTACTCGTTGTTTGAATCTTTGTGATATTTTGTGTGTTCTTGGTATTTGCAAGAGCCTATTATCTGTTGCTAAGCTTTGTCGTGCTAACCTTGTCTCGGTGGAATTCTTTGCTCATTCTTTTATTGGGAAGCATCTAAGAACAAAGGAGGCGCTGCTGACCGGAAGGAACAACAGTGATACGTATGAGCTTGGTGGTGGGACTAGTTCCGTTCGTCTTGCTTTGGTCATCACTCGTAACACCCAGAATTGTGGCGTTGTCATCTTCGTCATCCGTCTTCTCGAGCTTTTTCCCATCTTATTCGTGTCGACTTTCTCCCTGTTCTTAAGTCGGCTATTTCACATTGTAATTCTTGTCTTTGTTCGAAGAGTCATAAACGTATGTTTAGCATGTCTAGTCTTTCTAGTTCTCGTCCCTTGGACTTGTTATTTTCGGATGTGTGGGGATATGCGCCTTTTACTTCAGTCGATGGTTATTCGTACTACTTGTTTTAGTGAATGATTTCTCTCTATACATGGTTTTGTCCACTTTGTCGCCAATATGATGTTTTATCCGTCTTTCTTGCGTCCAAATGGCTAGTCGACAACTACTTTTCCACATCTATTTGCCGGTTTTATACTGACGGTGGGTGTGAGTTTCAAAAACGTCGTCATGATATGTCTACTTATGGCATCACCCATCTTTTGACTCCTCCTTGTACGCCTGAGCATAATGGCCTGTCTGAATGTAATTATCGTCATATTGTGGAAACTGGTCTCACTTTACTTCATCGTGCTAAGCTTCCTCTTCATTATTGGTCTTATGCATTTTCCACTGTTGTATATCTTATTAATCGTCTTCCCTCGTCTTTGCCTCGTCTTGAACCAACCTTGATAAAAAAAGCTCCCAAATATGCTGAATGGAGACAGGCGATGGCGTCTGAGAATCAAGCGTTGTGTGCGAACCATACTTGGGATCTTGTCCCTCGTCAACCCAACTTTAATGTAGTGGGTTATCGCTGGGTATATCATGTTACATTTTTACCAGATGCTTTCTTAAGCGATTTAAATATTGTCTTGTGACAAAGGGCTTTCATCAACAATCGGGGGTGGACTTTCATAAGACCTACAGTCCCGTTTTGAAGCCAACCACCATCAGGACGTTTTTAGTTCGACGTTCATAATGCGTTCCTTCAGGGTCCGCTCCAGGAGGAGGTTTATATGTCTCAGCCACTGGGAGTTCATGATCCTCGTTATCCCCGACATGTTTGTCATCTTTGTAAGGCAATCTGTGGACTTTGGCAGGATCCACGCGCGTGGTATGATGCGTTGAGCTCGTTTCTTATTCAGTGTGGGTTCGTGAAGACTAGTTCCGATGCTTCCTTGTTCGTGTATCACCGACGTGGTATTCTCACATATTTTCTGATGCATGTATGTTGATGATCTGCTTCTTACTGGCAACAATCCTGGCTTTCTTTCATCTTTTCGTAAGCAGCTAGTGGAGCGCTTTTCTCTGAAACACCTCGATCATGTGAATTTTTCCTCGTTATTGAGGTCATTCCCACACCCACTGGCTATTTCTTGTCCCAGCACAAGTGTGTGGTTGATCTACTCCGCTCTCCTCTACTGCTCGTATTCATCTCGCTGATGGTTCTTCTCCGGCGGATGCTACTCTTTATCGCCAGGTTGTTGGTACTCTTCAGTATCTTGTTGGTACTCTCTCAGTTCATGCATGCTCCCACTATAATGCATTGGAGTACGTTAAGCGTTTTCTTCGGTACATTGTTGGCACCCGTACTCTTAGTCTGCGTATCAACCGTGCTCGCCAACCCCTTTCTCTTCGTGTATTCATTGACTCTGATTGGGCTGGTGATCCCGATGACCGCACTTCCACCTCGGGGTTTTTTTTATCTATCTTAGTGACACTCTTATCTCGTGCAAGTGGAAAAAGCAACTTATTGTCGCTCGATCCAGCACAGAGGTAGAGTATTGTGCGCTCTTTATCGCCAGGTTGTTGGTACTCTTCAGTATCTTGTTGGTACTCTCTCAGTTCATGCATGCTCCCACTATAATGCATTGGAGTACGTTAAGCGTCTTCTTCGGTACATTGTTGGCACCCATACTCTTAGTCTGCGTATCAACCGTGCTCGCCAACCCCTTTCTCTTCGTGTATTCATTGACTCTGATTGGGTTGGTGATCCCGATGACCGCACTTCCACCTCGGGGGTTTTTTTTATCTATCTTGGTGACACTCTTATCTCGTGCAAGTGGAAAAAGCAACTTATTGTCGCTCGATCCAGCACAGAGGTAGAGTATTGTGCGCTCGCACTGGCTACTTCCGAGGCCCAGTGGATACACATCCTTCTGACAGAACTTCATCAGTCTCTCACAGCGCCTCCTACTATCTTCTGTGATAATTTGGGTTTTGTCCATTTCAGCTCCAATCCAGTGTTTCACTCTAGTATGAAACACCTTGCTCTGGACTTTTACTTCGTTCGTCGGCTCGTCAAGTCTCGCCAGCTCGTGGTTCGTCATCTTCCCATGTCGTCTCAGCTGGCGGATCTTCTTACTTAACCGCTTTTGTGTACTCGTTTTCTTCTTCTTCTGTCCAAAATTAGACTTGTTGATGCCACCTCCATCTTGCAAGGGCGCATAGGGATACATCATATATTTTACTTGTATTATAAGTTAGTAGTTTC
This sequence comes from Linum trigynum, assembly GCA_964030455.1. Classification (NCBI taxonomy): domain Eukaryota; kingdom Viridiplantae; phylum Streptophyta; class Magnoliopsida; order Malpighiales; family Linaceae; genus Linum; species Linum trigynum. The sequence continues at coordinate 21,190,676 of OZ034821.1, read as the reverse complement.
CTTGTCCTTATAGTATACTGTACTTGTATCCCTTGGGTATAAATACCCCTTGTTATAATGATAATACACACGTTTTACCCAAACCTTACAGTTCATCAAGCTATATATTTGATAGTTAACATGACACAAGGTCAATAGTCACGACTCGAGAGTCAAGATAGTGTACAAATAGCTTGCATATGGATGTAATTGCAAACCATGCATGGAGTTCGATGATTCGACTACGAATGAGAAGTCCGATGAACCAGCCACCAGCCTACCAGCCTACATATGAATGCTGATTAGGAATATTGAGGCAACAGCTGGTAACATAATGACTTGCGTTAAATTTGAACAAATGAGTAAAAACTCCAACTTAAACCCTCATTACTTCTCTCGCTTTTTAATTAATCAAGTTGCTAATTAACACACATACCTTAATTAGCTCTTTTTTTCCAAACAACAAAATCATAGCCAGAAATCAACAAAAGGATCTAGTTTCCCAACAATGCCAAGATAATGGTAATATATGAACATCTGCCAGAAATCAACAGACGCCCGACCAAGTAACGAATCATCTGCCGCCGCCGTCTCCGCCAGAGCCACTCCCAACTCCAACTCCTTTCCCAGCTCCGGCACCACTGCCGACGCCAACTCCAACACCAATCCCAATGCCAAATCCACCACCGGCTCCTCCGCCACGTCCGCCACCGAGACCACCACCTGCACCTCTACCGCCTCCACTGCCTAACCCTCCTCCGGCTCCAGCTCCTCCTCCAACACCTCCACCGGCACCAAACCCTCCACCTTGCCCGGACCCACCACCAAGTCCGCCACCACCGCCTCCCCCAGCACCTCCTCCGCCTCCAACGCCGCCACCACCTGCAGCTCCACCTCCTACACCACCGCCGGCGCCAAACCCTCCTCCGTGGCCAGATCCTCCTCCCAAACCTCCACCACCTCCTCCGCCGCCACCACCGCCCCCTCCTCCGCCTGCGGCACCACCTCCCACGCCACCCCCAACACCACCACCGGCTCCAAAACCTCCGCCATGTCCCGAACCACCACCAAGACCGCCACCACCACCTCCGCCGCCTCCTCCACCACCACCGGCACCAACCCCTCCTCCAGCTGCTCCACCACCTACTCCACCTCCCGCACCAAATCCTCCGCCGTGTCCGGATCCCCCACCTACACCACCGCCTCCTCCACCACCGAAACCACCGCCTCCGCCAACACCACCTCCAGCAGCTCCCCCAGCTCCACCACCCACTCCTCCTCCAGCCCCGAAACCTCCACCTTGCCCAGATCCACCCCCAACTCCACCGCCTCCTCCGCCACCCAAACCTCCTCCGGCACCACCACCAGCTCCGCCACCCAAACCTCCTCCCGCACCACCACCAAGGCCTCCCCCGGCACCACCGCCATTTCCCAAGCCTCCACCTCCACCACCACCGAGCCCTCCGCCTCCCCCGGCACCGCCACCTAGGCCCCCGCCGCCGCCTCTACCGCCACCAAGCCCGCCTCCCCCTCCAATGCCGCCACCTCGACCTCCGCCGCCTCTTCCAGGCCGTCCCCACGCTGGTCCACGGCCGTAACGTCCACCACAGCCGCGGCGACTAAAGCGGCAGTCGTCGTCGTAGTCTCGGTACCTTGCCACGTCGTCATGGTCAGCAAGCACTAGGGCACTGATGTGGAGAACAATGCAGGCCAGAACCAGAAGCAGAGAAGCCCACTTTGACGACATTGCTCTCCTTTTTGAGTGGTATGTGTGTTTTTTTCTTTTTTCTTTCTGCAGTTGTTTGATGCTTGGATGGAGGCTACTATGGACTATGGTGTGTGCTTTTTATATATGGTTTTCGTTGGGGCTTAGTTATCGTAAATCGTAGTTATTAAAGGAAGTACGGGAGATTGTTCACTTAATAGGTCCACGTTAAGATTAATATGACGCGTCGGGGATACGGTTGAGGGAGTGGCGGACGGCAAACCCAATTTAAGACAACGAAAGTCAAACTGCATGGCTGTTTGACTCTTTCAATATGTTTAATATCACCAACGTCCAACTTTTGCATGCAACTTGGAAGCTGCTTCGAGATATGGGCTTGCTTAGCTTGCTACTTCAGAAGAGTTGTAAAATTTTATACATCTAGTCACATAATAATCGAGCGGTTCAATTACGGTGGTAATGAGTATGAGTCAGTTACATACCTCTAATTGGTTTGGATCGTATTTTTATCACAATGATGACATAAAATTTGTACTAATTAATTAAGGACCTTCATAATCAAATTCAGTACAATTATATCATTCTATCACAGTCATAATGAATAATCTGTTTGTGGGGAAGCAATGATGCTCGTTCTAATGTTTGTTTTTTAGATAAGGGTGACGTATATTAGTTTCTTTATCATTACATGTTATTTTAGGGATTCGAACTTGTGACCTTCGAATTGAACATCAGCCGTAGTATCACGAGATCAAATCTGTGTTCGCCTCTAGTACGATATTTGATAGAAATGGCAACGGATTGGATAAGAGGTGGATAGTGCATATTCATTATCCTACCCAAAGTAATTCGGGTTTTTGCATACTCATACTCACACAAGAATAGGATTGTAAATCAAAATCATGCTCACCTATTTTATTTTTCGAATTTTATTCATACCACCGAAAATCCTTCGAATTCGAGTTTACCCTACTCCATTAGATCAGTTCCGGGCAGATATCCATTGTAGGTGGATTTGTATAGTCAAATAATTGTTGTAAAATTGGTAGTTTCAAAATATTTATAAACAAAATCATCTTTGTAATCAACATCAACATGCATAAAGGATTTTTTTTTTAAACGATTATCGTTTTAGCTCTATCTATCCATCGATATATCATATAAGGATGATCGTATTGTAGTCTCTACCTGCCCATAGACCATATCCATAACTCGATGATCAGTGTATGTTATAAGTCAACTGTGCCGACACGGCTTCTTGTCGTCGCCCCTCAATATAGGAAGGGAAGATGCAGAAGATGCAAAGTAACAGTGTCCATTCATGGCAATCCATAATTGGATGGCCCAGCTGGGCATTTCTTTGGCATTGGATTTGATATCAAAGGCAAAGCTAGCTAGGTACGTAGCTTTAAATGAGTACAACTAAGATCTGACCCGATGCCATTAATTTTTTTTTTTTTGGTAGAACAGGAAGCCATAAACTCATTGCCCATATTATAATAATAATAATAATAATAATAATAATAATAATAATAATAATAGGTCCATTATTACACAGGGAGAGAGGAGAGAATATGAAGTGAGGAGAAGTCATCTATCAAAATCATGCTCTCTAAATGGGATTGGGTACCCATTTCAAACGGGACGGGTATCCCGCCCCGTTGCCCACCCCTATTAGAATATGTATTTTTATATATTTACAATACATGTATTGTTTGTTTGATGTTACAAAAATATTTGTTCAAAATAAATGATGATCGTACGAATTAAGTTTTTAGATAAAATTGTTGAGATGATTTAGTTGAGATTGTTGCTTTCATGTTTGTTCCAGTATCCAGTTATATAACTTAGAAGATACTTTTTGCATTGAAAAGAATGACTAAGACTAAGAGTGACATTTTCGTTAAATATATACTTTAGTTTTTAATTATTGAAAACATAATACAGATAGCATAACTTGGAGGAATTTTACAATGCTATATAGCATTGGTGCTATAGGTTTTTGCTTTTATGATACAACTTGAAATTGTACCTTTAACGTTACGGTACAATTTCAAATTGTACCTATACTTTTTGTACAAATTCTTTTATGGTACAACTTAAACTTGTACCTTATGTGATGGTACAGCTTTAGGTTGTAAAGTTGTATCATAACATAATGATACAAATTCCTTTATGGTACACCCTAAACTTATACATTTAATGTTATGGTACAATTTCAAGTTGTACATTAAAGCACCAATGTTATATAGCATAGTAAAAGTGCTCCATAACTTGTAGTTTATAATACATCAAAATTCATTCGTAAAGGTAGAATATAATGTAGATACACTAAATTAAACCATACCAACCGTAAATCTAATACCCAATATGCATCCCCTTTGAAGAAGTCTCCATGCAAAAACTCAACTGGCTGGTGGTTGAGTCCCATCACTCCCATGCCATCGTTGTCTGAAGTAATTATGACCACGTTCTCCATTTACCCTCTCTGCATTTATAGCTTGTGATGATTGAGATGCGACATTTTTGTTTTAATTTTTTATTAGTGAATTGTGAAATGCAAGTGGACGTTTGCAATTTGCAAAAATATATAGGTGGGTACTTCATATTCACCGTGTATTCGTGTTCTGTGTTCTGTGTTCTGGTTGATATATCCATGAGGATCGGAGCACACTGTGAGAAACCCGCTTCTAGGGTCTCTCGGAATTGATCTTCGACACCCGCGATTACTCGTAACGAATAGGGATTTAGGGGTTGAGAGAAAGAATAGAATAGAATTGGGAATCGGCCGAGGCCTTGAATTGGGTGAGAATAGAAATTAGGAATTTTTTTTTTAACTCAAGACGATTTCACTGAAATCAAAATTCAGCCTCTTGGGCAATTACATCAGCTATCTGGGTTGGGTAACAGCCTTGCCACATTCTTTCTCCGACAACAGGAAATGGAAAAAAATGAGCAAGGAGGTGAGCTTCCATATTAGCTTCTCTGAAAACAAACTTCCAATCCAGCACATCAGTCTCCACGCCTAATAAAGCGATGCCTCTACACACATTTTCGATTTTTGTTCTGCTATCTTCATTGCCCTTAAGGATGTTTATCAACTTCTTGCAATCAGACTCCACTTGTATGGTTCTTAGTCCCAATTCTTTAGCTTTTTGCAACCCAAACTGTAAAGCCATCCCTTCTGCAATATCAGGGGGCTAGTTTGCTCTAATTGTCCTGCTAGCTACCACTTTCACATTCCCATGCCAGTCTCGAATAATACATCACATTCCTATCTCCCCTTTACCACTACATCCTGCAGCAGAGTTTAGCTTATAAACCCCCTCAGGAGGCTTTTCCCACTTGCAGTTCTTCCTGTCAGCACCTCTGCTGCTGGCTTTCTCCTTTCCTTGGACTGCCATATAATCCTGTATAAAGTCATCAGCTCTTGTGAAGACCTCCCATTCTTGCAGCATCTTATTGTTGAATAAACAATTGTTTCTTTTCTTCCAGAGAAACCAGAGAAGCGAGCAAAATCTTTCGATATCCCCTTCTTTCGCCTCCTTAAACACCTTGAAAATCCATTCTTTGCAAGAGAGATTTTAAGCACAATAGAACAGATCTGCAACTGGAGTTTTTGACCAGATTCTCCCAACCCAGCTGCACTCCACAAGACAATGTTTCAGTGATTCCTTCATGCTACAATTAGGACATTCATCTCCTCTTCTTTTACTTTTCTTACTGATTCTTACTCCCACAGGAACAATGTTATGGGCAGCCTTCCAAAGAAAAGTCTTAATCTTTCACGGGATTTTCAGCTTCCAGATTTTCCTCCAACCTGCACTCCTCTCCTGTTCATTTTCACTTTCAGACATTGTCCCACCCATCTTACTCATCTCTACGTCATATTCATATCTGGCTGAATACTTTCCACTCTCACTACCAACCCAGCATAAAACATCCTTTTCAATAACAGAAGATAAAGGGATATCCATAATGGCCTGCTGCTCCTCATTTGTGAAAATAAGTTCAATCAAGTCCCTTCTCCATGTTCTAGTATCTTGATCAATGAGACATGAAACTTTAGAGTCCCAATCCAGAAAAGGGATGTAGGAGTATACCTAAAAGTTCTCCAGACCTGGAACCCAACGATCCCTCCAAATGTAGACCTCATCTCCTAAGCCAATTTTCCATCTGCAGCCCGTCTTTAGAAGCTCCTGGGCCCCCATAAGGTCTCCAACCAAGTGTTGCATCCAGAATGCTGCATTTCGGATGGTATTTTGCCTTAAGTAGTCTTGCAACGAGGGATTGAGGCTTGAGATTCATATTCCAGAGCTGCTTTGCAAGGATAGTTGTATTGAAACTTTGAGGTTTTTGAATCCTATTCCTCCCTGCTATTTCCTTCTGCAAAGCTTCTCCCATCGTTTCCAGTGAATTCTTTTTTCATTTCCTTTTTGTCCCCACCAGAAGTTGGCAATAAGGTTGTGTATATCCTCAATAATTCCCGGCTTCTGAAAAGAATCTGTTTTCCAGTTCATCAGCTTGTTCCTCACTTTGTCCCTTAGAGTGCTGAAAACCAATTTCTTGGATTTGCCAATCATGGTGGGGAGCCCCAAATACTTTGCCAGCTTATCCACTTCCTTTATATTCAGCTCTCTGCAGATTCTTGTCTTCTGCTGTCCGCAATGTTCTCACTGGAGAAGACTTATGACTTGTCCAAATTCACCATTTGCCCTGACTCTTTCTCGTAATCCATTAGAATCTCTTTCAGTTTCTCTGCTTCTTCCAGACTTGCTCTAGCGAAGATGATGCAATCATCAGCAAACAGGAGGTGTGAGACCACTGGTGCCCTGTTACAGATTTTTAGCCCATGAATCTTCTTCTCTTTTCCATTTTTGTTGATCAAAGCTGAGAGACCTTCTGCATACAAAAGGAACAAATATGGGGAGAACGGGTCTCCTTCTCTCAGACCCCTACCAGGATTGAAAAATCTGGACTTGTGTCCATTAACCAAAACTGCATAAGACACAGATGAGACACAATTCATAATAAGCTTAATCCACCTATCATCAAAACCAAGTCTAGCCATGACTCTTTCAAGAAAGACCCACTGAACTCGGTCATAGGCCTTAGCCATATCGAGTTTGAGTGCAATGAAGCCTCTTTCACCTTTATTCATGTTCTTCATGGTAGAGAAGCATTCAAACGCAGCAATCACATTATCCGTAATTGATCTTCCAGGGAAAAATGCACTATGTACTTCACATATAAGATCATCCAAAACTTCTTTCAGTCTGTTAGCAATAGTCTTTGACAAAATCTTATGTAACACAGAACAAAGGTTGATGGGTCTGTATTCTTTTGGGGAAGTGGGGTTTTTTATAGTGACTAATTATGTCATTTCTCTCTCTATGAGAGTCTCTCTCTAACTCTTAGAGTCAGCCTCTGCTTGACTGCTGTCTTTTCATCTTCCGGATGGAGCTCTTTCATTTTTTTCCCTTCTTTCTGTTATGTTTCAAATCCTCACCTTCATCTTCATCTTCTTTCTCCTCCCTCTCTCTGTTTCCTGGTGACTGTGTCGGTTTTACCTGTGTTTTTCTGATTTGTGGGGCACGTTTTCCCCCCATGGCAAAAGAGATGGAGCAGCAGATGAGAAATATTAGTCTGTCAGAAGAGGAATTCAGCTCTATTAAAGTGGAGGAGAATGACATTGACAACACAACAACTGTGTCGTTGAAGAACTAGGAGCCATTGGACGTTTGTTGGGATCAAGGAAGTCGGGTACAAAGTTCCTAAAAACAGCCCTGGTGGCAGTCTGGAAGCCAAAAGAAGATTTTGATGTTCAAGTTTTAGAGGAAAACTTGTTGGTTTTCCAGTTCATACAAGCTGAGGACAGAGAAAAAGCGATCTTTGAAGGACCGTGGCATTTCGAAAATCAATTAATCATTATCAGACCGGTGGATAGAGGGAAAGAACTCACAGATACAGATTTCACCTGCACAGAGATGTGGGTTAGAGTCAGGAAAATCCTAGCAAAGATGCGAACAGAGAGTCTGGCTACAAAAATTGGATCCATGTTTGGATCTGTTAAGATCTATGATACAGCAAACTCAGGGATATGGAGTAACTATATGAGGCTAAGAGTAACTTTCACAATCACAAAGCCTTTAAGAAGAGGGGTGCTACTGGAAGTGGATGATCGGAAAGTTTTGTATACTGTAGCGTATGAGAAACTCCCAAACTTCTGTTACAACTGTGGAATGCTGGGACATCTGAAGAAAGATTGTTAGGAAGAAATTGTGTCAGAGGAGGAAGCTCAGTATGGAAGCTGGTTACGTGCAACTTCCCCGGTTAAAAAGTACGATAAAAAGGCAGATCGGAAGTAACAAAGTCAGAGAAAATCTGGTCGGCGGGGGAAAAAAATCTCAGGCGAGGAGTCCGATGATGCCAAAGTCTCAAATGTGAACGGTTGGGTGACGCCTCAATTGCCGAAATCGGCTAAGAAAAAGTTATTTGATATTATCAAAGAAGATGTCAACCCATCAATAGTTGAAAGTCTCCAGAAGGAGCCAGGAGAGCAAGGCATACGAAAAGACACCCTGGAAACGGAGCAGAATGATAAAACGGAAGGGATGTTCAAAACGCAGGCGGGAAATAAAGAAGTTGGACTTGGAAAAGTAGTCAAGTACTTTCGGAACCCCTAACCCAAGTCTTTGTGGGCCTGGATATACAAAACTCTAAATCTGATGCATGGGAGACCAATGGGAGTAAAGGGCCAAAGGACAGAGAGGGTGGAGCTACGCTATCGAGGGGAAAAAATTGGAAAAGGACCAAGCAAGGAGAAAGGAGAGCTGAAGGCTCGACGAATACAACTGAAGTAGGGGGAAAGAGAACCAATGAAGATGATGATATGGAAGTTGATGAAGAAGGAGTCATGGGTTACCAGAATGAAGGAAAAAGGTTTAAAGATGATAAGAAGAACAACAAACAATGCTTCCCAGAGGCGGACCCTATCGAGGAACAAGGCTGCCTACAACAATAAGTCTGTTATGTCTCAACTGCCAAGGGTTGGGGATCCCAAGGCAATTGCAGTATTGGGATCGGTTATAAGGTTCCAAAAATCCCAGGTTGTTTTCCTTTCAGAAACAAAGTTGAAAAAGGCATGATGGGAGAAAACAATGAGGGATCTGGGATTCACAAAAGGGGAAGGAGTCTCGGTGGAAGGAAAGTCTGGAGGATTGTGTTTGTTTTGGCATGAGGAAATTAGACTGGAAGTGAAGAATTAAGATAGAAATTACATAGATGCAGTAATCAAAGACGAGAAAGGGAGAGACCCTTGGCGTTTCACAGGAATTTATGGTTGGCCGGAAAAGGAGAATCACTTTCGTGCGTGGAATTTGATCTGGGAACTGCATAACAGTAGTGACCTTCCTTGGCTCTGTGCAGAGGACTTTAATCAAATTTGTTTGAATGCAGAAAAGGAAGGGGGGAATCTCGTTAGTGAGGCTCGTCTGATGGTCTTTGACAATTCGTTGATGGACTATGGACTGAACACTACAACAAATTCGGCCTATTATGACGAAACAAGTTTGTCATATTAGATACTGATTTTGTCATATTAGGTATAATATGACAAAAGGTGTTGTCACAAATGTTTTTCATTTTATCGTCGTCAAGATAGGTTAAATGTGACAAAAAATTAAAATAAGGTTGTCACATTTGCTTTCAGTATAGCTGAGGTTTTGGGTAATCTATTGTGACACACAGAGATGTTATGACGACATATTTTGTCATTACGATTGTCATAATATGGTGATTTGGGGAGAATTGTTCGTCACATTACATTACTATATTTTGTCATAACTGTATATTGTGACGACTGAATCTGTCACAAGTGTTTATTGTGACAACATTATTTTGTCATAGCTGAATATTATAATTAATATATTTTGTGCTTCAAAAATTTCATAATTCGAAATTGTTTTCTGCATTGGAACCTAATAATGGAAAGATTACCAAAAACCCTAAACATTACAACCATTTCCATAGCAGTCTAACCTGCCACTCTCGTACAACAATTAACAAGAGCAGTGGCAAATTACATTACTGCCTCTAATCTATTGAACACAGACAAATAAGGGCAAGACTAGATAGAGGATGTTGGGATTGGCTTCCTGGTCGCTGTCATCGAGGATTTAGATCTTGAATCTCGCTCTAGCTCGTCGTCTGTGGTCTGGAGGAGGGACTAGAGGAATGGCCGATTTTACCCACCGCTGTTACTGGCCAGTATTGTTGCCAACGATTCATTTTCCAACTTTCCTCTCCTCGTATGAAACCTCTACCAAAAAATCCAGAACGCAAAATAAAATGATTAGAATCCTAAAACACCCCTAACACAAGTATCGGAAAAAACATACATGCATTAACCTTACCTCTGTAGCCAACATCATCGGCGTCAGTCTGTTCCGTCGGCCTCGTGTTCCTTTCTTCTTCCTCCTCGTCATAACCAGAACAGAGAAAAGGCGAAGCTAGATCAAGAGAGGGGAAAGGGGATTTTGATTTTTGTTTATCGCAAAGAGGCAGCGACAGGTTGAGAAAGCTAGGGTTTCATATTTCATTTTTTTTTCTTCTTCTTTGTTTTGTTTGATCTTCCAAGTAGAGAGAACGATAGGGAGAGGTGAGGTTGATTGACCTTCAATGTACTGACATCGTCATTGCCATCTCTGTCGGCGTTCATCGCCGTCGTGCCCTTCGATGTCGCCGCCCTTTCGTCTCCCTTCAGTTTCATCTTTGACAGAAGAGAAGGGAGGGAGATTAGGTTAGATTGAGAAATCAAATAGGCAGATTGAATCGTTTTTTAGAAGAGATGGAGAGGGGGGAAGTATCTTTTCTCGATCTGAAAAGGGGATGGAAAGAATAGATCGAAGAGAAGGAGAGAAGGAAAGAATAGATAGAAGTTTGCTTTGATTTTTTAGAGAAAATGAAGAATGAATCGAGAGAATTGAGAGGCCGAGTGGCAGAGATGTTAAGAGGAAAATGGTTAGGGTTTTTTTTTGCTAGAGTTTAAGAGATGCTTATATACCTCTGGTCGTATAAAGCACGTATTATACTTGTATAATACATTTAACATTCGTATTTCATGAATTAAATTATATCTTAAATATTATTTAGATATTTATTTATTTTTAAATAATTGAATATATACTTTTTATGTTAACATTTACAGACCAAAGCGAAACAACTATATTATGACGAACATGCCCTTTTGTCAGCTCGTCGTGGGACTATTGATATCTATTATAACAAAATACTTTGTCATTTAAACAATTCAGGAAGACATAATATGACAAACGCTACTCTGACGATATAATTTGTCACTTTTGTGTCTCTTACATCCCTATATGGGATGCCTATTTTGACAAACTTAACTATGACACGAAATATTTGTCACATTACTCACTTTAAATGAGGAAATATTATGACAACAGGAAATTATCACTGTTGAGTCTCTTACATCCCGATATGGGATGCCTATTTTGACAAAATTAATTGCGACACGAAATATCTGTCACATTAGTCAGTTTAAATGACGACTTATTCTGACCAATTTTATTTTTGACACATTAGGCAAACCAAATATGACATATATCATTTTAGTCATATCATCGTACCTATTGTGACAAACAGAAAATGGCAAATAAAATTTTTGTCCTAATAGGCCGAATTTGTTGTAGTGGAAGGATCTTGGGTTCGTGGGCTATCTATTTACTTTGGAAAATAGGAAAAGTGGATAGGCTTTTATCGAAGAACGGTTGGATCAGGCGGTGGCGAATGATAAGTGGATGGATCTTTTCAGAAACGCTATTGTCCTCCACCTAGACGAAGTGGTTTCGGATCACCTGCCGATTTTGATTGATTCCTATGGAGAAAAAGAAGAAGAGATAAAATGGGGAAGATGTTTTCGTTTTGAATCTTTCTGGGCAAAAGATGAGGAAAGCTTGGAGGTTACTAGAGAGGCTTAGGAAGAAGCAAATGTCGAGATTCTGGGACTGGAACAGGGCTTAAAGAGCTGCGAAAATAAGCTTAGAAATTGGAGTGAGGCAAAGTTTGATGAGATTCCTAAGAGAATTGCTCAGATTAGAAGAAGCATAAAGGAGATGAAGACACAAAAGAAGTGCGAAAACTGGAGATCGAGGAAGAGAAAGATGGAGCTGGAGTTGCAGGATCTGCTGTATAAGAATGAGCTGAGATGGAAGCAAAGATCGAGAATGGAATGGCTCAAGGAAGGGGAAAAAACACAAAAGCTTTTCATGCCAAAGCCTCGGAGCGAAGGAAGAGAAATTCTATAAAGAGGCTTAAAGATGAACAGGGTAGAATACACAAGGGCCAAGAGGAAGTCACGGAGTGCTTATTTCACTATTATACTAGGTTGTTTGAGAGCAAGGCGGATCAGAGTTGCTGGAAGGTTATTGATGCTTTTGAAACGAAAGTCACGGAGCAAATGAATGAGAAATTACTTCGACCTTTCACTGCAGAAGAAATCCAAGCGTCGTTGTTTCAAATGGGAGCCACCAAAGCTCCGGGCGATGATGGCTTTTCGTCCCTCTTTTTCCAGAAGAACTGGAATACTTTAGCGCCAAAAATCACCAGAGAACTGACTACTTTTGTCGATGAAGGAAGATTCCCAGCTGAGCTCAATAGAAATTAGGAGTTGAGAGGATAAACTAGGGTTTAGGAGACTGTTCTTAATATTCTGGTTGATTGATTATGTCGTAAACCCAAAGTACATATTAATAGGGTAAATACCGGAGAACCCTAATAATAATCCTAATCCGAATAAATCTCTACTAACCATAATTATCATTATCCTACCTAATATAATAATAGAAACCCCAAATAAATATGTTTCTGACAATCCATCCCCCTTGAATACAACATTGACCTCAAGGTTGTAGTTGACTTCTACCTCCTTGATCTTCCGCTTTCTTCGTTTCCAATTGCGCTCCAGTTCACGAAGGAACTCTGCTCGTGCAACTCCAACTTTCCTCGTCTCTTCTCCACCCACGTAACATATGTCACATTCTCCATCGCCAAACAATTCTTCTTCCTTTTTTTCGAAGTCCACGAAATAAGAGTCGGAGAGTTATGCTTTCTTGCGTTCATCATTGACCACCTTGAAATGTTCAATGAATTGCTCAATTGATTCCGCCAAGTACTTGGTGGTAGAAACAAGCTCCCAAACCTCTTTTCCTTCACTCCTAAGTCGGCCCTCAATTGCTTGGAGAAGGAAGTGGTGGCCCAACTAGCTATCAAGCCCATTCCTTCTACCCTTCTCTCTAATTCTATTCGGGCTTGACTCCATGAGAAGCCCACTTGCTGAGCTCTTAAACTCATCTTTCTTTTCCTCCCAGCCCATCTTTATTTTTAAAACATAAAACATATGGGGCTTTATTCCTCTATCCAGACATGGCCCACTATGCTCAGATTTTGGCCCAAACCTCTGATCTAGACGCCCAAGGCGAGTTCAGACTTCTTCCACCCGACAGTTGATCCGACAAGACTTGCGGCCCGAATAATCTCTCTCGACCCAATTTACTTGGCCTCGCGACTCGGCGGACCGAACCACGGATCGGCCTAGCCATTCTGGCCTTTTGGTGGCGCACGAACCCACCATCGTCGTCTTCAGCGCCGCCTTCTCGTCGATTGAAGTCCCGCCAAAAGCGCCGCCCTTCTTCTTCGATTCCACTTCCGACGCCTTCTTCTCCCTCGATTCCTCTGATGGCGATTGAGAGATGGTGACGCGAGGCCCCACTATGCTCGATCGGAACTCCCAGCTCTCGGTCTTTTGGGCCGCGGACGGGTTTAACCTCAGGTGCTTGGTCTTTGGCGGAAAGGAACGAGATCGGCTGCAGCCCTTGGTTTCTTTACCGGATGCGCGATGACTTCTCTTCTTCGTCGCTCTCCGTCACCGGTGACTGCGTACAAACCTTCTGCTCAAAATCAAACCCATCTCTGGTCCCTAGATTTTTCTTCCTGTATTTCCAAGTTGAACCATGTAGAGCGTCCCAAATCAAAGTCCCACCATAATCAGCAAAATAATCCATGCAGTTAAAAGCGCGATTCTACATAGAAGCGGAAAATGGGTAAAATCGTAAAACGTAGAATCAAAGCGTAAAAGCGTAAGTTTTTTACGCACTCTCTAAAATAGCTAAAATATGTTAAGGGGTCGTTTGGAAGTTGCGATAGTTTTGTTGAGATTGTCATTATGCATGTATTGTTTACAATGCATCGTTTTTTGGTTTTTTTAGCAGAAACAATACATGGATTGTTTCTGTGATGTGACAGAAACTATCGCTCATTTTGAGTGATTGTTATATCTCAACTTTTAGTTGTGATTGTTGAGATAGTTGAGTTGAGATTGTTTTGTCTAAGCTTTTGGCTTATGCGACATATACAATTACACATACCAAACGTTGTATTCTACAATGCATCAAATTCGACAATACATGTATAATATTATACATGCATTCTCAACAATACAACTATTTAACAATCGCAACTTCCAAACGACCCCTAAGTACAACATATTGTATGTAAAATGTGAGAGTGTAGATTTTAGATAAGTGAATAACTACATGAAATTCATAATTAAAATGTAATATCTAACACATAAACTAATTTGTGTTGACTCAAAAGTAGAGAAAACTCATAACATCTTAATAATAAGCTCATAAACGTAGATCGTAACCCGTAAACGAGTTTGAGAATCCAAATTCTCATAAGCTAGTTTGAGTTTACATAATTATATACAATCAATTACCCATTAACTTTTATCGTAACCCAGGTAAGAGCCACAAGTGATGATTAAGGGAGAAGACTGATAGAAGGTCCGCGACTGTTGAGAATATCATTAGGTATCTTTTCGATCTAATGTGAAGCCTCTATCTCGACACTAGTTGTAGAACGAGTGATGAATCATGTTTTCCTTTTTTTTTATTCTTTGCTAATATGTCTTCAAAATTACATAATTTTGGGCCAATTAGCACATGTTTATGAGATGATCAAAATCGTATAAAAACGCTTCAGAATCGCGATTTTACCAATTTTAAGCGATTTTACCGTTTTTACCCATGTTTTTACCAATTTTTGTGACTAAGTGACTTTAGGTAGAAACTGGAACGTTTTGGTGGCCTGGATACGTAAAATCGTAAGTTTTTACGTTTTAATGCGCGATTTTGACTGCACATTCCTTCCAACCCGATTTCATTGGTGTCGACGACATCGGCGGTTGAGACTCTTCTTCCCTGTTCGTAGCTGCGGCGTTAAGCTCCTTGGACGGTTGTTCCACAGCAACAAGCGGTAATGGTGGTGGAGCTGTAGCAGCGATTGGAACTACTGGGAAGGCCGCGATTGTTGGTAATGGCAGCGCCATAGCTGCGACAGAAGCGAATCAGTTTGGTGATGGGGTTTCTTTCTCAATCGGCGGTTCCGTTGCCGGGGACTCGTCAATCTCCGGCTTTGTCTCGACTGGTGGGGAAACGACCAGCGATGATGGTGATGTTGCAGGGACGACAGTCACTGCAACAGTTGCTTTCTCGACATTCACAGTAATGGTGGTTCCACCTTGCTCTAGCGTGGTTGGGAACACAGGTTGTTCCAACCAATCTTCGAATTTTATTATCTCCGCTTCCAACTCCATTTTAAGGATTTTGGTGGTTTCTTTGAGTGAGAGCCCTTCAAATCTCGTCATGGTTCCGGTACGAGTGCCTTCAACCGGGCTCTGATACCAATTGTGAGAAACTCGCTTCTAGGGTCTCTCGCGACTGATCTTAGGCGCCCCCGATTATTCGTAACGAATAGGGATTTAGGGGTTGAGAGAAAGAATAGAATAGAATTGGGAATCGGTCGAGGCCTTGGATTGGGTGAGAATAGAAATTAGGAGTTGAGAGGATAAACTAGGGTTTAGCAGACTGTTCTTAATATTATGGTTGATTGATTATGACGTAAACCCAAAGTACATATTTATAGGGTAAATACCGGAGAACCCTAATAATAATCCTAATCCGACTAAATCTCTACTAACCATAATTATCATTATCCTACCTAATATAATAATAGAACCCAAATAAATGTGTTTCTGACACACATATTTCGTCGACTATCTCGTATGTTCATGGAAGTCAACTAATTTATAGATGATCATCTCGCCAATTAGAGTTATTTATTTATTTAGGATTTCACATCTGTATTGTATTATGTCTAACTTGTTTCATTGGTTGTGAGTCGTATTTCGCTAAGATATTCACATTGCAACACACAAGTACAACAAACAAGTGGGGATTTCGCATCTCCCTACTATATACTATTGGCCAGACCCTAAGTACAATAACAAGCATTTCAAAGCTGGGGTTCTGGTGTGAATTTCAGGAATTACTAGTAATTATTTAATATTTACTCTTAACAGAAGTAAAGGCAACCAAGCAGACTAACACTAGTGTAACTCCAGTGATAAAGGCCTTGTTCAAATAACTTTCCCCTAGGCATACAAGGAATTCCAGATCAATTCCCTAATTCAAATTCTTAAGTTCATTTTGATTAGTTGCTGACCACCTACTATCATTCCAAATGAGTTAGATACAAGTATTCTCATGACAGTGAAATTCGCTATCCTTCATCCTTAATTTGGGCCCTAACCTCCGCTCACATATTAATTAAAGGATGCCAAATTGAGAATCATGTTGTAAAAATTGATAGGTTGTACACCAAACCACGATTACTTGGTAACGTTGCCTGGTTCTCGTGTTTGGTAATTAAGGAATTTCGGAAGCTATTTATAAAGGGCAAAATTTGGCTGCTGTCTGGGTTGCAGCCCAACGCTGCTACCCAGCCACATGGCCTTATCTCATTGGTTTTATTATGTTAATTTATTATTAGATGTTAATTAAATTCGGACGGGACGGACCGACGGAGACATTTCACAGCTTTGATTTTGGACGGGACATGAGACGAAGAAGCAGGAAAGACGGCAACTTAGTGCTAGGCTATTGTTTGTGTTATGCAGGCCATTTTATGATGGCTATGTCAAATTGATCATACGTGGGTTTCCTCCATTAGGTTATAGTGAAGAGGAAATGGCTATGTAAAATTTATTAAATTATTAGGTTAATAGCATTTCGTATTTATTTATTATGGAAAATTAACAAACGTATATGTAGGGATGACAATGGGCCCGCGGATTTTGGGCATCCGGCAGGGCCCGCCCGCAAGGAATGGGCTTAAACCCGCGAAGGCGGGCTGGATCTCGGTGACGGGTTTGCCCGCGACCCGGTCGCTGCGGTGATGGGCTGGGGACGGATTCAACGAGCCCCGCCCCGTACCCGCCCAGAGTACAAAACGACGTCGTTTTGTAAGGCGTATATAATCGCCAAATTTAGGGTTAGGGTCTGGAAATCCCATTTTCAGCAAACCCCGCCGCCCTCGTCCCCGAAATCCTCTCAACTCGAAATGGCGAATCGGCGGAATCGCCGATTTCTCTCCGATTCCTATCCAAATCTCTTCCATTCCGATGATTCCTCCTCCTTTCTCGGCGTGTTCCCTTGTAAATCGACGATCCCATCCCTTAATCGCTGCCCTCACTCACCTAAAATGTCTCAATCGATGGAAATCGGCTTCGAATCATGCATGCATACGATTTATTTCCCAGATCGAGATAAGGATTCATTTCTTCTTTCTTTCCCTATTCGATTTGTTCTGAAATGTGTATACTGTATAAATAGGAGACTCACTTCTTCATTTTGTTCATCTGCAGTTCTTGGAACCCTAAATCCAGAAACCCTAGCCAAAAGATTTCGGAACCCCCCCTGCTTATCCGTCATTCTCAGTAAGTTTTGCATGTAGTAGTTCCTTTAATGATTTGTTTGCGGGTGTTTTCTTAGTATTTCAATATCGGAGACGCTAATTTTGCATGAATTTGTGTTTTTGGCTTTTTGCAGCTCTCTGTTCTGGTCTTCTGGATTCTCATCAAGCAGCAGGTGTCTGGCTTTTTGTAGCTCCCTGCTTATCCGTCATTCTCAGTAAGTTTTGCATGTAGTAGTTCGTTTAATGATTTGTTTGCGGGTGTTTGCTTAGTATTTCAATATCGGAGACGCTAATTTGCATGAATTTGTGTTTTTTGGCTTTTTGCAGCTCTCTGTTCTGGATTCTCATCAAGCACCAGGTGATTAATCTTCAATCTGCTTAGGTAAGTCGTTCTTAGATTGTTAGAAATTCAGCTGGTGCTAATTTTGCACCTTGTTGCTAGTTCACTTGGTTGTTTATGGTGAATTGATTATGTTCTAAGGAAATATGGTTTGAACACATGTAATATGCTATACTGGTCAATCGGGGATGATTGTAACTTTCACATTTTGTCAATTGGTTTCGTTTATGATCAACTTAAGTACTGAACACATCTAATCTGTTAAGTACTTAAGTTTGAAACTGGTAAGCTTATGTTGGAAACTTCTAAACTGCTAAACTGATAATCTATTAATCTGCTCAAGAGTACTATGCTAATTTGTTGTAATCTGCTCGATGCTAAACTGTAATCTGATCAATGATAATCTGTTGTAAGTAATGCCGAGTCCAGTAAGATACAAATCCAGTAAATGTTGTCAATGCTAAACTGATTAAGTTCTCATCAATTAAACTCCTAATCCTGTAACTGTGATTTCTTTCTCTGTCGGCTGTCCTCTTTTGAATCCAACTGGATATACTTGTAAAACATTTTCCTATTCCTTCCTCTTAAACAGATGGAACCTGAACACATTGAGAATGCACCTGCCCCTCCTCCTGGTAATCCTCCTAATGTTGAGGAAGATGTTCTTCCTCAACTTCCATTAGGTGCTAGTAGGTCTTTAAAGTCTGATGTCTGGCCTCACTTCACTAGGATGATGGTAAATGGGATTCTGAAAGCAAAATGCAACTACTGCAAGAAGGTTTTGGCTGGGAAATCTAGTAATGGTACCTCTCATCTTAGGACTCATAGGAACAAATGTATTCATAAAAAAATACATGATGGGAGTCAAAAAATTCTGGGTGCTAACCACAATGTCAATGGTACAGCTGACATTAGTACCAATCAATTCAGTAGTGAGGTGTCTAGAAAGGAACTCTGCACCATGATCTTGGTGCATGAGTATCCCCTTTCTATTGTTGACCACCTTTACTTCAAAAGGTTTTGCTGCACCTTGAACCCTCTCTTCAAAGTCCCAACCCGAAATACCATAAAAAAAATATCGTGACTATTTATGGTTTAGAGAGGTCGAAAATTCAAAGGCTCATGGATCAAAACAGAGGGAGAATAGCTGTTACCACTGATATGTGGACTACAACAAACCAAAAAATGGCTTACATGGCTGTCACTGCCCATTACGTAGACAATTCTTGGATTCTTAGGAACCATCTGATTATGTTTGGTTATCTCCCTGCCCCCCACACTAGTGAGAGGTTGGCTGCAAAGCTCGTTAAATGCCTCCAATCATGGAACATTGATAGTACATTGTCGACAATTACTCTTGACAATTGTACTACCAATGATTCCATGATCAATCTAGTTAAACAAAGGCTGGTCCTATCTAATTTGATTAGGGATGGGACACTTCTCCATATGAGGTGCTCTGCCCACCACCTTAATATGATTCTGAGGGATGGCCTAGATGTTCTTAAAGATGGAATTGAGAACATAAGGGAGAGTGTGGTATTCTGGACATGCACCCCTAGGAGAGTTGAAATTTTCCATGGAACTGCCCGGCAACTAAAGCTGGCTGTTTCTAAGAAACTTGTGTTGGATTGTCCCACTCGGTGGAATTCTACATATGATATGCTTTCTTCTGCTATCCCCTATAAGGCTGTGTTCTCTCTTATGAAAAGAAGGGAACCTCAATACAACTCTTTGCCAAGCAACGAGCAGTGGGAATTTGCTGAAATTGTGTGTGGAAAACTTGAGGTTTTCAAGGACATAACTGCTATATTTTCTGGTTCAAACTATCCCACAGCCAATCTGTTTTTTGCTAAAGTTTGTGACTTGAGGTTGCGTTTGATGGAATGGTTAGTGGATCCTAATCTGATGATCGTTTCTATGGCTGCGAACATGTGGGATAAGTTTACTAAATACTGGGATGATATACATATGTTGTTGGCTGTGGCTGTTGTGATGGATCCGCGGTACAAACTGGATTTGGTTGGGTACTATGCTGAAAATTTTGGTATTTCAAGTACTGACCTTGTGATTGAAAGGGTCAGAGATGTTGTTGCTGACTTGGTTGTGGAGTATCAGAGGAAATCCTCTAAGAACACTGTTGTTTCTTCTACTTCTGGTCCTTCTCCTTCGGCCACAGATCTGGATTTTGATCTATATGTGAGCCAAAGGAAAAAAACCAGAACATCAGTGGTAACCACTGAGTTAGATCATTATTTAGCCGAGGATGTTCATCCTAGAACACCAGATTTTGATGTTCTTGGTTGGTGGAAATTTAATGGGGCCAAGTATCCCATTTTGCAAGAAATTGCAAGGGATTTACTTGCTGTCCCTGTTACAAGTGTGGCTTCAGAATCTGCCTTTAGTTCTTGTGGGAGGCTTCTAGACCCCCATCGGAGCAGGCTTGATCCCGTAACAGTTGAAGCTATGATGATCTTGAGGACATGGATTAAAGATGATAGCAAAGGTGACTGTTTTAGATCAATTCTACTGTTTTGCTGTGTTTTGCATTTCTTACTTTGTAAACTAATCAATTAATGATTTAATTCTTGCTTTCCCTGCCTTGTAGTGTCTGCCTCGGAATTAAAAGCTCTAGAGGGGGTTTTCTCAGCTATGGCAATGGATGATGCCTCGGTGGAAGGGTGCATTGGTATCTGGTTTTTTTATATATCTATAACTAGTTCATTATTTAGTTTCTGCTCTTTTCTAACCAAATTGCTTTGTAACAGATGGAGATGGACGTGAATCGAAGCATAAAGGAGATGAGGATGAGGTAGCTGCTGTGATCAGCCTGCTGGAGTAGCTCTAGGTTTGTCGAATGAATGGTGATGATGGTTCGCTGCTTCTGTGTTAAATTCTGAACATATTTTGAAAATGTCATATTGCAGATTCTGGTCCATTAGGCAGTAGTTAAGGGAATGAATGGTGAATGATGGTTTGCTATTCTGCTGCTGTTTTGGTGATGTTTTGGTGCTGTTCTGCTGCTGTTTTGGTGCTGTTTTGGTGCTGTTCTGCTGCTGGAAGATATCTGCTGATCTGCTGCTGGAATTCTGAACTACATTTGGCTTTGTTTGTCTGCTGCTATGCTTTGCTTAGCTAGTCTCAGAACATCATGGATTGCTTTGTTTAATTGTCTTCTTTGTTAGCTCGGTTTTATTATTGTTAGCTGAGATAAACAGGTTGCACTTCTTAGTTCAACTGTTATCATTGTTATATTTCTGGATTTAAGACAAAGTCATGGGTTTGTTGTTTGCAAGTTCATGGTTAAAGGTTGAATGTCCTAAAAGTCTTGCTTTCAGTTTAATTTTACCACATTAAGTACATTGGTTTTGATCTGGAAGGATGGTTTTTGTTACATGTTGGCGGGCAGCCCGTGACCCGTGGATTCACCGAAATCCGGATGGGCTTGGGCTTGGTCCAGATTTTGTGCCCATTTGGCTTAGCGGGGCGGTGATGGGCAAAACCCGCGGGCTTAAATTGCGGGTAGTGGATACAGGGTACCCGCACCGTATCCGACCCATTGCCATCCCTACGTATATGTCTATTAAAATTTTGCACAAACAGACATTTTGAATATTAAAAAATAATGAGTTTAATCTTCCATCCAATTATCTACTAAGTGACCGTTAAAGATGTTGTGAAATGATCCAATGCCCCTCCTTTACTCCCAAACACTCCTGGTTTTAATTATTTTACTATGTCCAAAATCAATTAATTAAAAAAATCAAAATCCTAAACTAATTCACACGCACTTGACCGTATCTACTCTGAAGTCTCCCCTGGCGATCAGCCCCTTGACTCGGCGGCGGCTCCTACTCCCGGTGGCTGGAGTAGACAGAATTGGTTGATACGACGATCAGATAGACGGTCTCTCATCTAGTGTTTCTTTATTAATTTAGGGTAAAATCAAAATCACGAGTGTATATAAGTAAATGAGGGGAAATTGAGTAATTTCATGCTCCTTTAATGACACTTAACATATTAGATAGAATGGTAAACTCGTTACGTTTAATTATTAGAATGGTACGTTTGTCCAAAAATTTAGTAGACAAATATGTTTGTTAATTTAGCATAGTACAGAAATACAAAATGTTATTAAACCTAAAAAAATTATATGACAAATATAAATAAAATAAAAATAAAGAAACATAAATTGGTATCACACTCACACTGCCACCCATAAGTTCACTGTGCGTTTCTTTCAAATTGTTTTGATAATAGGTTTCTTTAAATTTCCATTAGCACCAAGTTCCCGTATTTCACTATTTCCTTTTATATTAAATAGAATTCTCGCCTGTATTTGGGGAAAAAATTTCCCTGTCTTTCCTACTTCTCCGTTTGAAAACGCCGTTAAATGCATACATATCCGTTCCGTCCAAATTTAATTAGCATAATAATTAAACCAATAAAATGAGGCCATGTGGCTAGGTAGCAGCGTTGCGCTGCAACCTAGACAGCAGCTAAATTTCTTCCATTTATAAACAAATATTTGAATTTCAACACATTTCTTAACCTAGGGTGCGCTTCCCATATTATCTTAAGTACCTCGATTATTTTGTATTCATTCATAAAGTCTGCATGAATTATAGATGTCAGAACAGAAGCGTGGCAATCGATAATCCAAACCAACACGAAGGAACACAAATTTAATGTGGTTCACTAACACAATGTGTGTTAGCTAATCCACGGGCAGGGGAGAACAAATTTCACTAATTTGAGGAGAGTACAGGTTACAAACCAAATTCTGAACGGACAAACCAAACAAACTAACCTGACTTACCTTACTATAGATTAGGGTGATGAAGAGTATTTATAGAACTCTTCTCCTAATCCCAAACAGAAAACCAAACACCTTTTCCCAAACATACAAGGAAAAGGCCAAACCCAAACCCAAACAGAATAGGCCCAAAACACAAAAAAAACTCAAATCAAATTCAAGTCATATTCTAACAATCTCCACCTTGACTTGAATTCTGTCAAATACCAGTTGTACCAGACGCAACCAAAGTTGCTAGATGTACCAAACGCAACCAAAGTTGCCAGATGTACTCAGACGCAACTAAAGTTGCCAGATGTACCAGATGTGATCGAAATCACCAAACTCAAACGCGATGCAAATCGCCAAACTCAGATGCAATCAAGATTGCCAGACATACCAAACTCCTTAAAATCAGTTGTACCAGAATCTCCCCTGCCTCCAGATGCCCCTAAGGGCGGTCAACAACTCAAACCATTCGGCAAGTCCAACCCATGCTGAGACTTGCCATTCAAAACCAGCTTGGTGCACTTATCACCAACAGAACATGTCAAAACAGAACCTTGTAGATTATACAAGGCACCCCGCTTGACACCTTTCAAAATTACCTTAGAACCCTTGTAGACATATATCACTCCACCTTCACCTTTGAAACTGAAACCCTTGTCGTCGAGTAGACTCAAAGATATCAGATTCTTAGTCATCTCTGGAATATGCCTATCATTGTTCAAGGTGCGAACAGAACCATCATGTGTCCTCATCCTGATGGAGCCTCTTCCAACAATCTTACAGATAGCACCATTGGCCATAGAAAAACATTCACTGCTTGGACACATATGATAATCAGCTGCAGTATCTCAATACCACACATCTTGATGATGTATCTGTTCATTCACTGCTAAGGCTAAACCATCTTCAGAATCAGAGTTAGTTTCTTCCGCCACAACAGCAGATGATTCCTTCTTCTCCTGATATTTCTTCAATTTAGGACAATCAAATTTCCAATGTCCTTTCTCCTTGCAGTAATGACAGATATCATCCTTCAAACCAGCAGAATTCGAATTTGTATTCGCCTTCCTATTACCAGATTGTTTTCTCCTACTACTCGTAGCAGCCAACCCAGATGCCTGATTTTCCGAACCAGAACCAGATGCCTTATGTCGAACCTCTCTAGTATGTAGAGCAGATCTGACATCTTCCAAAGACAAACTATCTTTCCCAGCAATAAAAGAATCCACAAAATTCTCATATGACTGTGGCAAAGATACTAACAGAATTAAGGCAGCATCCTCATAATCTATTTTAACATCAATATTCCGCAGATCTAGCAAGATAGTATTGAGTTGATCTAAATGATTCCTGAGAGACGTACCTTCCTCCATGCGCAAACTGAACAAACGTTGCTTCATATGCAACTTGTTGGTTAAAGACTTTGTCATGTATAGACTTTCAAGCTTCAACCACAAACCCGCAGCAGTATTCTCAGCAGCAACCTCAGTGATGATGTCATCAGGCAAACAAAGCAAGATTGTAGAGTGATCTTTCTCCTCCAAAGTACTCCACTCTTCTTCATCTATACTTTCCTTCTTCGATTTTCCAGACAACGGAGCCCACAAACCCTGTTGTTTCAACAGCGCTTGCATCTTGATCTGCCACAAACTGAAACTGTTTCTTTCGGTAAACTTCTCAATCTTCATACTGATAGCAGCCATTCTTACTATCAAACAAACTCCAACCAAACTCCACAAAGCAAAACTTCAGTCCGGTGCCAAATTCCCAAAACCGCAACCAAAGGCTCTGATACCACTTATCAGAACAGAAGCGTGGCAATCGATAATCCAAACCAACATGAACGAACACAAATTTAATGTGGTTCACTAACACAATGTGTGGTAGCTAATCCACGGGCAGGGGAGAACAAATTTCACTAATTTGAGGAGAGTACAGGTTACAAACCAAATTCTGAACGGACAAACCAAACAAACTAACCTGACTTACCTTACTACAGATTAGGGAGATGAAGAGTATTTATAGAACTCTTCTCCTAATCCCAAACAGAAAACCAAACACCTTTTCCCAAACATACAAGGAAAAGGCCAAACCCAAACCCAAACCCAAACAGAATAGGCCCAAAACACAAAACAAACTCAAATCAAATTCAAGTCATATTCTAACAATAGAATTCCATAGGGTTCCACCATTTTAACCAACACTTGAATTTTAGCTACTCATAATTAATGTAAGAAACACAATTCCAATAGATCACCTGGTTAAAACCCACCAATTCTGCCAAAACTCTCCTGAAAATTGGTCGATACTCACATGAAATTGTCGAGGAACAATGGCGCCACTTCTGGTTGGCACACTCCCAAATGCCTAGCTCCTTCGTCTAACATCCAATTCCAACCTCGTTTCAATAGGAATTGCACTCCCAATGAGTAATGACATCAAGTGGATCAAGACGCGTTAGAGGGAATCAAACGAGTGATTAGGGATGGCAACCCTATCCGGACCACCGGGTATCCATCCGAAACTCGCCCAGATGGAGGTCAAAAAAACCGTCCGTCGTGGTTAAAGCGTGGATCCGGGTATGCCCGAAACCCGATAAAAGCATGCAATGGGTGCTTATTGATCTCATGGTATCCGCCCCGTCCCGCAAAACGACGTAGTTTTGGACGCTCAATATATAAACTAATAATTGAGGTTCAAAAATCCTAATCCTTTCACTTGTTGTGGCTCGGCCGACTGCTCCCCTTTCCTTTCCACTCTTCTTCTTCTTCTTCTTCCCCTCTCCTCTCTCTTTTGATCGCATTCTCCAGTCAAAAATATCGCTTAATACGAGAGAGAACACTATGATTTGAGTATCATGGCCAATTTCACTATGAAAATTACCCCATCATCCTTGATTTTATCATCAGGACAATTCCAAGATTAAGAGCATCTTGAGATACTTTTATATAAGTATTGTTTCGAGTCATATTGCTATCAACATTCATGACCTTGTGTAAAAATTTTATTGGCGATGAAAATGTTATTGTCGTGATGATAAAGCTATACCACAGTGGTATCAGAGTCGTTACCATTATGGTACATATTGTTACCACATAGTCAATGGTAGTCTCATGTTGTTAGCTCGTCTTCACTACACGGGAATATTTTCTATAATAACTATTATGAATTACTATCTAAGATTCATTTTCAAGCGAATGCCACTTTTGGAACATTTTGCCTAAATCTTTATAAATGAATAGAATTGAATTCTTAAACTATGTATGGAACATATTCATAAATGAATTAAACTAATTTCTTCAAAAATTCATATTTTAATTTGAAACACCTAACTCTCTCTTGCATGATGTAATAACACATTCACTTTCACGACCTTAATAAATTTGTTTTTCCTTTAATTACGATTGACGATATCGGCTATCTGGAACCATACCTAAATATTTTTAGTTCAGTGGAATTTTAACCCCGGATTTGAGGTTTCTACTCTTACACATATTATTTTCACAAAATTATAATTTGATACCTAAATTTAAGAATTTTTTTAATTTATTATCAAATTTTTAAATTTTTTACAAATGAGTTTAAAAAATCAAAATAAAATTATTTTAGTACATAAATATTTAAAATATTGTAAAAAGGTTCCACTTTTATGTAAGTTATAAGGATGATAATCTGTGGCCAATGAAGGCCTCCTCCAGTAGCTCATGGGTTTGGAAACGATACTAAAGTTTAGACCTTTCTTGCAACCTCAAGAAGTAGGGAGATATGGGGATCTGGAATGCGAAACCTATGAAGACTTATTATGTAGGGAGAGTTTGGGAGACTATGAGTCTTGTGCATACTACTATTATGTGGGATAGGTTGCCCTGGAACAAGAATCATGTGCCTCTTTTCAGTTTCATAGCATTGGGATGACATGTGATGTAAGTTATTCTATTCTAGACTCTTTTTAATGTCATAGTTTCTACGGTTTTCATAAATTTGTTCCCATAATTGATTGAATTTGCTTGATACTTGCTCAAAGGTGCATTTGATAGCCTTTAGGTGTGTTTTACACATTTGATGTTTTCTTGGGTAGTTTTTGAATATTTTTAAGCCAAGGTAGTAGAGGAGCTCACGATGGCACAATAGAGGACAAGAATACAAGCATTTAGGATCAAATGAGGTATAATTCAGAGTTCAGACTTGGAGAAAAGGCTCAATCAAGTTGACGAACCAGAGTAGTCAAAAAACAGAAACGATGACACGGGCGCTATTTTTCTACAAGGGATTGGTTTTCGAGGTAACTCTCTTTGGTAGGATAGTTACCAAATTAAATGTCATCCTTGCAAATGTGAGTGATCACCTCTCATCCTGATCATTACATCGTTATATGTTGCTCCTTCAAATAGTAAGGAAAGATCCAAAGTACTTTATTATTAATCCAAAGTTATGAAATTAAATTAATGATAATTAATTAAATGATCGTGAAATTTGCAGGCGAGAACACCTTCTCCTCAACTGAACTGATCTTGTTGCTACCGAATCCAAGAATTACATATGTAGTCATTGATTTTGGGCCAAGACGAAGTTCATGACAATTTAATCATCGTATTTGGTTAAGCGAAGATTAAAAAGGAAAAAAGATTAATAACCATTATTTTTTGTGCATAAAGTGACAACGATGCACCACCTCTTCCAATGAAAAGCACGGAAAAAACATTGAAATTTAATCCCAACTAAAACATTACATGAGCTAAATTAATTGAAAATGAAAATGGAGAAGAGGTAAATATCAATTTAGATTTAATAATCCCATTAACTATCAAATGTTATCACTTTCTGTAATACGTAGGGAAATACGTCCCACAAATACAAAGTTGTCAAAGTTAAGTGTGGGTGGTGCTAAGTTGGATGTGAAACCTCTGCAAAAAAACTCAAACAATACTCACATGAGTACTTGTATTGAATTGTACAACAATAGCTAGGTAATGCAACCATTATAAAGATCAAATTGAATTTTATATAGTTCGTTGATGAATATAGATGCCAAATGGTTGACTGATTTCTTTTCTACAACATTGTTTTTTCGTTGAATTTATAAAATATATTATCGATGCAACTATAAATAACATTTTTCTTAATAATTATCAAAGCATGTTCATGATACGAGGAAAGATAACGTAAATATTACACATTAAAGTAAATATTAAATATTGTGAATATAAAGAGATTTCAAGAGATTCGTGACTTAGATTAGAATATAAAGATATGCATTTCATATGGAAATACGTTTGTCTTCTACTCATATTTGGTTTACGCAAGGACACAAAATGAGACACTTGCTTGATTGGCGTGGGCTTCCCTCTCTGTTTTCATTTTAAAACATTACTCTTTTGTGATTGTTTACCTATTTATATTTTGATGGGATGATCATTCGGATCCTGTGGATATTGTTAAGAAAATATATGGACTTTTCACCTATCTTACCTTATGAGACTATTTTTCTATTATTAATTGAATGATTTTTATTTTTTTTTCTTTTACAACTACAAAATTACATATTTCAACAATTTTCATTGTTGTTTATGTCATTACCATCATTATACAGATTCGGGATCCACCTTCGAGTTGTAGACGAAACTGTGATACCTCGACTTTGATTTAAGGTCTAACAACAAGTACTGAATGAGATAGACCAATAAATTGAATCGGGATTCGTTCCATCACCTGAGCGAAGGAATTAAAGAGGAGAAGTAGCCACGCCAAGCTACACGATGCTAATGAGCTTGGCGAGAATATCTTTTACGATCATGAGGAAATATAAGAAGTGAGGTAATATATACGGGACAATCAACGAACATCATCGAAGTTCATATAGCGAGAATAAATTCTTGAGACAAGAGAGAACAAGAATGAGGAGTATGGAAGAATGAGTCCGAGCAAATTTCAGGGACGAAATTTTTATAAGGGTGGAGGAAATGTTACACCCTACTCTTTCCAAAAGTCAAAATGACTATTGTGCCCATGATTTAATTTGTCAAGTTCCACCGTAATGTTGTTAAAGGATTAAAATGTGAACTCTCAGTTCAAACGGCATCAAGTTCTGTAATAAAATGAGAAAGTTACGAACGTCAATTAAGTTTTGGATCAAAATCCAACTCGGAAAGGCCGGACCGCGTGGGCCTTGAGGCTTGGGCCGGGCAGTTCTGTTTGAATTTTGCCATGGGGTTATTATTGGGTGGGACATGATAATCTTTGCCATTTGGCTCTATTGGGCCAGTCCTGGGACCGGAAGGAAGGAGCGAAAAGGAAGAAAAGGAAGTGTTCCCAATCGAGTGACAGATCGGAAACAAAGTAGCAAAGCGGCGCCCAGATTAAGAGGGGAATTTGCTGGGAAGTCGGATGCTAGTCCTAGTTCATAACCGAAATGAGTTATTTGGGGGGTTTGAATTGGATTAATTGTTAAGGTTTGATGGGGGTCCTTCGCTTTAGTTCTTTTCCGTTACAAGTGGATGCAACCGAGAAATAAAATGAAGGGAAGTGGTTGCCTGTCCCCATTCTTTCCCCCACAAGACACTTTCCGTCGTGGCACCCCTCACGTCCACCAATGACCGTGCGAGAGAAGCCGACCCACGGAGGGCGACCGATGAATTTATAGTGGGCGACGATTTGGGGAATTATGGAGGACCGGTGCATAGCTGATGTAGCTGTCACCGCAAGCAAAAGAGAAAGAGAGGAACCCACAAATTGATTTTGTATATGGATGGGATTGAAGGTGTCGGGGGAGCTTATATCTCTAATCCAATTGGTATAAAGGTAAGACGTGGCTTCTATCTCTCTAATTGTGGATGATCATTGCCATAATGTTCGTTTGGCATGTAGTGATTCACCCATGAAGGGAAGAACGAATTGGAAGGTCATGATATATTATTGTAAGGCGATTCTGCACTTCTATAATCGAGTAAACTGAACATGTTTATTCATAGGGAAAATGTGAAAGCATAAGAAGGAAATCGAGGTTTCAGAGTGCACAAGATTCACGATGACGATGCCCGACGTTGCAATAGCAGTTGGTTATGAAAATCGATATTGATTCAAGTCAATCCACTTGATCTAGAGGTGAGTGTTCAAGGGGGTAAATTCTACGCCTTACGTATTTTTCAAGTATTTGCTTTACGTGTTAGAAGTTGTTTTATGTGAAATTGTGTGCTTATTATGTTTATGGGTGATGATGTGTGTTCTTTTGATTCATATTTTGAAGGATATGTTTATGATCTTTGAGTACTTAATTAAAGCTTTTACGTTTCTTTGACAATTAAGTTAAAGTGTAAGAGTAAGAGAAAGTCATAAGTAAGAATAATTTAACCTCGCTTTGCTAGCCACTATCTAGACAGATCCCCTACCGGACGGTAATAACTTCCGCGGTAGTTGATCACTACCGGATGGTGATACGTTCCGCGGTAGTTGGTCAGGCTTGGAGCCGGATGGTGATACGTTCCGCGGTAGTCACGCCGTAGCTTGACACCGGATGGTGATTCGTTCCGCAGTGGTCAAACCCATTTGAGGGGCACCCCATTTTGAGGGTAGTCATGTTTAAGAAGTAAGAAAGTAAGTAAAGCTAGTAGTGGCGCCAGCTAAGTCGAGGTAGGGGCCCCCAATAAGATAAAGGATTAGATAGCACAGTTTTAAGAGTTAAAGTTTAAAGGCGGAAATACAAACAACCTCCATAAGTTTAAGTCAATGTTTTAAGCAAAGTGCTCACCCCAACTCACTCACCAGTTTATAGAAGAAGAGGAGGAGCATTTAGAGAGCAGCGGTTCGAGGGGAGCTAGCTGGAGGAGGATGGTACAAACATCACGGAGGATGTCTAGTCAAGGTTATCATTTTGCAGCAGCGTTTAAGATTAATTAGTTAATATACTTTATGATTATGAGTATAGACTGGAGATCATATTGAGATTTTAAGGTTTGAGTTTATTTGCCCACGTGTTAGGGCGTTGTTTTTAATTATAAAAAAGTAATTTCAGTATTTTGTTTATGAAAATTTTTCCCACTATAATTTAAGGTTCGAGTATTTTATTTTTTCAAGGTCATTTTAGTAAATGTAATACCCGTCGGGTTAGGGTGTTACAGAAACAATAGAGGTTGACTTTTTTGTTATGGATAGAGTGGGAGCTTGACTTTTTGGGATGTCGACTGAAAAGTCATTCAAAGACAACGATAGAATTTTAGGACCGCCACCTGCTCATCTCCCACAAATTAAGGGAATGCCGTTGAACTTCGACATTAAGCTAACATATAACATTATCGCTAATCCAATAAGTGAGTACCCAATTTTCAGAATAGGGAAGGATGAGGAAGAGGAGAACACAAACTATCTTCATGTTTTAATTGAGGTAAATCCTACTTGCATCATCAAAATAATGATCAATACTAATTACAAATTTGTGTTATTCTCTATTCTATTTAAATTTTTATACCATGCACAAGTCATACTTAGTTATATTTTTTAATCTAATTAATATATTGCAACTGTTGGATGAAGGGAGCCGAGCTTTTGATTATTAATTAACACAATGGATTGGCTGAATTAAATTAATAGCAATCAGACTCCGGTTAAAAGGTGGAGACCAGCCTTCTATTTCTTCCATTGTCTGCTTGGAACTATAGCGCCTTTGGTATTTTCAATCTTAATATTCGTTGTGGAACTTCGCTAGCTATCGTTCCCACTAACATGCAATCAATTGTATCCGACTACAATTTTACCTCCAATATATATTAACCACCTATGATTCGATGAAACCACATAATATGTTGTATTTTTGAATGTCAATAATCTAAATTCATAATGTTGATGGAGGAGAACAAGGAGGGCATTGCTAATGATGGAGGTACCAAATCTAGGATGATGTTGAGAAGAAAAAAGACATTGTTCAAATGTTCATGAGGAAGATATAAAGATTGTTTATGTGGAGATAGAACAAATTATGTATATTGTTCACAACTTGACGAGGTAAATTCTACTCGAATGAAAAAGATTATTTGTATTCATAAATATTTTATCATTAAATTTTATTGTTCAATAAAATGCATGACAAAGGAAGAGATTATTGAAATACAAGAGAAGAAGGAAGAGACAATCAATAATACACATAAATGTGTTACTACTGGAGATTGAAAACATTATTATTGATGGACATGATGATGTTGCTCAAGGCGGAGGAAATGCAAACAAGTCAAAAAGACAACAAGCAGTAATCTTTAATGATGAGGAGTAATTAGAAGGTGATTTAAATTTTCTGTAGGAGTCGGTCCCTTACAAGGGGTTTGTCTTTCATTTTTGTAAAACGATTTTAGTCGATGATACATTAAAATGTCGAAAAATAGTATGATGTTGCCCATTTTGAATTATTGAACTACTCTAATAATTTTGATTCCCTTGTTCTACCAATCGATTAGAATGTTTAGATTATTTGAATAATTTTTACTTTTTTACTAACAAAGAAATACATACCTCAGATACAAATTGTCATTGTTATTTACGTGATTGGCGACTGAATCCAACCAACCGGCCGGGTCTGTGACTAGTGAAATCTAAAGACGAATGTGAGCAAGCATCGAGAAAATGCCAGGTTTTGAGGTGCTTCTTTGAATAGTCATTTTATCAATCCGCGAAGTCAAAATTCAATCACGGCGAAGCACGGACTACGTAACTAGAAAACCCAAAACAGCAAGTACAAGATTTAATTTGACACCTAAGCAAGGTTGTCAAACCAGTTTGTGCCAGTGTGCCGGTTTAGCAAGTGGAATGGTTCGACCGGTGGTACATACCGGTTTGTGCCGGTTCATGCCGGTTAATATTACAAATAATTTACAAATACTCATATTTAAGCACGACATTTAACGTCAATACCTAAATATTTGTACTTGAATCCAACAAATAACATCAACATTTAACTTTTTAACACATAAAATAAATAATAAATTACTTTTTATCAAATAAATTGACTAATATAAGATCATTTTACTTAGCGATACGTATATCGATCATGCCGGTTACACACCGGTGGTGTCATACCGGTTTTATGACCGGTACAGGTTGAATCAGATTCAACCAGTGGTACGCCGGCCGGCGTGACAACCATGCACCTAAGCCATAAAATGTAGGATATTTATCCCCTATATCAAATTGTACAACGAACACCAACTTGTATTGTTGGACAACGAGGAATCGACAACCGTGGCTAGACTAGACACCGTGACACATACAACAAATGAAAAGCCGGATCATACCCAAAATCTAAACAAAACAACAAATCAAATGCTCTGCCACCCACTCGTGACATGACATGACATCCTCTTGATTCTTGAATAACTCTACTATAACTAGTTAACAAACAGTTAACGTGTGGCTTGGATTATCTCGAACAAAAACGCTCGCTCTTCCTCTTCGTGCAAGTTTCCATGCTTTGCTCTGAAACTCACATCCCCACGGCACGCCCACAGCGAAGCGCATTGCTAGGAATAGGGTACTCGTCTCTCCAAGAGTTCGCCGGAGAGTAGACGCGAAGGTAGAATTGCTGTCCCAAATACTGTCGAGCCCAATTCTGAGACCTCACATTCCACATCCCAACGTTGTCCAACGGCATGTAGATCGCTGTCCATGACTGTGGATACACCTGAACAGTGCAACGTGAGATGGTGTCCCTCAAGTTGTAGTTCAATCTGCTAGCAGCCGACCATTGCCCTCCATCCATCCTGCAAATCAGCCACCATAACCAAAACAGAACATCAAACAAATGAAACCCATTTTCACAAACCAATGATTTCCCAATCCGGCTACTCAATTGCTGATTTTCTTGTCTAAACGAAGGAAGCTTACCCAACAACAAAGAAGTTATGTCCATCAATGTGCCAAGACTGGACGCTATCCTCGGTGTTCTCGAACACAAACTCCGCGAACCCTCTAAAATCGGCAGCCATAACCGAGGTCTGGAGGTAACCGCCGCTGCCAGTAGGGTTATCTGGGATGCTCCCAAGGGAGAAAACTCCACCAATTTTGAAGTGATCAGCCAGCTTCAGTGGAGTGTCCGCTGGAACAAACGAGACACTATTCACAGCATACCTCTGCTTGCCATTGATCATTACAGGCGAATTCTGCAGCCTAACGGTTCTGGTCGTATTGATCATACCATAATGGTACGAGCCCTGTGGATTCGGCCTGGGGCCACTTGCTGTCAGATTCCTCCTGAGGGATCGGGCCTGCTCGAGCGACCAATCGATCTGAATCGTGGGGCCACCGGGGGGTGCACCAGAGACACTTGCAGCCGAGTTGCTGTAGTGAAGGATGGCGGTTGAGCTGAGGACTTGGGAGGTGAACCGCGAGGAGACTACAATGTAGTAGTCCTGAGGTGGCTGGTCGGCTGTTACCAGAACTGAGTAGGATTGTCCCAAATGGATGTCGAGGGAGTCGTATGTGTTTTGAAGGGTATGTGTCCCTTCCACTTCCACCAGCAACATCTTGTGGCCTTGAATTCTGAAGTTGAGGGCCGTGGTAAGCCCGACATTCGATATCCTGAACCTGTAGGTTTTTCCTGTCGGATCATTGGAAGAACTCGTGAGGATATATATAACTAAGAGGATCACTTCAGAGACACGCAAGGCAAGGTTAAGTTAGGGTACCTTGATCTACTGTGAAGGTATAGCCATTGGAGCCGCGGCCATTGATGAGAATGCCATCAGGGAAAGGGAGATCACTTCCACCATCCAGAGTTGCTTTCAGATCCTGAGAATAGACATTTAGCATTCAACAACATTCAAGTCAAGAGAATGAAAGCTATAGGAGGATCAATGATTAAAAAAAAAAAAAGCTCAGATATTTACCGTGTGGTTCATTTTGTACCAATCACCAGCAAGGAAGGTGAAATCACCAGCGGGAGGATCGAATGGGACGGGGATAACAGATCGGCTGGCGATTTTGATCCCACCATAGCCACCTGCAGCCTTGTGCATTGCAAGGGAAGGGAAGTAGAAGTAGCTGCCTATTTGATCCTTCACTTGCAGGACATAAGTGAAGTTGG
The DNA here is from genome assembly GCA_964030455.1 of Linum trigynum. Lineage (NCBI taxonomy): Eukaryota > Viridiplantae > Streptophyta > Magnoliopsida > Malpighiales > Linaceae > Linum > Linum trigynum. Next base: position 21,155,926 of record OZ034821.1, on the reverse strand, counting down.
TCCCTGGTGGGATGGGGCAATTGGTTCCATAAACCCCATCTTGCCATGAGTTCCTCTTCTGTTGCACTCCATTCCTGAAACACAGACATTACAGAATCTCTCATTCAGACCTCAAATCTTGCCAGCCAACCCTAACAAATAGCCATTTGCAAGTACTAGTTTGAACACAACCACTTCCAAAAGCAAGTTCTGGTTAAAGGGTCGGTTGTAACTTGTAAACATTCTGTTTATAGCATCCTTAATCCCCATTTGTTTTAAAGACAATTGCAAGGAAGGAGATCGGATGGCAAAGAACCACAGCCGTGCGATCTCATTTTTTTTTTTTTTTCCTCTCCAGGCAAATTGAATGGACAGGGAGAACTAAGAACTACCCTTTCGGCAGTATTAGCCAAATCCTTCCAAAAGGGATTCAATATTGGGCAGTAAGAACTTAGGAGGCAAAAAGGGGCATGGATCTATCACGAGATGGTCCCTAACTAGCAGGAGAGAAAAAAACCCCAAAATAAACGTGCTTAAAATGGGAGCCACGCTAAAAATTCCGACTTCAACCACCACTGCTAACTCTAGAGCAGCGGGAAATGCAAGATCAATCACTGAAAAAAAAAAAAAAACTTACCAGGAGAGGAGGAAAGGCTCGTCCAAGCTGTTGAAAACACTGATAATCAGATTGTCATTGGTCACGGCTTCCAGCGGCGGCCCTGGAAACTGGCCGTTTATCAGTATCCCCTGCCACCGCAAAAACAAAAACATTAACATTCATTGCAACAAACCAAAGAAAGAAACTTTGCTTTGTTTCTGCTTGTTTGCTCATCACCTGTTGCTTGACTCCCAGTGGGTAGATATCGCCATAAGTGACATTCCAGTTGTAGAATCTGTAAGGGTCTTCTCCATTGCTGCAACTGACGAGTAAGCACAACACCCCAACCACCCAATAACACCAACTCGCCATTGCTGTTTTCTATCTCTCTGTTTCGTGCCAAAGTTTCAAACTTTGCAGAGAATGAGAAGGTGGTTTCTGTGGAGAGAAAACCTTACAGAAGAAGGAAAGAACTTTCCTCACTGCTATACTAATCCAATGTGTCCGCCGACCTATCTACGTGTACTTATCCCACTGAATCTCGTCTCTTCTTTGTTTCTTTCTCCCTTTCTGCAAAGCTCTACCTCTCTCGGACCCTTTTGCTTTTCTATTCACTGCTTTATAACAGTAAAGTGTCGGCGAGATTGGATTCCTTGGGTGGAAGTGTGGGATTTAGATCTGATTTCAGGGTACTGATTGGAAAAGATAATTAATTTGGGAGGGAGACAAAGATGAAGGATTTGGTGGGACGTTGGTTCGAAGTAAGTAATGAAGGGAAGAAAAAACGGGAGCGGTGTGGAGTTACTGAAGCGGGAGAGTGAGAGAGAGACAGAGAGGTGTAAGGAGTGAAGGGAGACAGCTGCGAAACTCTGCAGAGTCTGATGTATAATGTATTGGTCCGCACCGCGTCTCATGGAGATGCGTGAAGGTTTGAATCTTTTCTTTGGGTTTACGTCAGCGTTTTAGCAAGTTCAAAAATGGTAAAACATACCCTTTGTTTATTGTAATTTAAGCTTAATTAATTTTTGCTAATGTCCCGCCATAAGCCTTGTTTGTTTCTTGTGGTGAATTACAGTGTTGGCCTGTTGGGCAGCTGGGTTTGGGGCGTATTGTCAAATTGGTCCCTGAACTTTAGTGTTTTAACAGTATAGTGACTGAACCCTAATTATGACACACGATCGCTTTGGACGTTGTCAAGATTTGAAGGTCAATCTTCAGGAGAGCTCATTGCAACGGCCCATCCTAGAATCGGGTTAGCTTGACTGGAATTGAGGTATGGTAGATTAAGTTCAGGACAGAGGAAGAAGAAGAAGAAGAACATAAAGACGTTGGAGAAGAAAGGAGAAAGGTAAGTGAAAGGGAAAAAGAAAGATAGGAGAGACGGAGTTTCTCAATTCTACCCACTTTTATTTCCTTTACAATTTCGTCCAATTTGTTACAAGTTTCCCTCCTTAATTGCATATTGTCCTCAAGTCTGGAACTTCTTCGAAGCCATTATATATGACTCTTAGGTGGCATGTGTTTCTTCTTGATGGGTCCAGTGAACTAAGATCTGAGCGGAAACTATATTATTTTGGGCAACTACTCGCCTGAACAAAATTGCCAGTGACTCAATCTTTAGATTTCCAGATCCATCACAGTCCAACAATGTTGGTTGAGTCTTTAATATAAGCTACATTAGCATGTTTGAGTAAGAAAATGTGTAACACAGGGTGAATGGCAAATTCCTTAAGCATCTGCAGTTTGTGTGCTACTTTGCCCACCTTCCCCAAGACAAGAAAATGACCATAGTACTTAGGAGCAAGTTTTGTATTCACAAGTTGAGTCACTGAGAGTTTCCTTTATGGCTTGAGCCTCAAATAAACTGCGGGGTCGTTTGGAAGTTGCAATTGTTAAATAGATGTATTGTTGAGAATGCATGTATAATATTATACATGTATTGTCGAATTTGATGCATTGTAGAATACAACGTTTGGTATGTGTGATTGTGTATATCGCATCAGCTAAAAGCTGAGACAACAATCTCAACTCAACTATCTCAACAATCACAACTAAAAGTTGAGATATAACAATCACTCAAAATGAGTGATAGTTTCTGTTACATCACATAAACAATCCATGTATTGTTTCTGCTAAAAAAACAAAAAAAAAACGATACATTGTAAACAATACATACATAATGACAATCTCAACAAAACTATCGCAACTTCCAAACGGCCCCTGAGTCTTCCACTTGAAATTCTCCTTTGATTCGGTGCCAATCAACTATTTGCTTTTGACTATTCTGTGTCATGGCCAAATTGTCTCTAATCATCACAGCCAAGTGTTGTTGCTGCTGTAACTTATTTTTCGTTGCTGCTACAGAGGTGGAGAGAGTATTTCTTAGCTCAAAGTGAGGAGGAGGATATCAATATAGAGTCTTCACTAGGAAGATTTGCAAGCTGTTGTGGTAGTTTGTGTTATACCATCATTCTAGAAGTGACAACTATGTACTCCAGGTCTGTGGTGAATGGTGAACCATACTCCTCAAGTAGTCCTTGATGCATCTATTCAGTCTTTCAGTTTGATCGACAGTTGAGGATGGCAAGCTCTCTTTGTTGCTGTTAGACTCTGTAGTAGACCATGATAAGAGACTTTCCCAGTCTTGCAATGCTGACATATACCACATTTAGCTACAAATTCTTTCGCTTGCAAATTCAATCCAGGCTACCAGAAATATATCCTACTAGAGAATTTGAAACAATTTCAATACATGTCTCATTTCTCCCATTGATCCCACATACAAGGCATTCTTATGGTATAACAACCATGTTTAACTTAGTTTACCCTAGGACCCATAAAAATGAATGTTATCTTCCACTATGAGAGCCTCCACTTCTAGATCGCATGCATAAGTTAGCTCTATCTAAGCCAGCCATGTTGGTAGCACAACAGTAATGGCATGGTATTCCACTGCACCTTAAAAACTAGGATGACGAGACAAGGCATCAACAACTCTATTGAACTTTCCTTGCATGTCGTGAATTTCAAAGTCTATTCTTAGTAACTTCACTAGTCCTTATTCGAGTTCTTGGCTTCGCTGCTCCTATCACATGTTTTTCTTCGAAGATTTTATCAAATTTAAATAGAATTTTTATCAAAAGAATTATATAGCTAGTTCATCATAAAGGAGAAAATAACTAATGACATCCTTAATAGTGTAAGCATGGTACAATTTATTTATATTATGTGCATTACGAGACCGTACGACCTTTATGTTGGGAATAATAATAACCAATCCACATACTTTTTTTTTTCCAAGGAAGAATGCAATGAGAAAGAAGTCCATAATACATAATCTACCAACACATTTTGATCTTTTTGGAGGCTTATTTCACAAGTCTAAGTTTATTTAGACCATAGGGTGGCCGAATACATTCTCCGAGCATATGCTGATTACTGAGAGTACGCGACAAGATATGGCATAAGAAGAGATTGAAAAGAAGACGAGAGTTGAAATCAGTATTTGCTGGACTAGTTTAACAGAACTCCTAAAGTTCGCCGATAGTAATGTAATTTACCACCATAATTCTAAATTCCAACGGGTTAAAAATAAACTACTTCTGCGGATTGCATGCGTACGGAGTGTGTGCTTTGAATCCACGTCATGTTACTCTAATGATTAATCCACTTGATTAATTATTGGTTATAAAAGTTAAAACACTACAGAACAATCCATTAACGACGAACTCTATATCTGCAACTAAAATCCCTTCTTTTGTTCTTAACCCACGTCCAAGTACAGCAACAGCTCATGCTTTTGATGAGCCCAAACTTGATCCAAGTTAAGAAATACATTATAAAAACACCGGTTGGAGTACTAGTTTTCCAAATCACTGCCTTCTCCACTTACTTACCGAAAATAATGGATGATTTGGAATTGGTTTTTGTGAAATATGTTATTTAATACTACATGTGACAAATACATATTTATTACGTGGTATTTATACGAAATATCGCGTTTGGATAAATTATATTAAGTGGTATTGTTAATATGGTATTTGCATTCAGAGTTGTTATTTTATCAATTTGTCCTTTTTAATCTTATTTTTTTCTCGTTTGGTCAGCATATGCAAGCAAAGGCATAATCAGGATTTTGTCAAGGATGGATCCATTTAGAAAAAAACAGATACGCTAAAATAGTTTTGTTAGCTTTTTAAATCATTCAAAATATGATTTTATATTTACAAAAAAAATTAAATTAAATATATGTCAAAACTATCAAGAATATATGAAACAATTATCATGATTAGTTAGACATGTACTTTTGAATGGTGTTTTTTTTCAATAACATTTAGTATCAATAACTCACTTTGTTGGGAAATATTTAATAATGGATCTTATACTATTTAGTGTTTACTAACAGTTTCCCTCTAACGAAAAGAAACTTACACGTGCTAAAGATTTTCACAAATCCGAATATCATGTGCTTAACAAATGGGGGTCGCCAAGATTCAAACACATGATCTCTCGGTCAATTATTCTCAATCAGAAGTGCCCTAAATTTCATTGTCAGTTAACTATTATACTAATTTACTCATTTTCGTCCTTAGGATCCACCAGTTACACTCCTCTACCCCTGATTGAAATAAAACTGTTTTTTCAAATTAACTATGATTTTATGGAAATTTGTTGTAGATATTGAATAAGTACAACTATAATTTTGGACGGATCATATGCACCATTATCATTTGTACATAGATCGTTCTAAAAACATTGAACATGTCAATACATAACGTAGAAATGATACATAAAATATTTGAAAGCCCAACCATTCTCATTTAAATATGTGTTATTTTTCATACCCGGTTAAATATTATACATAATTTACCATTTTCCTTCCAGGATCCACCCTCTTAGGGGTGGGCATCCGGTTCGGTAAACCCGAACCAAACCAGACCCAAACTAAACCGAACCGAAACCAAAATAATGCTATTCGATTAGAAATTCGGAAGAAAAAAATATTTCGGAAACTAGGATTCTTTCAACCGAACGGAAATTTCGAAATTCCGATCGAATAACTATAATTGTAAGCTCCAAAAGGTGGATGTTTTATGTTTGCACTTGTTTTGAGACTTACGTATTTGAATCATGTTATGATTTTATAACTTGTTAAAATTCGAAGAACAACCAGGTCGACTGAATATCAACAATAATCCGCTACCAAATCATGGGGGCATGGAGCGAATGCTATCGAGAATTGTGAGGAACATGTAGACTGAAAAAAGGTGTCAGAAATAAAGACACCTCTGAAATGCATCTATAAAATCCTCTCCCATAATGGTTATCTAGAGGTTCCTAAAGGAGACATCACTGTCACAAGTCCAGAGGGTATGTGTCCTTATCACATAGAGTCCGACGGACACTCTATCCAACATTGCGATCAATTCGAGGCCAAGTTGCAACAGCTCATGGATGCCAAAATAATCTCAATCCATACCATTAGCAGGGATAGAAGCGAAATTGACATGATATCATCACAAGAGGAGGGTTCAAAAATGCCCAAGAAAGTTGTTTGCTACCAGGTTGAACCATAGATCCAGAGTTCGCCAATCGCGAGCGTTGCCCCGTTAATCATAAAAACCCCAAGGCCTTTCAAATATGAGGATCCAAAAGCAGCTTGGGTTTACACTTGTCAATTGAACCAAGAGGTCACGACTCCGCCATACGAAGCAGCAAAGATAACCGGGATAGGAGGAATAACAAGGTCAGGAATACATTATGTCCCAGAAAGGCACGGAGAGGCGCAGAATCGATGAGTTAGCCAAAAAGGCGGGAAATTAAGCACGGAAAACAAAAAATCACAGAGTCCACGAGTTCTGAGATTGTCGAAGAAAGAGAGGATATACTAAAAATAAAAGAGCCAGAAGAATATGAGCAAGTTTCTGATAAAGATGCATGTAAAATCCTAAAGTTGATCAAACAAAGCGAATTCAGGGTAGTGGAACAATTGAACCGCATGCCTGCTCGGATTTCTCTTTTATCTTTAATTCTCACCTCAGAACCTCACCGAAAAGCTCTCATGAAAGTTTTGAACCAAGCCCACATCTGCCATAATGTATCAATTGATACGATCAACTCTTCTCGTGTCATCCATGCAAGCAACTTTAGTACACATTTGATGGAGCTCTTCAAGCATCAGTCTCATAACGACCTTCATTTTATGAAAATTACCACCGACGTAACGTACTCTTTTCTGGTGTCTTCTGAGTGTAACCATTCACCATAACCAAAGTGTAAACTTTTAGAATGCCATCTGCAATAAAACCGTAATTCAGTTAATACCATAAAAATCACAAATCACAATAAAAGTAGGTTAATGTCTATTTTTTATCCAAACCTTTTTTAGATTCTTTTCTATTATCCAAACCTATTAAAATGCTATTAATTAGCCAAATCTTTCGTAATGCATCAAATGATTAGTCATTTTTACATTATCGTTAACAATTTTGTAACTCTTTTTTTAGTTAAAATACTAAAATTTTGGAATATTGGCCTTCATGTGTCCCTTCCAAATCAGTATCATGTTGCCAAGTCAATATTACTAACAAAATAGCTAACTGAGAGTTAACATTTGGTGAATTCTTAGTATTTCGATAGGTCTGGATAATATAAAAGGATCTGACAAAGGTTTGGATAAAAAATAGACATTACCCTAAAAAATAATACAAAATAAACTTATGAAGTAACGTTAACCACAAAAACTCTAAAAAAGTAGGGTACACAACAGACAATTGAAGAAGAGTAAGGAGAGGGGTAAAGAGCTTAGTTCTCCGGGACTGCCTTTTATAGGCAAAATCATCACTGAAAACCGCAGAGGGGGGTGGGGGTTTCATCTTCCATGCAGGCCCATGTCTGCATGCCCCTGCATGGCATGTCGTATGTCGGGGAAGGAGTAGTTTTGGTTGAAGACCTAGAACTGCTCCCTCAACAGGCAGCTTCTGCTAGGTCAGCCACTAAACCACATATCACAATGGCAGTTTCTACACAGAATTTTAACCCCATCCTCAAACTTCCACAAACCGCCTACTCCAACAGTGGTTTTCGAAGAATGGTGCTATTTTTGGAATTTGTGTAGGTTGGGTGCTACTTTTTTCACATTTTTGTTTATTTTAGAATAAAAAATACAAAAATTATATTATAGTTGGATATTCATTTTCTATATGGTAGCTAATGTTAGTGGTCTAATTTAGATCCAAACTAAATGATTGGGTATGAAAACGATACACCAGTGATATTATCAAACTTGATTTGACCCATAAATAATTGGGTTTTTGGAGAATACAGTGAGTTCATTTTGCCATCTATACACAATTGAAACAAAAAAGACAATGTGTAACAAATAATATTTGAAAAACAATGTGTAACAAATAATATTTTTTTTCTTAACCAAACATGCTATTTGAGAACGAACACTACAAAGTTATTTGATCCAAATATTTTTTTTTCTTGATAATTGATCCAAATATCACGTCCAAACCAAATATAGTATTTATTGCCATGGTTGGCACAAGTGGAAATTTAATATGGAGCAGTCGAAGTGCAGCTAGGACCATACTGTCAAAAAAAAAAAAGTGCAGCTAGGACTTGACAATACTCAACCACCACAGTCCTGAAGTCAGAAAACATGTTCATTTTCAATAAAAAAGCATAGCCAAGTAGCCAACAGATCTCATTGACCAACTCCCCAGGACAGATCGGAACAGTGGACATAATAAACCGGCATGACACTAGCGGTATGACCGGTATAATCGACTTACACATTCTAAGTAAAATGACATCATTTTAATGAACTTAATGAATAAAAAAATTAATTTATTATTCATTTTATGAATGTAATAGCTAAAAGTTGATGATATTTGTTGAATTATAAGTAAATTGTCCACAAATATCTTTTATATATGATTAAATACATTAGATATTAATTATTTTCACATTTTTTTAACCGGCATGAACCGGCACAAACTGGTTATACCACCAGCGTACCATCCCACTTGCCAAACCGGCACAACGGTATAAACCGGTTTGACAACCTTGTTCGTAATGCAATGCTAATATTTCAAGTTTTCAGCTCAAAAATTAACTTTCACCTTTTCGAGGAAATACAATAACTGTCCAAATACTTGAGTTTCTGTCAATAGTTATTAAGGATAATTATTTTTATACTAAGTTATTAGGACTCATTTATTTGTTGGATTTGAAAATGAGGATTTTGAGTTTTAAAAACGTTTGGATTTATGTGGATTTGTTGCATTATGGATTTGAATGAGCACATTGTTTGTTTAGCTAATGGGTTGTTTGGAACATTTGATTCTAGAAATGATGTATTACGAGAATGTGTGTATTAAAGAATATGTGTATACTAAGAATGTATGGTTTTGAAATTTCATTGTTTGGAGCTTGTAAAAGAATGCATGGATTATAGTTTAAATGAACTATGGATACTCAAATCTCACAAAAAGGTAAGTTTATGAATACATCACTTTCTATTATTAGGAATACAACATGTATTATGAATACATGCATTCTGTTATTACATCAAGTCAAAAAACGTTGTATTCTCAGGATACATGTATACTGAGAATAAAACATCCGGAATCGAAGGTTCCAAACGAGCCCTAATTTTTATCATGGATTTATGATGGATTTGTCTCACAACTTTTCCTTCCATTATCACATCCAAATGAAATGTGGGATTTACAAATCCATGGGGTCCATAAATTTAGATCTAAAAAAAGGGTCCAAATCTATGGACTCCACGGATTTATGTTTTTTAACAAACAATAAATTTGTGCCGAAACAAGTCCTTAATTCTTGGAATTTGAGTGATAAATACATCACACATGTGCACAAACAAACAATACCTAACAATAATTGGTTCTCGAGAAAGACGAAGTACATCATGTTTCATTCAACTATCGCTCTCCTTTTATATTTGTAAACCAATAAATTGGCAGGAGACCTCTTCTATCAATTGCAGTCGATGGCAACAAACAAATGAGATTTTCTTGATTGCGTTCATTATACCAATGTTTTGGTAGTTGTAATTGTTAAAATTGATGTATTGTATGAATACATGCATTATAGTTAAATGTTTGCATTTTAAGATTACTATGTTTGGTAATTGTGATTGTATTTTTAGGAATGTAGTAGAAAACCCACTTTTTGAATGTAAAGTCACATTTACCTTTTCTTTTTAAATATAAAAGTTAATCACATATAAAAGTTAATAAGGAAATAAAAAAGAAGAAAAGTTGATTCATAATCTCAAAATTCATAATTTCAAATGTCACATCAACAATCAAATACATGAACAAAACACATCTGCATAGCCATAACAATTTACTTTGTGATAATAATAGTCAATTTCTAAAAAAAATACACAGATACAACCATATTTTAAAACTTTATTAATAGATTTAGCCATTTCCGTTCAATATTTTAACGGCGTTAAAAGACCCAGACAGTTAAGTGGACGTTTGCCTAATGTGGATGCCACACTACAAAAAAAAGGAGGTTTGGGGACGACAAAAGTCGTCCATGGAAATAGAAAAGATCGTCCCTATAGTTTTTAGATACGACTAAGTCGTCCCCAATAAGTGGTTCCCTATAGGGGTGGCTATACGCTCTGGTTCGGTTAAATTGGACCAAATTGATCCGGTCCCAATCCGGTCTTTTCGGGAATATAAGGACCAAAGATTGGATTGGATACCCCGGTCTTTATTCTGTCCGGTCTTGACCCGGTCCGGTCCCAATTTGATCTTGATTTTAGGTGTTGGGGGTCTCTTATCCGGTCTTTATCCGGGTTTTTTTTACCTCAAATCTAAGCCCGAATATGAGATTGGATTGTTTGCTATCCGGACCCAGTCTGGTCCCGGTCCGGGTTATACGGTCCGATTTCGGGTAAAACCAAACAGTCCGGGGACCAAATAGCCAGCCCTAGTTCCCTATACTCTTGTCCTCTATTCTTTTGGGGACAACTTTAATGTAGGTCGTCCCCGTTACTAGGGACGACAATCGTCCCTGATATGCGCAAGTCGTCGTCTCGTTTCTTGTTCATGAAAGAAAGCTGTAGTCTCCATAGCTATAACTTTAGCGACAATAAGTCGTCCCCTAAACCTAATTTCTAGGGACAAACTGTTGTCCCTCATAATCGATTTCATAATTGTGTTGGGCCAATATGAGGATAACTTGTTGTCCCCTTTTCTTTTTATAGGGTCGACGTGTCGTTCTTATAGGTGTCAAATTGGAGTCCAAAGTTCGTCTCAAAAAACTTTATTCAAGGACTACGAGTGGTCTCTTATACTCTATCTTTAGAGGCGACAAGTTGTCACCTAAGACTTGTAGGCACGAAAAATTGTTACCTATCTAGTTTTTATGTAGGTTGTATATTCCCTGTTGTTAGGGTTAATTCTTAGGGTCACAGGAATATTGCACTATGGAGATAGTTTCTTTGCAAACATACATTTTTGAACTACACAAGAACTCAACTGAGCAAGTTAGAAGGCAAAACTGATGGCTAGCATTGAATTTGTTATAGTAGTAAATAGACAATGGAATTGGTGTTCCCTACGAATACAAAAATTAATACGTATCTACTTGTTATATACAAATAGAATAAGAAACACAAAAACCACCACTACAAATATGTTGCCGCTGCAATGTGCCGTCGTTCATCACCGTCTTGCCGCCAACATATTTGCAATTATTGCCTAAACACCATTATGATGGCATCGTCATCACGACATCTGCAATGTCGTCGGTAGCTTTATCATCGCTTTCGATCCTAGAAGAAAAGAAAACAACAAATGTCAACTGAAAAATAGATCTAAAGCTAATATTGAATTAAAGACCGAAAACCTAGAAGAAGAGGAACTAATCTATGTCGTACCATCACCCGGCCACTATTGAAGAGGAGAGGGAAGCGCCGGTGAACAGAGGGAGAGAAAATTGTCGGTGCTGAACGAAAAAGAGAAGGAGGCAAAGAGTCGAACGAACGGAATAGACCATTCGGCCAAAATAGGGTTAAGATTAGAATGTAGCTAGGGTTACCGTCGTACTTAAAGTTGAATGGACGTTTGAGATTAAAACTTATTTAAATGAACGTCTGAGATGAATTAGAGAGTCCTAGAGAGGTCGATTAAGGTAGATGTGATCCTGATTCCATCCCATGGTGAGTTGCTGTACATATTCGTTTCTTTGTTTTGTTTAGGGGACACTCTTTTTTACACAGATGGATGAAGTGGTGGTACTGAGTGTAATAGTTATATATTTTCTCTTGTTTTAAGTTGTATTATCATGGGACAATCCAAATATCACATCGAAAATACAATAGAATGGACCATTGTATATAAGTGTTCATCAAACTCATTAGTATGAGACATCGAGATTTCTTGCAAACGAATCCAAGAGTAAATCCCTAAGGAGTAAATCCCCGAGAATTTGGTCCGAAGCAGACGATATCGTACTAGTTAAGCTATTTGGTGGTTACCTATGTGATATTTATACCAACTGTCCCTTAGGTTTTGGTTTTGGGGATGAAAAAATTACAAGGATACTAGTTATTAATCCAAAGGCCAATTTAAATGTAGGAAAATATTTGGCGTGCAAGGAAAATTGAATTGAGAGCAATATACTATGAAAAATTGAGACCACATATTTCTACATTACCCGGGCTTCTAGCTTTTGGGGACAACTACGAATTCTAAGTGCTCGATCCTAATTTTACTTAAACTCATATTTCCTGAGACAACTACCATGGTCGTCCCCCAATGTTTGTCCCTAATTCTTCTCAATTTTGTAGTGCCACCTGGACGACACGTCATACCCACCTAAACCCGCCATACCACGTGAACGCCACATCAACACCAAATCATCGTATAGTTGGCACGTCATATTTGAGTAAAATAGAAAAAAAAAATCAAATGAAGAAAAAATATCATTCTCTTCCATTCATTTTTCCTTTCTTCACCTGCTGCATACCACGACTGCCACCTGCTACATACCACCACCAGGAATTGACTGAGAAAATGGTGGCTTAGGGTAGGCTGTTGAGAAAGGGATAGTGGGGAATCGACACAATAGAAATAGAAATAGGAGAGGATATCAAAGCATCTCTGAAAATGAAATTGCAGTTAAGAGGGGTTTCCCCTTTGGAATCTGAACGTTCCTCAACAATTTCTTACTCGATATCGCCTACTTCTTCTGCTTCAACGCCAGCAAAAAAATCCACTACGCAAAAAAAAAAAAAAAAAAACCTTGATCGCCGCCGCTTCCTCCTCTTTCCTCTAATCCTCGCCCATCGGCGAGAAGAGAAGTACCCAACTTCGCTCAGACTGGTCAGTGTATGTCAGCTCTCGTCGGCGCGTATCTCCAGATTTGCCACATCTCAGCTTTTGTCGGCCATCTATAGAGAAGACGGAGCAGCGAATGTTGGTGATGGGAGTCTATCTCCAGATTTGGACTTCTGGTTGGCGACGGAGCAATGGGTGCGGAGGGAGGATTTGTAGCGGCAGCAGCGGCCTCAACGAAGAGGGGTCGTTCTCCCCCCTGGTCGGGATTCAACGGCGACGGCTGAGCCTAGGAGCTTGACGACGCTCTCAAAGTTTTAAGCTTTGGTAATTTTCGCTTGCATAAGAGAAAGGGATCTATTTTTTGGATCACTTCTACTATGCTGTATAGCATTGGTGCTTTAATGTACCACTCAAAGTTGTACCATAACATTAAATGTAAAAGTTTAGATTGTGCCATAAAATAATTTGTACCATTATGTCATCACATAAAAGTACAAGTTCAAGTTGTACCATAAATGAATTTGTACAAAAAGTATATGTACAATTTAAAGTTGTACCATAACGTAAATGTACAATTTTAAGTTGTATCATAAAAGCAAAAACCTATAACACCAATACTAAATAGCATTGTAAAATTTCGCATTTTTTGGGTTTTAATCCTTGTGTTATTGAGAGGGAGGAATTGGGAAGAGGGAGAGGGAGAAGCTGATAGGAAAGAAAAATCTGGGTAGATGGATAAACAAATTTGGATTCTTGTTTGATTCTTGTGCCTGTGATTCAGGGGAAGCTCGATAGGAAAGGGGGATTCAATTGTAAAATGGTGTGATTTGATTTTTTGGGTTTCTCAAATGGAGTAGGGTTGGCCGAATGTATTAGGAAGTTTGGAAAAGATGACCAAATTTCTATTTTTATTTTTAGTTAAATTTTGTAGTAAATCCAAGTTGGCAAATTATGAAAAAAAAGTTTGCCACGTCATCAAAAGACGTTAATCTAGTCATCATATATCACGTGCAACTTTAAGGTGTTGTTTGCTAATGGGATTTGTATGTTGTATTTGGTCAGCAAATACAAACCATCATGTTTTTTTGTCCAAAACCATTGTTTGTTACGGTAGGCAAACCATGGGGTCCATGGATTTGGAAAATTTTTTTTAGCTCCAAATCCGTGGATCCCACGTATTTGTAAATACCACATAATGAATGGCAAATTTTTTAGAACCAAATACCAAATGAACTAAATTCATGATAAAAATTGAACTAAACAAACAATTTTATCTTTCAAATACAAAATGCAATAATTCCATCATAAATCCAAAGGTTTTCAAAACTCAAAACCTACATTTTCAAATCCAACAAGCAAATGAGGCCTAATAAATAATCATCAAGGACTGTACGTAGAAGTGTAGATAGGTGTGCATAGCTTGTATGGTATGGGCCCGGGTCCAGGGCTCGTGGTATTGTATATTCATTCATGCTGATTAGGGTTAAAGATACCCCATACATATAATACTCTGTACCACGCAAAAGCTGTTGCCAAGAGTAAGGCTAGTGTTCTCGTTCTCCTCTACAAGGAGAAAACGTTTCCTCCGCCGAGGATGCAGTCAAGAAACAAACTCTACATCAATAATTACGCCGGCGGCCAGTGGTTGCCCTTTTAATTATTGTTTTCCGGCGAAGAAAAACTGATGTTTGAATTAAATATTTGCACCTTGACTTTTTGAACAACGATGACTCACTTTTACTGTCACTCTAGAAATTGGCCAAGCGTAACCACTTCCTAAAGCGTAGTATAGCGGGTTTGGGTTTTAATGTCAACCCGGGTCCTAGATTTGATGACTACTCGGTGAATTCTTGTTATCTAGCAATGAAACTTTAATGCAAGTCTAAACTAACAAACTAACAAAGCAAGTGAACTGTTGTATTCAGGTTAAGAGAGGTCACCCGGATATGGTTCCCCCTAGACTGCAGTTAAGCCGGATTGCAATTACCAAGTTCAGTTTCTATGATAGTTATACTGCGGAAGGTTCTTAAACAGCCTGAAGTCTCGACTAAAGGTCTTCAGACCCTCTCAATCTGAGTCTCAAGCGGGCGACTAACCTCCACCGGAGTAAACAGATTGAGGCCCTAACAACAAAACCTCCACTACCAAAGTGAATTCGGTACAAAATAGTGAGTTGGCTCCTCGACTAAAGTCACCAACTCCCTACCTTCAATCAAGGATGCTCTATCAACCTAGGCAGATATTCTCATTCTAGGTCAAAGCAGAAACAACAGGAATTTGATCAGGATTCATGTCATTCAATCATTCGAACCTCAATTGAATATAATCAAATCATAGAATCAGTACTTGGGTTCATACAATCAAACCTAACATACAAATCTAGGGTTCTCCATACCCAGATGAATGGGAGAACTACTCCATGGAGAAAGAAGCAAAAGCAGAATCAGACGCGGAATTCATACTGTGAAGGATGGATTCCTGCTCCTGGACGTTGATTGGCACTTCTCCAAGCTCAAGCCAAGCTCCAATGGTGATGAAGATTAAGCTAGGGCACTTGGAGACTCTTGTTCGTCGCTTTCTCTCTCTAGGAATCGCTCTGTCTCTCTAAAACTCGAATCCCCTTCTCTTTTGGCTGAAATCTGCTTAAAATGGCATCACTGGGCAAAGCACGGTCGAGGGCACGGCCGTGCTTTGCTCCTGCCCGCCCGTGCTTTGGCTAGGGTTAATTACACGGCCAGCCTGTTGGGAGAAACATGGCCGTGCTTTTGTGTGGACACGGCCGTGCTTTGGTGGACACGACCGTGTAATTTCTCAGCCCTGCCCGTGTTTTGGCTCGTGTTTGCCAAACTCAAATCAGCTCTCGGCAGTAAAAGCACGGCCTAGGAACACGGCCGTGTTCTGTTTTAGGTGTGCCCGTGTTTTGGCTCCAGCTCGACGAAATGACTTCCGAAAGCCCCGAAACTCGTGCTTAGCCTTTCCTTTGACGCCTGGGACCTAAAATACGACAAAGTAGCACAACCCGGCGTAAAATAGGCAAAAAATACACGACTATGCCCCTCAAACGGATAAGAACTAGGGGTGCAAATACGTGCAATTACATCGTTATCCAATTCCCCCACACTTAACCATTTGCTTGTCCCCAAGCAAACCTAACTCAAACCAATGCAACTCTCCAGACCTCTATAGCAACAAACAACCCAGATCGTAGGTAGAGGACTTCCGAAAGCCCCGAAACTCGTGCTTAGCCTTTCCTTTGACGCCTGGGACCTGAAATATGACAAAGTAGTACAACCCGGCGTAAAATAGGCCAAAAATACACGACTATGCCCCTCAAACGGATAAGAACTTGGGGTGCAAATACGTGCAATTACATTGTTATCAAATTCCCCCACACTTAACCATTTGCTTGTCCCCAAGCAAACCAAACTCAAACCAATGCAACTCTCCAGACCTCTATAGCAACAAACAACCCAGATCGTAGGTAGAGGACTTCCTAGATCATTTAGCTGCTTACGAGGTCAACCGACGCACAAGTCATCTCATAGCTTCTTCGGCGAGAGCACTAGTATCGAGTCGGCATCATGGCAAATAGTGAACAGAGGACAAATGAATCGTGGATGAAGAGATTCTCAAAAACAAAGGATCATGGACTCACATTTCTCAAGGTGCTCTATTTTCTTCTTGAAGATGGTTGGAACCCCTTTTCTTTCTGTTTTGCTTGTTTTCTGTTATTTTTTTCTTTTCTTTTTTTTCTTTCAAGGGTCCCAACCTGCTTTTCAGAAAATGGGGGCTCCCACCTAGCAGAGATTTTGCGGGAGCCCGGCTCTTACCGGCCATGCCAGGAGCGGATGTCTCGAGCCTCGTGCGGGAGAAAGACATGTAAGGGGGCTGGAGGTAGTAGGTGGAAATTGGGAACGAATTCCCGTCTCCCCTTACACACTTTCGCCCTATTCACACGGGAGACGTTATTTTAAAGCACATTTTCGAGCACCTGTTAAACTCAAAACATGAAACAAGAGTCCATGACAGGTAGAGAGTCCACAACACCACACAATTCAAGGGTCCTAAGATCACTAATTCACTCAATCAACCAACACAATATGAAGAAGAGATGAGACTTCTTAAATGCATCAACATCCTCCATAGTGCTACACTACCTCCCTAGGTTGCATATTACTATAAAGACTGTCAATTCAAAGCATACTGAACAGGCAATTGCACGGAACACGTACTTGGAGCCCTCAAATTTAAAAATTTGGACAGTGGACTAGGCTCCAAGCACACAAACAGATCTAATGCAGTCAAAAGATAAACATCCCCCCACACTTAAGATCGACATTGCCCTCAATGGAGAAGAGAGAAGGGAAAGGGGAACGATGTTACCGGTATGCACGGACTGCAGGAGACTGGAAGCGGACCAGTCGGAGTGAAGCGGACTGGAGAGGGACCAGTCTGGAACAAAGCACAGCTAAAGGGGAACAGAAGAGCTCAAACACAATATGTTAGGTCCAATGGTCAGCCCAATAATACATCTTCCAGAACAAAAGAAAACAAACCAAAACCAAACCGGTTTACAATCCGACGCAAAACACAAGAAAGAAAGTCAAACCGTGGTGGGGTTGCCTCCCCACAAGCGCTTCTTTACCGTCTTTTAGCTGGACGCCCATGGTGGATACTCAGGGAGGTGCAGGAACAGGTGCCTCCAAGAGCGGATCCACGTCGCTCTTGAGGTACAGCTTCAGGTTGTGGCCATGCACCCGACGGATGCGACCACCATCATCGGTCAGCTCGACCTGTCCATCTGGCAAGATGCATGCGAGTGAGTACCCGGACGGCCAGGGTGGTCGTGGTGCAGAAGGTGAGACCAGCTCGTAGTGGTCTCCACCCTTCTTCCGTGCAGGCTTAGCAACATGCTGCTTCGGCCGCCACTCCTCCTTGATCTTTTTGTTCGGAGGCGAGACTGGATGGAGTGGCGGTGAAGGAATGATAGGAGGGTCCTGCAAAATGAGAGGTGCAGAAGGATACACGACAGGCTCGTGTACCTGATCAGAAATGGCATGCACAGGTGTGACAGCAATCATAGCACAGTGATCGAATTCAGTCACAGAAAAAGTAGCCTGTTCATTCCCAGCACGCAGGATCAGTTTACCATCATGCACATCAATAAGTGCCTTGGCGGTGGCAAGAAATTGTCTACCCAGAATCAAAGGCACATCCACATCCTCATGTATATAAAGAATAACAAAATCAACAGGATATGTGAATGCACCGACATTGATAAGCAGATCCTCTATGATTCCCCTAGGATGCACAATGGAACGATCAGCTAGCTGAATGCTCATCCTAGTAGGGCTAAGTTCACCTAGGTCTAGCTTTTTATACAACTTATATGGCATGACATTTATGCTAGCGCCTAGGTCCGCCAAGGACTTGCCTACATGCATGCTGCCAATAGTAAGAGGGATAGTAAAACTCCCTGGATCCTTGCGCTTTTCGGGCAGCTTGTTCTGCAGGATAGCAGAACACTCCTCACTGAGCATCACTGTCGAAAGATCCCCAAGTTTCTTCTTGTCGGTGAGGAGGTCTTTCATGAACTTGGCATACTTGGGCATCTTCGACAGTGCCTCCACGAACGGTATGCTGATGTTGAGCTGCTTCAACATTGCCATAAACTTGGCAAACTCAGTGTCCAGCTTGTCTTTGTGTAGGCGAGTGGGGAAGGGAAGCTGGGGTACATGCTCCTTAACCACTGGTTGTGGCTTGGGAGCAGGGGCTTCCTTCTCCACCCGCACTGCTGCATCATCGGCTGGAAGTGCTCAAGTAGGTAGTGGTTCCTCCTGCCTGGCCGGGATAGGATCAGCAGATATGGTCTTACCGCTCCTGGTAACAATGGCATCCAGCTGCTGATGCTGGTGAGGATCACGAGGATTCAGAATAGTGGTGGCAAGCAGAGTCCCCGGTGCCCTGGTAGTGTTTTGGCGGGCCAAGATACCCACCTGGTGCTGCAGATCTTGCAAAATGGCACCTTGGTTCCTCTGACCTGCCTCCAATGAGGCTACGCTCTGGTCCAACCTCGTGATAGTTGCCTGAGTGCTAGTCATGAATGAAGCTAGAATATTTTCCAGCTTTGTCATCCGATCATCTGGAGCTGGAGCTGCTGCTGGCTCGGCAAACTGGCGCTGGGGCTGCTGGAATGGTTGCCCCTGCCTAGGCTGGTAGGGCTACTGCTGTGGGGCTGGCCCCTGTCGAGCCTGGAAGGGATGCCTCTGCTGAAAGCCACCCGCTGGCGCTGGGAAACCAGGTGGCTTAGTGGTGTTGCTGCCCCAAGAGAAGTTGGGATGCTGGCGCCACCCCTCATTATATGTATTGCTGTACGGGTCGAGGCGCAGAGCATTGGCGATGAAGTTCAACTGCTCTTAGGGAGTAGTAGACTCCCTCATAGCCTGGCAGTCTTCCACTAAGTGATTTGAGCTCTCACACCACTGACATTGAGCTACTGGAGGTGTAGCCAAACCTCTGCCCGGAATCAGACTGTTGGGCTGCTTCAATGTCTGCACTAACTCAGCTACCTGCTGCTCAAGCCCGGATCTGGTCTCCATGGCGTGCACACCACGGTCCCGGGAATGTCTGCCTCTGCTACTCTGTCCCTAAGAATGATCTCTGGCAGCCAAGGTATTGATCATCTGGTTCAGCTTGGGTGGAGTCTTAGTAAGAATATCCCCTCCTGGGCATAGAGACTCAATCACCCTCTGGCTGTCTGGAGAGAGAGCACTGTAGAAGTTCCCCACTGTGAATGCATCACTGAAGCCATGATGGGGACACTGCCAGAAATATCCCATGTACCGCTCCCAAGCATCACGAAGTGACTCATCTGGCTCTTGGCGGAAGTGAGTGATCTCCCGCTGGATCTCTGTAGTCTTCGATGCCAGATAGTACCTGTGCACGAATTTGTCAGCCAGATCATCCCAAGAGGTGATGGACAATGGGGGCTGGGTCTCCAACCACCTCTTAGCATTCCGCGCCATAGAATGGGGGAAGAGGTGAAGGCGGACTGCATCATCGGGGACACCGTTCAGCTTGAACCCGTTCGTCAGCTGCAGAAAACGGGAAAGATGCACCCTGGCCTCCTCATCCTTCAAGCCATGGAACTGGATAGAGAATGTAATGAGCTGAATCCAGCATGCTTGATCTCGAAGTTGTTCGCTGGAATAGGTGGGTAGAGGATGACCAGGCGGATGTCAGCAATCCGTAGAGTGTAGTAGTACTCCAAGGTGGGACCCGACGGCGGTGGATGATGATGAACCCCATGATCCTGGGGTATGGGGTTGTTCCCCAGGACCTGATTCCCCGGGGGAGCCTGCTGAGTATTCCCCTGGTGTGGATTGTATTCTCCGTCCATCCCGTACTCTTCCTCAGAATCGCTGCTCAGGTGGCCGTCTATGCGCTCTTCCGTAGCCAGTCTAGCTCGCTGTTGTCTCCTGAGTTGGCGACAGGTGCGGTCAATCTCTGGATTCAACGGCAGTAAACCTCCCGACTGGCTACAGGTCATGCACTACCTGCACACACTCAAGCAAGAAAACCCGTGAAGGCACAAGTGGGACAAAGCAAACAAAGCGAGAAGAAAAGCTAAATTAACAGAAATCACTTTTCTTCAACAACCTAGCCGTCCCCGGCAACGGCGCCAAAAACTTGACTCACTTCTACTGTCACTCTAGAAATTGGCCAAGCGTAACCACTTCCTAAAGCGTAGTATAGCGGGTTTGGGTTTTAATGTCAACCTGGGTCCTAGATTTGATGACTACTCGATGAATTCTTGTTATCTAGCAATGAAACTTTAATGCAAGTCTAAACTAACAAACTAACAAAGCAAGTGAACTGTTGTATTCAGGTTAAGAGAGGTCACCCGGATATGGTTCCCCCTAGACTGCAGTTAAGCCGGATTGCAATTACCAAGTTCAGTTTCTATGATAGTTATACTGCGGAAGGTTCTTAAACAGCCAGAAGTCTCGACTAAAGGTCTTCAGACCCTCTCAATCTGAGTCTCAAGCGGGCGACTAACCTCCACCGGAGTAAACAGATTGAGGCCCTAACAACAAAACCTCCACTACCGAAGTGAATTCGGTACAAAATAGTGAGTTGGCTCCTCGAATAAAGTCACCAACTCCCTACCTTCAATCAAGGATGCTCTATCAACCTAGCCAGATATTCTCATTCTAGGTCAAAGCAGAAACAACAGGAATTTGATCAGGATTCCTGCCATTCAATCATTCAAACCTCAATTGAATATAATCAAATCATAGAATCAGTACTTGGGTTCATACAATCAAACCTAACATACAAATCTAGAGTTCTCCATACCCAGATGAATGGGAGAACTACTCCATGGAGAAAGAAGCAAAAGCAGAATCAGACGCGGAATTCATACTGTGAAGGATGGATTCCTGCTCCTGGTCGTTGATTGGCACTTCTCCAAGCTCAAGCCAAGCTCCAATGGTGATGAAGATCAAGCTAGGGCACTTGGAGACTCTTGTTCGTCGCTTTCTCTCTCTAGGAATCGCTATGTCGCTCTAAAACTCGAATCCCCTTCTCTTTTGGCTGAAATCTGCTTAAAAGGGCATCACTGGGCAAAGCACGGTCGAGGTCACGGCCGTGCTTTGCTCCTGCCCGCCTGTGCTTTGGCTAGGGTTAATTACACGGCCAGCGTGTTGGGAGAAACATGGCCGTGCTTTTGTGTGGACACGGCCGTGCTTTGGTGGACACGACCGTGTAATTTCTCAGCCCTGCCCGTGTTTTGGCTCGTGTTTGCCAAACTCAAATCAGGTCTCGGCAGTAAAAGCACGGCCTAAGAACACGGCCGTGTTCTGTTTTAGGTGTGCCCGTGTTTTGGCTCCAGCTCGACGAAATGACTTCCGAAAGCCCCGAAACTCGTGCTTAGCCTTTCTTTTGACGCCTGGGACCTGAAATATGACAAAGTAGCACAACCCGGCGTAAAATAGGCCAAAAATACACGACTATGCCCCTCAAACGGATAAGAACTAGGGTTGCAAATACGTGCAATTACATCGTTATCAAACGATTAATAACACGGTTCACTCCTCTCCAAACAATGTTCGAACGAGGGTGTTTGATGTTTTTGATGGTTTTCGGGAACAATCTAAGTTACTCTACTCCTATGGAGGTTCAGTGAGAGCTCCGAAAAACTAAAAGTTGATTTGCAGGGAAAAGATAAATTTTGAAATTGTGCGTCAAATGTTTGGTTGTGGAACCCTTTTCCCGTCTTCGTTTCTCCTATTTATAGCCACTGGGTGTAACTGCCTTGGTAACCGCCGTAGTAACTGCTAGCTGGCCTTTTGCTCCAATCGCCTTAGGGGACGCTTGTCACTACCTTGGTGACTAGTTGGTAACCGTCGCCTTGGGGGTCTCGTCCCGTCTTGGGGCTGGTTGGTACTTGATGGTCTCGATGTTTGGCCGGGTTGGTGTTAAGCCTTGTCGCCCTTTCATGACTGGATGGGGTTGAGGTTATTTGCCTAAGCCTCCATGATGAAGTCTTGATCGCACCCTCGGCTGCATGATGACTCCCCACTCTTGTCGTCTTGAGACCGCTACCATCTCATGACACCAAGTCCTCCTCATTAACTTGTTGGTTGTTACCAAGCCGTCTCATCGGTTTGATACCTTCCGGCATGCCACCCCTTGTTACCAAGCCAATCCTGGTGGCTTGGTCTCCATACTTAGTTTTTGTAGCCTCTTCAAGTGGTAAGTTGCACCCTGTCGGTTTGGTACCCCGTGAAGGTGCTACCAAGCCCGTCTTTGGACTTTGTCTCCATATGGCTTCATAAGGGCTGAGCTCGGCATCCTGGTCGATCCAATTTCTTGTCTTGTTGGCTTGATACTCTGATGTATGGCTATCAAGTCCGTCTTGTTGGCTTGATATCCAGACTTAGTTTCTGTATGACTCTCTTAGTTGGTACCTGGCTTGGCCCCCTGTTGCCTCGCCACCAAGTCATTCATGCCGACTTGATCCCCCCTTGGGGTCATGGTACCCTGTCGCCTTGCTTGGCTGCCAAGCCTGTCATGCCGGCTTGGTACCCGGCCGTTTGGCACCCCGTTGTGTCGCCTTGTTTTCCATACTTAGCCAAATTTCTTACTTGGGTATCAGGCCTTCCTTGTCGGCTTGATACTCTCTTGTTTGGCCCCCTTATTTGGTATCAGGCTTGGTACCCGGTCGTTTGGCACCCCGTTGTGTCGCCTTGTTTCCAAAACTTAGTTTTTGTAGGCCAAATTTCATACTAAGGGGTGGAGGCATCGTCCGGCTATGGGGGCCTTGGAGACGGGTCGACCATCGTATAGAGGAGCTTGGCCACTTAAGCCTAAAAACCCAACCCAAAAAACCCAGCTAGCTCTTTAATTATTAATGCTGAGTTGGCCTTATAAATCCATTAATTCCCTTGTAATTAATCGATGTGATACAAGCTGATTTTTTTTATGGGTAAACAAATACCCCACAACTTAGTGTATAAAAATTATGCACTAAGTTGTTGAACCCCACCGAACTCATACTAATCAACACACCTGCGGCCACTTTATTAGCCACAACTTTGGCATTTGAACACAAACTCAAGGCCATTTAACTACTTAACCCTCTTTGGTTTTATTAATAAAAACCAAAACAAATGAATCACCTCCCGAAATCAGTGGTTGGCTTTGGCACCATTTAAATGGCCAAATGTTACCAACACAACTTCTAGAATTAACACATACTTATGCCACGTAATCAATTTGGGCCAAAACAAAGACATGGCCATGCAATTGTGACAAACTAAACACGCATCTCTCTTTCGAGGCTAAAGCGAGTCGGATTAACACTTTACACTAGGCCATTACATGGAATTTTGACATAGCCAAAACACGAGCTACTCTTCCCATCTTACTAGCAACCGTCCATTGATGGGAAATTGGCCCGGGAAAGGCCTTCTTGACAAAGGTTCATGGACGGTGGCAATAAACACTGCTACCCGAATACATAAATTTTCAACAACCGCGATTATAGACGGACATCACCTTGTCCACCCTCCCCTTGGCTCCCTAGGACAGGATCATTGCCTCTTCTCGAGTTGAGTCGAGGATGGAAGATTTGGTAGTTAACAGAGATGTTATTCCACTCTGTCCTTGCTTTTCTCACATGGCCAATGCTTCCTACTTTGCTTCGTGAATCACGTAGCTCTCACAAGCTAGCCGTCCAACTCGGCCACAAGGCCAAAAAATCAAATCCGTCCCTCTTTATTTTTGCCTCACCAACCGGATGACCGGGCTCTATTCTTGTCGTCAACTCCCATCCGGATTCGGCCATTAAAGTCGGTTCATCATTAGCAATCCCCTTTCACTTCGATCGAGAGGCTAGAAAAAATTAAGTTATTTTATTTTATTTCCTTGCCATGATTAGCTAGGATTCTAATTTCCTTTTCCTTGTGGGATTCTACTTCTATCAAATCTTCTCCATAATTGGAAATGATTCTCCCAATCTAACTCCCATAACTCTATAAATAAAGGCCTCCCCTTCTCATTTTTCACATCTTCACATACTTCATTCCAACAAGAGCTCTCAACATCAACGTGATCTTCACCAAGCAAGTCAAGGTGAGAGAAACAAACTCTCCATCACCACTAATAGCCGCCGGCCATATGTAGGATGGCTGACCCCGAGTATGAAAAAGAGAGGACGGAGGCTACCCGCGCGTACCGCAAGCAATTCAAAGGGCTAGAAAAGCGCAAAGGAGTCAAGATGGTTTATTTGGATGTCAAAGATAATGGAGTTGTCATGCTTGGCCCTTACATCCTTGACCCAGCCACCCCGGAGGCTTCAACACATGGCCGCTACCCCCTGGCGGCGGCAAGCTATTCTACAAGGCCAACCCAAAACCATCATCATTCTTTCACCACGCCTCACAAAAGAAGCTGATTAGGTCTTGGCCCCAACAAGACCCTGTGTACAACAGTTGGTATAATAGGCTGAAGAAGGATGAGAAGACCACCACCCTTTGGGCTCAAGACGGGATTGATCAACTCCTTCACTTAATGACAGAGATTACGGATCCCGACCCTCAACTCTTCAAGGCCGCCACCTGCTTCTGGTCAACAGGTTCCAATTGCTTTGTCTTCCCTTTGGGTGCAATGACTATCACCCTAATGGATGTGGCAGCCCCCACAGGGGTGATCCCAGTTCTTCTGGATCGAGAAACCAAGGAGCAATACCCTCCATTCACGGCTAGCTCCTTCAAATCTCTTCATAGCCAATGCAATCCAGATCCATCCACCCCTGTCACCCATAAAGAGCGAGCGGGATTCCTTCACTACTGGCTATACAAGTTTATCATTTGTCCTGGGACCCCGGGACCCCGTCAAAGCCTCTCAAAAGTATCTCATTACCTCGCTGATGGGTATGTGGAAGATGACCTAGCAGAGATCATTCTTGGGCACCTCTACCATAGCATGCACACATTGTTTGACCAAGTTACTTCTGGTACCACAATCATGGGTTCCGGCCCCCTTTGGTTGGTGCACCTATGGCTCCAAGCCTACTTCCCAATGTTTCGGAAGGAGCTGCCCGCCTTGAAGTCTGCAAACAAAAAACATCTTCCGCTTACTTATGGTCATTACTACAACCATGCTGTGTCCTTGGGAAAGAATTTTGAGGACTGCTTCTCCATCTTCCATGGTTTGAAGTCTCTTGATAGCTTCACCCCCTTCAGACCCCCGCCTCCTAGGTCCACCATCGTTCACCAGGGCTTTCACAGTGAGACCCAAAGACGAAGATGAACTTGATGAATATCGATGCTTTGTGCTCCAATGGAAAGATTGGACTTGGGCACGCGACCTCATACTCTTCCCTATGGGGCCAAAACAAGATACATTCACCGAGGTTTACAATCCACACTTTGTGGCTCGTCAGTTTGGCCTCATGCAAATGTGGCCATTATCTCTGCCTCAATCACCCAACTTTGCAGCACCCATGAAATGCAAGTCTTTGAAGGCAGAAGAGGTGGACAAGTTGATAATGTGGCACAGTATACAAGGGTAGAGCACTAAGTTCAAGTGTTTTGAGCCAAGGAAGGATGCACTGTCCCGGGTCTTTCAAGCTGTCTTTCCCGGCAAAATGGAGAACTTGAGTCTTTTTAATGGTTCAGCCCCAGTCATAGCACAAGGGTTGCTTGACAATGTTCCAAAAAATGCCAGCTCGGAAGCCATTAACTCCAGCAACCAGGGCGATAGTGTCAAAGAAACCGGCCCCTCCTCCATCACTTCCAAGGCTAAACGACGATCATGTAAGCTTCCCCCTATCAAACTCTTTGCCATACTATTTTTCCATATCCTTTGAGTTCTCCTACAGCTTTGTTTTCAAATGTAGGTCTTAGCGTAGATGGCCCCCCTAGATCCACCAAGCGCAAGGTTTCTTTGAAGGATCCACGAGTAAGTGCTAAACTATCTTGTTAGTTCATCTTCCTTAGATCAATAACCTGATAAGATTTTTCCTTGCAGTCTTTGTCATCAGTTGAGAGCGAGGAATAAAACCTCTCTAGAGACAATACTGGCGACAAAGGCGAAGAAGATGAGGGTTCGAAGCTAGTAGATGACAACTCCACCGATGAGGACCTTGAGGGCCGTCCCACAGCAATGTCTACAGATTCGGACACCGATACTGAGCCTACAGGGCCCAACCGAATGGAGATTCCAGACAAGACACCTTCCACCCTGCAGCCCCAACCATCTCCTTTGTCTATCCATGAAGGTCTCAACCAACTGAAGGATTCAAACCTCTCATCGTCAAGTTTGGCAGTGACAAGTGGGTCCCCTTCAGGTTCGATCAACCCAACGGTTGTACCTCACACTTCGTCATTCGGCCCTCTTGGCCTTGGAAATCCTACTCATAAGTTTCTCGCCTCTACTGCTCCCTCACCATCAAAAGGTGCACCCTTCCAAGTCATCAAGCCAACGTCTCTAACATAGCTATATTAAAGAACAACCTCCTTAATGACTGGGAGGGTGGCTTCAGCAACAAGCACACCGGGGGTCTTCTCAATGTCAACGACTATCAGCTCCCCTCCAAGTACCACGATGCCCAGGGTGCTTTAGAAGGATCTAGCATCGGACCTTCCACTACCAACATGGATGAGACCGAGCGGGCTATATTCTCTTCCTCTACCACTCCCGATTTCCACACCACCACCAGTAACACTACTCCAACCCTGGTAAGCGCTACAACCTACTCTCCCTCTTTTTTTTTTTGTATAACTCGGCTTGTCCATAACTTAATAAAAACCATTGCAGGATCTAAGTTCGCTTGACCACTGCTTCGATCTCCTCCAAAACTTAGAATCAGTTGGGGAGGAAGTCCAATTCGTTGCCCCCTCTTCTGAAGCCACACGTGCTGCCCTCACTGAGCTGGACCAGTACCTCTCACTCACTCCCCAGCAGGCAATCATGGCTTCCAAGAATCGCTGGCCTAGACAAGCTCTTGAGTCACTATCCAACCTTGTTGTTCTCAACCCATTGCCAGGACTTGACATGAATAAGATGTCCATTTTACAAGCAGCCAGGAATAGTCTCGGCTTCAGCATTTCAGCAATGGAGAAGGCTATCCACGAACAAAATCAAGTTGTTAACAAGGAATCCATCCAAGCCAACTACACCAAAATGACTACTGACTGCAAGACTATGAAGGATGCTCTTATTGGTTTCAAAACAAGGGAAGCAGCTCGCCAAGCCAAAATAGCTGAACTCGAGAAAGAGCTTGCCCAAGTTCGTGCAGAAGCTGCCAAGGACCAGGCTCAACATGTTCTCATGTCTCAAGACTTCCGACAGCTAGTGGAAAAAGCTCTCAGCCTCAAGGAAACAATGGGCCCAATGACTCCTATGGCATAGCTATCTCAGGAGAAGGAACAAGCCATCTTTGTATACAACACCCATCTTGCTACCTTCCTCAAGCTGCGAGATATCGTCAAAGAGGCTCTCCATCACATGCCTGGCTAAATCATCCATAATTCATTTTTTTCTTTTTTGTTAGCTCGTTCTCACGATTTAAGACGCTCGGCTTAGCCATGGCTTTGGCTTTTTTTTTCTTTTGGTATTCAAATGACTCGGCCTTTTAGTGTTTGCCTTGGGTGGGATGTTCTTTTCATTGCCTAGTAATAAACTCTATTTTTATTATTGATGAAGTGTGATACCAATCTACTTGGCTTCACGCCCCCATTATCAATGTTGTACTTCTGTCTCAACGTACCCTCCATGTCATGGCTAGCTATTCAAGCCATACTTCAACATGGGGGGTATCATGCCATGCCTTAGGGTGTGGGAGGCTTGGCATGCCGGCCACCAAGGTGGCCTACTAACATTGAACTCCTTGACACCCCAAGTCCCAAAGAGAAGGGACGTAGGGCTTGAGATACTTACCATTAATCAATCGATCATGAAACACACCATCTAAATCTTTTAACAAGTAGGCCCCATTGGGCCGGGTGGCATGGACAATGAAGGGTCCACGCCAGTTGGGAGACCACTTGCCAAACTTGGGATCCTTTTTCCCAATTGGCAAGTGTAGTTTCCATACTAACTCTCCTTCTTCAAATGACTTATGCTTAACCCTCTTGTTGTAAGAGCGAGCTACTTTGTCCTTTTGCACCCTGATGTTATCGAGTGCTCTGCGTTGGAGTTCATCAAGATCACACAATTCCAACATCATTGACTCATAGTACTCTGATGGTGTTAGCTCATGTTGCCTCATGTACCTCAATGACTTGACTGTTATTTTGAGTGGCAGGAAGGCCTCATGGCCATATGTCAAAGAGAAAGGGGTCACCTTTGTACTACTACGTGGTGACATCCGATAAGCCCATAAGGCTTTCGACAAGACTTCATGCCACTTTCTCGGGTTATCTTCAATCATTTTAGAAAATATACCCTTCACCACCTTGTTGGATGCTTCAGCTTGACCATTATCTTGAGCGTAGTAAGGAGTGGAGTGTATGATTTTGATGTCGTGTTCTTCAGCAAAAGCCATCACTTCCCCTCCCGTGAACACGGTACCTTGGTCAGCTGTTATGGTGGCTGGCAAGCCGAACCTATGTATTATATTCTCTTTGATAAACTTGATGATTTCTCCTTGATTGACCACTGTCATTGGCTTGGCCTCCACCCACTTGGTGAAGTAATCAGTTGCCAAGATGACAAATGTATGTCTATCAGAAGATGGTGGATAAATATTTCCAATCAAGTCCATGGCCCATCCCATGAAAGTTCGAGGCTTGATAATAGACCTCAAGTCGATGGCCGGAGCTCTTTGCACCGGGCCATGTCGTTGACAAGCCTCACACCCCTTAGAAAAAGAGGCACAATCTTCCCCGATGGATGGCCAGTAGTACCCATACCGGTGGAGTACCCATCTCATAGAAGGGCCTGCTTGATGAGCACCACATATCCCTTCATGAACCTCACCCATGGCTTGTAGGGCCTCCTTGCCCCCCAAGTACTTCAACAGTAAACCGTCTGGTCTCCTTTTGAACAAGACCTCATCCAACAAGACATAGTTCTTTTCCTTGAATGTGACGGCCCTATCCACATCCTCTGTTGGATTCTTCAAGTATGCTACCAAGGGGGTACGCCAGTCACTGGCATCCTCTTCAATCGTAAACACATCTACTCTTTGCTTAAGTCTCGCATGTAGTGGGTTGAGCGTTCGCACAAAAATTTGCTCTCCCCCTTCATGAGCAAACTCTTTGAACCTCGAAGCTAGTTGTGCTAAGTAGTTGGCCTTACCATTGTCCTGGCGAGGAACATACTTGATGGAGACATTATCAAAGTGGGTAATTAATATTTGGACATAATCAAGATATGTCTCTAGTATGCAATTGATGCATCAAAATTCACCAAGTACTTGGTAGACTACCAGTTGGGAGTCCCCTTGGATGTTAACACTTTTGACTTTCAAGTCAACAAGCATCTCCAGCCCTACCACTAAAGCCTCATACTCGGCTTGATTGTTAGTGCATGGGCGATCAAGTGTAAAGGCAAAGTGCATGGCATGCCCTGATGCGGAAGTGAGGACCACGCCAGCACCCGCTCCAGACCGTGTTTTTGATCCGTCAAAGTATAAGGTCCAAGGGGCCACCTCCACCATATCTATTTCTACCAACTCAGCTGGCACATCCACACATGGTTGGTCAGCTAAAAAGTCAGCCAATGCTTGGCCCTTTATGGCCTTTTGAGACACATATTGCAAGTTGAACTCAGATAGTGCAAGTGTCCACTTACCCATCCTCCCATGGATGATTGGCCGGGACAACATGTACTTTATTATATCAGTCTTACATATGAGTTGCACTTGAACAGGCATCAAGTAGTACCTTAGCTTCATACAAGAAAAATATAAGGCGAAACATAACTTCTCTACAGGAGAGTACTTTTGTTCTGCCTCATTTAACAGTCTACTTAAATAGTACACGGCCTGTTCGTGGCCAGAGTCACTATCTTGAGCCAACAGACACGCTACAGTGGTGGTAGTGGCTGAAAGGTACAACTTCAATGGCCGATGTGGGATTGGAGAGTTGAGTACCGGCGGGGTTGCCAGGTACTTCTTGATGTCATCAAAGGCTTGTTGATGCTCTTGACGCCATACAAACTCATCTTCCTGCTTCAACTTCAACAAAGGAGAGAAGACTTGGGTTCGGCCAGCACAGTTCGAGATGAAACGTCGAATGTAGTTAACTTGGCCGAGGAACCTTTGAAGCTCTTTCTTATTACTTGGTGGCATGGCCTCAATGATGGCCTTGGTTTTTCTCTTATCAACCTCAATGCCACGTTGGCTCACAAGGAACCCTAAGAAGTCACCTGCAGACACACCAAATGCACACTTAAGTGGATTTAGCTTCAAGTTATGGCCTCTCATACGTAAGAAGGCCATGCGAAGATGAGAGAAGTGTTGACTTGTTACCTTAGACTTGACAACAATGTCATCCACATAGACCTCAACCAACTCACCAATCAAGTCATGAAAGATAGCATTCATGGCTCGTTGGTAAGTGGCACCAGCATTCTTCAACCCAAAAGGCATGACGAGCCACTCATAGCACCCTATGGCTCCAGGACATCTGAACGCGGTCTTGTGGATGTCTTCCTCGGCTAAGTAGATATGATTATAGCCTAAGTAACAATCCATGAAAGAAAAGATCTTATGCCTAGTTACTGCATCAAGCAACATGTCTGCTACTGGCATTGGGTATTCATCCTTAGGAGTGGCTAAGTTTAAATTTCTAAAATATACACATACACGTATCTTGCCATTCTTCTTTCTAACTTTCTATCTAGACCAGGCATCTCGTGATAATCCCATGCAAAACAATCCTTAAAGTCTTTTAACAAATTAATTAACTCCTACCTCTCGGCTTCGGGGAGCATGGCACTGATGAAAGTAGGACGTGGGTCGTCCTCGGTGCCAAGATTGATCTCCTCCAACACATCATGTGATGTCATAGGCCTTTGGTCTTCTCTAGCTATAATCGGTACCTCGCCTTCTTCAGGCAAGTCATCTTCAGGCACACAGTCAGCCATCAACACCGCTTCCTCACAAGCTAACCTCTGCTCACATTGATAGATGGCTAACTTCTCCAACAAGGCCGTCACTTCGGCCTTGCCCACTACCTCGTCTCGAAGTGGTCTACTCATCATTGAAACTCGTTTCGACTTTAGGTGGACCATCCAAAGCAATCATAGATGGTCTCACAATGTCGGCAAGGGGGTCGAGGCATGCCATGCTCAATATCTTAGCACTTGCATCACCACTGTGCACGACCCTCCATCCATACTCCTCACTTGTAGAGGCCCGAAGTCTCCATGATAGAGTGGAGCCTCGGCCACGTTAGCACCAACTGCAAAGGGGTTGGTGTCTGCTCGTACTACCTCCATCCTTCTTTCTTCATTCCAAAACATCAAACACTGATGACGTGAGGATGGGACACACTTGTTGGCATGGATCCAATCCCTCTCCAACAAGGCATTGTAGCTTATCGCCCCATCCACCACAAAGAAGGCAGCCATTTTCTCTTAATTACCAACTCCAATTAAGACTGGTAGTATCCCTCTTGCTGATGTTGATCCCCCATTGAAGCTAGTAACGAAGATATCAGTGGGAATCAAATCGCTTGTAGTCTTTCCCAGTTTTCTTAACAGCCTAGTGGGCATCACATTGACAGCAGCTCCATTGTCAACAAGGATTCTTGACATCGGCATACCATTCAACCTAGCCTTGATATAGAGGGGCCTCAAATGCCTTAGCATACTTGGCTCTGGTTCCTTGAAAACCACTAAGTGACTTAACTCATCACTTGTGTTTTCCTCCTTCATGACCTCTTTCCCTTTCAAGGTGGCTACTTGCAAGACTTCCTCTTCTCTTAAGGGTTCTGGATGGGTGAGGATGATGAAGCTTCAGGACCCTGGTATAACACATAAAAAGGGTATCTCCCATCATCTTCACCAAGAAAACCAACACTCTTATGGCTTGCCTCATGGAGTTCCTTCAAGAGTTGCTGGGAACTCTTGCCTTGTCTTGCCACCTCAGCAGCTAGATCAATTCTACTTCCCAATCGAGCCATCCTAACACCCCATGGCTCATCACTTGCTTCCAAACGAGCAAATGCCTCGGTTAACTCAGCAACGGACCCGTCTGTATCTTCAGCCTCTTCTATTACCTCTTCGTCCTCCACATACCTATCCCGGTCTTCCTCATTGAATTGGAAGACCATAGATAGTATGTAGTTTGTGACCACCACTGGCGGCAAACTTCCAAACTGGATTGTCAAAGGGGGTCCTTGGTCATCCCCTTCATCATCCTTGTTGCCTCTATCGAATTTGGGATTGGGATGCTCATCTTCTAGCATGTCATCTTCAGCATATTCATCTTCATATTCACCTCCTTCTTGGAAGTCATCCTCAACCCCTTCATGAACTTTGACATCACCCTGTACTTGGACCTGCTTCCCTTTGTCAGTCATTGTCACCTTGAGCCCGGTAGTCACTGAGTTGTCCATCTCTATATTTGGTGGAACAACATCATTGTGTTGTGATGGTCTGATCCTCGCACCAAGTATTACTGGATACCTCCCCTGCCGTGCTGCGGCATTCTTACGTAGGAATCTCCTCTACTTTTCTCTGATAAGAAGGGTACCTCGGCCTGTTGGGTGGGCCAAGTCTTTGGTGGGCGGAAGGCCTCGCCTCATTAAGTTTGAGGCTCTTCTTGCACTGAGCACACAACTTCTCAATTTCATCTGTCATCATTGCGGCCGGGCTAGCCTGCTTTGTACCTGACGAGCTCCCTTGTTCATGAGTGACATTGGAGCTCCCATGTTGAGGCGGCGTTGTATCCAACACCAACTTGAAACGGGGCAACTCAATTTTGGAGAGGTCCGGGTTAACCATGTTGATGCTTACCACGTTGGGAAATGGGTCAGTATCCACCAACATGGCATCCTTCTTTGGCTACGGGAACTTGATACGCCTCTTCTCAATAGCATCCTGCAAGATATTACGAAAAATCACACATGAGTCAGTGGCATGTGAAATGCTGTTATGCCACTTACAATACTTATTTCCTTTTAATTTCTCGGGTGGTGGTATGTTATGCCCCCCAGTTAACTTGATCTGACCATCCTTGTAGAGTTGGTCAAAAATCAAGTCAGCTTACGAGACGTCAAAGGAGTACTTGCGTGGCTGGTTAGGGGCCCTATTGGGTCTGCCCCCTTGTGGCTCACTTTCAGCCTTAGCCAAAGAAGCACATACATATGGCTTCCCTGGGGCTAATTCAGCCAGATCTACCTCCACCTCATTGGCCTCTTGGCCAACATGGTTAACAGGGTAGTTGATTGTGGGGAAGTATTTCCCCCTTGATGCACTCCTCCTATTCTCCTCTTCTTGGAGAAGAGACTCATATCTCACAGCACAAGACATGAGTTGGAACAAGTCCGAGAAATCTCTATCTTGGAATTTCTTCCTGTCAAGTTTGACAAATTCCCTCTCTGTCAAGTTGACAAAGCAATGGTTACGAGCATTCTTGAAGTTAGTCAAAAAATGCTCAACCGACTCCCCTGGCTGTTGGCGCATGCGTGCCAAGTCTGCCATTGAGACCTCGGGCTCAGATCTATAGAACTGGGCATGGAAATTTTTTTCCATCTGTTGCGAAGTTTGGACAGAGTTAGACGGTAAGTTAACATACCATGCAAAAGCAGGCCCTGTCAACGAGTTGCCAAAAAGCCTCAGCTTGACAAAGTCTCCCACGTCTCCACATTGGACTGTAAACCGTCCCACATGTTCAACAGTGGACTGGTCACCAGTACCCATGAAGGTGACAAACTCGGGCACCCTAAACCCTCTTGGGAATGGGTATAGCCTATCTACCCATTTCGGGTAAGTCTTACTGTACACAGGTGGCATGGTGGGCCTTACTCCTAATCCAAATTGCTCGGTAAGGAGTTGAGCCACCTGATCCCTTAGGGTATTAGCATCATGCCCCCCTGGCGGTACGAACCCCATGGGGTCCACACCATGCCCATGGACTTGGGGTGGTATGGGTGTTGGGTAAGCACGTGGGGGAACTTGATCCCCAACACCTAACCTTCCTCCCCCACCCATGTTAGGAGGAGCTATGTAGGGTCTCGCCACCGGGATGGATGGCGGTTGTTCAACATGGGTGTTGAACGCAGTGGCAAAATGTTCGCCACGGGGAGGTAGTTCTCCACCTCCCACGTTAACTAAAGCCTCCACTTGAGTGGTGGCGGGAATCTTGCCGCGATTCACGTGGTGAGAGGTTGGTTGGGTTCTCACCGGCGGCGGTAAGTTATCTTGCCGTAGTTGGCCATTCTGGCCACTGACGGGAGAAAATTTTGCATTGTTTGGAATTGAACTTGTCCCATCAATTGGCAAAGCTCGTGATTGTACCACTGGTGTGGTCAAAATTCTCCTAAACTCATCAAAATCATTCCTATTTTTAGTTACAATTTCAAAAAGTTGACTTAACCGCCTATCTACACAGGATTAAGACAATCAAGTTGAGAATTTACCTGATGAGTGTTGCCAGCCAAAGATTCCTCCATGAATTGGCGAAGTGACCCAATGGCAGCAACTACATCAACGTTTGAGCTTGGTGCCGGCAACGGCAAGGCTTCCCCGCCGTCATTGTTACCGGAAACCGCTTCAGCTAACAGGCCATGCTCAATGTTGGCCACTTGCTCCTCCACAAACCCTGGCGGAGCATCACTTTCTTGATTCTTTCTCCTAGGAGCCATCAAATCAAACACACAGTTGTCCCACCAGGTGTGCCAATTTGTTTTCCGGCGAGGAAAAACTGATGTTTGAATTAAATGATTTGCACCTTGACGTCTTGAACAACGATTAATAACACGGTTCACTCCTCTCCGAACAATGTTCGAACGAGGGTATTTGATGTTTTTGATGGTTTTCCGGAACAATCTAAGTTACTCTACTCCTATGGAGGTTCAGTGAGAGCTCCGAAAAACTAAAAGTTGATTTGCAGAGAAAAGATAAATTTTGACATTGTGCGCCAAATGTTTGGTTGTGGAACCCTTTTCCCGTCTTCGTTTCTCCTATTTATAGCCATTGGATGTAACTGCCTTGGTAACGGTCATAGTAACTGCTAGCTGGCCTTTTGCTCCAACCGCCTTAGGGGCCGCTTGTCACTGCCTTGGTGACTAGTTGGTAACCGTCGCCTTGGGGGTCTCGTCCCGTCTTGGGGCTGGTTGGTACTTGATGGTCTCGATGTTGGGCCGGGTTGGTGTTAAGCCTTGTCGCCCTGTCATGACTAGATGGGGTTGAGGTTATTTGCCTTAGCCTCCATGATGAAGTCTTGATCGCACCCTCGGCTGCATGATGACTACCCACTCTTGTCGTCTTGAGACCGCTACCATCTCATGACACCAAGTCCTCCTCATTAACTTGTTGGTTGTTACCAAGCCGTCTCATCGGCTTGAGTCTTGATCGCACCCTCGGCTGCATGATGACTACCCACTCTTGTCGTCTTGAGACCGCTACCATCTCATGACACCAAGTCCTCCTCATTAACTTGTTGGTTGTTACCAAGCCGTCTCATCGGCTTGATACCTTCCGGCATGCCACCAAGCCAATGTAATCAACTTGACACCCCTTGTTACCAAGCCAGTCCTGGTGGCTTGGTCTCCATACTTAGTTTTTGTAGCCTCTTCAAGTGGTAAGTTGCAACCTGCCGGTTTGGTACCCCGTGAAGGTGCTAACAAGCCCGTCTTTGGACTTTGTCTCCATATGGCCTCATAAGGGCTGAGCTCGACATCCTGGTTGATCCAATTTCTTGTCTTATTGGCTTGATACTGTGATGTCTGGCTATCAAGTCCGTTTTGTTGGCTTGATATCCAGACTTAGTTTCTGTACGACTCTCTTAGTTGGTACCTGGGTTGGCCCCCTGTTGCCTCGCCACCAAGTCAGTCATGCCGGCTTGATACCCCCTTGGGGTCATGGTACCCTGTCGCCTTGCTTGGCTGCCAAGCCTGTCATGCCGGCTTGGTACCCGACAATTTGGCACCCCTTGGGGTCATGGTACCCTGTCGCCTTGCTTGGCTGCCAAGCCTGTCATGCCGGCTTGGTACCCGGGTTTGGCACCCCGTTGTGTTGCCTTGTTTTCCATACTTAGCCAAATTTCTTACTTGGGTATCAGGCCTGCCTTGTCGGCTTGATACTCTCTTGTTTGGCCCCCTTATTTGGTATCAGGCTTGGTACCCGGTCGTTTGGCACCCCGTTGTGTCGGCTTGTTTCAAAAATTTAGTTTTTGTAGGCCAAATTTCATACTAAGGGGTGGAGGCATCGTCCGGCTATAGGGGCCTCGGAGACGGGCAACCATCGTATAGAGGAACCTGGCCACTTAAGCCCTAAAACCCAACCCAACAAACCCAGCTAGCTCTTTAATTATTAATGCTGAGTTGGCCTTATATATCCATTAATCCCCTTGTAATTAATCGATGTGGTACAAACTGATTTTTTATGGGTAAACAACTATCGTTGGAAATCTTGTCCAGAGGCTGCGTAATGCCGCCTCCGTCGCTCGGTTCCATTGCGTCAGCAGATCATGGTGTCGCCTCCTATACAATCCCGACTTCTTTCGTGCATTTTTCTTATTCTCCTCCTCTTACGCGGAACAAGAGGCCGGGTGGCAAGTTCTGATATCTCATCCTCCCTCCATAGTTAACTCGAGTGCGACGACAACGTCGTTTTTGGTCCACTCGTACGACACGCTCCGGCACGTCCCTTCGGGTACGCTACCAGGATCTGGATACTGGTCCATCATGGGTTTTTCGGACGGGATATTTTGCATACCCGATTGTAGCGGAGAAGAAATTGCTCTATGGAATCCTTCGAACTATGAAACAAAGGCGCCCGGCTACCTTCTCCCTTCTTCTTTCGAGGCGCACAATACCGGGTTCGGGTTCGATCCGGTAACGGATGACTATAAGTATAAGGTAGTTGCTAGGCATTACAATTATAAATTATTGGAACTTCCAAACGACCCTCGTGGATAGCTTGAGGAACGACGACGATGGCGATGGTTTATGGAGGCGACTTGATGATTGTGATGAAGAACATAACCGGCATTCTAGGACGAGTACAACTTCCCAAGGGCTCCACACATGTACATAACAAGGGTTCGCTATCACCCTTGCACGTCGAGAATTGAGAGATGTCACTGGTGGACACCCGGCGGCGCCGGCGCCGCCAACAATAATAATGCTACTAATTCCCTCAAGTTCACTACGTTTGACGTGGGAAGGGAAGCATTCACGGTACTAGGGCTGCCCATGTCGAAAGGGGCGCATCTTCGTTGTTGTATGCACGAGAATTCATTTCATATGGGTAGAGATGGATCGTCGTTGATTGTCGTTTTGTATGGGATGGAAGAAGAGAGGGGTTGCTCATTCTTCAAGGTGTGGGCAGCCCTAGATTATGTGGCGCTTGGGAGGGGTGATTGCTCTTGGATTTGGTTATACAATGTTCGGTTGGATGATCCTCCGCCTTCTTGTCTTGTTG
Source organism: Linum trigynum (assembly GCA_964030455.1). Lineage (NCBI taxonomy): Eukaryota > Viridiplantae > Streptophyta > Magnoliopsida > Malpighiales > Linaceae > Linum > Linum trigynum. The sequence goes on along the minus strand of OZ034821.1, from coordinate 21,117,910 downwards.
TTGTCGGGTTTTGGAAACATGGTAAGTGGTTCGCCAATAGGGACAAAGGGTTTGGAGTGGTGGATACGGAGAGGCGGGAGTTGAATATTAGTGGTATTGATGATCATGTTGAGATTAAAGGGGATGGTTCGGGTCTTGACTACGATTAATTGGATCCCATTTCACGATAACATTTGGGGGTTTCAAGCGGCCTACTATTCGACTAGGAGCTTGTTGCAACTCTGAGATCGAGATGATCTATCTTGGTTAAAGCAACGGTCCCAATGGTTTAGAATTTACTAGTACTTTCAATAGTTAGTTACGAGAGTTGTGCTCTTCGATCGACGGATTTATGTGAAAAGCAAATATGTTAGATAATTAAGACTAATAAGCAGGACTATAGTCTTAAGTTGAGATGATGTTCTTGCAATATATTTAGAATGCACTATATCTATATGACACATGATCTTATTGGTAAATGTTTATACCATAGACTATCCTTTGTAACTAAATTACAAAATATATAATTGTGAAAACTTTACATAAATACTTTTATTAGCTAACCATATAAAATCTCAACGAACATGTTGATAGTACTCTCTTTGCTTATCGGCTTATCCGTTGCCAAAAATCTCAACGGAGAAGAGGAATAATGAGTTGAGATGAAGGATATCGGGGAAGAGGCCAGAGACCCAGATGGAAGAAAGGGGAGCCGACAGAGCGGAGTGTAACACCCAACATCCTTTTATACAACATATATATAAATCCCTCCAAATCATGGTTAATATACAAAAATCTGAAAATATTCAAACGTTTACAATCCGATATTATACAACTCGAAACTTCCAAGTATTTAAAACATGCATGATATCTATGATAACATGAAATTTATACATTTTTATACTTACTTTTGCGCACAAATAAAAATGGAAATGAGTTGGAAGCTAACAGCTCAAGCAAGCTGCTGAATTATTGCGGGCAACTGGAGCATTAGGTTTCTCATAATAGGCTTTAATTGTCTACTAAGTTTTCATCTATTGTTCATTGTTTTACCAGTTGCAACAATTACCCACGAATGCAACCGAAGATCAATACTTTATCTATTATACACAATCCTCGCATTCGCACAATAATGCACAACCCTTCTCCAAACACTTTCGGTGGAATCCTAAGTTGTACCCATCCATCGGACCCTTTTGAACCATGTATGTCCAGATGGGTAAATCAACGAGACGAAGATTGAAATTATAGAGTTATGAAAGAAAACTGAAAGAAACCAGTAAGGAGAGGAGTGGCTGGGAGGAAGAAGAATGATATTTGATTAGAAAGAGATAGGAAATTGAAGAGAGTGAGAAGAGGGGCGATAGAAAACAGAGGAACGTGTGTACAGAGGATTCTAGAAGGGATTTCGTTTGTTTTTTGGTTGCTTTACACGACCACTAAACGAGAAAGTAACCGAGAGAAGAGTTAAATTCCTTACAGATAATTTATTTATTATTAAGTTCTCAATTAATTTATTATTAAATATACATTATTTTTCCTTTGATACATCTCTTGCATTTTCATTTAAGTCCATATATTCTTACTAGACATTGGTCCCGCCCGTTGGTCGGATGCATTTCGTTAACAATATAAACAACAACCTCAATTGTACAAAGTAATATACATTTTTATTAGTATCATATAAAATTCAAATGATTAAATTATTGAAATATCACAAAGGAACATGAATCATAAAAAATTTTCAACATTCTAACATTTAACAATGAAAATCCTTTGTGGAAGTGAAAGTTGCACCTATGCAATGGTGAGAAGCCAACTCCTATAAAATTTATCTTCCTACACTTTATTTTACTATTTCTTATAAATCATTTCAAATTTTCTTTTAAACACTCTTTAATTTTGTCTGGCCTCGATGACCCGTTGGAATTTGAATGATAATTATTAAAGTTTCAGAATTCTATTATGAATATTTTTGGGATGATGACTGCATGGAAGTAGAAGGCATACCGGTCATGAGCTTCCATTCAGATTGTGTAGTGAGAACCTTTCTTTTGTCATAGTGAGTTCATTGCGAAAGCGAAAGATAGAGTGAATGTGAAATAAAATAATGCATGGGCCTTGAACTTGAAGTATAGTAAGAAGTTCTATACAAATTCACGTTTATTGTTGAGAGAAAGAATCTTTCAAAGGGATGGATTGATGAAGGATTACTTATTATTATTGAGGGTAAGAATATTTTTGAATATATATTTTTTATATTTTTAGCCATCTAAGCATTATTGCATCCAAACCTTAATTTTGTATTACATCTCCTCAAAACTTTATCAGTTTTCTTCAAATTCCTCTGAGTTCTCATAGTCTCTATCTAGTCTAATACTTCCTTTTCCCGTATTCTATTTCTCTCCTTAATTTGGTTAATTCTCCTTTATATTAATTGAAATTGTAGCCAAGATACTCTCCCTCATCAAGTACACTAACTCCAGCATTAGCAAAGTCATTCTTTTTTTCTTCTTTTATTGAAAGAAAAAATATGATAGTAAATTTTTGCAAATATGACATATTATTAGTGCAAGCTAAGTAAAATTTACCCCTCCTTATGCTCAAAACTACATACTCACTAATAGTATGCACGATGTTTGTAATCGATTGGTTTAATCTCAACCTTCAACTCCATTGCCTCAATTTGTATGAGATAAAAAGGTGGAGCTCTTCTCATTATGTCACTTGCTTGGAATAGTTTCCCAGCATGCATTATGAAACCTCTAACTTCCATGTGATCTAGAACAACCAAGTTAGACTTAGCCATTTTTTCTACGATAATAAGTCGGATTCTGAATATGTTAACTGATGAAAAATGAGATTCACTATTTAGTAAAATATTTTTTGTGTTTAGTGGATATGATGTTTATTTTTTCTGAAAAAAGAAATGAGTTGAAAATAATGGGAAAGTAAAGATTATTATCCAATTGCGTGAATGACATTAGCTGTGTACCTATATCTTGCACCATAAAGTAACCTTCACAATTTTGAAATTGATAGTATTTTTAATCTATCCCAACCCCAATTATACATGAGAATAACATTATTTCTAAATTCGATTTGTTTTTCAATAATGAATAAATAATAATTATCAATCCCACCCAAAAAATCTACAAATGGTTAGAATTTTAAAATTTTATGTAACCATAACTTAAAGTTATCGTGACATGAATCTCACATGATATCCAACAAATCTACTAACAATTAAAACACAACAATAAAAAATGTTCTCACTCTCGAGTTGGGCCCTTAGAGTAAGATCGCCCTTTTTATCGTTTTTGAGTCAGTATCCTGTTGAAGTCTTCACTAAGCTGCCCATATAGTGGCATACGAGCCTCTTTCACCAGTAGTTTAGTTGCATATGATCTACCACGTATGTTTAATTAGAGTCGGCTTGGAAAGTTAGTCTTCAAACAATTAGAACTTTTTTTTTGCATGTAACTAAAACTAAATTTACAATGACATGAAACCCACATGATAAACCCGTGTGTTTTGTAAATTAGATTATGTATTAAAACTCTATACATTCCAATTAGCTTATCGTCCGATTAATTCGTTATCTGAATTGGAGTCTAAATCTATAGATTCTAGACAATACAAAGATTTTAACTCTCCGGATTTTTGATTTTTTTTTGAAAATGTTCATTGTTTGGTAACCACGATTGTTAACATCCAATGAAAAAAGAAATTCTATTTTTTGTATTAGATGACATGTTTATCCTTAACCAAAATGATTAGATTGGCTCGAAAAATATTGAGAATTTATTGATAAGAGTATTTGGTGCGATAAATAAAAACAAAGAATAGATATAACAGGAGGGAGAAAATCTCCAAAATAAAGATGTAGAATCTCTCTAATTATGAGAGATTTGATATCTCTAGATTTTAGAGATTCAAAATCTCCGAAACTACAATCCACGATTCACAAAGTAGCAAAAAAAAAAAAAAAAACATTTTGCTAAATCTATGAATTTGATAAATCAATTATCCAAATCTTGTTCTCCAAACAACCCCTATGTTTTAATAGATCATTATGATTTGAATTTGCGTATATCTTTTAGTTGGATTTGAAGGGAAATTAGGGGAACCAAGTAACAAACTATGGCTAAACCCATACATAATCTGCTTTAGCCAAAACGTAGGTAGAAGAGGAAGCAAGTTAAGTAACAAAAGTGAGAGAGAAGAGGAGTCGCGACAGTGTGGTGGTGGTGGAGCCGTCGGCGGGGATTAAGAGCGCGGCGTTGGCGGTGTTCGGAGTTTTGGGGCTGTCGTTGGCGGTCACGTACAATATTCTGTTTGTGATGGCGTCGATCTAGTCGCACGGATCTGGGGCCGGGCAGGGGCTTTCGCTGGGGGTGGTGAATCTGTCGATCTGTTTGCCGCAGATGGTAATCTCGCTGGGAAGCGGGCCATTCGCGCGGCGTTCGGCGGTGGGTCGGGACAGTGGCGGCTTTTGTTAGTGCGATCTGCGCCGCTACTATGCTGCCGAAGCCGAAGGGCGCGGCGAGATGGTTTCGAGGTCGAGATCGTTGTGCAGCTTCAGTGGAGGCGGTAAATTTGGGATTTTCGCGGGGTTGGAGCGAGAAGCTCTGTTTCCGGAGCAAAAAACTCCATCTCTGCGGCTCGGAGCTCTGGGATTAATTGGCTGGTATTCGGCCCTCGTCGGATCAAAGCTGCCGGCGGAGATGACTGAGTACGCGACCACGAGATCGGAGTACCACGAGATCGGAGCACGGGATGGCGGGAGGAAATGAAATCGGTGTGTCGAACAGTTTCTTGTGACCGCCGACAACGATAAGCCGGGAGCAGGGGCCACCGACTCAATCGACGAACCGTCAGGGAGACAGGACAGACTGACGGTCTCTTGTGAATGCGGTATTGTCGGTTACAATCACGAACGAGGTGGCGGTTACGCTTCTTGGCTGACGGTTCAGATAAGTACTCCCTTATCATTTATTTATTATTATTTATTATTTCTTTCCCTTAATAATTATCCTTCTTTCTTTATTTGTTTAATATTTTTCTTTCCAACTTTTTTATTTTTTCTCGTATGTATCTATTGCCTTCTTTTTAATATTATATACTTGCAAATTTTTATGTCCCCGAATTTTAGGTTGTTTCCTTTTATTAACAAAAAAAAAGCTTTAGGTTTCTAACGGTAGGTGCCGGTTATCTAGGGTTTCTCGATGACCTGGTTCTCTATTTCAAGGGCGAAATGCTGCCTTGTGTCTATGTTGATTTGTTGGCTCTTTGGCCTAGATTGTCCTAGGGGCCTTTGTTTGCTCATTTTGCAGGTGAAGGTTCAATTGCACAATAGTTGATCGGTGGCGGCTGTCTTGTCCACTAGGTGGCCTTTTGATGAGATTTCATGGAGCAGTTGGAAATGACGCCCCTGATATTGAAGGAACCCCTTGAACTCTATTAATGTTTAGTTTGATGGTGTGGTCAAGCATAGTCACGAAGGTAGTATCGGCTTTGTGGGTTTCCAATCGTCAGGTAATATTCTCTTTGCTTTCGGAAAGTGTTATGAAGGATTACAAGATCCATTTGTTTTACTGGATGCCATACAGTGGTGCCTGACACATTCCTTTGTCTCTGTCAAATTTCATGGGGATTCACAACAATTGATACGGCGGGATGGTGGGAGGCGACTTGGCGCATGATCGGGATGGAGCTCTACCGGGGATGCTCGGAGCTTAGCTTCTCACTTCAGCTGGATTTCTTACTGCTTTGTTTTTCGTCGACTAAATAGGGCTGCCCATCATGTGGCGCAAAAGGCCCTCTCATCGTGAGTTCGACTATTAGTTGACTCCCGCACTTTTCTTTCTTTCTCTTGTGACTATCTTTTCAACATTGACTTTGCAAAAAAAAAAAAAAAAAGTAACAAAAGTGAGATTGCATGGCAAAAAAAAAAAAAAGAAGCTTCCTCCACAATTACCAAGAGGCCCTTCCTTGAGTCTCGGAGGGAGAAAAATAAAAGAGCTTCCTCCGCAATTACCAAGAGGCCCTTCCTTGAGTCCCACCGGGAACGTCCATATAGGATTGTAAAGGAAGGATTGGGAATGAAATTAATTTTCTTATATATTTACGCTTAATTCTTCTCAAAGTTGTCAACACAGGTCCATCTGCTTGATCCTTATCAAGTGAGTAATTTATATGTTAGTATTCATATGTTAAATGAGATTTGATATAATTTATGAATATATAATAACTTTTTTCATATATCAAAATTAAATCATACTAAAACAATCCGATCATTAACTCTCAACACACTTAATCAAACTTAATCAACCTGACCAACAAGTTAAACATGATTAATCACTTTGATTTTTTCCCTTCAACACAAGATTAAAAATCGGAAGCCGCAACAAAGTGCGGCCTATTCCACCTAGTTATTATATAATAGTACTCCCAAACAGGCATGAGCATTGAGCAAGGTGGTAGCAAGAACCATGAACTCATTGACAGAATGGGCAGTCAAGCATCCAAATCGCTCAAACACTCGAACCCAACAAAATTATTAACTCAAATCTCTCTGAAAGGGAAATAGATGAAGAGAGTGAAAGTAAAATAAGCATTAGAATACTGAAGTTTTTGGTTGGGGGAACTCAATTTTGAGAGCCTTCAACCCAGCAGGCTGAGCCCATATCATATCATCAAAGCTTGATCATCAGTCACCGCCATAGTCGTCGAAAAGGGCCAACATCTCTGACTCTAAATCAGAATGGGTGACTTGAAGAGGAATTCGAATGACAAGAAGCTCCATAGCTGCTGACAATTTTCTTGGTTTGTGTATCCTTTGAATATGAGCCATCTAGCTTATGAGCAATGGTGAACCATGGCCAGAGTTTTAGAGATGGGAAGATGAGGGCTTCGGTCTTCTGTGCCTTCTTGGAAAGGAGTTAAAGACATGGTTTGGAAATAAAGGGAAGAGAGGCATTTGGGTTGTGACTTGTGAGATTCAGTGAACCTGGCCAGTATAGTGATTTGTAAGTAGTGCAGACTGCCGACTTTGTAATGTGCCAGGCTGCCAGCTTTCTTATTTGGTTCTCGTATTAACCATCTATACAAACCGACCATATTTTTGGGTTGAACCTACACTCAGGGGTCGGAATTTTGTTTGTATCATAGTCTTCCAATAAGATCATGGGTAGTAAGTAATTTGATTGACGGGGTTGACTTCAAATAACTCACAACTCAGATCACTCCCTAACTTTGTTTGATAGTGGATTAACTCTTAATTATCTTGCAATTTGATGAACTCGTAATTCAGATGAATTATAATCAGTGTTAGGCCTACAATTTTAATACAAAATACCTTACCACTGATTTTTCCAATATAATATTTGGTATGATTTCACAATTTTGATTATAACACCAATGCGGTTGAATCAAATCCAAACCCAGATGATTGACACTACTAAACGTCTAAACCTATGGTTTGTGCCACCGTGGGACGGTAAAAAAGAATCAATGGCCTGTACGAAGAGTTTTAACATGGTCAAACCGAATGTTGACGGGGTCGATGTGTTACTGGTCTGCCCGCCCGGTTCTCCTCTTAACTTTTCGTTGTTACTCTTACTCGTCTGTCTCTCTGTAACCCTAATCTTCTCTTCTTGCTCCCCTGATATCACGGGACGGAATGGTGTTAAAAACTTGTTAGCTCCTCTGTATCCGACAAGCGACGGAGTGCTCATTTCCCTTCTGCTCCAGCGAAGCGGTAGATGGTTTTCTGCTAAACCCGACGAAGTTCCAGAGAATGAAATCTCTCATAGTTCTCAGAGTCTTGGCATCGCTCGCTGGGCGACCTTCCAATACCTTGCCGCAAAACCCAACTCGCCTCGCCCGCTGTTTCACAGCTCACCCGCAACACCAAGACAGTAGTGACAACGACGCCTTCGATAGCAGCCACTACGCGATTCCCGCCATTGATTCTGATGCCTCTGCTACTTCTTCTTCTAAAACCCTCCTAGAACCCACCTGGGATGTGAAGTACAGAGAGAAAGCCGATAAATTTATATTTGGGGAAGAAACCCAGAAAAGTAAGCTGAAGACAGCGCTTCACGAGGAGGAGGACGATTTGAAGAGGAGAGTGCTGGCCAGAGCCTTGCTCGAGGCTGCACTTAAGGGAGATGACGAAGAGGAGGAATTGGTGAGGGAAGAAGACCAGAAGTCTCTTTCTGTCGGGATTATTGGTGCTCCTAATGCTGGGAAATCGTCCTTAACGAATTACATGGTTTGTATTCCGCTACTCGTTTACAATGTATTGTTGGGTTAGTCTCAAAATGGGGAAATATGTAGTTTTGTGAAATTAGAGTCGGCAGAGTAGTTTTGCTCTTGAGGGTTTAAGGAAGGTTTAGTTGAGACTACTATGACACTGGTCTAGCATAGGATCTATGGGTGAAATTGTGTGCTCTTTAGTGGTTATACCCAACTTGGTTCCCTGATAAGTTACAATTCAACGCAGTTGCTGCAAGTTACTTCTGATTGTGATTTATAAGTTAGCTTGCTCGTCCTGTTTTGGCGCGAGCTTTATATTCTGGAAATTCTTGCCATTCTCACTGCTGCTTTATTATGCTATGTAGGTGGGAACAAAGGTTTCTGCTGTGTCGCGAAAAACGAATACCACTATTCATGAAGTACTGGGGGTAATGACGGAAGGAGATACCCAGATCGTATGTTTCTTTTTCCATTTACTGAGTTGCGGCAATTCTCGTCCTTTCATTGCCTTTTTATTCACATTATATGGTATGGATAATAATTGTCTTGTTTCCTGGCATATGTCCGTGGAACTATGTCTTCAAACCTTATGTTAGAAGTCCTGTTCTATTGGTTTATATATGCACCATTACTTGGTAGTTATACAAATTACGCTGTTATTTTACCAGCCTACATAAACAGAAATCAGCCTCTCTCACTGGTTAACATTTTCCGTATCAACTGTAGACTTTTTTCATCTCAACTAACTTCAGCATCCATCTTTCTCTGTATGCCTTTGAAACGAATTTTGGTTGGTAGTAGCTTGAGTATGTTTTCTGTCTACTGTTATCCCAGCATATGAGGTAATGGCACTGTCAGTGTAAGGAAACTACAAATTTATCCGCTTAACTGGAAGGCGTGATTACTTAATAGCAAAATGAAAAGTCACCATTCATTTCACCTTGAAAGATAATGGTTTCAAGCTCTGCTAAGAAGTTTATATAAAAGCAATCCCTTGTCCTTTGCATTGCCATGTTCATTATTAACTTATTATTTATGATGAATCTAAAAGCAATCCCCTTGTCCTTTGCATTGCTATGGTTATTATTATCTGATCATGGCGGATGATTTCTGCATCCAGTGTTTCTTCGACACTCCTGGTCTCATGCTAAATAGTCGTGGGTATGCTTACAAAGATGTGAAGACACGGGTGGAAAATGCTTGGAGCACAATTGGGCTGTATGATGTCCTCATAGTTATTTTTGACGTTCACAGGCACCTGACCAGGTTAGTATCTATTGACTTAACCTCGACTGTATATTCAGTTGGTTGGAGCTATATCACTTTTAAGTAATAGGGGGCATGAAAGAAATACAGAGCTTTGGTCTGTTTTCCACGCAATAGTTTGAAACCCTTGATTGAATGGTCCTTCTTCTTTTACCCGAGGGAAGTAAATTTTCTGATTCTTGTGTTTCTCTGTTTGTATCAGGCCCGATTCGAGGGTGATAAGGCTGATTAAAAAGTTGGGAGAACAGGAAGATGCAAAGCAGAAAAGGGTATTATGCATGAATAAGGTTGACCTAGTTGAAAAGAAGAAAGAGTTGGTACAGGTCATAGAACAATTCAAAGATCTACCTGGCTACGACAGGTAAGGGAATTCTTGAATTCCGATGTACCTTTATACCATGCTAGAATTGTGTCTGATGATTTCTCCAATTCTGTTGTTTAGGCAGTTCCTGATATCCGGGCTAAAGGGTGTTGGAGTAAAAGATCTTACACAGTATTTGACGACACAGGCATGTTTCATTAAGCTTTATGCAATTAGGTGCTAGTAACTTTGTCCATTGTGATTCATTTTCTTTACTTCTGGAACTTGCTATTGATGGTCTTATTCAAATTAAAGCTTTCCACTCGGATGATCGTGTTGTTTCCAGTTCCTTCAATCTGAATGCAAGTTGCATTTACATAATAAAATATAAACAGAAAAATTAATAATGATGTGAGTTTTAAATGCTTCCTAGTTATTAATTAGTTCCCATATCCGATGACCCTGTTTGTTTCGCCGAGTGAATTTTTATTGTTTTCTTTCCTGAATCCTTGTTGAAATTTTTGCCTAGGTGTTAGATGGATGAACTACAAGGTTGTTTTTTTGGATATTGGTGCCGAGCATTACCAAAAACTGAATTCAGGGCTACTATTTCAGTAATAGTTTTCCAGATCATTCATGAAAACAATACTGTTTTTTTTTTTTTTTTTTTTTTTTTTGCAAAGCATTGCAGTGATGCATAGATAAAGAAAGGTTTTCATAAATTAATAGTCTTCAACTCTTGCTTCCTTAATGTGCCCACTTCCCATAATTTCATTGCTACCTGCATGCTTATTTGAATAATAATTCTGTTGGTCCTGATTTCGGAACCTTTTTATGTGCGTGCTTAGGCAATTAAAAGACCCTGGGATGAAGATCCTCTTGAGTTGGGTGAAGAAGTGATGAAGAACGTGTCATTAGAAGTTGTCCGGGAAAGATTATTAGACCATGTTCATCAGGTAAAACTCTAAATGTTCCTAATTGACAAACAATTGTTGTTATTCTCCCAAGGATTGCTTGTGCTGGGTACCACTGAATCCATCCTGCTTTCATTTCAGGAAATCCCATATAGTATCGAACATCGGTTGATGGACTGGAAGGAACTGAGGGATGGGTCACTCAGGATAGAGCAGCACTTTATCACAAACAAATTAAGCCAGCGGAAGATTCTCGTTGGCAAGGGTGGTTGCAAAATAGGGTACTTGTTTGCTAACCAGAATCTCTCTAAATCTTGAAGAGTCAGCTTTTGTCTCATTTTCTAGCATAATCACAGCTTATCTAGGGTGTGTTTGATATAGGAGCAATTTCCATTTATTCTGATGTGTCGAATCGGTTTGTCCTTCACAGGAGAATAGGTATAGAAGCTAACGAAGAGCTGAAGTCAATATTCAAGAGAGAAGTGCACCTCATCCTTAAGGTTAGGCTGAAAACTTGACGAAGAAAAGCGCTGGCATTATCAGGATCTCCACGTTCCCCAAACAACCATATCTTTTCGGGGTTGTTCTTGTACATACCAGAAAGTGCTGTTGGCAGCAGCAATGCATCTGCCACCACGACACTTCATCAGCTCGTTTGCTTTGCCTGAATCTGTATGAACAAAACAAGGAAGACCACTTTTAAGAGAAGCTTCGGGCTGAATGTTAGTGGGCAATAGAAGAGCGAGCAGCTATCTGGTTCAGACCATTCAGAGAAGCTATTGATTTTTATCCTGAGGCTGAAGGCCTGCCTCTGTTTTGGGGTCACTATGATGTTGTTCTGGTTTCTACCCATCTCATCTTATAAAACATTACTGTTTTTTTTAGAATAATAATAATTATTTGAGTGGCCGATCTGTTCTATAATTAAGTTTGTTCATCAATGATAAGAAACTCTTGTAGCCACAGCTCTTCTATTGTACCAATTTAGCCCTCAAACTTGCAAATTAAGTTACCTTTTTAACAAATACTGGTAAGCGATACAATGTTAAATCCATCACTGATCCAACTTGCGTATAGCAGCAAAATTCATAAAAAAATTTGATAAATCCACCAATTTATATCGCCAAAACAAGAAAACATTGAACTGATCGTCATATGGTTCAGTCTCTGAATCGATCATATATCTGTTTCACCGTAAACGCCTCAGAACTTGGCCTGAAGTTTCTGCACAACACTCCTATCAACTTGGAACGCCTTGGCAAGCACATCAGTAGGAATGTCAGGCTTGGATCCGAAAACCGCATTAGCAACAGTAATAACCCCCGGGTTCTGGCTGCTCAACGCAGCAATAGCCACCGCATTTCGATGCCCAGTGTTGCGCTGGTAGTGAACCAGCCCGATCGGGAAGACGAACACATCACCTTTGCGAAGGACTTTCGAAATGAGGCGATTGTCAGGATTCGACGTCACGAAACCAACCTCGAGCGTGCCCTTAATGACCGTGAGAATCTCGGTGGCTCGAGGGTGCGTGTGGGGTGGGTTGATCCCTCCACGAGCGTAATCCACACGAGCCATCGAGATTCCGAACGTGTTGAGTCCGGGAATCTGGGTCACGAATGCGGGAGTGACTTTAGAGCCAAATGCGTTGGAGGTGTTGCCAGGAATGTGGAGGCCACCGAAGGAGAAATCGCTTGCTTGGACAGTTTTGGGATCCTTGCAGGCGAACCCGTTGATGGTTGGAGAGCCCTTGAGATCGGCCACGCAGAAATCCTGAAGAGCATCCATGGCTAATGTGAGAGTACATGCGCTGAGAGCTAGAGCTATGAAGCTCGTGAAGACGGCATAATGATGATCATATGCCATTCTGAAAATTTGGGGAAGAAAGAGGCGATTGATGGTTGGTGGCGAGATGTTGGTATTGGATTTGACTGTTGTGGGACTAGGAGGTCGTCAATGGAGTCGTTTATATAGAGGGAGGAAAGTTGGTAATTTGGGTACAAACAATGTATAAACTGGGTTAGTTTTGTCTTAATTGGGTATGAAAGACGAGGTCAAAAGTCTCGAGCTTACCGGCTTAGGACGATACACGTTTTCCTTCTATGTTTGTATCCCTATAGGCCTAAATTTGTCACTAATAACAAAGTACATAGTTACGGCGGGAAACTGAACTCTTAGGATGAAATTAACTGTTAGAATCTCACAACGGATGTGTGTTACGACACTGCGGGTAGGGATGGTTTTTTTTTTTTTTTTTTTTTGGAAAAAACAAGGCGAGTCAGTTAGTGAATTACCCTCTTTCTTCCACCCTCATGGATCTTGGGATTGGATTATCATAATAAAATTATTATGGTTAACTCAGGGACGACCAATAGGCAATAGGTGTGCCGGGGAGGCCATTGAGCATATCACCTGGGCCATTCTTATATTATATTATACTAGCAGGCTCGCTAGTCGCTACGCTTCGCGTTAACCAAATTATATGAGAAAATAACATGAACGCATAAAGTGCAAAATTTCCTGTGAACCCTCCGTTTGTCAAAAAAATGTGTTATTTCAAGAGCTATTTAAAGGTTGCCTACTGTCAAATATATAGTACTAGCAAAAGCCTGCTCCCTATCGCTTCGCGTATTAGAAAAATAAATATTTTAAATAGTAATAGTTTAATGTTGACCCAAAAATAAAAGTAAAAGTAATCTTATTTCATTCTTAATCATTCTTTTTATAGGTTTGTTATTTACAATAGCATATGGTCGATGAACTTGCATAAGGTAGAAGGGTCATCAAATAGATTATTTATGTTTAAACTTCTTTTATGACGCTACAATTTAAATGGCTAGCAATGGATCCTGCTGTAACTTTTGCAGAATGAAATGGCTTCTCTGGATCTTTTCAAAAGTTAAAAAAAAAAACTGTTGAATGTTTAGCTGAAAAGCTATCAGAATTACTTTTTAATATAGAGGTCATGAAAAAGGACTAAAAAAGATTTCTAACATACAATATGAATACAAATTCCAAAAATAAAAAAGTATTTAAAATGGAGCACTTTAGATTTATTTCATATTAAATAATACTATTTTTCATATTAAATAATACTATTTTTCATATTAAATAATACTATTCTAGAAAAAGAATAATATATGGTAATGACAATTTTATATTTTCAAATCGGAGCTTTTGTTTTTAAGTTACGAAAAACTTCAGTTTTTTAAAAAGCAAAACTTTAGTGGTGCTTGGCTTGACTTCAATTTTTGAAACATAAAACTTCTAAAAGGGGAACGAAAAACACTAAAGCTAAAACTCGCTACCGACTCAAAACTCGTCAACACCAAGTTCAACTCGCTTTGACCTGGTTGGACCAAGTTTTGGACAAATTCACACCTGACACAACACGCCAATTACAAAAACAGATAAAACTCGATCCCGCCGAAAACTTGTAAAATCGGGCTCAAGTCTCTTTGGTCAGGTCGAAGTAGGTTTTATACCCATGCGTTTGGACTCAATTGTCATTCTTAACCAAAACGGATAGAACTCGCTCATGACCCCAAACTCTCAACACTGCGTTCAACTCGCTTTGACCGGGTCGACCCAGTTTTAACAAATTCGCAATTTACTCAACCTGTCAATTACAAAAGCAGATAAAACTCGCTCTCGATATGAAACACGTCAACAATGGGTCAAAGTTCAATTGTCATTCTCAACGAAAAGGAAAATGAGAAATAAAAAAAACATTAAAGCGTACAAAACTCGTTTTCGATCTAAAACTGGTCAACAATGTGTTCAACTCGCTTTGAATTTTTTTTAACAAATTAACACTTGGTCCAACCTGCCAACTACAAAAGCGGATAAAACTCACTCACAATATAACACTCGTCAAAACCTTAGATTAGGGTTCAATTGTCTTCTCTACCGAAAGAAGAAAAAAAGAGAAATTTATAAATGCTAAAGTATGTTTCAAGTCGCTTTGACCGGATCGAATTATGTTGGATACCCATGGATTTGGGTTCAATTGTGATCATGCTCAGCAAAAAAGAAAAAGTGAAAGAAATCAACACTAAAGCGAACAAAACTCGGTCATCATACAAAACTCGCCAATATTGAGTAAATATGGTATGGATTTTCGGTAGTGGCATTGAGTTCAATTGTGATCATGCTGAACAAAAAGGAAAAAGAGAAAGAAAAAAAATACTAAAGAGATTGAAACTCGGTCTCGATATAAAACTCGTAGTAGCGGCCTTGGGAAATGATGGTGGGGAACAACTTAGGATTCCACTGACAATTTTGAGATGGGCTGTTAAATGGTGGCAAAGGCAATAATTTGTGTTGAAATTAGAATACCCATGTGTTTGGGTTCAATTGTGATCATGCTCAACAAAAAGGAAAAGAAAATGAAAATGAAAAAAAAAACATTAAAGAGGGTGAAACTCGGTCCAGATACAAAACTCGTGGTAGCGGCTTTGGAAAACGGTGGTGGGGAACAACTTAGGATTTTGCCAACTGTATTTCGAGATGGTCTGCAAAATGATGGCCAAAGGCGATGATTTACGTCCAAGGTAGGATACCCATGTGTTTAGGTTACGTTACTCAACAAAAATGAAGAAAAGAAAGAAAAAAACACTAAAGAGGATGAAACTAAGTCCCGATAAGAAACTCGTGGTAGCGGATAGCTACCTTAGAAAACGGTGGTGGGGAACAACTTAGGATCCCGCCGACAGTATTTCGAGATGGGCTGCAAAATGGTGAGCAAAGCCGATGATTTGTGCAAAAAGTTATAGACGAAAACCTAGTGAACAATAACTAACTACAAAGGTGATGATAACACAAAGACGATGATTTGTGCAAAAATCCATAGACGAAAACCTAGCGAACAATAACAAAACACAAATGCGATGATTTGTTCAAAAAACCATAGACGAAAACCTAGCGAACAATAGCTAAACACGAAGGTTGTAAAATGAAGAGTGAGGTAAAAGAAGGATTTGGAACTTCCCCACTTGCACTTGGAGGAGTGTGAGAGCCACTAACAAAACACAAATGCGATGATTTGTGCAAAAAACCATAGACGAAAACATAGCGAACAATAACTAAACACAAAGGTTGTAGAATGAAGAGTGGGGTAAAAGAAGGATTTTGAACTTACCCACTTGCACTTGGAGGAGTGTGAGAGCCACTAATGAATAGTAACTCAAACATAGGCTTTAATATATTATTATTATTATTATTATAATAATTAATGGGGAACAACTTAAGATCCCGCCACAGTGTTTCGAGATGGGCTGCAAAATGGTGAGCAAAGGCAATGATTTGTGCAAAAAGTTATAGACGAAAACCTAATGAACAATAACTACTACAAAAGCGATGATAACACAAAGGCGATGAGATGTGCAAAAAGCCATAGACGAAAACCTAGTGAACAATAACAAAACACAAGTGCGATAATTTGTGCAAACAACCATAGACGAAAACCTAGTTAACAATAACTAAACACAAACGTAGTAGAATGGAGAGTGGGGTAAAAGAAGGATTTTGAACTTCCATACTTTCACTTGGAGGAGTGTGAGAGCCACTAATGAATAGTAAATCAAATCTATGTTTTTATATATTAATTAATTAAAATAATTTACCTATGATCAATTTCATTAGAAATAGTTTCACTTAGGTAATATGGTGAGGGGACTGGGGCAATTTCAATTGAAGAATTATGCAAATTAGACTTGTGGTGGTTTATATTAGTTCCGTGAATAACGAAATGACAACATCGCTTGTATATCTATAAGCTCTATACATACATATGGAATCAGCTCAATTGAAGAATTATGCAGCCAACTCGGTTTCTTTTTTCCTTTTGTTCTTTAATACGCGACCTTTTGAGCTGATGGAGCTGCAACTTCTACAGCTGCCTTCTTGCCACTGTCAATTTGTATTTTTTTTTTTGAGATGTAAGATCACCTTCTGGTTATGCATCTACTTGTAAGTGACATTAAGCTTCATTTTAGCCAAGACAGTAGACAATTTCTAATTACCAATAGATGGGTTGATATTAAAAACACATTAAATACATGGAGTGACATGACATACCATTGAGAAGCAGCTGAACTTGAAAATTGAGAATGGGAAACTGAATAAAAAAGTGAAACAAATCATTAGAAGAGGTCTATAACTTGGAATAGGAAACATAAGATGAACCACAAGCAGTCAGTTATGCCATTTCAATGCATCCCTAGGTCATGAGGAGAGTTCACCGGCTAAGTTTCCTAGAGGGAATATGATAAGCGGGCATCAGTTTATACATACTACGAAACTTCATTCCAGTGCAGTATTACATTAGAACCATGAGCAACCTAAAAAGCATAGAATCAAACCAATTAATAGTTCCCTAACCTCACATTCTTCTCGTTAGGCACAACAACAAAAGCAATAAGAGTTCTAAAAAAAATTAGCAGTCAAAAGGTTTCGTAAGAATTGGCGCCAGCACACCAAATTGATGTTATCTGTGTCTACTAATCTCAGTACTCACATCTGGCACTCTAAATCGGTGCTAACTAAATTGAGGATCAACATTTGAACATGAAGACTGACAAACCTGAATGTCCTGAAATTGACCCAGGAAGACAAGTACAACCAGCAATGATCAGAAAAACACATTTTGTTGGGCATAACAACCGTTGACATAACCCCTGACAATGGTCATTATTATGAATCAGTTGGTTAGCCTATAAATCCTTGTGGCCATATTTGATCATAAAATCCCATCAAATAATTAATGGCTTCACTCACGTACATGCACATTTCAAAACACATATCCATCCTGTCTATGTAGAATAGACATCAGTCTCATGCAACAACCTTTTAGCAGGATAATAAACGATCCAAGTCTTGATTCTCCTCATCTAATCCCTCGTTACAGAACAATTAAATTTGGCAACAACATTAATTGCACATCTTGAAAGGGTCTAAATAATCTTCTCACATATTAATGATGTAAATTTATGGACTCTATTGGAAAGAAAGGATGAAAATAAGGGTAAAATACATCAGGTACCACTTAAATTTGAGAATTGGGATAGACATACTATTTAAGTTTGAATAGGGCGTCAGATACCACTGAATTCTATTATATGTGCACCCGGTACCACTTAAGTTTACTGCATTGCGTTAAAGTTGACAGACTAAATTTCATAATTTGTCCTTCTACTTATCTTATTGTAAAAAAATCATTTGGACTAATGAAAAACATAATTTTTTATTATTTAATTGGAATCCTCTTTTGAATACTTGATAGCAAATCAATTTTTCAATAGAAAATTTAGAATAAATTATCATTATAAGTATTTTCAATTATCATTACGTGTTCTTATAGTTGAATAATTTTCTGAAGCAAATATATCTTATGAATTCTATCTCGATATAAATAATATGAGAATGTTATATTTAGTTCTCTTACACCATGGTGATGTTGTCCAATTTTCTATGTTAAATCTCCTTTTCATTCTCTAATATTATATTATAGATGTTTGACACGCTAAAACACAACACCAAACTGCGACCAAGTGTAATCGCAGTCCGGAAATGCAGTAAAGTGGCAAGTTCTAATTATCAACTTGGGGTCTAGATCTACTGCCTACTCCGTCAATATCTATTATCTAGCCAACTAAGTCGATGGATTGTGGTTTTAACTAAAAGCAGTAAGAAAGCAGGAACTGATTCGGTTTTCTGAAGCAAAGGAAGAGTCACTCGGAAATGAGTCCCCCTAGCTCCTTAGTTAGGTCACAGTTGTAATTACCCTGGATTGATTTACTGTTGATTAAACTGCGGAAGATCCGATAGTAGCTTGGAATCTCTTAAGCTGACCAAGCCCTCTCAGTCCAACTACCCAGCAGACGACTAGTCTTCACCGGGATAGAAAGCTGAGGCAAGAAGCACAAAACTCCACTACTGGAATTGGGTTCCAGTACAAAGTAGTAGATTGATTAACTCTCGTATAACCAATCTACCACAACCGATTGATGAAGCTCTAACAACCTAATCAGATTCTATCTATCTCAGGTTGCAGCAGAAATCAAGAAAAGATGATCAGACTTCAATGGAGTCAATGAATCATGCATCAATCGATTAAAATCAAACAGTATAACAATCCCAAGTCATTACAATCAAGATCCCTAACACATGGAACTAGGGTTCTTCATACCCAAGTGAGAGAAAGTTCTACTCCATAGAGAGAGAGAGAGAGGGAAACAGAATACAAAGCAGTCATACTCATAACAATGGGAAGAATATGCTCTGGGATGTCAATCTTCACTCCAAGGATGATTTCCAAGCTTGATTGATGAAACCCAGCTCCAAAACCACTCGTAGGGGGTGTTCTTCGCACTTTCTCTCTCTAGGGCTCTGTTTTTGCTCCAAAAAGTCCATCTGTCTCACCTTTGGCTCGAATCTGCCTCAAAAATCCGATTCTGGGCAAAATACGGGCTGAATTACGGTCGTAAACAAGGTATGCCCGTAATTCGCCCAAAACGCGCGTTTCACTTAACATTTATGAGAGGAATTACGGTCGTAATTACCCAATTACTGCCAGTATTTGTGGAATTACGACCGTAGTTCATTTTGCTCTTGACCGTAATTTGATATGCAACAGGATTTCTGAAGACTTAGGCTCGACATTGCATTTACGAGCATGACAGGAGCAATTACGCCCGTAATTGGGCAGGGGCTGCCCATAATTCTTCCTCCGCTCCTGTTTAATGCTTCGTTTCTCCCTCGTCCGGACTCCGAATCAGTCGCCGTTTGAACCTAGACGCTCGTAGTCTCGTCCTCTTTCTTTTCATAACAAACTTCCATGATTATTTGTCCATAAAATGAGGTAGAAATCCATTATTCCTCAGGTC
This sequence comes from Linum trigynum, assembly GCA_964030455.1. Lineage (NCBI taxonomy): Eukaryota > Viridiplantae > Streptophyta > Magnoliopsida > Malpighiales > Linaceae > Linum > Linum trigynum. The sequence goes on along the minus strand of OZ034821.1, from coordinate 21,098,306 downwards.
ATGCTCGTGTTTCTTCTCCCGAATTGCCAAATGAACTTCGATTGACTTGAAACTTGCGCCTTTGCTCCAATTTACATGCTAGGACCTGAAATGTAACAAAGGAACACAACCTAGCGTAAAATAGTCCAAGAAATCAAAAACTCTAGCCAAAATGATGAAGAAACGAGGGTGCAAACATGTGCAAATATGACATTATCAATGTTTCATATTAGTTAAATTTAGTAATTCTAATTCTCTTCCTATAATCATATTTTATTTTCTACATTTTTTACTAAATGTTGTAGCTTTTATCGCTCATATGCTGCATGAGGGGCGGAAAAAGATTCATTTATTACTTGGTTACTTTCCATCTCTTTTCATTTTAAATGTTTTTTCAATTATTGGAATATGTTTTATTCCTTATGAGTGTGTTCCATTTATCTTTCTTTGATTTTGATGTATTGATCATCGATTAGGTTCTATTTTAACTATTTCTAATGATGCTTCTAATTGAATTAGGGTGTTTAAATAGATATTATAATATTAATTTTAAATATTTATTATTTTATTCTAGCGTATATATTTTTTAATATTCGTTTAATAGTTTTCTAATTTATCTATTTTATGAAAAAATTTGATTAGCCATTTTAGTAATAATATGCTTAGAAGGTTTTCTAAATTTTATATTAGATAAAACTTGTGGAAATATAGTTTTGAATGTTTTAAAAAAAATTGGTACCAAAAAGTAATTAAAAGTTTGGGTTGGATGGAAAAGTAGACGGATGCATATTTTATCGATTTAATGATACCCGACGTCATATTCAAACTTAAATGGTATGCCTACCCCAATTCTAAAACTTAAGTGGTACCCGAAATATTTTACCGGTTAAAATAACAAATGTTGACTACCTTGATCTAGGCTTTGGTGGCTTGAAGCCTCCAGTAGAAGTGGAATTCGAGATTGAAACTCACTGGAAGGCATGAAGGCACTACGATCCTAACTAGAGCGACCACTGTAAGATCGCTGGAACTTCCTCATTGTCGTTCTCTAGGGAGTACTCCAGGAACGACACTTCCTGGGTGGGCAATTCGTTAATTATAAAAGAAGCAGGTAAAATTTGTCCCGTCCCAAAATTAATTAACACTTGATTGAATTCGCTTTGACTGATTTGATAAAAACATGGCGAATTTTTTAACAAACTCGGTCAATCCATTTATTCCAAAAGCGGGTAAATTTCATTTCCGACCCAAAATTTGTCAACACTGGGTTAAACTCGCTTTGACCGGGTCGAATTAGATTGAATACACGTAGATTCGGGCTCAATGCACAAAATAAAATACATAAAAATTTGTTAATAAAAACTATAAAAAAATAGTTAATGTGACTCTAAAGGATAGTGCCAATTCTACTGGTTCTTTGATAGGAATAATTTGTAAGCCCGATACAATGTACAAAACGGTCAAACGACCCTAATTGTGATCCAGACAAGCGACGAAATCGGTATGCCAACTAGGCTGATCTCACGACTAAAACCCAAACGACCTGCAATCCCCATTAAAACAAAAGAAATTACCATAATATACAGGTGAAAAACCGAAACCATTTGCAAGGTAGGCAAACGGGGGAAAATGATCTAACGAACCTCAGCGTGATCTATAAGCAAATGCTAGAAAAATCAACAGATCATTAAGGCAAGAAAAGTCTTCAAAACCATCTGCAAGCCCGACACAACGAAAAAACCCGGTAAAATGACTGTTGCCTTTAGTGTCAAAAACCATTTGCAAGACGAAGGAGAAAAAAGTAGTAAAACGACCGTAACCGTGATCGATAAGTGAAGGAAAGACAAAAATAGCTTGCTCGACCCAAAATTTGTTAATACCGATTCAACTCACTCTATTGATTTAAGCGTGGAAAACTCGCTTACCCGGGTTTAACTAATTGACTTAAGAGTGTAAAACTCGTTGTCGACCCAAAATTTGTAAAAACAGAGTTCAACTCGCTTTCACCTAGTCGAATTAGGCCGAATACCTATTGATTTGGGTTCTATTAGAATTAAATGACTCTTGCCCTAAGTGTCAAAAAACATTTGCGAGGCGGAGACAAAAAAAGTAGTAAAACGGCCGTAATCGTGATCAATAAAAGAAGAAAGGCAAAAAAACTTGCTCGACCCAAAATTCACTAATACCTCATTAGGGGAAGAAAAATGTCAAGGTCGCGACTAAAAAATCCAACCCCTAAAGTCTCCAAAACCATTTGCAAGCCCGACACAATAAAAAAGCCGGTTAAATGACTCTTGCCCTGAGGGTGAAAACCCATTTGCTAGGCGGATACAAAAAAAAAGGGTAGTAAAACGATTGTAACCGTGATCAATAAGTGAAAGAAAGACAAAAAAAAAATCCGTTAATACCGCGTTCAACTCACTCTATTGATTCAAGCATGCAAAACTCGCCTACTCGGGTTCAACCAAAAATTATAAAAATCGAGTTCAACTCACTTTAACCTGGTCGAATTAGGTCGAACACCCATTGATTTGGGTCAATTAGGATTCAATTGTCATAAGTTAATTGATTAGAACGTTAATAGTATAAAATTAATTGATTAGAACCTTAATGCCATAGAAGCCATCCAAGCTTTGGTCAATTACAAAAGGCCACCTCTTATGATGGGACACTATGCTACAGTAACTTCTTACTTGTTCTTTTATAGAGATAAAATAATAATAATAATAACAAAAGGCCACCTCTTGTGATGGGACACTGTGCAATAGTAACTTCTTACTTGTTCTTTTATAGAGTAACTAGGATTCAGCCCGCGCTCCGCCGCGGGATACTAATTCTGTTATAATTTCAATGGGATTTAATATAATCTATAACCATAATCGTTATGTCCTAAATATAGACATAAATGTTGTCATTAACATAAAAACTGCGGTCATTATGCAAAAGATTGACTGGGTTTGCAAAATAAACATAAATGTAGTTAGGAGTGTGTCCAAGTTTTCCACGATATATCTACTAAACTAATAAAAGTTCCATGGCGGAGACTGAAGAGTCGGAAAACAGCAGGACAAAATGTTTTCAGAAGTTTCGTGCCTTTGTGGTTTGCACGATATCAAAATGTCAAGCTTCGAAGAACAACATCATTTCTCGAATGCTGATCGGTCCCACAGGGTGAGCACTGTCGCTTTTGGTTGCAAGTCTGAATCACTGTCCCCCACTTTTTTCCATGCGACGTTCAATTCCGCAGCAAATTTTTTGTTACAGTTCTTTGCGATCAATTCTATGATTTGGTCCTTCTTTAGAAACTGATAATCTGACGGTGACTTACGAATAAGTGACAGAGCTGCTTCATGCTTAAACACCACATCTATTTCAGATCCTCCTTGGCGACATTGCCCTTCCAGTTTGTATGTCAGTCTTGCAATAAAGATCTTTTTGTTAGGTTTATACAAAGAGTATTATTATCGCATATGTAAACATGGGAGAATGGTCAAAAGCTTACCCTGTGTTCTCTCCACGAATTTTGCAGATGCTTTTTCTGTATATAAACCTTGGAATGTTAATCAATGTCATGTAAGTAACCTGTTGCATAAAGTGGCAGATGTATTATACAGGTAAACAGATGGAAATACACAGCTGATGTCAATGCTGGTGTTTGTTCGTTTACCTCTGTGAAATCTGACAGGTCCTCCATCCTTTCTTTTATCTCTCTCAGCGATTTCTTTTGCAGTTGATTGCTCAGCAGGTGTCCAGTTTTTTTGCAAGTAGCATCATCGATGAAGTAACTGGTTTGCGACATGCAAGAAAGCTACATGTTGAAAAGAAATGTGTAAGCATCACTAACTCGATAGTAGTTGAACCAATCAGTTGGGTAAATCCATATACAGCAACTCACATGTTCATGATATCCTTGCAGCAGTCCTGATAAGAATGAATGATGAGCTTACTTGCAATTGTGGATCGAAATTTGTGCTGATATTTACTGTCCTGTCTGGGAGTTACTCTACTAACTGATTTGATTGTCACAATTAATGGTAAATTTGACTCCATTGCTGGACCATGCTTTTGAAAATCATCAATGTCATGCCCACTGTATTCAACATAAGCCTTTGCCCCACTGATTGCAAAGCAATGCGTTAACTATACATTTTTACAAAGTAAAAAAAGTGTACAATCTTAAGAGCATACCAGACATCTTGTATGACCAGGTCGAATTTCTGAATCCTTCCCTTAATTGTTTCTGGATGAGTTAGTCTTCTAACACATCCTGTAACATCTACAGATTTAATGTTTGTTATGCTTTGTTTAATGGTGTTCTTAATCATGGATAGAGAGACATATATTTACCTGAATGGCAGACAAAGTCTTCTGATGTTTGAGGCACAATGAAAAAATCGGCTGCTGTGTATGATCCTACAGGAAATTGCTGGGGTCCATATCCTTCTTCAATGTGCCTCCTAATTTGATATGAAGTGAGGAGCAGGCAGAACTCTCGATGGACAATGCGTTGCACTGACCTTGCTGGACCTGCTACAATATCTTGTAGTTCATGCAGGCAGCTGATAATCGGCTTTAACATATTGAATTCTTGGACTTTATGTGATTATCCATGATATGTTTAAGCCGATTGGTGTTATTTTAGGGCTCGCTAACCCGAAAATGGTTGAAAAACCACTACTGCCTAGTGCCATGAGTTTGATGTATTACAGGTGAAGAAAGCACAAAAAAATGAGAAATTGTACGGGCAAACAACCGGGCTCGAATCATTGGTGGAATAACAATTGGACCTATGAGGAGCTTAGTGCGTTGAAACTTCTGGACCGGGACGAAATTAATGAGACTGAGAAGTTTAATTAAAGGTGGACTTAAAGCCCACAAAAACTTGATTTTGTAGGCGAGAAGTCTTGGGTGGAATTAATGGGCGGAACAGCAGGTGGGCATTTGATTTTTGGCCCAGGTCCGTGGCAATTGAGAGGACGGAATTAATTTGGAGAAAAGCGAAGGCAATAAAAGGCTGGGGGCGAGGGGCGGAATGGAGGTAGCAGACGGATTCTCTTGGGAAAAAAAAGGACAGGGAGCAGGCGCAGCGGAGAAGCAGCTTGCGCGGGCGATCGAGTGCAGAGCAGGGAAGAAAATTTCAGTATTTGTTTTTCTTTTGCTTTGCTTCGTAACATGATGAACAAAACCCTATCGATTTATCTTAATTTCGTCATGAACTAAACCCCAATTTCTGGGGGAAACACCATAGGATGTAGCTATTTCTTGATTTGATGGATTGATTTATGATTCTTTTCTTCCAATCTCTATTGCATGAAATTGCTTAATGCCTTGTGTTGACTGGCCACCAATACAACGAATCGTAGTTGATTAGGTTATTAGCGACAGTGAAACCCTATTAACCGAGCCTATTTCATGTGACATAGTAACTTATCAAAGCGACAGTGGATTAAATAAGGTGCTATGCGGTCTTAAATAGGATATCGATCTTCAGGCTATATAGTTAATTCATTGAGCTACGACAGTAGGATTTGAATTGATTATTTAGTACGTAGTAATTCCCGACAGGGATAGCTAGCACAGTAGTGATATCCTGGCTGTAGAGGTATGGATTAAATTGATTGGAATATGTGAATTAATTTGGATATGATAGGTAGTGAATCCCGGTGTTTCTCCCATAGCTTTCTCCCATTGAATTTTCCTCGACAAGTTTACTTTGCTTAATTAGTTTAATTATTTTGCTATTAGTTAATAATTTCATCACTCATACCATTTTCACCTATAGTTTGCTCGAAAGAATTGATAAATCATAAGGTTGTACCAGTCCCTGAGAGACGATACCCGGACTTTCCGGTTTACTACAAGATAGGAATTGAAGCTATACGCTTTTGCCCTATCAAGTTTTTGGCGCCGTTGCCGGGGACTGCCATACCTTATTTTTATTGATTTTTGTGAGTGAACTATTTTGATCTGGGTGTTAGTGTGCAGAAGAATTTTCAGGTTTATCCTCCTCGTGCATGCCTAGGAGGACGACCGGCGATTTACTGCCACTAGATCTGGAGATCGAGAAGACCTGCCGACAGAACAGGAAGCAGGTCAAGTTAGGGAAGCAGCCAACCACAACCACTAGGCCTTCCCTAACCCAGAGAGGGCAGGCTTCATCACCTGTCGTCCCTACACCACCACCACCACCTCGTGACATTGAGCTTGTCATCATGGCAGACGAGGATCGTTCGATCACGGCTCGTCTGAATCGAAGGACTGGAGCCCGAGCTTCATGTGTTGTCATTCCCGCTGGGGATGCAAACATGGAGATTACCCCAGCCTTCATCAATATGATCACTAATGGGTACACCTTCTCCGGGGCTAGCAGTGAGGATCCTCATGAGCATCTTCGCCGGTTCGCGAGCATTTGTGATACTATGAAGAGCCCGAACGTGTCTGATGATGCAATCCGTCTTCGGATGTTCTCATTTTCTCTGCTAGGGAATGCATCACACTGGTTCCAAAACTTAACACCCCGTTCCATCACGACATGGGGTCAGCTTGAGAAGGTATTTCTGGATAAATACTTCCCACCTGCCTGGGCAATGAAGAGGCAAGAAGAGATTGTTACTTTTAAGCAGACTGATGATGAGAGTCTGACTGAGGCATGGGAGCGCTACAAGGGGCTGTTGATGAGATGCCCAAGCCATGGTCTTGAAGATTGGAACGTGATCATTATTTTCTTCAATGGAATCAGAAGGGAGTTTCGAGATGCCCTGAATAATGCTTCTCGAAATGGTTTCACAAGCATGGAGGCACCAGCAGCATATGATCTGGTAGAGAAGATCTGTTCAGAAGCCACTGAATGGGGTAGTGAGACCAGTATTCGAAGGAGAGGAGGCTTGCATGAGATAAACAGAGTTGCGAGTCTAGAAGCCAAGATAGATGCTAAACTGGATTCCAAGTTTGATGCACTCGAACGAAGGTTGGCCAAGATTGCTCTGGGTAGACAAGAGGAGGTTGTTTCATGTGAACTTTGCGAGGGTCCTCATCACAGGGATATGTGTCCACTGAGAGCTGCTCAGCTGGAAGATGTCCAATACATCAATAATCCGCGAAGTCAAGGCCAGGGTGGTATGTATTCAAATACATATAACCCTCAATGGAGACATCACCCCAACATGTCATGGTCAAATAATAATCCAGCTGGTGTTCGAAACATCCCACCTCCCGGTTTTCAACAGCAGCAGCCTCAACCAGAGAAGAAGCCCCAGCTGGAGGAGTTGATTTTGGCTCATATGCAGAAAACAGACAATAATTTCAAGGGCCTGGATCAATTTGTCACTCAACAGCTAGCCATCAACAATAATTTACAATCTTCTATGCTAGCTATGGAAAGGCAAATAGGCCAGATGGCTCAAACTTTGGCAGATATGCAAGGCAGGATTCCTGGGACATTACCAGCAAATACTGAGAGGAATCCGAAGGATGCCATGGTTGTAGCAGTGACATTGAGTAGTGGAAAGGCCTTGGAAGACCCTAGCAGCTCAAAAAATGCACCAGAGGCAGAAGAGGAAGCACCGGGAGAAAGATCTTGTGCAGAAAATGAAGAATCAGCCTTGCACAGGCAAAAATGAAAGCGGTTTGCCTGTGCAAAAGCATGCTGCCCGTGTACCTCAAAAAGTGGAAAAATTGAAGAATGAAGAGGTAAAGCCTTATGAACCTCCCGCACCATTCCCTCAAAGGTTAATGAAGCCCATGGAAGACCCAAACTTCAAGAAATTTGTAAATATCTTCAAGCAACTTCAGATTAACATACCCTTGGCGGAGGCACTTGAACAGATGCCTACATATGCTAAATTCTTAAGGGAGTTGTTGACAAAGAAGCGGAAATGGGCTGATCTAGAGAAGGTAACCCTTACTTCTGAATGTAGTGCTGTGATTCAGAATAAATTACCAGAAAAGATGGATGATCCGGGCAGCTTCACCATTCCATGTGTCATTGGAGGTACAGAATTCAATAAATCACTTTGTGATCTTGGAGCAGGAATTAATTTGATGCCATACTCAGTCTACAAGAAATTGGGATTGGGAGATGTTCTAAAGCCTACTCGGATCACTCTCCAATTGGCTGATCGATCAGTGAAAATTCCAAAAGGAGTGGTGGAGAATGTATTGGTGAAGGTGGGAAAGTTTATTCTCCCAACAGATTTTGTAATCCTGGAGATGGAAGATGATCGGGGAGTGCCTCTAATCCTCGGCAGACCTTTTCTAGCAACCAGTGATGCACTCATCGATGTTGGGAGAGGCAAGTTGACATTCCGAGTAGGTAAGGAGGAGGAAATTTTTAATGTCTTTCAAGTTGACCATAATCATGATGAATTTGAAAGTGAAGCTCGAGAAAGGAAAAATCCCTCTTCCTGTGATAGTGGACCATCCGAAGAACTATCACCTATCCTATCTGCTCAGATTCTGAAATCAAAGCAAGGGCAGAAATCCTCGCTAGGTCACCTCAAGTATAGATATTTGGGTAAGGATTTCAATATTCCTGTTATTATTCCTTCTTCACTGACATTGAAACAGGAAGAGTACCTGCTTGAGGCGCTGCAATACCACCTACGCCTCACTAAAGGGTCTAACATGCCAGCTAAGAATGTCATACCCAATTTTCGCACACCTGGCCCTGCAGAGGTGACTCATATGCTGGATGGAGGTTATGCGTTCTATCATTGCTCGGGAGGGTACGCTGGATACCTTTCCATACCCATTGGTTGAAAGCTCCATAAACGTCAGGCTGAGGACGTTAAACAAGCGCTTCTTGGGAGGCAACCCAAGGTAAGTTTTCTTTTCTTTATTTTTATTTTTAGTTGTGTCAAACCCGTGCATGTTTAGATTAGGAGTTGAACATTAGGGACAATGTTCCATCCTGAGTGTGGGGTGGCGAGTCTTAGTGTTTGTTTGTTCCTTTTGTCATGTGGTCAGTAAAAAAAAAAAAATTTCAAAAAAAAAAAAAAAAAAAAATTTGTTTGTTCCTTTTGTCATGTGGTCGGTAAAAAAAAAACAAAAAAAATCCAAAAAAAACAAAAAAAAAAAAATTGCCATTAGGTTGAGCACAGCCAAACTGCATGCAGTTTGCCTGTGTAAAAAGCAGTCTGCCTGTGTAAAAAGCATGCTGCCTGTGCAAAGCTAATGGCTAAAAAACACCTAAAAATCAGAAAAATCAACAACAAAACCTTGTACTCTTGTGGTAACATGATGTAAATGACCGTGATGCCTTGAAAATGAGTTTGTGCTTGAAGGAAATCATCAAAATCACCCCACTAGTGTTGAATTGCATGGTTCTTCACAATGAGCTTAAATGTTTTGACTGACTTGATATGCTTGGAATGAGCAACTCTTTTAGCAACATTCTCTTTTGGGAGGATAGTGTAATGACTTTTGGTGAAGTAGTTAGGTGGAGAACATTGACCATTCGATATGTTTGGATACCGTGCTTACTTGCATCAATTGTGAGCTTTTGATTTTGCAATGAGTCTCTCTGTTTTGAATGTTTTATGATGGGGTGAACTGTATCTTTATAAAATGAGAAAACACTACCTGACAAGTAAAATATAAGAAAGTTGCCATAACAATTAAAATGTGGGTAAAAATGCCAAAATCGTGTGAGGCAATCACTCATTGCACATGGGGATGAGGAAAGATTCAATTGAGAATCGGTTCGCGACCGTACGATGTTGCTTATCAAGTACGATCCCCAGTAGAGTGAAGTGCCATTAGAGTGTGAAATGACCCTCCACACAGACCGAGGATAAGGAGTTAAAAGAAGCCCTTATGCGAGTGCTAAGAAGCAGAAATTGCTCTTGCTCGGTCACAGGTAGTAAGAAACAAATCCCACTTGTACTAAATACGACTTCTCGGCAAGCAAAAGCAGAAAGAGAGAAAGCCTCTCCTTGTCATAAAAGGTAGTGATGTGCTTAAAATTAAAATCATGTTTGCGAAAGGCGTCCCCCGTTAGTTTTTGAGACTCATGCTTAATTAATTGTTTATGATTGGTGTGAGTAAGCCAGACTGTCCTCACGAGATATGCACCTCACTGATGTGGTTAGATTCTCCTAATAACGGTTGCACCATAAGTTGTTAATCACCCGCTACTGACGACCTGAATTGAGTGTTGCTATTTGAGTTTTTGATGGATTTGAGTTAGTCAATGGTAATGGTTGCAAAGAACTTGAGTGTGGGGTGATAGGTATGACCATCAAAGCACAACTTGTCCGTTGAGAAAGAAACTACTGATTACAACAAGAGTACAAGGAAATTTTGTGTTTTGTTTTGAGTGTTTGAGTGTTGAGTCTGTGGTGTGTCATTGTTTTGGATGGTTTTGTGTTTGTGTTGTTTGAGTCGTTGCTTAGGGACAAGCAACAATTGAGTGTGGGGTTGTGATAATCGGCTTTAACATATTGAATTCTTGGACTTTATGTGATTATCCATGATATGTTTAAGCCGATTGGTGTTATTTTAGGGCTCGCTAACCCGAAAATGGTTGAAAAACCACTACTGCCTAGTGCCATGAGTTTGATGTATTACAGGTGAAGAAAGCACAAAAAAATGAGAAATTGTACGGGCAAACAATCGGGCTCGAATCATTGGTGGAATAACAATTGGACCTATGAGGAGCTTAGTGCGTTGAAACTTCTGGACCGGGACGAAATTAATGAGACTGAGAAGTTTAATTAAAGGTGGACTTAAAGCCCACAAAAACTTGATTTTGTAGGCGAGAAGTCTTGGGTGGAATTAATGGGCGGAACAGCAGGTGGGCATTTAATTTTTGGCCCAGGTCCGTGGCAATTGAGAGGACGGAATTAATTTGGAGAAAAGCGAAGGCAATAAAAGGCTGGGGGCGAGGGGCGGAATGGAGGTAGCGGACGGATTCTCTTGGGAAAAAAAAAAGGACAGGGAGCAGGCGCAGCGGAGAAGCAGCTTGCGCGGGCGATCGAGTGCAGAGCAGGGAAGAAAATTTCAGTATTTGTTTTTCTTTTGCTTTGCTTCGTAACATGATGAACAAAACCCTATCGATTTATCTTAATTTCGTCATGAACTAAACCCCAATTTCTGGGGGAAACACCATAGGATGTAGCTATTTCTTGATTTGATGGATTGATTTATGATTCTTTTCTTCCAATCTCTATTGCATGAAATTGCTTAATGCCTTGTGTTGACTGGCCACCAATACAATGAATCGTAGTTGATTAGGTTATTAGCGACAGTGAAACCCTATTAACCGAGCCTATTTCATGTGACATAGTAACTTATCGAAGCGACAGTGGATTAAATAAGGTGCTATGCGGTCTTAAATAGGATATCGATCTTCAGGCTATATAGTTAATTCATTGAGCTACGACAATAGGATTTGAATTGATTATTTAGTACGTAGTAATTCCCGACAGGGATAGCTAGCACAGTAGTGATATCCTGGCTGTAGAGGTATGGATTAAATTGATTGGAATATGTGAATTAATTTGGATATGATAGGTAGTGAATCCCGGTGTTTCTCCCATAGCTTTCTCCCATTGAATTTTCCTCGACAAGTTTACTTTGCTTAATTAGTTTAATTATTTTGCTATTAGTTAATAATTTCATCACTCATACCATTTTCACCTATAGTTTGCTCGAAAGAATTGATAAATCATAAGGTTGTACCAGTCCCTGAGAGACGATACCCGGACTTTCCGGTTTACTACAAGATAGGAATTGAAGCTATACGCTTTTGCCCTATCAGCAGCCAACCTTGATTTTCTTAAAAACCTCAGCTGCATCTTCTTCTTCAACTTGAGCTTCGATCAACTTGTTCTGTAAAGTCAATGGTAGATAGATATGTTGTCAAGAGTTTTTGATCTTTTAGCATTCGCCAGTAAGTTAATTGATGTTTAGGGTTTGTATATTGGCAAGTTCTTTTGTCTTAACACTGAATCAAATGCTCTGACGAATATTTATGAATATGTTTGGGGTATCTGGAGTCAAACCTTTTTGTCAAGCCAGAGCATGTGATGTGTCCTTTTCTTCCATGTGGATAAAGGCACTTCTCGGAACTCAGTCCATGTAACGACATGTCTAGCTATAACGGTTCGATTTTTTGTTCCCAAACGCAGTCCCCGAAAGCACATGCTTGAATCAATGGACTCTGCAACGCGATTAAAGACGAATCGATAAATAATAAATGGAAAAAACTCGCATAGGAATCGAGATGCGTTTGTTGGATTTCTTTCCAGATTCAATGTATTTACCTTTCAGTTCGTTCGGGTCCATTTTGTGTGGGTCCATGGAATCTCACGTATCAGTTGTACTATACATTGTAAATCTGTTGGGTAGAAGAAAGCTTCCAGTTCTTCGAGACCCTGGTTTCCCTTTTTTTTGTATATTGACTGCGCGGCCGATTCTAGAAGGCATAAAAAACAATCGGTAGTTTATGTAAGCTAGGGTTAACTTAGGGTAAGTTCTTTTTGGATCGATTGTTTGGGCCTTGACATCGTGTTTGGGCTCTGTATGATATGCAATGGGTTCTAACTGTTGAATCAGGCCTTTTTACAGAAAAGGCTACAATACGCTCCTGCGATGATTGTTCTGTCAAGTTGTATCAGTTGGGATCATCGATTTTCTTTCTAAGTTCTCTCTGGATAGTCCGAACCGATGTTAACTGATAAAAACTCATGACTGCTTTCTAGCTTTGAGTTTCGAAATAAAAAACACAAAATGTGTCTCTTGTTAAGAACAACGCAAGAACTGGAAGAACAAATTTTTCCAGACGTAAAATTCAAAAAGTTGGGAGAGTTCATAATAATCACTTCAAGCTTCTTCGATGCTTGCAAAATTAACCAGGTGCAATATCTGTGAAGGCTTCTGAATATACAATGTTTCTTGTGTAATTGGCTGGAATGTCCTCTTCATTTTCAATCAAGAATCTCAAACCACCTGCAGATCTTACTCTTGATGCTGCCACATAAAGCTGTCCATGACTGAATACTGGTTTAGGCAAATAGACTCCAACCTTATCCAGCGTTTGGCCTTGGCTCTTATTTATAGTCATCCCATAACATAAACGTACTGGGAATTGCCTCCTCTTCAGTATAAAGGGCCAGCGTTTGTCTTCTACGTTGAGTACTATTCGTGGTATAACAACCTCTTTTGTGTCAAAAGATCCTCCCATGATGTTTCCTACAATGATATTTTCCCCCAATTTCGTAATCAATATCCTCGTACCGTTGCATAGGCCGTTTGGTGGGCTCAAATTTCTCAGCAACATGATTGGAGTGTGAACCTTAAGTCTTATTTCATGATCTGGAACACCATTGAACTGAAGAGCATTCAAAAATTCTGTTGGGTAAGTTTCAGCAAATAGCTGAGGTACCTCTGTATCAAGTTGCATAGAGTCTGAACTGTAGTAGCAACGGCAATGTCCAGGAATTTTTTGCAACATGAAGTCATTCACTTCAGTCACAACTGCATTAGTAGGAGTAACGATTGCCCTTCCACTTAGGTAATCTGTGCTCATGTGTTGTTCCTCAAATGCGTCATATATGTCATTTGTGATTGACTCGATTGGATTTTTTCCAGCATATATCAAGAGTATTTGTGGTATCTCAATCCAATCTGAAGGTGTGTTTGCCATAAAAGATTTTGTTGGCAGCCTTCCATCTCCCAGTGCCAGAATCCACTCACCAAAGTTCATTCCACAGCCGACCAGGTTTCTATTATCTTGTGAATCATTAAGCCTCATGTTCCTTGACAGTTTGAGCACCTTAAAAAAGGGCCACAACGATGACCTCGTGATGGATCCATCAACTGTTTGTTCCCTTCCTGAATCTGAAATTACTGGTAGAGTCTGTCTAAAATCACCACCAAAGACTACTGTTTTTCCTCCAAACAACTTGTGTTTTGGACCTGATAGTGGTATGTCCATCAAATCACAAAACGTCCTGCTTATAGCGTCAAATGCATTTCGATGTGTCATCGGTGCTTCGTCCCAAATAATCAATGAAGCTGCATGTATTAGCTCAGCTAAACGAGTACCTTTCTTTATGGAACATGTAGATGTATGGTCTATATGAAGGGGAATCTTGAAACTTGAATGAGCAGTTGTGCCGTTTGGTAGTAGTGTGGCTGCTATTCCAGATGAGGCAACAACTATAGCAATTATGGAAAGACTTTTTAATTTTGCAATGATTGCATTGTAGAGAAAAGTCTTGCCTGTTCCTCCATGGCCATATAGGAAAAATGAACTGCCAAAGTTGTTGTTGATAGAGAGAATAATGAGTGTGAAAGCCTCTAGCTGTTTTGTGTTCAGTTTGCTGACCATAGTATTTGCCAGTAACCTTTGTTGATCATCATCAAAGTTAAGATGCTCATTAATCAGGGGATTTGATCCATCGTCAGGTTCTGAATCTGTCGGTCTTGGGAGATGTAATTGCTGAAGTGAAGAACCATAAGTCCTCAGTAAAGTTTCCAGTTGATGTAACACCCAATTCTTAAGTCTCTCATCTGAAGGCTGGAAAGTTTTTGAGTGTAGCTGTTTACGAAGAGAATAAACATGATCTTCACTCATTAACATCCATGAAGATTCAAATAGAGCATTAGGATCAGGTATTTCGCAGAACATCAGCATTGAAACAAATGTAGTCCGTATTATGTGTGGCATACTTGATGCTGCAATTTCTTGTAATACCTGAATCCATTCTGAAGAGTCCGACAGAAGCCCCAACTTTTGGCATGCTCTTTTGTAAGTACTACAAACCTCCCCTTGTATTGTTCTTAAATTGAGGAAGCTTGTTGCTCCTCTTACTTTGGTCAATAGCAGCCTAAGAAAGAATATATCATCACTTCCTGGAGGAACATATGCTATCCTTCATATTGCGAAACCTCTTTTCCTTGGAGTCCATTCACTGTATTCTTCATTCCATGTAAAGGAATTTGGTATCTGAGCATATGTAAGCTTTCTTGCATTGCAATCATGTCTGTTAAGTTCAAACCATGAAGTAAGATGAGTTTTACCTGCCCTTGGATTTTGCAAAACATTTTGGATATTTGATCTTCTCTTGTATGAAACATTCTGTTGTCCATCCAGGTGTACACCAAGTCGAACCACATTAGGCTCTCTGTGGTGTATAGAATACTCGTTGATTCTCCATATAGCTTCTTAGGAGGACAACGACCTGCAATCAATGAACTCTTGTATCTCGCCTTTGGTTTTTTTTTGTTACATTTGATGGTATCTGAACTGAGCTTGTCGAGTCTTCTGCAACAATAAGAGATCTATCTGGTCCTTTAGTAATGTACTTAAATAAGTACTTCACTAACCCTCCCTTGTGACATATCTCCACATTAATATGGGCTTGAGCTCTAACCAATAAGTTCCGATTGTATGGAACGACATATCTATTATCCAGCATTGCCTTTCCTTTTTGAACTTGAATGCCTGAATTTCTTCTTCTGTACACGACATTGCCAAACTTGTCGAACGAAGTTTCTGAACAGAATTATTTTGGAAAATACTTCGAACATTTACCATCTTTCATACATGGTGAAGTGGGGTTGTTAACCCCACAAGGCCCATGAATCATGAACTTAACCACTGCAGCATACCCTTCTGGATCTAGATTGGGGTCTGGTATCTCTGCAGAAATCATCTCATCAATGTCAGATGTTGACTTTAGTTTATCCTCTTTGGCTAACCATATAAGCATATGGACATGTGGGAGGCCCCTCTTCTGAAACTCAACTGTGTAGATTACTGCGAAAAAACAGTCCATCATTTGAACTTGATAGCTCATTCAAATAATAAAAGAAATTTTATACAATGAAAGGTTATCTACAGGAAACTCACTGGCTATCGTTTTTCCGAAATATGATTCTCTTTTAAACTGGTCAATTAATATGGCAAGCTTCATGTGAAACACACGGCAGACCATCATAGGCTTCAACTCGCTGTTTGGTCCAACTATATCTGCAAAAGCGTCAACAATTTCTTCCCAAAGAGCATTGCAGGTAAATGTAACAAATAAATCTGGGTTACCATAGTGTTGACAGGTTGCCATAGCATCATGATAAAGTTGCTGCATATATCTTGGTCCTCCTGTATAAGATGATGGCATTATAATTCTTCCAAGTTTTTCTCCATCCATGTCTCCCTTTGCAAATGCATCCTGTAACCCCTGATAAACTTCTGCTCTTAAATCCTTTTGATGAGTTCTAAGAAATGCCAGTCGATTGAGTTCAATTGTTGAAAATGCATCAACACAGTAATGTTGCAATGCCTTGCCACTTTGAACCAGTGTATGCCCCTCATTCAATCGATACTGAAGTCTAAAAGCATAATACTCTTTTTGAGTAACAAATTTTCTGCGCATTGTTGCTGGACAATAGGAGGCATTATAAGATATTTGAGGATGAAACCCATCTTCTCCGTAGGGGAATAGCAATGGGAAGTGAAGAGCCTCGAATTTTGGGTTGAGGCTGGTTATACGTTTTAGCCCTTCTCCTCGATGGTCAACAATGATATCTCTATCCTCCCTATCTGCAACAAAATCACCAGGTATTAAGGCTGCAATATCAGAGCTAGTTGGCAAGTCATATTGTCGATTCCTACTTTTGATCCCAAAGATTCTGAGTCGGAGATTTGGTGTGGAAGAAAGCTGGAGATCTTGTCGAATGCGCCTAAATGTTCTGACCAACTCGTTGTTTTCATCAAGCATTCGAAGCAAACTTGCAAGTAACTCAGGCAGCAAGACTTCCTCTCGAGATGCGAAGTTTGCAAGTCTATTGTTAACCTCATTTTCAGGTTCAAATATATATAGCTGAGCAAACTTTGGCCTATTTCCATCAACTGGAAGTAAGGATCCAATCCTATGGTAATTCTCACCACAAATAACCATCGAATAAGGTCCTTTTGTTGTCAAAGAGCGTGGATCCAGTTTGGCTCCAAAAGATGTGAAACACAAAGAACCATTGTAGGGTCTAATGTTGTCTCTAAAATGTTTTGACATTGCACCTCCATTAAGATCCAACAGCTGAGCAAGCAATGGAGGTGGTGCCTTTAATAGGGGAATGCAAACTCTTCCTTTCTGACAACAAAGACTATACACAGGATTTAAGGATTTCCTGTGTCGATCCAATCGCTCAGCATACCAAAAAAAAGCACCACAGAACTGACATACACAGTCAGGTTTTCCAACGCTCAGCCTATCATTGTGCAATGGTTCCTTGCAGTTGGGACATCAGCTGATGCTTTCTTTGCTTTTTGATATTGACGATCATTTGTAGCTAAACTGCAAGATGCCTCATTAACACCCATTTCTGTATAAGGATATGGAGGAACGAACTCACTGTTGTGAGCATTTGTCGACTTTGAAATTTCCCCTGAGAGAATGAACGGCAGGCTTCTCAATCTCTTGTTTACTCTGGTGTTATCTACGTTCATATCTGTAAAGCTCTGAGTTGGATTCCTGGAGGATTCGATTGTGAAAGAAGTGTCACCTCTCTTTCGCCTCAGCAGGTTGGAAGGCGCTCTCTTCTTTCTAGGTGTCATTCTGATTACATGAAGTAAATGTTTGATATCCAGTCAGACTTAAATGAGCAAAAAACAAAAGTTCAATAACTGCAAACTTCAGTATTCTGTCTTGGTCAGATAGACAAAGAAGAGGATCCAAATCATTTAAAGAGGTTCCATTAATGTGTAACTGAGGAATAACGAATACAAACATGCTTAACTGTATCTGATGACGTGGTCTATATCATCAATGATGTGTGTCTCTGACGTGTAGCTCCAAACAGCTGATCAGCAGGTCTTACCTTGATGTATACTCCAGCTAGCTGATACTCCACTGAAGGGAAAAAGTCGACACAAACAGAACTACTTGCTGAACAATGGAGCAAAAACCAGAGGACAAAGAGAAAGTTGAAGGTCCATTGATGAAATCTCTTTGATTTCTTATGTGTTCCTTAATAAGATATTATACAATCAATATATAATTTTATATTAGGTGTCTAATCTCTATCCAAGTAGTCATTGTGACTGCTGGTTCTGTAACCAAGGCTAAACAATGATGACTTTTGCATTTAATGCTTTAGATTTTGGGCACATAATTAACCCAAATTATTTAATTCTTGCAACCCAAAAGATTCCTTTTAATATTAGCACATGTCTGCTATCCATTACTAATCTCGCCTGTTCTTATCATATTTTTCTTGTGGACAATGCTTACTCTTTCCCATCACATGATGTAAAGAACATTTTTGTTATCTTTGCATATACATACAGTTAAGACATAAATGTAAAACACAGGCATCTTAGATAAAAACTATATTCCTTGATAATGCATAAAAACTGCTGAGCATCCACATTTTACAAAAGAGGGACCAAAAGGCCAGAATTTTGCCCACACTGGGGTCACAACATTTCAGGTGTCCAAACTGACCACTCTGATCTTGCACAGAGAATTTCATGCACTTAAAACTTACACCTCATAAACAGATACCCGAAGTAACATTAGTTTTGTCTAGTAACCAACAACATAATTTACACAAAGTTTCCAAAAATAGCCAGGCAAGGCAAGAACAAAGTCTACAAACAGGTTCCCAAGAAGTTTACAAAAGAGCTGCAAACCCTCCAACCAGCACAACTTCAAACGATCAACAACATAATCATCCTGCCCACCATCAAAAGGACTGCCTCCTTGCAGCAAATCCAGCATCCACAAAAGGCAACCACCTTTCCTGCACCTAGCATAACTTAGATCCAGTACATAACATAACCAATCAGCATTCAAAACTAATAAATAACACACGAATGGATCAGACTCGAATTTATACCCTAAGATTCATACAGGCGACGCTTAGCAGCAGAAGGCTTCCCAGGTGCCTGGTGTGAAGCTTGGTCAGCAAGTGAAAAAGGGGACGAACTTTCTGTTTGCTCATCATCCTGCCTCACATTAGGAGATCCAGTTCCAGAAGATTCCAGCTTCTCAATCTTCACCTTAGCCAGAGGTGATATCAAGCTGCATTGTCAAAGACCAAATCAATAAATTCCGACTACACTCTAACCATGACACGATAAGTTTAAAAGTAAAAAACTCACAGACTCCTTGAAGACAAAGGCGAAATCGCCGAAGATGACTTGCTGATTTTACTCTGAGGAGTTTCAGAACCCAATCCAGCAATGGATGACAATCCATGTACTCCCTGGCTAGTAGAACTCATCACATCCATACCATCACTCCGAGTTCCAGGAGTCCCCACTGCACCTTTCACAGCACCAACTGATTGGATATTAGAGACCTTCAAAGGATCTGCAATGGTAAAAGGAGCTGCCACAACAGTCGCCCCTGGACCTGTTCCTTTTCCTTTCACATCACCAACAGAAAGCAAAGGTGCAATAGATGAAACATGAGGCAGTAAATTTGGCGAAATCACGTCGGACACAACAGCATTTTCCTTGATTGCCAAAGGAACTTGAGATGAACTGCAAGAGCCAAATGAGCACATAAGTATTTACCATGCAACAACAACAACAAAGCACAGGTTAATGCATCAATACCAAATCAAGTAAAACAGTCCAAATGTGTTACCTGAGAGGCAACCCTGCGCCCTGGCCAACCTGGAATGTTGGATTCGTCCCTCCAGGCGACACTGAGTCAACAACCTTTTCCTTTCCTTTGGATGAGCTAGATTTGTAACAGCAAAGATTAATAATTAGACTAACCCAAACCCATACCTAAACCCCCGTAATTAACTAACACAAACATAACAATAGAGCAAACAACGCTCACCTAGATGGTATGACAGCAGAAGCTGCGAAAGGTACACCTGGAGCAGGCAGCATCAACATTCCTTCCTGACCAGAATAGGACTGACTTAGGGTTTGGGACGAAGAAACACTGCCTGTGACATCTGGAACTCCTGTAAGACCAAGCACTGGGCCCTGAACATCACGGGGCATAACTCGGAAAACACGGAATTCACCCGTAGATACTCCACTTGACCCAACCATCGGAAGCTTGACCTCAAACCTGACAAACTGGCCGAGCAAAGCCTCAAGTTCAGGCGGCAACTGGCCAGACCTGTGAGGATATCTCTGGGCTAGCAGTTGGGCAGATGTGAGCACCAAATTGTTCCCACACGGGCCGAAAATAATGAAAGGGGCCTCGTCAGTGGCATCACGCAGGGTCAATTGGATCTTGTAGCTAGAGACGACACAGTAAAAAGCAGAGACAATTCCATCAGGACAGGCATAGGAGTGCAGACTCAAAAAATTAGGCAAATTCTCTAAGACCTGACAGGCACACAATGAAATAAACAAAAACAACAACTAATGATCAGACAAAACACACACCCAATTGTCACTTGCTGCTCAGTGATCTCCCAATGGTCAGGACACCAGTAGTTACCATTTCGCCACGTAGAACACTTTTTTCTGCACATGCTGCATGACATGTAATACCACGGGCTCCGGGACTCAACCGATCGGACTATGCCACCGCAACGATGCTTTTCATCCTGAATATAAACATTGATAATTCCAAAAAGCAACAAAAAACATAAATAAATGGATAACCCGAAGACCATTCTAAAATCAAGAACTACATCGGAATGCAACTCACGACAGAAGCACCGCTATGGTGCAAATCAAGAAGCTCAGCTATGGTCCTGGTTCTCCGCTCAGCATCAGCAACAGCGTCCCCTGGGGTCGCAAACTTGACCGGCAAATCAGCAACAGGAGCTCTGGATCCACCAAAACTGCATGGATGGACACAAAAAAGTCAAGCAAACCAAACACCACAAAGCAAATCCAGAACAACAAAATCACAGTTTAACAACAAAGAACCCACAAAGCAGCGAGGCTGTAAGCTTCTGGTATCCTCGGGCTAACAACTATACGGGTTCCAGAGGAGCTCGAACAGGAATATTCACCGGCTGCACAACAAAAACAAAATCAGTTCACAATTTATGATCAAGCAGAATGGAAAAGAGTTAAAATACACACCTATCAAACGACCAACCATGAGCCCCCCAACTCCAACGATCACTGGCTCAATGGAGTCCGCCTGAATCAAAGCAGGTCGATCAAGGACTGCCGTCAGTTCATTCTAAAGCGTGATTGACACTCTCTGGCCCCTGATAGCAAAACAAAGGATCAGATCTTACGTGAAGGTGACGAAACAGTATTCCCCAGTGCAAAAATAAAATCACAGAAAGACCTACTGTGCATTCTCAAGGACCAGAACTTGTTATGGAGTCGAGCCGTGATTAGTGACCTGATGATCAATCCCGCTAATAGAATGAAGATGGCCGACAACATCTGACCGAAAAAAAAGAGCAGTAAGAAGACATAAAACCCAATCCAATTCAGTAAAGAAAACGCAATAATCACCTGCAAGGATACGATTGTCCCCTGAACGGTTAGACAGCTCACTATAAGGAACAACCTCAAAGGAATCAGTTGGAAATTCAGCTGCAGGCAGAGAACAGGCATGGAAAATAGTTGTTGCTGACAACTCTATTATCAGATCAAATGAGCAAGCACGATAGAGATTCCTTGCGGCACTGAGACCAAAAGACCTAAGAACGTAGATAACTCCCACGCGCAGCACACACTCAAATTCAGACCCAATAGAGACATCAGCCAGGCTCTGAATGAGCATACCCTAAATTAAAAACAAAAAAAGACAGTAAAGAAAGAGCAAAGAAGGAAAAAAAAAGAGCAAAAAAAAACAGAAAGCACTGTAATCACAAAGAATCAGCGTAAGAGAATCACCGTCTGATCCACCCAGAGGCAACAGTGATTAAACACCCTTGTCCCAGAAGGATTCTTGGCATACCACATATGGAGCAGACGAAGCCTCAGAGTCACCTCTCTGGTACCTCCTTTGAGATTGCAGAGCAGAGTAGCATCCATGGTGAGGAAAAAGGCGAGAAAACAACGTCTGAACCACAGAGAACAAAGAGGGGAGAAGAAAAAGAGGGAAATGCGTTCCGAGAATGAGTCTTCTTGTGCAAAAAGAATGAGAAATGCCCTTCTCCACCTGAGCGCACGCATCGAGGCACTGAATGACGTGACAGAGCTGGAAGCAGCAAACTTTTTGACACCCTCCCGCCATCAGGTGAATAACCGGTATCAATCAGCTGTCCACCATTCCCAAAGCACCTCCAATCCCAGCCAATCAGCCGCCAAGTTTCTCCAACACAGTCCTGCAAACAACAGCCCAACACGACCCTCTAGGAATCCCTAACAGACACAATCATATCACGCAAGACTCACTGAGCACATCTGAAGGCCCCGTCCCTCAGGTGAATAACCGGTATCAATCAGTTGTCCACCATTCCCAAAGCACCTCCAACCCCAACCAATAAGCCTCCAAGTTTCTCCAACACAGTCCTGCGAACAACAGCCCAACACGACCCTCTAGGAATCCCTAACAGACACAATCTTATCACGCAAGACTTACTGAGCACATCTGAAGGCCCTATCCCACGTGGCCGGGCAGGGGCAAAGTCACATACCGATCTCTGATGACCAACGCGCGTCTGGGCCACCAAACGACCGCAACTAAGGCCAACCAAAAGCCAACGACCAGTCCCACCCCGACCGAGCCCCCAAACTCCGCGCAGATCCCAATGAGGCCTCACCCAACTCCAGCCCACACCGAAGGACACGCCAGTTTGAAACAGTAAATCTCAGTCACGTTGTACAGTAAAAGGTGTCTGCGTGTACAGTACACGGGCATGCGGCGGGTTTCTTTCTTTCAATAATAATAATTGTTAGAATGAGAAATGAACAATGCAAAAACATAAAAGTCCACAAATTTATCTAGTTCACTAACACAGTGTAGGTGTTTGCTAACCCACGAATAAAAGATATCAATTTTACTTTACTTGAGAAGATACAGATTACAAAGATTAAGAAGATATATAGTCTCTTCTCTAGGCGGTCTAACCTAGTCCATATTGAAAAAGAAAATGTTACAGACCAGATCCAGCACAAACAAATAAATGGATATAAGCCCATCTACTGTAGGTCAGGGGCATTGCACCCCAAAATCGGGCAGTGAGACCCCCCGTGACTTCTAGTAGACAACATATAATCTGTCTTCAACTCATAACAACATATGATGAATTTGTGGTGTATGATTAATTGATTATGGTTATGACGAAGAGTTCAAATCTATTAAGTAATAGAGTTAATATCTTAAGATGGACCGAAATTTACACTAAATGACTTCACTTACCAATCTTTTCAGAAATGTCTATTCTGATCTGAACCATCACCCAAAATAACTGATTTTGCCTAATTTGAGTGTAAGCGTGAAGTTGGATGGTCAACACCTTTACCTAACGGTCAACATGCCATGTCACTCGCATGTCAACATAATAAAATTCAAAATATTTTCTAATTTTCAATTATTTTTAATATTGAGCAAAAAAATCAAAATGAATAAATATAAAACATCCCTTCCCTTTCAAGTATATATCTCCTCCCATTCCATTGCAATTTGGTTATGGTGCTCACATGCTAAGATTGGAGGCCACATCACACTAATTGATTTGGAGGGTTGAGATTGATTAGTTTTGAGTAGGCCTTAGTTAAGGTCCGTAAGGAAAAGTAGAGGAGCCAACTATATTTTAAGTGGGCGGGTTCCACAATTTAATTGGCAAATAATGTCCACTCATATTTCTTTTTCATTTTTTAATTATTTTTCCTATCTCTTGGTCCTAGAGATGAAAAATACTAGTTTGACATTTTTGAATATTTGTTCGACACCTATTAATACTTGTTCATTTGTGTGGAATATTTGTTGGTATCAAAAATAAGAATACTAGTTAAACACTTTTGAATACTTGTTGACGCCTTCGAATACTTCTTTGGCGCTTATGAATACTTGTTCGACACCCATAAATACGTATTCATAGGCGTCGAACTAGTATTCATAAGCATCGAAGAAGTATTCAAAGGCGCAGAACAAGTATTCAAACGAAATTACAACATTCCAGATTGGATCCAAGCCATTGTCGCCTTAGCAATCGATGGGTTATGGGTTATGATATTTTCGCTGCTAACTTTAGAGCTTCTTCCAATGGGATACGAGCACTCCAGATGGAATCCCAGTCATTTCCACCTTACTAGTAGATGGATTACGGGTTTTTTGCCACTAATTTCTGATCTCCAAAACAAATTTCACCAGCATTCTAGATTGGATCCAACTCAACTTTTATAGGGTTCAGGGTTTTCAGGCCACTAATCGTCATCAATTGGACCTGGAGCTTGATTTTTTTTG
Organism: Linum trigynum; assembly: GCA_964030455.1. Taxonomy (NCBI): domain Eukaryota; kingdom Viridiplantae; phylum Streptophyta; class Magnoliopsida; order Malpighiales; family Linaceae; genus Linum; species Linum trigynum. Next base: position 21,074,028 of record OZ034821.1, on the reverse strand, counting down.
GTTTTGGGTGGTTCGACTAGGGGATCGAACAGTAGCTGCTGGTTTTGGGTTTTTCCAGCAGCTAATCATCATCAATTAGCATCACCATCCTTTTCTTTTGATTGAGCCTGACGAAAAGGAGTAGTAGATGCCATAACAAAGGGTTCTAGTGGTGGAGACGACGAATTGGGGATGAAGGTTTCCAGTCTTTACATTGTTGTCGAGCAAGAAAGAGGTCGAACAAGATAGGAGGACAATATTGTTGGGTATTAGCGGAATTGTGGTGGAAAAATAGGATCAACACAAAGGAAACTTTTGGTGTTTAATCACTCAATTTAAGAAACACTCAAAACAAACAAGGCCTTATTGTTTTGGCTCTTGCTTTACATACATGCATGGGAGAATTCTTCTTTTGTGTCTCTGACACTTCTTCCTCCTTCCTTCCCATACGTACAACACACATACATTTATATAATTGAAATATAACAAACTAATAATGGAGCACAACCATATACATGGCCCTTGTCTCTTCCACCATTATACATATACATGTTCTACAATAAATCAACCAAGGCCCATGTAATTAATCCATCCATTATTATTGTCTTCAACTTCTTATCAACTTGCTGTCCATGGAGAGTTATGATTTCAGATCCATCATTGGTGGTTATGCCCTCTTTTCATCTTGTCAAACTTGTAGTAGAACACTACATGTTCCAATATTATGGCATATGGAATTGTCCCTTGATGTGATTGTAGGTAGATAAAAATCATAATTGCAAATTACCTTTTAACACCCCCTCTTAATTTGCAATCTGGAGAAGCTTCTTGAACTTCTCGAACTTCTCAAGGGTGACCGCCTTTGTCATGATATCTGCTGGCTGATCATCGGTGTTGATAAATTTCATCACGATTAATCCTTCGTTGACGAGGTCTCGGATGAAATGATGACGCAACTCAATATGCTTCGATCTTGCGTGAAATACTGGATTCTTTGTCATGGCTATGGCTGACATGTTGTCACAGTGAATAATGGTTGGACCATTTTCACTTTGCTGCAAATCAGAAATTAATCTTTTTAGCCATACCGCTTCGCATGCTGCATCAGTAGCTGCGATATATTCTGCTTCCGCTGAAGATAGAGCCACAGTCTTCTGCTTCTTTGAACTCCATGAAATGGGTTTTGAACCCAAACAGAATATGTACCCCGATGTGCTTTTTCGATCATCCAGTGATCCTGCCCAGTCACTATCGGTATATCCAGTCAGCTTGCTTTCTGCTTCTTTCTTGTACATCAGGCCCAATTTCTTTGTACCTTGAAGATACCGCAAAATTCTTTTGGCTGCTGCAAAATGAAGTTTGCTAGGTTCATTCATAAATCTTGATATAAGACTTACTGAATGACATATATCAGGTCTGGTATGTGTCAGGTAAATGAGTGACCCGACGAGACTTCTGTACAGCTTTCCATCGACTTTTTCAGCTCCATCATTGCGTTGTAATTTCTCGTTTAACGCCATTGGTGTTGAGATTGGTTTGCACGTTGCCATGTGAAATCTTTTCAGCATATCTTCGGTGTACTTCTCCTGTGAAATAAATATTTCTCCAGGTGACTGCTTCACTTGGATCCCAAGAAAATACTTCATGAGTCCCAAGTCCGTCATCTCAAATTCTCTCATCATGGTACTTTTGAATTCTTCGATCATATGTTGACTTGTACCTGTGTAAATCAAGTCATCAACATATAAACAAACCATTAGAAAATCTTTTCCTTCTCCCTTTTTGATGTAGAGAGATGCTTCACTCGGACTTCTTTGAAATCCGTTTTGCTGAAAATATCGATCGATTCTGCTGTTCCAGGCTCTCGGTGCTTGCTTCAGCCCATATAAAGCCTTTCGGAGACGATAGACTTTGTCTTCTTCTCCTTTTTTCTCATAGCCTCGTGGTTGTTCCACATAGACTTCTTCTTCCAGTTCTCCATTCAGAAATGCTGATTTGACATCCAACTGGTATACTGGTAACTCCAGTTGAGCAGCTAGAGCGAGAACTGTTCTGATGGTCTCCATCCTCGCTACTGGTGCATATGTCTCGTGAAAATCAATACCGGGCTGTTGTGAATAGCCCTTTGCCACCAGTCGAGCTTTGTACTTCTGGATAGAACCATCTTCATTGAATTTGATCTTATAGATCCATTTGAGACCTATAACCGGCTTGTCCTCCGGTTGATCAACAAGCTCCCATGTCTTGTTTTTCTCGATCATGGAAATTTCTGCATCCATCGCCTCATTCCAAACTTCATCTTTGGCTGCTTCTTCAAAAACTTGAGGCTCACAAGAAAAATATGCCACATGACTTGTTTCATAAATTTCTCGCAAAGACCTTGTTCTCAATGGAGGTGAATCTGAGTCTGTTACGATGTCTCTGAAGTTGTCTCCTTCTGGGCTAGGTGCAGAATTTCTTTCTGTACTAGCAACTGGATCTGGGTCGTTGCTGGGGTCTTCTGGAGTTGCTGAGTCCTCCAGAATTTCATAACTTGGTGGAGATTGAGGAGTTGGATTTTCCCAATTCCACTCCGCCATCTCATCAAAGATCACATCTCGGGAAACCACCACCTCGTTCTTTACTGGGTTGTAAAGACGATAGCCTTTGGATTCATCACTATAGCCGGTGAAGATCAGCTTCTCTCCCTTTTGGTCAAACTTGTCTCGGTTTGGGGTAGAAATATGTGCATACGCTATGCAACCAAAGACTTTGAGGTGATCCACCTGTGGCCTCCTGTGGTGCCATGCATGTATCGGTGTCTTGTTCCGAACTGCTTTGGTTGGTGATCTGTTGAGGATGTAAATTGTTGTATTGACTGCTTCTGCCCACAAGTTGTTGGGAAGCTTCTTGGCTTTGAGCATACTTCTCGCCATCTCCACAATCGTGCGGTTTTTCCGTTCCGCCACGCCATTTTGTTGTGGTGTGTAACGGACCGTCAGCTGCCTTTTTATCCCGTTGTTGTGGCAATACTCCATGAACGGAGTATAAATAAATTCTCCTCCACGATCTGTACGGAGAGTTTTGATTTGATGGCCGCTTTCCTTCTCAGCTACTGCTTGGAATTGAAGGAACTTGGGAAAAGCTTCTGACTTTTGCTCCAGAAAGAATACCCACATCATTCTGGTGAAGTCATCTACAAATAGTAGAAAGTATCTTTTGCCGCTGAGTGATTGTGTTCGCGTTGGACCACATATGTCTGCATGTACCAACTCCAGTGGCGCTTTTGCTCTCCAAGATGTCTTTGGAAATGGCAAACGATGCATTTTGCCATATATGCACCCTTCACATATTTTGTCTTCTCTGTTGATCTGGGGAAGTCCCACCACCATATTTTTCTGCCTCAGCAATTTGAGGCCCTTGAAGTTGAGATGACCGTATCTGAGATGCCATAGGAAGGATTGATCCAGATTTTCACTCTTGAATGCTACTTCACCATTTTGTGACATAGCAAGAGAGAAAATTCTGTTGGAAGTCATCGGGACTTTGGCCACCATAAAATTGTCTGCTTTGTTGATAATCTCGCACACGCCATTATCAAACAATAGCTTGTAATTTTTCAGCATCAGTTGTCCCACGCTAAGTAGATTGAGAGTTAGCTCCGGAACATACAAAACATCTCGAATGAGAGTTTTGTTGCCTTCTTCTGTGCATACAATAACTGTGCCTTTTCCTTCCACTTTTAGCTTCTTCCCGTCTCCCAATTTGACTTGAGAGCGGTATTTGTCATCGATGTCGGTGAAGGACTCCAGATCTCCAGTCATGTGGTTACTGCAACCACTATCCACCATCCAGGGAAGCTGTGATTTTTGCTCACCATACAAGCATGACAAGGCCACCATATTGCTTTCTTCATTTTTGGTGCCGCTTGACTCGCCATCTTCTTGCTTGTTCTGGAACCAGCAATCTCTCTGGGAGTGGTTTTGAATTTTGCACTTGGTGCACTTGAATCTGCAGTCTTTTGTTGCATGACCCGCCTTTTTGCAAATTATGCAACTCGAGCCGGTGTAGCCCGATCTTTGTTGTTGATAATTTTGTCTGTTGTTTCCTCTGTAATTGGATCTTCCTCTTCCTCTCCCTTGTGAGTTTCCCCCTCTCTGGCCTTGCTCCGATTTGGCATATTTACTTTCCGCCATGTTAACTTTTGACGAGAAAGCTTGCTCCAATGGCGGTTTGGTGAAGCGGCTCATTCTTTGCTCGTGTGCTACAAGTGAGCCCATCAACTCGCTCATTGGTAGATTTGCCAGATCTTTGGTTTCTTCAATGACAGCAACAATATGCTCGAACTTTGATGATAAACTGCGGAGAATTCTCTCCACAATTTTTCTTTCTTCCATGACATCACCGGTGGCTTTGATTTGGTTGACTGTCTCTGCCACCCGCGAATGGAAGTCTTTGATGGTGTCGGTTTCCTTCATCATCAAGTTGTCGAACTGTCGCCATAAACTTTGGCGCCTGATAGAGATTGCCTTTTCAGAACCTTGAAATTGTTCACGCAAGACATCCCAAGCTTCTTTGGCCTTTTTGATGCCATAGATTCTGGGGTAAATTGATTTGCTCACTGCTTGCTGAATGATTCTCAAGGCGCTGGCATTTTGCTTGGCATTCTCCTTGTACTCCTTTGTCTGCTTGCCTGATCGTTTCTTCGAGTCTTCATCATCTTCCTGTGGACTTTCATAGCCATCTTGGACTATATCCCACAGATCTTGAGAGATGAAAATTGGCTCCATTTGGGCACTCCAGTACTCGTACAATTCTCCATCGAAAATGGGAATTTGATTAGAAGAGGTAGCAAACATGGTGTTTGAGGAAGTTGTTGCCATGGATTTTTGAGAGGATTGGGTAGCCTAGAAATTTGGGGATTTTTGAGAGGATAGAAGGGTATTAGCTCTGATACCAAATTTGTTGGGTATTAGCGGAATTGTGGTGGAAAAATAGGATCAACACAAAGGAAACTTTTGGTGTTTAATCACTCAATTTAAGAAACACTCAAAACAAACAAGGCCTTATTGTTTTGGCTCTTGCTTTACATACATGCATGGGAGAATTCTTCTTTTGTGTCTCTGACACTTCTTCCTCCTTCCTTCCCATACGTACAACACACATACATTTATATAATTGAAATATAACAAACTAATAATGGAGCACAACCATATACATGGCCCTTGTCTCTTCCACCATTATACATATACATGTTCTACAATAAATCAACCAAGGCCCATGTAATTAATCCATCCATTATTATTGTCTTCAACTTCTTATCAACTTGCTGTCCATGGAGAGTTATGATTTCAGATCCATCATTGGTGGTTATGCCCTCTTTTCATCTTGTCAAACTTGTAGTAGAACACTACATGTTCCAATATTATGGCATATGGAATTGTCCCTTGATGTGATTGTAGGTAGATAAAAATCATAATTGCAAATTACCTTTTAACAAATATTATATATTTGCAATTTTAATGCAAATCCTAGATGGCTAGATCCATCAACAAACAAGGAATTTAGCCCAAATCCCACATGACAAATATGAAATTGTTTGGAGAATGATTTTGGGTATAAGATTTTGCCACAATCCTACATTCTGTGGGATTTTTTCAATATAACGGATTAACGGATTTGGGAAGGGGTCAAAAGAAGTAGAATTTTTCTCGTGAAGGAAAAATTCCATTAGTGTGAGATTTCAAAATAGATGATGAGGGTAAGCTACTTTGAAATCCCATAAGGTTGGGTTTTCCCCCATAATTATCCTTCTTCCTTTCTTCGCCACCATTTTCCTAGCAGCTCATTTTCGTCTGATTCCCCCTCCCTTTGCACTTCCTCTCTCTGATTCCCCCTCCCTTCGATCTCCCTCCACCATTGCTGCACACAACAACCCGCCGCGAATTTAATACTTAATAGCCATCCTTGAGCATTTGGATCTGGATCTCGACCGTCAACAACATCTCCAATGTTTCTAGTTTACAGTCTCGATCCCTGCTCCTCCTCCTAAGATCCAGAAAACAACACATCAGCTGCTAACCTCCTCTTTCCGTCAATTCCAGACGGTTATGGGTTTCTGGGTCCTTTCGTGAAGGAAGTGCATGTGGGGTCCTTGTGTACTTTGCCGTGCTCCTCGGTCTGATTTCTGACGACAGTTTCCTTTCTTTTGGTCACTGATGGTTTCTAGTTCTAGGTCGAATCAGAATGGACAATGAGGAGGAAGAGAACCACATCCCTCCTCCCTCTTCAAAATTGACCCAATCGACGTAGAGAATCACACCCTCACTTCCCAACTCTTCATCAAGATTCCAACGGTATGATAGAAACCCGAAATTCTGCTATTTGATTATTGAACTATTTTTTTGGTTAATTATTGTTCAGGTCTTTACTGAGAATTGTGGGGAGTATTTTGTGGGAATTAATAAGTTGGGGCCGCACTTATTACCCAACTCTATCAAACTCTCTCTTTCTCTCTTCCAAGCTGTTGCCGCATCTCTTCTTTCTTTCTCCTTCCCTTTTCTAAATCCCAACTTTCCTATCCTCATTACTCAATCGCAAGGGCGGATCAATCCCTAGTTGATCAGTCTGTCCTCAATCCCTAGAAGTAATCTGGGGCACTAGACCCGGGTTTCTATCACTGTACCTCCCCTTTTCTTCTTCACTAATGTGACGCTGCTCCAGGGCAGAGAACTCGTTGGTGGTAGTGCTCCGTCGATGGGAGGGAGTCACAGTAATTTGCCGCCAACGAAATCACAGATTTGGGGAGAAGCATATGATACGACGGAGTGGGCAAACTGTCTTTTTGGACTTTTCCATTCACACCAATATTCATTACCAAACATGTAATACATCCAAATCCTTAGTAAAATTTACTTGGGCTTTTCATTGAGAGCTTTTGGCACAAATCCCTCACAAACATTCATAACCAAATTCCTCATCAAAACTACTCAGAGAGAATCTATTCACCAAACATGTAATCTGTCCAAATCCTTCATGGAAATTACTTGGGTTTATAAGATCACCAGGTCTACAGATAGAAGATATATACACGTAATTAGGATAGTTGTGGCAAGACAGCTTCATGATGAGTAAGTATGAATTGCAAAACTGTACTAGAGGTGGTATGAATAAGTCGATAGTAGAGTAATTTTTTTAATTTGGAGATTTTAGACTTTGGCACTAAACCACATAATCAATATAATCTCTTATACCATGTTATCAACCAATTGGTCATAATACTATAGATCTTATCCCAGTTTATTATCGTTCATGTAAAATATGCGAAAACGTATGGAGATGGAGATTTTACGTGGTTTCCCCAAAGATCGGGACTAGTCCACAGAGAGCTAGCTCTCTCAACTTAGAGTTTCACTATCAGCCAGCAAAGAGTGCCAAATGTGTTTCTTGAATTACAGGAGGCTGCCGAGTGCAGCTAGCTATATATACCTTTCTACTAATCAACTAGGTATATAGTAAAATAACTAAACTAAACACCAAAAGTAAAACATGTACAAATCAGTCCAATACACCCCCTCAAGCTGAAGCATGGATATCTCGAATGCCAAGTTTGGACAAAAGTGTATGGAACTGATCCGCACCTAGCGCCTTGGTGAATATGTCAGCGAGCTGCTGTGAGGTACCACTTGCTGAGCACCATGTCTATATAAGGTATGGAAATTAGTTACACACCTTGGTTGTTACTGTCTGCCACGCAAAAGTCCTGAAGAGATGCTGGGTCAGCGGCAAATGTGAGACAACAGAAGGATAGAGCCATCAATAAGCGCAACAGAAGGACTGCTTCAATATTTGCCATCCCTAAATAGCCCAACAGATCTAGAGTACTGAGAAATGATTAGAAACACTTCACAGACAAAGAAGCCAGAAAAAAGCTAAGCACAGGTAGATTTGATCGATTCCCAATTAAGTATGTCTGTTGAAGGCTGTTTAAATAGAAGTGCTTGTCAGCCGGAATTAATTAATACACAATAGTCTTAGCCGGCAGTGATAATTATTTCATTTAATGCTTACTATGTTCGTAAAAGTACAATTTCGTAGTAATCTTCGAGGCCATCCCCATAGCCGTCCTTTAGCGATTAATTGAATATTTGTTAGATTGCGATGAAGTTGTCGCATGTAGTAACAGTACCTAATGATTATCCATTGCCAGGTTCAGCTTTTCTCACAGAAGGAAAAGGTCGTTAAGCTGTAAACAATATAGGGTACATGCTTGGCAACCAACGTCGTTCGGTGAACGGAACTGGTCAACAGATTCTTAGAGTCAAGAGGCGTACCAAATTATGCATATAAGGTCCCAAAACGATATTTAATTAAAGAAACAACACACCTTGTACACAGTGTACTAATATAGTGGATATTTGCAAAGGTAAGTGTGACAATGGCGGATCCAGAAATTTTTTATAGGAGTGTCTTCTTCCAAAAATTAAATTTAATTAAAAATTAAATTAAATAATTCATAATCAAATATACCATATTAGAGCATCTCCATTGGAATTGTATTTAGAATTTCATTATGACATGACATTCATTTGCAATTGCATTATGGAATTGCATTGATGTAGATGACAATTGCATCTTTGCAAGCTTGCATATAATGCAATTATGGAATGCAACCCACATCATTTTTTTATTATTAAATTATTTAGTAATTTTATTATATGAGTGTTTATGTTTTAATAAATTAAATTCAAAAAATTAGTTGCAATTGCAAGTTAGTTGTATTGATGTGGTGCAATGCAAGTAAGATGAGTTGGATTGCAAAAAAATGAAGTAACAATAAAAAAAGCAAATGCAATTGCACCAATGGAGATGCTCTTAGAAAATACTTCACGAATTGATCGCATATTAGAATTCTAACTTTGTTCCTGATGTGACTCAAATTTGAAAGATGCTTTCAACTCTTGCAGTATACCTATAAAATCAATTCAAATTAAGGATAGTTCAAATTAGTTTAATTGTTATGTTTTGAAAATAATTGAGAATAATGAGCAGTATTTTTACTATAACATAGTGTTTAATATAGAACAACAAATGAGTTGCAACCTAGAGAATATGTTTAATAATAGTAGTGTCCTAGGTTTGAATAACACAAAGTACTACTTTATATTTTTAATCATACACAAACTACTACCGAGGACAGGATAATCGTTTTTCAAAATTTAAGGGTGTCTCGGATTACCAATTATATTTTTTTTTATCCATACGAGACTACTAACGGGGATTGGATAATCGTTTTCCCATATTTTAGGGTGTCCCGGGCCATGTATCCGCCACTGTTTGATGAAATTGAAGATCCACGTAAGAATTTATTTTATTTATTTATTTTTGTTTATCGTAAAAGTCACTTGAACCCACCAATTGCAAATGTAATAAATTAGATTGAAGTCGGAACAATAAACTTCTAATGGATGTAATTATAAAAATTGTTGATGTACCAATAGTCTAATGAGAATGAGACTGCATATAAGCGGTAAGAATCAAAATGCAACACTTTTTTTTGGGACTGCATAGTAGGTAGTTTACACAATACAAATAGTAGTGATACTTATGTGGGTATCACTAAAAAATAAAAATTTTGCTTCTCGGTTCTCTGTCGCTTTTATATCTGATTCGGGTCTAAATGTAAACTTTTTATCCCCGTTTCTCTTTGGCGCTTGTGGCAATTGAGCTCCATAAAGGGTGATTTTACGCTAAGTCTGTTGTGGTTCAATGTATTTCAGAGTCTAATAGGTGGAACCAACCTCGAAGTCGGAAGTTGGAAGAAATGGCGCGAGGACCTGGCAAAGAGGAGGAAACATGCGCTGTTCACGGTCCAACCTGTGAGTTTACGGTTTGCCATGACCGTGAACTAGAACCACGAACCGTGAACTGAAGGGCGTCTCGTGAGGTTTCAGATGTTACTGACGCCGAGTCAGTTCACGGTCGTAAGACCGTGAACTGAAGACATGGACCGCGAACTCAACAAATGAAAGCGGTGCATTTTGGCTGTATTCACGGTCCAGGCCAGATGTTCACGGCCGTGAACTGGGACCGCGAACTCGGCTCGATCAGTGTGTAAAAGGAGAGCTGAAAGGAAGAAGAAGGGGGGAGCCCAAAGTGAGAGAAACCTTCTTATTCTTGAAACCCTAGAGAGAGAAAGTCACGAACCAAGAAGGAGAAGAGGCTAGGGTTTGCTCTAAGTCAAGAATTGGGAAGTTCCTCTTCAAGGGATGATCTCTACAAGCACAAGGAAGGATTGAGGCATCACAATGATGATTTTTTTCCTTTGTGTTTTCCCTTCTTCTAGCATGGAGTAGTCTCCTATTCACTTGGGTGTTGTAGAACCCTAACTTCTACCATGTAGTTGATTGTGTGGATTGAATGATTGTGTGTGTGTGATGTTTAATTTAAAGTTTTGAGGTATTGTTCATGATGATTGTGCATTTTGTGTGCTTGACAATCTATTCCCTAACCTAACTTAGAGGGAAGCCCCCTTTCCTTAAGAGGCTGAAATTGAGCTGGGTTTTTTTAGGCATTCCATGCCTCCTAACTAGGTTACTATAAGACAAAGCTCTAAACTTAAGTTAGACACCTAGGTTAATTGTGATTTAAGCCATCCAAACCCCGGTTTGAGGGAGAAGGTAAGTCAACCATCTTTTGCTTGGCTCAAGAGTAGCCTATACTACATTCCTTGGCCTAGCGATTGAGAGTGCGGTTTCCAACCACTGTTGCTCCTCTTACGAATCACAATCTCCTTGTCGCGCATCAATTCATTCGATCCCATAGTTCATGGTAGTTAGTTAGGGGGAAACAACTCCCGAGTGAAGCTTCTCATCAAGAGTTTCAACCCTTATACTTTTCAAGCCTTGCACTTTCAATTGTAGGTTTTACAAACTTCATTCCGCTAGATAATGTTTCAAACAATTGAAGTAGGAGTACATGGACCGGCCCAGGTTGATATTTGAACATACTTGCCCTATATTGTACCCATTTAAGGTTCATACTTGGGCCTTAGGTGAGATTTAAGTGTGATATTCGAAGCTAGTCAGTATCCTGGCTGGTCGGTGCTTACTTACGGCGGTGCTTGCACTCTTTGACACTAGCCTGCAAAATCAAGGAGCTGATGGCTATAGAGGATACATCGCGTGGGTTCATTTCAAAGGGCAAAAGACTTCCCCAGAAAAGCAAATGAAATGGTCTTACAACCACTGCAAGAAAGCGCAGCCAGAAGGCTCATCGATGGAGCTTACATATTCCGCGCATAAACGGAAATAAAATGAGAAAATCTAGTTTTTAGATCTGCAGAAAAAGAAAACATGAATGTCCCGGAAGAGAATTGTTGGATCCTGACGGGAAGAAACATGGTAGAAGGTCGAAAACCGAGGTTTGGAGTTTCAAACTCCCCTCGTCGACGGATTTTGATGGAGAAGAGGATTATTCTAATACGCCTCCCCCAGCCGAGAATAGTCTCCAGTCCAGCGAAAGACTGTGAATTCTCTCCATACCAGCGATGTAGCTGGGAATATGGATGAACAACCAAATCGGGAGAAGAAAAGGCTGGTTTGCCTGGTTTCCAAGCTTGGAGCATCGTCGGGGACGACTAATTTCCATGATGTGTTGCCGTCGGATGACGGCTAGAAGGTGACAATATCATCGTAATTGCAATCCTCTTCCAATAAGAATACCCAGTAACCGAACTTCGACAACTAAATTATTAGGTGGATGGAGGCAAAACTCTCTTCTCTATTTTACGTCGTCCCACAAACATAACACTCTCATACAAAATAATCAACAATAGAGTTCGACGACGGCAGAAAGAGATGCTCTCCCCACACGACAGTGCTCAAGTTCAGGTATACAAATACCATCCCTCTTGTATAACCCTGACACTTTCTATTTTGCTGAGTTCCCTCTGGTCCCACCGATCAGTGCATGGCATGAAGAAAGCCTGCCTTCTGTGCCTGCTTGTCCTACTGTGACTATTGCCCAAAACCATAATGATTATACCGATTCTGACACGAATATTGGTAAGGTGAAGATCATAGATCGAATCCAAGAGGACCAGGTAGTCCAATTCTCCCTAGAGGAGGTTAAACCGACACACTTCTGCAGGTCTTGTGCTCTCTGGGGAAGACTCTTCATGCACAGTACGGTAACGACCATGGATTTGAAGGATGGGTTGAATGTCCCTTGACAGGGGAAGGGGAGAATCATGGTGATGATGACTTAGCACGGTTTGTTGGAAATCATGTTACCAAACGAGGCGTCAAAGAACTGGGTGCTTAACCGAACCCCGTGGGTGATCAGAGACAAAATTCTACACCTGCGTGCGTGTACACCCAATATCATGAAGCACACCTTTGATGACCTCGCTATAGTTACCTTTCATATCCAAATGTGGGGTGTGAAAGATGAGTGTTGTACTAAGCAGTTTTGTCGGAAAGATGGCAACTATCACTATCGGACGAGTCCTAGAAGCAGGTGTGTTGGCCTACACAGACTCGGACCAATGTTTTCAAGGTCAGAGTCTTGGTTGACTTTACCAAGCCCTTACGATCGCAATTGATGGCAACTAGTGAAGAAATGAGCTGCTTCTAGGACAACCTGAATAGTGAGTTCCTTCCCAGCTTCTGCTTCAACTGTGGAAGAGTGGGTTACTTCTTACGTGAATGCTCTTTTGATCAACGTACTCGCAACGAGAATTCTGGCCCTCACATGTCTACTAAGAAACTAGGGACACAAATTTACGATGATGTCGAAGAAACACTTCCATTTCATGGTACATCGAAATTGATTTGGGTCAGCAAGGATATTCGGGAAACCAAGGACGCTCTTGATCGTTCGGAGAACAAGGTGGAAAAGGAGCAGGTGAACCTGCCAATTTCCCAAAAGCTAGCTAGGCAACGCCACCATCCTAAGTAGCTGGATGCGACGAGAAATCCCATATGCGGATCGTGAGAGGAAACGCCAAGGGGTAAGAGTCCCCGCGTTTTTCCAGTGATGGGTGAATCTCTTTATCCATGAATTGTCTGTCCTAGGTCCACTGCTTCTCATGATCCGACGATCGAGGTTGCATGTTGCTGTAAAGGTCCAGAGAGTTGCATTGGTTTGAGTCAGGTTTGCTTGGGGACAGGCAAACGGTTAAGTGTGGTGAAATTTGATAACACCATATTTGAACATGTTTTCCCCTTAATTTCATGATCGTTTGAGCTTGCTTCCTCGCTCTCGTGGCCTATTTTATGCTAGGTTGTGTTGGTTGATGATGTTTCAGGCCCTAGCACGTGAATTGCGAACGAGCGAGTTTTGGGTCGTTTTGGAGTGAACGACAAAGAGTAGAGAGAAGTTACGACCAAGCCTCGAAAGATGATCTGGACCGTAACTTACCCTTTAGCCCGTAACTTTTGGAGGAGAAAAGGCAAGGGATCCAGAAGCTATTCTGAAGTTACGGCCCAGGCAACAAAGTTACGGTCTTGATCGTAACGTCATCCCAGAACCTGTAACTCTTCGGAGGCGATGAAGAAGGAGTCCATGAGTGATTTTGGAGTTACGACCTTTCCTCCCAAGTTACGATTGAGACCGTAAATCCTCCAAAGAAACCGTAACTCTTGGTTTACGGATCACAACGACGACAACGTTTTGAGGAACGTTACGGGCTGGGAGAGGAAGTTACAACCGTAATTTAGGTAGTAACTCGCGAATCCAGCTTATAAAAGAGATGCTCGAGAAAAAGGCTCCGGATCTTGAGAGTTCTAAAGGTTGAAAGAGAAACCTAGAGAGAGAGAGAGAGTGACGAAGCACAACCCTTGGGAAAGGATTGGAGCGATCTAAAGACCTCGGAGATCGATTCCTCATCCTCGGAGTACCGATTAGCCGTCTGGAGCATATTTTCATTGTGTACATGATGATTTCTTCCCCTAGCATGATGTTTCCATTTCTCTCCATGGAGTAAACTCCCCTTTCATATGGGTATGAAGAACCCTAGTTTTGTATTCTAGGAATGGTTGTATGAACCCCATTTGTGAAGGATTGATTTGATACATTCAATTAAGGAATTAATCAGAATTGCATGAGGCCTGATCAAACCTGTGTGATTCCTGCTTTAACCTAAAACGATAGTGTCTGAATAGGTTAAAAGAGCAACTTTAAATTGGAAGTGGTGCATCGACTGCTTTAGTCGAGAAGTCGATTCATTGCTCTGCACTGAAATTAAAGCCAGTAGAGGAAGTTTGGTGTGTTATTGCCCTGGTAGTTTATGCCAAAAGAGATTAGTCGCCTGCCGGGTATTCAAACCAAGAGGGTCTGGTCTTCTTTAGTTGAGATTCCAGACTTGTCAAGAACTTTCCGTAGTGTATCTTTTAATCTGAACAAATTGGGAACATATAATCTGAACTAGCTGCATAGTAGGGGGAATCATACCTGGATGACCTTTAGTATTGGAAAGAACCAGGAACATTACTTGCTTTTCGTTTCTTTAGCTTTTAAACAACTTCACTAAAATGTTCCCGCTAGATAATAGAAGTTCAAGGAGTAAGCAGTAGATCTAGAGCCCGGGTTGATAATAAAAATAAATCACTATTCTACATTTCCATCCTACAATTGCACTTGGTCGTAGTTTGGTGTTGTGTTATAGCGTGTCAAGTTTTTAGCGCTGTTGCCGAGGACCCTCTAGGTTATTGGAGAAACGTGAAAATTTGTTACTTTAGCATTTACTTTTCTGCACTTTCTTTCTTCCCCCTATGTGCCTTCATTCATTTTGTTTGCCGTCTATGTGCAGGTAGTGCATGACACGTAGCTAGTAGGGAGATCTACTGCCATTAGACCAAGAGCTTGAAAGGACCCGTTGCAACTTTAGAGGGCGTTAAAGGCGCGACTAGCTGCGGAGGAAGGTTTAGCTCAGTTGAACATCAACCAGGAAGAGGAAATAGGTGACCCAAATGCTAACGCTCCGGTTGTCCCCGATGATCACACCATGGGCTATTACTGGACCGCCGGAGCCGCAGACATGAGGCCCTCCATCCAACACCCTCATGTTGCTACTAACAACTTTGAGGTGAGCACCTCTATCATCACTATGCTGTGCGGCTCAGTGTTATTCCATGGAAAATCAGGCGAGTATCCCAGAGCCCACCTGCGATGATTCCACGAGCTGATAAATGGAATCAAGATTAATGGAGTCTCGCAAGAATCCATTCAGCTGCGGTAATTCCCTTTTAATCTGAGGGACAGGCCAAGATGTGGCTGGACAATAGAGCTTCGGGGTCAATCACGACTTTCACTGACCTGGCCAACAAGTTATAATCCGCCGTCCAAGATAGTAGACCTACAAAAAGAGATTACACACTTTGCCCAGGAGGAGGATGAAACCATTAGGGATGCTTGGGAGAGATACACTAGTCTCTTCCTAAAGTGTCCCAATCATGGCTTCAATGACGCTTTCAAGGCTATGATTGGGGGTCCACGAGGAGGTCGAGGAGCACCATGCCGGTGTGTGCATGCCGTGGACACACAATCCTCTTAATTGGTGCAGATAGTCTCTAAGATGGTCATGCAGCTCGATAAAACTGGGATGACCTCTGGAGCAGGTAAGAGCAGGCAATGCAATCCCAGTGGTGCGAGAGCAGTCACCACATGGTGGAAGACTGCAGACGATGAGGGAATCTACTACCCCCCCCCCCAAGAGAAGCTGGACTTCATCAGCAATGTTAGGTGCTTGGACCCCCTACAGTAATACTTACAATGAGGGGTGGCGCCAACATCCTAACTTCTCTTGGGATGGTAATAGTAATCATAAGCCACCAGTCTCCCAAAGGCCTCTAGGATTTTAGAGACCACCATACCAGGGGTTCCAGGGCCAGTTCCAACAGCTACAACAACCATTCTCTCCGGCCCGGCAGGGGCCAGCTATGTCTCAACTGCACCAGAGACCATTTCAGTAGCTGGGAACTGCTCCTGCAGCCCGAGTACAGAGTGACCCAATGACCGAGTTGCGTGACGTTGTGGCAGGCTTGGCCAATAACAGTACCATTAAGTTTGGCAACATGGAGCGGTTCATGGAGAGGGCTTCCGGGCAGTTCATGCAGTTCGAAGCTGGTCAGAAGAATCTCGAATCTGGACAGATAAATACACAGGCTGTCTTGAAGGACTTCCAGCTCCAGCTTGGTAGCCTCCACAGAGTCATGGGCTAGAGGCCTCCGGGTACCTTACCGGGACAGACCGTCCCCAATCCAAACAACCCGGATGCCTAGCTCAGTGCCATTACTACCAGGAGTGGCAAGGTCACAACGGAGATCCCCATTCCATCCAGACAGGGTAAAGTGCCACCTGCTTCTTCACTTCAAACCGACGAGAAAGAAATTGAAAAGGAGGTTGAGGTGCATGCTCCCACACCACAACCCATGGTAAATGAGTATGTTCCTCAACTCCCCTTTCCTACCCGGTCACACAAAGAACGATTGGAGATTGAGTTTGCCAAGTTCATGGCAATGCTGAAGTAGGTCAACATCAGCATGCCCGTCGTGGAGGCACTGTCAAAGATGCCCAAGTACGCGAAGTTAATGAAGGACCTCCTCACGAACAAGAGAAAATTTGGGGAGCTCTCGATGGTGATGCTGAATGAGGAGTGTTCCGCCATCCTGCAGAATAAGCTACATGAAAAGCGTAAAGATCGAGGGAGTTTTACTATCCCTTACATTATAGGTAGCTTGCATGTAGGGAAGTCCTTGGAGGATTTAGGCGCTAGCAAAAACGTCATCCCATATAAACTATTTAAGAAGCTAGGCCTAGGTGAACCCAGAAATACTAGGATGAGCATTCAGCTAGCAGATTGATCTATTGTGCATCCTAGGGGAATTGTAGAGGATCTTGTTGTTACAGTAGGGACATTTTCATATCATGTTGATTTGTGATTCTTAATATAAATGAGGATGTGGAAGTGCCTTTGATTCTGGGTCGACCATTTCTTGCCACCGCCAAGATACTTATTGATGTGAATGATGCAAGCTCATTTTGAGGGCTGG
The DNA here is from genome assembly GCA_964030455.1 of Linum trigynum. Taxonomy (NCBI): domain Eukaryota; kingdom Viridiplantae; phylum Streptophyta; class Magnoliopsida; order Malpighiales; family Linaceae; genus Linum; species Linum trigynum. The sequence continues at coordinate 21,057,016 of OZ034821.1, read as the reverse complement.
GGGTGAACAAATCACTTTTTCTGTTTTTGATAATATGAAACACCACCCAGTCCCATTATGATTTAGACTAATGTGATGTGATTGCTGATTATGAGTGACACGCTTTTACCGTCACACTAGAAAGTGGCCAAGTGTAACCACATACTAATGTGTAGTATAGCGGGTTTAGATTTAAATGTCAACTCGGTACCTAGGTGTGATGACTACTTAGTGAGATTCTTATTATTTAGCGGTTCAACTGTAGTGAAGTTCCAACTAAACTAGCAAACCAAAGCAGTAAATGTTGTGTTCCAAGTTTGAGAGAGGTCACCCAGATATATTTCCCCCTAAATTGCAGTTAAGCCAAGTTGTAATTTGCCAAGTTCAGATTCAATGATGAATATACTGTGGGAAGTTCTTAGACAGTCTGCAGTCTCGACTAAAGGTCTCCTGACCCTCTCAATCTTAGTCCCCAGCGGGCGACTAACCTCCACCGGAGTAAATAGACTGAGGCCCTAACGTACCAAACCTCCTCTAATGGAATAAATCTAGTACATAATAGTGAATTGACTCCTCGACTAAAGTCGTCAATTCACTACTTTCAATCAAGGGTGCTCTATCAACCTAGGCATATATTCTCCTTCTAGGTCAAAGCAGGAATAACATGAATTTGATCAGATACAACCAGACCTAACATACAAATCTAGGGTTCTTCATACCCAGGTGAGTGAGAAGGTTTACTCCATAGAGAGAGGAGAAATCTGCTTCAGATGCGGAAATCATTCTGTGAAGGATGACAATCTGCTTCTGGTAATCAATCAGCACTTCTCCAAGCTTCAAGCGAGCTCCAATGGTGTTGAAGATCGATCTAGGGCGTTTGGGAATTCTGGTTCTTCACTTTATCTCTCTAGGGTTCTTCTCTTTATCTCTAAAAATCGGATCCCCTCTCAAAAGTGGCCTTCTTTCCCTCAAAAGGGTGCAGATCGCGATATCCGGTCGTAATACCCGGTCGGGTATTTCGAAACGCAGTGCAGTGGAGATAGGGGAATACCCGGTCCGGTATTTATGGGCCCGACCGGGATCCCTTATGATCTTCTGGACTCCAAAACGTATTTCCCCGGCCGTTCTTCTCGTTTACCCGGTCCGGTATTTATGGGCCTGACCGGGTATTGTCTCCTTCCAGCTCTTTTCGCCCCAGCCCTCCACTTTTTGACCCGAAACTCAGCTCTTTCACGCCAAGTCCTGAAATATGATATAAACGAACAACCTAGAGTGAAATCGGCTTAAAACAAGAGAATCGACTCTCAAACGGTTCAAAAATGGTGGTCAAAACATGTACAAATAATGGTCTATCAAATGCCCCCACCCTTAACCGTTTGCTTGTCCCCAAGCAAACCTAACTCAAGCCAATGCATCTCTCCAGACCACTATAGCTACATACAACCCCCGATCGTCGGTAGAGGATTTCCTAGATCATTTAGCAGCTTACGAGGTCAACTGGTCTTCTAAGACGTCCCCTGTCTCTCTCAATGCGAGTACTAGACTCAAGCCGGGATCATGAGAAGCAGTGGAACTAAGACAATCAATTCATGGATAAGGGGACTCACACAATTCCACAACCAAGGACTCATTGTATCGGGTGCCCTTTCATTTCATTTCAATCGTTGGAACCCCTTTTCACACTTCCACTGTACGTTTATTTTGTTTTTTCTCATTCACACTTTGCGGGGTCCAACTGCAGTTTTTGTACGGTCGACCCTTATTGGTTGAGCAAGAGCAACTTTTGTACATCTGCCACTCGCCAGAGTACTTCCTTTAACTCATTTTCCTCAACTCGTGTGAAAGGTAAATGAAATCAAGGGGGGTGAGAAGCTCTATCCGTGCCCTTACAACACATCCTCGAGTAGGCAAACCGTTCAATGAGTGAAAATTTACTTGTACTAGAGACAGCTTAGCTTCATCTTGTAGGAGTAGCCGACTAAGGATCACTAAAACCTCTTCCAAAACCCGATTTTGTGCAATGAACGGTGTCACACTAGTTGGACTTACACCATGTCTTAGAATTTCAAATTTTTGACTTGGAGGACCAACTGCCTTTTCATTTCACACATGAGCACCCTTTTTCGATACACGAGTCCACAACACAACATAAGAGGAGTCACCTATACCACATGAATCAATGGTCCTAAATCCGCTAGTTCACAAAATCAACCGGCACTGTAAAGAGATAGATAGGAAAAATCTTATATTTCAACATCCTCCATAGGTTTCATATCACCATAAAGACTGCCAATTCAAAGCATACTGAGCAGGATTTTGCATGGAGCAGTACTTGGAGGCCTCAAATTCAAATTTTTTGACAGTGGACTAGGCTCCAAACACACAAACAGAGGTAAACAGTCAAATAAACCCCCCCCCCCCCCCCCACACACACTTAATTTTGACATTGGCCTCAATGGAGAAGAGAGAAAGATAAGGGGAGCGATGTTACGGGCTAAAGAAAACAGAATCACTCATCCACAAACATGTTAGGTAGAGTTGTCACCCCAATGGTACAACATCTAAAGGAAATCAAACTAATATGCCCCTGGGGGGTGTATGTTATCAAAGTCACACAGCAACACGATCAATCTGAAGATTGATAGAACTCAAATCAAGAACAATGCGTTCTTAATACGAAAATTGGATAAATTGGAAACGAAAGGGAATTCTTACACCTGGAAGAATGCACAATCGTTATGGTGAAGCTTTCGATATAATCGAGTGTGATTTCTCGATCAATAAGCAGATCACCAAGTTTTGATCGCAACCAAAACCCAAGAACAAGTTCACAAACTTGAACAACCAAACGGTTTCAATTTCTATTCAACAATGTCTTTTCTGTAACTATTACAACGTAAATTGAAAGCTATTTAAAGACATTAAAAACCTAATAGAAACCTAATAGAACTAGGAAACATTTAAGGTAAAAGTCTACACTAAAAAGGACACAAATTCGGATTTAAACTCTCTTTCTTCAAGCGCAAGTAAGCTGCCATCAAACAGTCCAAACACAGCTTTCGTACTAACTTCGCGCCTTTCGTTCGAGGCATTCCAGAACTCCAATCTTTCATCCAATTCCTTCTCTTGGTACATACACATACCTAGTATCATTTTGTGGAAGCCTTTGGACTTGAATCGGATCCATACTCCTCGAATTAAGCTCCAAAGTAGGCTTCACAAAACAGTTTCCAGACTTGACCATTTTCTTGCAGTTTTCCAGTTTTGAGGTAGCAACTTTGAGACTTTGAAAAACAACCTTAATGAATTCTTCTTGATCAACATAGCATACCAATGTGTAGATAATCACTCCATGTTCAATACAAGCTATTAAACTTGAATTTCCATTTAGCCAATTGGGAGAAACGTGCCTCAAAAATTGGCTACTTGAACACGTAAAATGACTTTGACAAAAATGAATGTTTTTCAGGCAGCTTGAGCTTGCTTCTTCGTTCAAGTAACTCCAACTTATAGAGTCTACCAGCTCGAGTCATCGTTATCGCCGTCTAATAGCCACGACCACAGTTCTTGCCCACCACAATTGGGGTTTTTTATTCAATGATTCCCAATCCAATTCAACCACTCCAAGTTCTTCGCAAGGCTTCCAATTGAAGCTTTGAACCCTTTTCCAGTCCCGAATCGTTGCCGTTGTGTTCGAATTACCAGACTTCCTTTCCCGCAGTCGCCGGAATTCAAACCCAAAATTTCGAATGTGAAATTGGGGGGTTTTCAATCCAAGCATATTCGAGTCAAATTGTTAGATTCTAAACGTTTCTTGGAGGCCAAAGAATGATTTTGAAGCGCCAATTTGGCTCGAATCGAGCTCAATCGCTCTATCCACGAGAGGGCCGGCGGCGACCGTGTTCTTCACAAACAGAGGCGATTCTGTCCAATTTGATTCTGCAATTTCAGGCTTGTTATCTTCCATTGAAGCTACGAATATCGTTCATGGGTTCGTAGGGAACGTGTCAACGCTATTTTCTGGTTTCGACTCGTCACCATATGTTCCCGCCACGAGAGCCTTCGGGCCACTCTGTTTTGCCGGCAAACTCGAACACTCTGCTGCTCGCGTCGCCAGGTTGATTCGAGTGTCCACAACTAGCTCCGGAACTTCCAATCTCTCTCTAGCGCTTCCTTCACCCTCCACGAACACATTTGATCCCCCGTCGTGTGCCGTCTTTACTTCTTCGTCGCCAGCAGAACTAACAGAGTTTGAACTCTGTTTTTCCGTTGCAAAACAGAGTTCCTTCTGGGCAGCACATGAGTTGTTTTGTGCAACGATGGAATGATTTGAATCATCTCCAGTCGTACGAACCAATTCAAGCAAGTCCACGTCGAGTTCTACCGTTTTCAGGGGAAATTTTTGTGGATCACGATTCTCCAATTGTGCTCGACCCGACACAACCCATTCCCGGTTAAAGATTCTTGATGCTAACTGGAGTAAGTCTGCACTGTAGGTTTGGCACGACTCATCGTCGCCTGCTCTGGCCACGAGATTTATTGGCATGTCTTGTTTTACCAGAGACAAAACATATTCGGGGCAGTCCTTCCTATCCTTGCCAACGGAGGTTGGGCTTCGCTTTCCTTGACCTTGATTTGTCAGCTGCTTCACCATGGTGTGTTGGTCTTTATAAACTCCTTCCTATGGACTGAATTCTCCATGGAATTACGACCACAGAATAGGGACAACAGGAACACAAAACAACAGCTAGACCTCTCGTACTCGGGCTGCCCTGTTTTTGCGTCGAATTCTGCTTGTACGAAACAACAGATTCTTCTTCTCCTTCGCCCTTGTGTAAAACCAGGATATAGATGCCACTTAATAGGCCCCTAGGGTGTGTATGTTGTTAAAGTCACGTAGCAACACGATCAATCCGAAGATTGATTGAACTCGAATCAAGAACAATGCGTTCTTAATACGAAAATTGGATAAAACGGAAACGAAAGGGAATTCTTACACCTGGAAGAATGCACAATCGTTATGGTGAAGCTTTCGATATAATCGACTGTGATTTCTTGGTCAATAAGCAGGTCAACAAGTTTTGATCGCAACCAAAACCCAAGAACAAGTTCACAAACCTGAACAAACCAAACGGTTTCGATTTCTATTCAACGTCTTCTCTCTAACTATTACAACGTAAATTGAAAGCTATTTAAACACATTAAAAACCTAATACAAACCTAATAGAACTAGGAAACATTTAAGGTAAAAGTCTACACTAAAAAGGACACAAATTCGGATTTCAACTCTCTTTCTTCAAGCGCAAGTAAGCTGCTAGCAAACAGTCAAACACAGCTTTCGTACTAACTTCGCGCCTTTCGTTCGAGGCCTTCCATAACTGCAATCTTTCATCCAATTCCTTCTCTTGGTACATAAACATACCTAGTTTCATTTTGTGGAAGCCTTTGGACTTGAATCAGATCCATACTCCTCGAATTAAGCTCCAAAGTAGGCTTCACAAAACAGTTTCCAGACCACCATTTTCTGGCAGTTTTCCAGTTTTGAGGTAGCAACTTTGAGACTTTGGAAACAACCTTAATGACTTCTTCTTGATCAACCAAGCATACCAATATGTAGATAATCACTCAATGTTCAATACAAGGTATTAAACTTGAATTTCCATTTAGCCAATTGAGAGAAACGTGCCTCCAAAATTGGCTACTTGAACACGAAAAATGACTTTGACAAAATGAATGTTCTTCAGGCAGCTTGAGCTTGCTTCTTCGTCAAGTAATTCCAACTTGTAGAGTGGCCTATTTGGGATAATATCACAAACCAAACGAAACACAAAATCCAGTGTGCACTCTGACCCAAAACAAAACAAACACAAAAGTGCCAACGAGTACAGCCTACTCGAGCTGGCCGAAATCAATATGTTCCATGAGGTCGTCAATGCAGTCTCGCGGCGTTGGTGGCGAGTGGGCCCACGGAGTGGTCCATTGGTGCTCCTGCGGTGGGTGACAGGACTGGAGCAAATGCTCCTAGTACTCCATCATGCGGCGGTTGCGTGCCCGCTCCCGCTCAATGTGAGAACTGATAACGCCTTACTGAGCCTCCAAGCGGTCGAGGCGCTCGTCCTGCACAACCATCCTAGTGGCGTACTCGGCCTGGTGGGCCGAATAATACTGCTAAAACTGGACTTGGTGGTCCATGAGCCGCTAGTTCTGGAGCCCAAGCTTCTGAAACTGGAGCCCCATCTGGTGGAACTGCTCGGTGAAGAAGTCCATCGACGAACCAGAAGGACTGGAGGAGGACTGGCCTCGCTCTAGTCTCCGTCGAGGAAGGAGATCCCCTGGAGGGGAGAGTGGGGGCTCTGGCTCATCGGTATCCATAGCGCACCCATCATCATCATCATCATCATCATCATCATCATCATCATCAGCAGCAGCAGCAGCAGCATCATCACCGACCTCATCCGTGCCAGTGTAGTCCTCGTCCTTCTCATCACCCTCATCATCCGCGTCATCCTCGTCCGGAGGCATGGACAAACCATCGACCCACTCCCGCCCCTCAACAGAAAGCTAATAGTAGGGAGTTGCGGATGATTTCCCTACTGAGGGGGCGGAGCCGGCATACTTTGTGGCTTCAGTCAACCCCGCCAAGTCGATCTCGAAGTGGCGTGCCAGCTTCGTGATCAGGGGACCACATAAGAAGTAGGTGGGTTTGCTGTGGCACAAAGCAAAGCTGGTTGCCACAATAGACCCCAAGTGCAGCATGTGGTCAGGGTCCCCCATGGAGTACATGGCGTAGAGGACGCGCTTCGGCATCTGGTGCGAGCCCGTGGCATTGGGGATGATCGAGCGAGTGAGCAGGAGGTTGATGATGTGCCACTCGAGTCGGTTGGTAGAAATCGTCGTCTTGATGGCCTCGAAGAAATTCCCCTGGAAGGCAGGACGAGCGATGCGGAGGTAGAACTCATCCTGATTCTAGTCGGTGGGATGGGGGACTTCCTTCTGGTGGCGGGGAGTACGGGTGGTAGTGAATCCCCAAGGCATGGGCCAACCCATCAAGGCTCATCTCCCACATCTGTGCGTCGAGCCGGAAAGTGACACTAGTGGTGGACTGGCGAGATGCCTTGGACCGGTACTTGAACGTGGAGTAGAACTCCCAAACCAGCTCCGTAAAGGTGGAATCGGAGGCAGTCAGGTGAACCCGCCAGTGAGGGTGGCTGATGGCGGCGGCGATCTCCCGCATGCAGTGGAGCTGGTGGAAAACTCCAAACTCGAGGTGATGGTGGCGGTGAAACACCCCAGTGATGACCCTAGTGTACTGGCCAGCAAAGTCGAGGTGAAGGCGCTTGCCCTGCACATAGGGATGGCCGAGAGACATGATTCTGCACAATCAACGTACCAAAGGTGGAGACAAGAAAATTATCGTTAGGGCCACAAGCATGGGTTGAGCAACTCCCGCACACTTAAGGATCACCTAGGGTTGGCACTCCAGCACAAAGCAGTTGATTTGCAAGCAAACCAACCGCAAATCAAGTGAGAATCATGGTAAAAGCAAGGCATTCAAGCAATTGGGCATCCAACATTCCTTAGCAACTCAAATCCACTGCATCCCTCACCCTAGTCTAGTTCAAGCATGCCAAACCAATCACAGTTCTCGGGCCTAACATCTACAGTCCGATTTTCCAAAGAAAACCAAATTGAGCAAGATACACACTTGGAAACACAAGTAGGACCGTAGAGGGACCACAGCAAAAACGGCCCCGGAGGGTTCGCCGGAAAACCCGCCGGAAACTCGCTGGTGTGTCACTGGTAGGGATGGCAACAAAACCCGAACCCATGGGTACCCACCTGACCCAACCCGATCAACTCGGGTAAAATCCGTGTTGACGGGTTTTGGGCTGAGTTTGGGTTTAAACCCGTTCACTATTCATCGGGTTGGGTTGGATTTGGGTTTAGGTAAACCCGCTCCATGGGTATCCGTCCACACCCATATAATTAATTTTCACGGTATATTTAATATTCTAAATAACTAATCTTATTTATGTGTGTGGAGACATGTCTCATTTTTTCTTTCTAATTGTGTAGAATGAAATTGATGTTATAAAGTGGAGAGTGAAAAACTTAATTGAAAGGAAGAAGCTTTCAATTAATCATATTATTTTTGGATAATTTGTAATTTGCTTCAATTTTCTTGAGTTTTCTAGATTGGTGTTGAACAATTTGTATAGTTAATTTGATTTGCTTGAATTTTCTAGAATGGTGTTGTATATATGGATAATTTGTATGAGAGATTGATATTTAACTTTAATTTTGATAGGAACTTGTTATTCTAAATTTTGTACGACAAAAACCTGTGGGTACCATGAACCCGCGGGTTGGGTTTGAGTTTTACTCCGGTTTTTTTTACGGATAAACCCTTGGGTTTGGGTTTGGATTTGGCAAAACCTGACCCAACCCGATCCATTGCCATCCCTAGTTACCAGCGGCTGAAAAAAATGAAAGTCGCCCAAAGTGGGTGAAATTTCCGGCGAAAGTACGCCCCGCGATGTAGATCCTGAATCTGTGAACGGATTTTAATTTGGAGGTCGGACAAAGACGGGATCTACAAAATTCCGCCGGAAATTTTATGTTCCGACGAGCGAGCAGGGGAGGAAGAGAGAAGGAAGAGGGGGGAAGTTTTGAAAAAATAAAATGAGAGGAGAGAAAAAGGCTGGCCGGGGATTTGCTAATAAAGGAGAAATACCCGGCCGGGCCTCGAAAATATCAGGTCTGGTATTTTAGGACCGCCGCCGGGTATTCCCCCTGAATAGCGAATGACGATCAAAGGGGACCCGACCGAGAGGCCAAAATACCCGGCCGGGTATTTTGGGTCAAGGTCGGGTATTGTTGGTTTCTTCACCATCTGATCAGAAGGGGGCCCGGGAATTTTTGCCGCGGCCGGGTATTTCCCATTGTCGGCCAAAGTTTGTCTCTTCTCATTTTGTCGAACTCCCCTGCACGAAAAAGACCACATCGAGACATACCAGACGACCTAACTACATCACAGACGTGCAACTGACTCGAACACACCCCAAAACAATAGAAAAACAGGAAAAAATGCAAATCGTGGTGGAGTTGCCTCCCCACAAGCGCTTCTATACCGTCTTTTAGTTGGACGCCCATGGAGGAACTAAGGGTCCGTGATTTCAATTTTGAACTCCGCACGTTCGACCTCGTCTCCCAGGTAGAGCTAGAGACGATGGCCATTCACTTTAAATGACTCAGTCTGCAGGTTGGCAATCTCGATCGTGCCATACGAGAACACCTGGGTGACCGTGAACGGTCCAGACCACCGGGAGCGGAGTTTTCCGGGAAAGAGTTTCAGGTGAGAGTTATAGAGGAGAACTCGATTGCCAACCTGAAACTTCTTCGAACCTTTCAAGCGGGCTTCGTGAAGATGCTTAGTTCGCTCCTTATAGAGCTTGGTGTTTTCGTAGGCGTGGTAACGCCATTCCTCCAGCTCCAGCATCTGCAATTTGCGTTCAGCACCTGCAAGACTAACATCCAAGTTGAGGAGTTTAAGGGCCTAGAAGGCCTTGTGCTCTATCTCCACTGGCGAGTGACATGCCTTTCCATAGACAAGCTGATACGGCGAAGTACCAATTGGAGTCTTGTAGGCAGTCTGGTATGCCCAGAAGCATCATCGAGCTTGGTGGACCAATCATTGCGAGATTGATCCACCATTTTCTTCGGTATGCACTTAAGCTCCCGATTCGTCAGCTCGGCCTGACCACTTGTTTGGGGGTGGTAGGCCACAGACACCTTGTGGGTGACACCATAGCGGGATAGTAATTTATCGAACTGGCCCTGGAAATGAGTCCCTCTGTTGCGAATGATGGCCTTAGGTGTCCCGAACTAGGAGAACTACTGCTTCAAAAACTGACAAACACGTCTAGCATCATTGGTGGGCAAAGCTTGTACCTCAGCCCACCTAGAGACGTAATCAAAAGCAACTAAGATGTATGTATTGCCAAATGATGGAGGGAATGGGCCAATGAAGTCAATACTCTAGACATAAAAAAATCTCACAAGTTATAAACACATTATGGGCATCTCATCATGGGCAGAGATGTTACCTGACCTCTGGCATTGATCGCACCTGCGTGCGAAGGTGTCGGTGACCTTGAAGAGCGAGGGCCAGTAGAAGCCCGACTGTAGCACCTTTCGCGCCGTGCGGTTACCACCATGGCGCCCGCCAGTAGGTCCCACATGGCAATGAGATAGTATGTCCTCCACTTCATTTTCCATGACACAAGGACGGATGACCCCGTCAGCTCCGATCCTAAAGAGATGCGGGTCATCCCAGAAGTAGTGCTTCAAGTCGGAGAAGAACTTTCTCTTGGCGTGAGTCGTCATACCCTTGGGTAGCTGCTGGCCCGCCAGATAGTTTGCAAAATCGGAGTACCAAGGGTGACACTCTCCATCAAGCACATCATCATCAATCGCTCATCTGGAAAGGAGTCGTTGATCTCCTCCTCGAGGTTGTCCGCAAGAGGTGCGTCCAACAGAGAGAGATGATCAGCAGCAATAAGATCCATCGTATGAGCCGAGGCTTGGCATCGGACTAGCTCATCAGGTATCGTATTGCGGAGTGATCCGTGTATACTGTCACATGGGACAAGACCAGATAAGGACGAAACTTAATAAAGGCGAACACCACCACTAGCAGTTCCTTCTCCGTGGTGGTGTAGTTCTACTGGGCATCATTAAGGGTATTCGAGGCGTAGTATATAGGACGGAAGTTCTGATCTCGCCTCTGCCGCAAAATAGCTCCAACAAAGAAATCATTGGCGTCCCACATCAGCTCGAACGGTAAAGACTAGTGAGGAGTGACCATGATAGGAGCATGAGTGAGCTATCCTTCAAGGTCGTGAATGCCGCTGCGCATGCGTCAGTGAACTGGAAGGGGCATCCTTCTCATGGAGCTTCGTCAGGGGCAAGGCAATCTTGGAGAAGTCTTTTATGAACCGCCTATAGAACCCTACATGGCCCAAAATTTGAGGATCCACTTAATAGATGTGGGAGGAGGTAGCTTGCTGATTGTCTCGATCTTGGCTCTATCTTGGAGATCTTATGCCTTCACGAACCAGGAAGTGGCACTTCTCCCAACTCAGCGCCAGGTTCGTCTCCTCACACCGTTTTAGAACGAGTTCTAGGTTATGGAGACAAAGAGAGAATGAGTCCCCACAAACCAAAAAGTCGTCCATAAACAACTCTATGATTTCTCCGACTAGTCGGTCGAAGATGGCAAGCATGCACACTGAAATATGGCTGGGGTATTGCAAAGCCCAAATGGGATCCTCTGGTAGGCAAATGTGCCGAAAGGACAGGTGAATGTGATATTCACCTGGTTTTCCGGTGCAATGGGGATCTGAAAATACACGGACATCCTATCCAGGAAACAGTAGAACTCGTGCCCCGCCAGCCTCTCCAGCATCTGGTCAGTGAAGGGTAACGAGAAGTGGTCCTTTCGGGTGGCGTCGTTGAGACGACGGTAATCGCTGCAGACGCGGTACCTGGTCACCATGCGCATCGGAATAAGCTCGTTCTTCTCGTTTGGTACCACAGTCATCCCATCCTTCTTAGGCACCACGTGGGTGGGACTGACCCACTCACTGTCAGAAATGGCGAAGATGATCCCCGTGTTCATAAGCTTCACGATCTCTTCCCGAACCACAGCTTCCAGGTTTGATGTCAATCTTCGCTGGGGCTGTCTCATTGGCCTCATCTCATCCTCTAGCAGTATCCGGTGGGAACAGAAAGAAGGGCTGATCCCATGGATATCAGTGATCTTCCTTGTCAGAGCTCACTCGTAGTGCTTTAATAAGGCCACCAGTCTGGTTTTTTGCTCAGGTGCGAGGGTCGAGCTTATAATGATTGGAAGTTTGTTCCTCTCCCGGAGAAATGCATACTCCAAGTGAGGAGGGAGGGGCTTTAGCTCCAGTTCTGGTGGCTCCTCCAGAGAGGTGGTGATGCGAGGAGAGGATGAGATCAGCATGAACTTCTTGGTACCCTCCAGAGAAACGCCACTCGCCGGAGCGGCTAGCTGCTCCTCTAGTTGTAGCTCCTGTGATGCCTGCTCACCTAGCAAAATACAACGCTCACGGGCTCGTCAGTACCCGCACTTGTGATGGCGAGTGCGGTCTCAAAATCAGCCACCATATCACAATAATCCAAGTCATCATGCAAATGGGAATGCTTCGCATTATCGGACACAGAAATGTAGCTTGTTCATCCCCAGCCCGCAAGATTAACTTGCCACTATGCACATCAATAAGCGCATTGGCGGTGGCGAGAAATGGTTTACCCAAAGTCAAAGGCACATCCACATCCTCATTTATATCCAGAATAACAAAATCAACAGGATATGTGTATGCACCCACATTAACAAGCAAGTCCTCGATGATACCCCTAGGATGCACAATAGAGCGGTCGGCTAGTCAAATGCTCATCCTAGTGGTTCTAGGTTCTCCTAGACCTAGCTTCTTAAACGGTTTATAGGGCATGACATTAATGCTTGCGCCTAGGTACACCAAGGACTTTCCTACATGCATGCTGCCAATAACAAGAGGGATAATAAAACTCCCTTGGTATTTGGGCTTCTCGGGCATCTTATTATGCAGGATGGGAGAACACTCCTCGCTTAGCATCACTGTCGAAAGATCCGCAAGTTTCTTTTTGTTGGTGAGGAGATCCTTCATGAATTTGGCGTACTAGGGCATCTTCGATAGTGCCTCCATGAATGGCATGCTGATATTAACCTGCTTCAACACTGCCATAAATTTGGCAAACTCAGTCTCCACCTTGTCTTTGTGAAGTCGAGTGGGGAAGGGAAGCTGGGGGACATGCTCCTTAACCACTGGCTGTGGCTTGGGAGCAGGTGCTTCTTTCTCGATCCCCACCTCGTCTTTGTCAACTAAAAGTGCTGAATCACGTGCTGGCTCCTCTTGCCTAGCAGGAGCAAGGATAGCAGATGTCGTCTTGCCACTTCGAGTAGTGATGGCATCCAAATGCTGGTGAGGCTCGCGAGGATTTGGGATGGTGGTGGCAGGCAGAGTTCCCGGTGCTCTGGTGTTGTTCTGGCGAGCTATGCCCCCAATCTGGTTATGGAGATCCAGAAGTATGGCACCCTGGTTCCTCTAGCCTTGCTTTAGTGAGGTGATGCACTAGTCCAGCCGGGCGAAATTCGATGTGCTTGCACTCACGAAGGTCTGCACCATATTCTTCAACTCTGACATCTGATCATCCTGTGCTGTAGCTGTTGCCGACTGGGCAAACTGTCTCTGCTGCTGCTGAAATGGTTGCCCAGCTTGGATTGGTAGGGCTGCTGTTGTGGAAATGGACTATGTCTGGCCTAGAAAGGTTGCCTTTGCTGAAAGACACCCACTCTATCTGGGAAACCGGGAGGCTTGGTGGTGTTGCTGTTGTTGCCATTCCAGGAGAAGTTGGGATGCTGGCGCCACCCCTCAATATATGTTCCACTGTAAGGATCAAGGCACCGAGCATTGGCGATAAAGTTCAACTGCTCCTGGGTTGTAGAAGACTCTCGCATAGCCTGGCACTCTTCCACCAAATGATTCAAGCTCTCACACCACTGGCACTGTGCAACCGAATGGCCAGCCAATCCTTTGCTCGGGATTAGACTATTGGGCTACTTTAATGTCTAGACCAGCTCGGCCACCTCCCACTCAATCCCGGATCTCGCTTCCATAGAATGTACACCTCAATCCCGGGAATTCCTGCCTCTAGTGCTCTGCTCCCAAGAATGATCTCTAGCAGCCAAATAACTAATAATTTGATTCAGCTCGGGTGGAGTCTTGGTGAGAAGGTCCCCTCCTGGGCATAGAGACTCGATCACCTTCTGGCTCTTTGGAGATAGAGCAATGTAGAAGTTCCCCACAGTAAATGCATCACTAAAGCCATGATGGCGGCACTGCCAGAAAAATCCCGAGTATCGTTCCCAGCCATCACGTAGTGACTCATCTTGCTCCTAGCGGAAATGAGTGATTTCCCGCTGAATCTCCGTGGTCTTCGAGGCAGGATAGTACTTGTGCACAAATTTGTCGGCCAGATCGTCCCATGACGTGATGGACAATGTTGGCCGGGTCTCTAACCATCTCTTTGCATGCCCCGCCAGAGAGTGGGGGAAGAGGTGAAGACAGATCGCAACATCTGGTACACCATTCAGCTTGAACCCATTGGTAAGCTGCAAGAACCGGGAAAGGTGTACCCTCGCCTCTTCATCCTTGGGACCATGAAACTGCATGGAGGATGTGATCAGTTGAATCTAGCATGGGTTGATCTAGAAGTTATTTTCTAGAATGGGCAGATACAGGATGACGAGGCAGATGTCTGCGACCCGTGGAGTGTAGTAGTACTCCATAGTAGGACCCGGCATGGGTGGTTGATGCTGAGCCCCATCCGGCTGGGGGACTGGGTTATTGGCCAGAACCTGATTCACTGGGGGAACCTGCATGGGCATCCCCAGTGGTTGGTTCTGCCCAAGGTTCAGGTTCACCCTGTTGTGCTCGTCGCCCATTTCGTACTCCTCTTCAGAGTCGCTGCTCAGATGGCCGTCGATGTGCACTTCCTCCGTAGCCAGTCTTGCTCGCTGTTGTCTCCTAAGTTGGTGACAAGTGCGTTCTAGCTCCGGATCCAACGGTAGTAAGTCTCCCGACTGGCTACGGGTCATACACTACCTACACACAATCCAAGCAAGACAACCCATGAAGGCACAAGTGGGACAAAGCAAAACAATCAATGTGGAAAAGAAATTCAAAGTAACAGAAATCACGTTTCTTCAACAACCTAGTCGTCCCGGGCAACGACGTCAAAAACTTGACACGCTTGTACCGTCACACTAGAAAGTGGCCAAGTGTAACCACATACTAATGCGTAGTATAGCGGGTTTAGATTTAAATGTCTACTTGTGATGACCAATGCAGTTAAAAGCACGATTCTACCTAGAAGCGGAAAATGGGTAAAATCGTAAAACGTAGAATCAAATCGTAAAATCGTAAGTTTTTGACGCACCCTCTAAAATAGCTAAAATATGTTAAGTACAACATATAGTATATAAATGTGAGTGTGTAGATTTTAGATAAGTGGATAACTACATGAAATTCATAATTAAAATGTAATATCTAACACATAAACTAATTTGTGTTGACTCAAAAGTAGAGAAAACTCATAGCATCTTAATAATAAGCTCATAAACGTAGATCGTAACCCGTAAACAAGCTTGAGAATCCAAATTCTCATAAGCTGGTTTGAGTTTACATAATTACATACGATCAATTACCCATAAACTTTCATCGTAACCCATGTAAGGACCACAGGTGAAGATTAAGGGAGAAGACTGATAGAAGGTTAGCGACTGTTGAGAATACCATTAGGTGTTTTTCAACCTAATGTGAAGCCCCTATTTCGACACTAGTTGTAGAACGAGTGATGAATCATATTTTCCTTTTTTTATTTTTTGCTAATATGTCTCCAAAATTACATCATTTTGGACCAATTAGCACATTTTTATGAGATGATCGAAATCGTATAAAAACGCTTCAGAATCGCGATTTTACCGATTTTAAGCGATTTTATCGATTTTACCCATGCTTTTACCAGTTTTTGTGACTAAGCGACTTTAGGTAGAAACTGAAACGTTTTGGTGACCTGGATACGTAAAAACGTAAGTTTTTATGTTTTAATGCACGATTTTGACTGCACTGGTGATGACTAGTCCGTGAGATTCTTATTATTTAGCTGTTCAACTGTAGTGAAGTTCCAACTAAACTAGCAAACAAAAGAAGTACATGTTGTGTTCCAAGTTTGAGAGAGGTCACTCAGATATGGTTCCCCCTAGACTGCAGTTAAGCCACGTTGTAATTTGCTAAGTTCAGATTCAATGATAATTATACTACGGGAGGTTCTTAGACAGTCTGCAGTCTCGACTAAAGGTCTCCAGACCCTCTCAATCTGAGTCCCCAGCGGGCGACTAACCTCCACCAGAGTAAACAGACTGAGGCCCTAACGTACCAAACCTCCTCTACTGGAATAAATCCAGTACATAATAATGAATTGGCTCCTCGACTAAAGTCGTCAATTCACTACTTTCAATCAAGGGTGCTCTATCAACCTAGGCAGATATTCTCCTTCTGGGTCAAAGCAGGAATAACAGGAATTTGATATGGATTCATGCAATTCAGAAAATCATGCCTCAATTACATATAATCAATATCAAAGAACTTGTACTTGGGTTCATACAACCAGACCTAAAATACAAATTTGGGGTTCTTCGTACCCAGGTGAGTGAGAAGGTTTACTCCATAGAGAGAGGAGAAATCTGCTTCAGATGCGGAAATCATTATGTGAAGGATGACAATCTGCTTCTAGTAATCAATAGGCACTTCTCCAAGCTTCAACTGAGCTCCAATGGTGTTGAAGGTTGATCTAGTGCGCTTGGGAATTCTGGTTCGTCACTTTCTCTCTCTAGGGTTCTGCTCTCTATCTCTAAAAATCGGATCCCCTCTCAAAAGTGGCCTTCTTTCCCTCAAAAGGGTGCAGATCGCGATACCTGGTCGTAATACCCGGTCGAGTATTTTAGGAGGCCGGCCTGGTAATTCAAAACGCAGCGCAGTGGAGATAGGGGAATACCCTATCAAGGTCTAGAATACCCGATCGGGTATTTATGCATTCTGGCCGAGACCCCTTCTGATCTCCTGGCCTCCAAAACGGCTTTCCTCGGCCGTTCTTCTCGTTCACCCGGTCGGGTATTTATGGGCCTGACCTGGTATTATCTCCTTCCAGCTCCTTTCGCTCCAGCCCTGCACTTTTTGACCCGGAGCTTGTCTTCACGCCTCCACTTTCACGCTAAGTCCTGAAATATGATATAAAGGAACAACCTAGCGTGAAATAGGCTTAAAATACGAGAATCGTCTCTTAAACGTTTCAAGAATGGTGGTCAAAACATGTGCAAATAATGGTCGATCAATGAGACCGCACTCGCTATCACGAGTGCGGGTACTGACGATTTCCTCGAGCGTTGTCTTTTGCTAGGGAAATATGCATCACAGGAGTCACAGTTGGAGGACTAGCTCGCAGAGCTGTAGAGCACCGTGATAAAGAGCGAGAGAAGCCGTTCAAGCCGATCCATGTCTCGCTCCGGATCACTACCTTACTGGAGTAGCCACCAAAGCTCGAGCTTAAACTCCTCCCAACCCATATGGAGTATGCATTTCTCTGGGAGGGGAATAAGCTCCCCGTCATCATCAGTTCGGAATTGACCCTGAGCAAAAGAGCAGTCTGGTGGCTCTGTTGAAGAAGCATGGCCGAGCCATGAAGTGAAAGATCACAGACATTAAAGGCATTAGCCCATCCTTCTATTATAACAGAATTTTGATGGAGAATGAGGTTAAGCCAGTCCGGCAGCCGCAGTAGAGGTTGACTCCGAACTTGGAGGCAGTGGTCCGGGCAGAGATCTTGAAGCTCATGGATGCCGGAATCATCTATGCTATATCTGATAGCAAGTAGGTCAGCCCCACTCTGGTGGTCCCGAAGAAAGGCAGGATGATAGTGGTCCCGAATGATAAGAACAAGCTGATCCCGATGCGGACCGTGACTGGTTGGAGAGTCTGCATCGACTACTGGCGCCTGAACGATGCCACCTGGAAGGACCATTTCCCGTTTCCTTTCATTGACTAGATGTTGGAGAGGCTGGCGGGACATGAGTTCTAATATTTTCTAGATGGAATGTCTGGGTATTTCCAGATCCCGATTGCATCGGAGGATCAGGCTAAGACTACCTTCACTTGTCCATTTTGTACCTTCACATACCGGAGGATTTCATTTGAACTCTGTACTGCACCGGCGACCTTCCAGCTGTGTATGTTGGCGATCTTCGACCAATTGGTTGGAGAGATTATGGAAGTCTTCATGGATGACTTCTCGGTTTATGGAGACTCCTTATCACACTATCTCCATAACCTAGAGCTTGTATTGAAGAGGTGCGAGGAGACGAACTTGGCACCTAGTTGGGTGGAGTGTCACTTCATGGTTCATGAAGGTATTGTGCTCGGGCATAAGATATGCAAACAGGGGATTGATGTAGATCGCGCAAAGATAAAGACAATCAACAAGCTACCTCCTCCTGTTTAGGTGAAGGGGATTCACAGCTTTTTGGGTCATGGAGGCTTCAACCGGCGCTTCATCAAAGATTTCTCAAAGATAGCTTTGCCATTGACCAAGCTTCTCGAGAAAGATGCACAATTTCATTTCACTCTAGAGTGCACAGCTGCATTGAAGACTTTGAAGGAGAATCTTACCCATGCACCCATCTGGGTGACTCCGAATTGGTCCCTACCCTTCGAGCTAATGTGTGATGCGCGGGATTATGCGGTCGGAGCTGTTCTTGGCCAGAGACGCGATAAGCATTTCCAGCCTATCTACTACGCGTCGAAGACCTTGAACAATGCTCAGGAGAACTATACCACCACAGAGAGGATTTGCTCGCCGTGGTGTATGCCTTCGAAAAGTTCCAACCATATTTGGTGATTTCTCATGTCGTGGTCTATACTGACCACTCGGCCATCCGCTACTTGATGACCAAGGTTAACACCAAGTTGAGGCTCATCCGGTGGATCCTCTGCAGGAGTTTGATATAGAGTCCCGGGATAAGAAGGGAGCAGAGAACGTTGCCGCAGATCACCTATCTTGGTTGAAAGCCTCTCCAGTGGACAACTTCAGGGAAGAGATCAACGATTCTTTCCCTGATGAGCGACTTTTGGCACTATGCTTCGCGGAGAGTGCCACCCCTTGGTATTATGATCTTGCCAAGTATCTGGTGGGAAAGCAGTTAACTAAGGGATGGCTACTCATGCTAAGCGTAAATTCTTCTCCGACCTGAAGTACTATTTCTGGGAGGATCCATACCTCTTCAGGATTAGAGCAGATTGCGATGGCGTGATTCGGTGGTGCATGATGGAACACGAGATGGGAGTAATCTTGTCTCACTGTCACAAAGGACCAGCTGATGGTCACCACGGAGGAAACCGCACGGCCCAAAAGGTGCTATAGTCGGGCTTCTATTGGCCCACGTTCTTCAAGGATGCTGATACCTTCGCCCGCCAGTGCGATTGATGTCAGTGGTCAGGTAACATCTCTTCCCGTGATGAGATGCCCTAGAATTCATTTGTCACTTGTGAGATTTTTTTATGGCTGGGGCATTGCCTCCATGGGTCCTTTCCCTCATTCGCTTGTTAATCTCTATATCTTGGTTGTTGTGGACTACATCTCGAGGTGGGCAGAAGCTCAAGCCATTTCTAAGCAACTTTTCTCTCGAGTCGGGACATCCCGAGCCATCATTAGCGATAAAGGCATCCATTTTTAAGGACAATTTACTAAGCTCCTATCTCGCTATGATATGAGGCACAAGGTGTCGGTGGCTTACGATCCCCAAACAAATGGTCAAGGCGAGCTTACGAATCCGGAGCTAAAACGAATCATTGAAAATACGCTGGATCAATCCCATAAAGATTAGTCCACCAAGCTCGATGATGCCCTGTGGGCATATAGAAAGGCCTACAAGATGCCGATTGGTACCTCTCCCTATCGGCTTGTCTATGAAAAGGCCTGCCACTTGCTTGTTGAGCTAGAGCACAAGGCCTTCTGGGCCCTTAAGTTGCTAAACCCTGATTTGAGTCTTGCAGGTACCGAGCAAAAAAATGCAGTTGGTGGAGTTAGAAGAGTGGTGTTATCATGCCTATGAGAACACCAGACTGTATAAGGAGCGAACCAAGCGTCTCCACGATGCTCGGCTCAAAGGCCCGAAAGAGTTTCAGGTGGGTGACCGAGTTCTTCTATACAACTCCCGCCTGAGACTCTTCTATACAACTCACGTCCACTCAGGTATTTCCTATGGCACCACCAAAATTGTCAATTTGCAGATTGAGCCCTTCACGGTAAACGGGCATCCGCTCAAGTTGTACCTAGGAGGCGATCTGCGTCTAGCTAAAAGACGATAAAGAAGTGCTTGTAGGGAGGCAACCCTACCTCGGTTTGAATTTTCTTCCTTTTCCTCGTTTGTTTTTGTCATTTTGTGTGTTTCAATTGTCGAACATGGAGCTTTGCGGTCGTTTGTTGTGCTTTGAATGGCCCAATTCTGTGAAATTTTAGTTTCGGGGGCCTGCGGGGTGTTTTGGGTGTCTCATGTTAGTTTTGGCGTGTTTGGGCTGACAAAGGGAGCAGGATCCTAAAAGTTACGGGCACTGGCTCGATGTTACGATCCCGACCGTAACTTTAGATGCATGGCCATAACTTTCAAAGGCCCTCTGGAATGACTGGGGTGATTCCCTAAAATTACGGGCTAGGGTGCGGAGTTACGGACACCATTGTTCCTACTCTCGAGGCCCCGTAACTTTGCTCGTCTCTGGAAATTGGGGAGTTATGGCTAGAATTACGGGCGTAACTCGTCCGATCAACTTGTAACTATCTGAATACTTCCGAGTTAGAGAGTTACGGCCCGAGTTACGGCCGTAACTTCGGCTTCGTCTATAAAAGGAGAGTTACGCCTTCACTCAACACCAGACCCACTTTCTCCCTCGCCGGAAAGATCCATTTACCCGTCAACATTTTCTCTTCTCGTCTAAGCGCACCGGCCGCTGCACCTCGTTGCCCGTTTCCGAAATTTCATCCTTGTCGGACATTGCCCCCAGCAGCATTTTCGGGTCTGAGTCTATCGGTGTTCTCTTTCCTTTCCCCTTGCTCTACTCTCCTCCTTGTGTGTCCAGGATGGATTTTTACCTACTTATGGCGGGGATGGATCCAGGAATGTCTTTGTTCCACGTCTTTCTCGGTGCTTATGAATGGTACGCCCTCGGTGTTCTTTACCCCTACTCGTGGACTCCATCAGGAAGACCCGCACTCCCCTCTCCTGTTTGTGCTATGCACGGAGGGGTTTGCGGCAATCCTTAGACAGGCTATCTCCACTAGGAGACTGTAAGGGGTTAAAGGTTACCCTAGGGCATCTCGCATCTGTTTTTTGCGGACGACTCTTATTTGTTCTTCCGGGGCTCGCTCCATCAATGTGAGAACCTAATTGAGTTCCTAAATGAATATGAGGAACTTAGTGGGCAGCGGATGAGTTTGGCTAAATCTGCAGTTTGCTTTAGAAAAAACATTACGCTACCTGACCAAGAGTTCCTGGCTCAAATTTTAGGGCTTGGAGCAGTGGGTTTCCAGGGCAAGTACCTCGGCTCACACTGACACCTTCCGTTTCTTGAAGGCAAAGATGCTTAGCAGACTTCAGGGATGGAAGCAACGGACTTTGTCTTGGGCGGATAAAGAGACTCTGATAAAATCCGTTGCACTACCACTACATGTCATATCTTGCTCTAAGCTTCCTCTCTTTTTGTCGACTTCTTGACAACCATGTAGCCATATTTTGGTGGGCTGTGGAAGGGGATCATTCCTGGATTCGATGGGTTTCCTAGCATAATATGTGCAGAAGCAAACATGATGGTGGGATGGAATTTCGTCGGTTTGAACATTTCAATCATGCCCTTTTGGCCTAGATTGGATGGCAAATTCTTTCTGATCCCCATTCGCTCTTGGCATAGGTCTATAAGTGGAAGTATTTTCCTAATGGGACTTTCCTCACTACTTCTGATCGGTCACGTCAATTGTGGGATGGCAGAGTGTTCTCTATGGTTGGCAGTTGCTGGTCCCGGGCCTTTGTTGGCATATTGGTAATGGTCGATCGGCTTCTTTGCTTCACTCTAGCTCGATTCCTAGCCTACACCTCACTTTCCCTGTCAATAATCTTCTGGTGCTCCCAGATGGGGAAGATCCAAAGGTGGCTGAGGTAATTTCCCTAGGGGGTGGTCAGTGGTGTGAGTAGCGGCTGAATTAGTGGTTTGACCCAACGACTTGCCGGGAAATCAAAACTATTCCTCTCCCTCGTGACGATGTGTAGGACAAATTGATCTGGCATGACACAATCGACGACATTTTTACTTTTAAGTTAGCCATCATCTAGCAGTTTTACTCGACAAGCAGGGTGGTTGATGGTGATCTCTGGCTAGCTGGATGGATCGATTTTGTTGGATCTATTTGTAGGAAGCTCGTATTCCGCCTAGGTTAAAGGTGTTTCTATGGCAGCCTTTCCATATGATGCTTGCAACGTTAGAAGCTCCTTATATGTCCAGTCTGCTAGGGTTGTAAACTTGACCCTAAGAACCCACTGACCCGCCCCGACCCTTAAGGTCGGGGTGAGTCTGTGTGTGTACAGGTTCAGTTTAGGGTTGAGTCATTTTTTGACCCTATGACCATTAGATATGAAATTCCACAAACAAACACATTGGACCTATTTGTAAAATTTTAAAAGTGTAGGTACTAAATTGTAAAAGTAAATAAATTTGGGTACCAAAACTTAATTTTACCATCAAAATTTAAGGACTTATTTTTAAAAAAATAAATATTAGATACTAAATTATAAGAAAAAAATAATTTTGGGTACCAAAATGTAGTTTGTTGAAAATTAATGTGTTGATAAGGGTCGACCCACTAATCCGACCCTCCCTGACCCGCCTCGACCCTAGAGGGTCAAGAAGGAAATAGGGGCGGGTCGGGATAGTTATACATCTTGACCCTTCAGGGGCGGTTCAGACAGGGTCAGGGACGAGTCAGGGTAATTTTCAGCCCTACCGTCTGCTGGGCTGATTTGGAAACGATGGAGCATTTATTTCTTGAGTGTCCAGTAGCTCGAGCTTTATTGGATCATTCTGAACTGGAATAATTAGGCCAGGGATTGCCTCGGCATACTTTTCCGCTTTTTCTTAAGAAGTTGATGTTGTTGATAAATCGGCCCCAATTGCTGATGGCGGTTGTAGCGATTCTTTGGAGAATTTGGAAATCCCGGAATTGGGTTGTCTTTGAAGGCAAACAATATGGGATCCCAATTCTAATGCATCAATTCCATCAACAATACCAAGAATGGATCAGTTTGCCCCTTGATCCCAACCTGCGTTGTCAATCCCTCAAACAAGGGAGGTCGGGCTTCCTAATACCATAGTCTGCATGTGTGATGAGGCTAGGGGGTTCAGTTTCCGGATATCTATGATCTGATGGCTGTTGAACTGCTTGTCCTCCGAGAGGCCATTGTTTGGTGTCTAGAACTTAGACTCACGGAGGTTTGCCTTGCTGGGGACGCGAAGGTGGTCATTGATAAGATCAATGGGGCAGATACTAGGGATATTCGCATTGGAACAATCCTTTAAGAGGTCGTCCGTATTTTCACGATGCATAATAGGTTTCATGTGCGATTTGTAGGTCGGAGTAGCAATAGGGTAGCTCATTCGGTGACTAGAAAAGCCCTCACTTTGTATCCGGCTACGTGCGTCTATTTGATTTTCTGGCCTGGCTGAATTCCAGGATGTAATGCTCTTTTGTTCTTATCAATATATGATTATCTTTTGTAAAAAAAATGTAATGCTCTTTTTTTTCTTATCAAAATATGATTATCTTTTGTAAAAAAAAAATTTACACAATACAAATTTGTTACCTATAAAATTCGTTATGCTTGTTCTAGTAATACCCGGAACTTATATATGAAATAATTGTTATATTGCCCATTTGTATATTTTAAGCAAACTTTTTAACAAATTAGGTTGCAAAATGTTATATTATTCATTTGAGGGTCAGCTTTATTGCATCATTTTAAGCAAGACTTCAACACTTTAAAGTAATACGACCTCTATGTGCAAAAGTTGCCCTCAGCTATAATGTCATAGACGTCACCATAAACAACTTTTGAAATGGTTGTTGAGTTGTATGTCAAAATTAATGCTCTACTCATTTAACCGATTAAACTGAGCATACATTGCTTACGTGCTTGCCACATGACAGCAATGTCACCCAAAATTATGTTTCTAATTATTTTTAGGGCAATGTCTATTTTTTACCCAAATATTTTCCAGATTCTTTTATTTTAACCAAATCTATAGAAATTCTATTTATTATCCAAACGTATTATAACTTATCAAAGTCTGGGCATTCATTCAGTTACCGTTACTTATTTCGTCCACGTAAGCATCCACATCAGCGTCTACCTCAGATATGGAAAAAACATTAATTTATTTTTCTCATATCACTAAAAAATAATTAGAAATTAAAAAAATTCATTGCCTCTGCAACTCCATCTTCTTCCTCTATTCTCCATCTTCGCCTCTGCCTCCCTACCACCAAACCTATTCCTATTAAACCAATCCCCATCGCCCAACCCCACACGTTGTTGCCCTCGCCCGCCGCCGCCGCCGCCCGCCCTCCAAACTAAGGAGGACATCAATGCCATTGCCCGTCATCGAATCTGGAAATCTAGATCTATGAATCGAAGAGCAAAAATTCAGAACAGGGGTTTTGGGGAATCGAGTTCGATGAGAGGTTGGGCGGCGGAAGGGAGCAGAGATCGGGAGGATTGCTTGGACTGACTCTGACGCTGGTGCTTGTGCAGGAGGATTGGAGGAATATGAAGAGGAGCCGACAACCTTCTATGATTGGGCTTCCGATTCCAACAACGACGATGAGGGGTTTACCCGTATGCCCCAGCAACGACGACGAAGGCCAAATCGGTGAGGAAGAGCGTGGGTGGAGGGTCCGCCGCTACTAAAGAGGGTTGCGAAGAAAGAGATAAGAGAAAGAGATCGGAGGAGTGGGGAGGAGTGAGAGGCGGAGGGGGAAGTGATAAGAGGGGAGGGGAGAAGGCGTTAGGTGTGGGATTCTTTTTTATTTTTTTATTATTAATTTTGTGATAATCTTAAATAAAAATAATAAATGATGGTCTTCTGACCGCCACGTAGGAAGTCAACTAATTATGGTCATATTTAGTCAACATTACTAACAGCAAAATTGACGGAAAGTTAACGTTTGGATAATTTTTAGAAATTCAATAGGTTTGGTTAAAATAAAAGAATCTGGAGAAGGTTTGGGTAAAAAATAGACATTGCCCTTATTTTTATTTCAATAATATTACCACTCGAAACAAAGCTGCGTCGGTAATTTGAATTATGACCTTTGTTTGTTCTGTGCTGTTATTCATGAAACCGTGATTATTTCTTATTTTGTTGCCATTTCTGTAGTAGCCTTTTATGGTTCAAAACTAGTATGAAAATATTTATTAATTAAAATTTTAATAAATTACATTTTAGAAAGTTACAAATACATATTAGTTAAAATTTTCTTTTCCTCCTCTCATTTCCGCAGTTCTCCGGCCACCAGTCTGCCTTCTTCTTCTCGATTATTTTCTTGTCTCCGTTCAGCCGAACTAATACTAGGGCAAAAATAAAACAAGAAATCAACACCAAAACATAAAAAAACTACCACTTCTGCCTGCACAAAAACACTACCACAACATACACAGAAAGAGGAGAGGGAAGCGGCGACAAAATCAATACCACTAGAACTTATTAACCAATATCATTACATATATGACCAATACATGAAGATAAATACCAATACAATAAAAACAATAACATTACATAATAATCGATACCAATGCGAAAAAATATCACTACAAAAAAACCAATACCAATATAAAAAAACCAGATCTCGTGGGTTGCGAAACCCTCATCGCTCCGCTTCAGATGTGGTCAATTGGTTCCGATGGCGTGAGGAAGGGGGAGGGAGCGTCAGGCGGTGGTCGAAGTTCACCACAACAGGCAGTGGTCGTGTAACAGTGGCAACCTGAACGGGGAGGGGGCGGCTGCCAGGGAAGAAGAGTCGGTGGTAGTGGCAACTGAGAGAAGATGAGGAGAAGAAGGGGGAGGGGTCAGCCGTCAAGGAAGAAGAGACAGGGAGAGAGGAGGAGGGGAAGAAGGATACGGAAGGATAGGAGAGAGGGATGATATGAAAAGTGATAAATTGGGGTAATAATCACAATCACATGTATTTTTTTTTTTCTTTCAAAACTATCCTTTTCACATTTGACTGTCCATTTTAAGAAAGGAGGAAACTGAACTGTATAGAGTTTGATAACCAACATAACTACTAAAAATAGTAACCATGCTAATGCATTCCGTTTTGTATGTTGAAGTGTTCTATTATAGTCTCTTATGATCTCTTTAGGAGTGCAACTCTAGTGAACTTAAAGATTATTATTATTTGAGATGTTTTCATCTTAATAAAGAATGAATAACATAATATAAAAATTGATAAAAATTATCAATCAACTTTAGCAAACAAACACATACAGTAATTCAGCAACCCATCATTTGAGTAGCCACCTAATTGGAAACCAAATAAAAATAAGGTAAAAACATAAATGAGCGACCAATCCGATTTAGTGTCACAAATAACCATAATTTTATGAAACATCCCACATACTTCCTAGAACCTCCATTGGATCTTCTGCACAATGCTCTTGTCCACTTGGAATGCCTTTGCAAGAATGTCAGTAGAAATGTCTGGCTTTGACCCAAAGATGGAGTTAGCTATAGTGATAACTCCTGGGTTTTGGCTGCTTAGTGTAGCAATGGCCACAACATTACCATGTCCAACGTTGCGTTGGAAGTGAATCAACCCGATTGGGAAGACAAATACATCACCCTTTTGGAGAATCTTTGAGATAAGACGATTATCAGGGTTTGATGTGACGAATCCTACTTCCAGAGAGCCTTCAATGACGGTGAGAATCTCGGTAGCTCTTGGATGAGTGTGAGGAGGATTGATACCCCATGGCACTAAGTCAATACGCGCCATTGAGATGCCTAAGGTATTGAGACCAGGAATCTGAGTCACGGTGGCAGCTGTGACTGCAGAACCAATAGCATTACGGGTATTTCCGGGAATATGCAACCCGGTGAAAGAGAAATCGTTGGCTTGGACCATCGCAGGATTCTTGCAAGCAAATCCGTTCATTTTCACTGCAAAGGAAATGAATCTCAAATTCAATCAAACAGTTTACAGAAGTATGATAGTCAAACTCGAATTATTGTTAGTAAGATAAATATGCATACCTTGATTGTTTCTATCTGCGACACAGAAATCCTGAAGAGATGCAGGGTCAGAGGCAATTGTGAGCTGGCAGAAAGTGAGAGCCAACAATAGGCTCAACTGAAGGAGAGTTTGCATTTTTCCCATCCCAAATTGACGAACGTATCGAGAGAGATAAACTGTCACAAATAATTGTCACAAATAATCAAGAAGAAGCTTGTAGATTGAGTGATGTCCTTCAATGCCCGTGGAAGGGTGTTTAAATAGAACCTGGCTATGTTATTATATGTGCCAAGGCTTGAGGAATTCATTGTAGCTGGCACTGATTTATAATATAGTAATCTACGAGGTTAGCCGTCCATCGGCGATTAATTGAAATTAAAAGATTCTAATGATAAGTTGCCGACGATAATGTAAAACGGCACATGCAACTATTATCCAATCCCGCATCCGGCTTCTCTTACAGAAGGAAAAAGGCCACGAAGTTGCATGGAATTTGGAACCATCACATGTTTAAAGAAAACAACAAAAAACCTTCGCATGGTAATCAACGTTGAGGATTTACTGAACTGGTCATATTGATTTCTTTAACATGGAAGTCCCATATGCATTCGATGAAATTGATGAAACAAAATTAATTAGTGGAAAACACGGGTGCTTCGGCAGGCAAGTGACACAGCCGGCACATTAGCTTACCCATTTCAAAAGTTTGGATATTTAGTTTGTCCAAGTCCAACGATATAAGGAACCCGGGTGGTGATATCAATGGGCCGACGGTATCTCAATATACTAAGGCCAGGTCGAATAATATTCATATGTTATGGAGATGGGTGACTAAACCTATTCTTATATATTATTGGTAAAAAGAACGTTGATATCTAAATTTTTACAATAAGAGTGAGAATGTATACTTCATATATGAATGATAAATATAGTATAACGAATAATTGGGTAAAAATAATTGGAATATATCGTCTAAAAATTTATTTGGAATGAAATTTCAAAATGACTATTTCAAATTAGTTTTAAGAATATATATTCTTTTTTTCAAGGGTAAAGTTGCAAAGTAAATTTTTAGAAAGAAAATTTTCTATTTAAATAATTTGAAAATTTTAGAATGAATATTTATTTGTACTCGAATTTGAAATAAATTTGTAAATATATATTTATTCAGACTTACGAAGCCGTCGCCTAGACTTGTCCGAATCTCTCCATCCCTCCTCTCGTCCTCCGAGAGTCCGAGTCACAATTCACAACCCATGACCCCGTCCATCCCTCCTGGTGCTATTCTTGTGCATTTCAGTGGGGCTAGGTGTTCAAATGCTGTGGTTATCATGGTAACCATTTTGATCAGTAGTATTTGAATAATTTGATTTGGTGAATTTGCATAATAGTTTGGTTTGGTTAAATTTTTTAGCTTGTTTGGTTTAGGTGGTTCAGTTTGGTTTCAAACACTTCTAACAAATCAAACCAAATTAACAATATTAACAATTAGTGATATATCTTATAAATATTATATAAAGATATTTGCATAACCACTCAAGTGTCAATGATTCCTCCCTCTTAGGCTCATAAAAAATAAAGTTTAATATTGTTCATGTAGTTTATATAGTGTAGACCACCACATATGGACTCCTATTTTAGATAAAACGCATGCAATATTTGGATGAAAACTTGAAAGGATGGTCTATTCCAGCCTATGACAATTGCTAAGAGAATAATTTATTTTACAAAACACAACACTTAATAAACTCCATACAATTGACATATATTTTTTGTTACGTGAATACTTCTGTTGACAGCAAGATAATTATATTAGTTCCATGTATTTATGTTAAGGATCAACTATATTTATGTGTTGATTGTTATGTTTTATTCATTATATAAATTGTGAATTGATGCATTAATCGGAGATTTCCTCACTCAATGATAATGTGATGTTATATTGGTTATCATGGTCAACCAATTAACCAAATCGATTAAACTTTAATTTGGTTGTTGTATTAATTGGACGGTTTGGTTATGATATTGTATTCAATGGTTAATAGATTTTAGGCATATTTAATTTGATAGTTACCATGGTAACCATTTGAACACCCCTAGGTGTATTGTTGGTTTTGCCGGGCATCAAACCATGGATTTTGCTTTCGACCGCTTTTATGATCATATAAGTGATCATTTCATCATTAAGCTTGTAGTTTTTAGAGATGATCTCCGATGGCGTTTATTTCATTCTATTACTAATGTGCTGTTCTATGGTGATGCGCAGGTGATTGTAAGGATGGTCAATGCGAACAAAACATTGCACACTTTTAGGTGGCACCGTTTTGTCCGAAGTTTAGTTCTTTTGCTCCTTTCTCCAGCGTATCTCGTTTCACTTCGTTACTTATAGGTATACTAGAGCGCACATATCGTGGCAAAACAAGCATTATAATTATACATTGTAAACACTACAAACCTTAAAACTATATGAACCAAACAATCACAAAAATCAAACCAATTGTTAATGTGAATACATATTTACAAGATTACAAAGGCTGTAGACAGAAGGTATATACACGTACTTAGGAGTTTAGCACTAACATCAAAATCCAATCCCACTGCTAGACCTGGCAAATTATAACCCGACCCGACCCAAAACCGTCCGAAAACTAGAATTTTTTGTAACCCGGAATCCGAATGACCCGAACCCGATAACCCATGATTTTTTGGGTCGGGTTGGGTGGGTTAGCGGGTTGAACCGTTAGACCCGTTCCATTTAATATATTACTCCCAAAATATGATAAAATCACTCATAAATTGGTGAGATGTTTAAAATAAATCACAAGGATTTGAATGACATGTTTGGAGTTTAAGGGTAATCAAATATCAAGTGTTTCTTGTATTAGTATTACTCTTGTGATTGTTTTTTGACGATTTGCGCAATTTATATTTCATTTCATTAGCGTGGGAGGATTTGAGAATATGTTAATTGACATGTGTTAGGTAAACTATTGTCATGCATATGTGAAAATTTGTGTTCTTTAAGAAAATATGAAACATGTTTGATATTGTTTATGAGAACGCTCATAATCCGAAATGACCCGTAACCCGACCCGAAACTGAATGGGTTGGGTCAATATTTGACCTGAAATTAGCTAAACAAACATAGACCCGACCTGTAATCGAAGTTTCCAACCCGAAATTACCCAACCCGACCCGATTGCCCGGTCTACCCACTGCTCTGCTAAATGCTTTTCTATTAGCAATTTAGCACTACCCTCAACTGGTAAAGAGCATTGTTTGTGAAAATTCAAGGCTATGGTACATTTGTATCCAATCTTCAAAATGTATCTAATTTTTTCTCGGCGCATGCGAGTCTGAACTATATATATATATATTTATTTATTTATTATATATCTATGTTCATAATTAATATCTGTAAATTTTATGAAAGCGGTCAATTTAGATATATAACCCTATTAGTGGAAATAAAATAAAAAAACTCATCGGAATGAAAGACTATGTATAGTAGCTTACATCCCGCTTATAGTAATACTAGCTTTTTGCCCACGCTTCGCAGCGGTAAGGAACTATATTTAAAATTTTATTAACTTATTTGACGATTCATTTGAAATCAAAGAATTTAAAAAAATATCAGGTTAGATACCTCCATAATTTTTATGTAGTACTGTCTTAATCATTGTGAAATAGTTACTCCATATGTTTGTTTAATTGATAAATAATAAATAATTATTGCTTCATAAGCTTACGTAATGTCTTAATCATTATAGAAGACTTCGTTGTACGTTTTTTTAATTAATACAAAAGATATAACTATCTCTCCATAAGTTTTACACAATGTATTTGCAATCTACAATTACATAACTATCCCTTCATAAGTATAACTATGTTAGGTTCGAATCGTTTAAATAGAATCTTAATCACAAAAAAGTAAAATTCTATATCACCCTTATAAAAACTGTATATGCAATTTGCGTAAATGTTCTTGATAGATGTTAAGTAAATCTTCCGTAATGTGGGGTCTAATAATAAAATAAAGTAATAGAACTATCATATTTTATTAAACTATTATGTAAAAGCTAACTGATCATGCGAAACCTTTGTGTAATACAAACTGATGAAATAGTTAATATTTTAGTTAATAATGAATGAATATTAATTAATAATAAATTAATTAATTTGCGAAAAGTATCATATTTGCTTAAATTGTTATGTAAAAATAAGTTATCTTACAGAACCTTTTTGAAACACAAATTGATGAGATGGTTGCGAAGTAGAGCCTGGGCCGGTGATTTTACCAAAGTTTGAATTCATTAAGTCGCACCTAGCTATGAAAACAAACCGATATGGCACTTATAAAAAATTGATCAAATGATAAACAAGTTAGTTAATAATAAATAATCTTTTACTCAAATTTATATTGCAGAAGACTTTAATAATACGTTTGTTAACTTTATGCATAAGATTTAACTATATACCTCCACAAGCTTTCAATAGTATCTCAATTAATTAAAGAAAATTTATGCAATACATTTGTTTAACTGATGCATAAGAAATAAGTATCCTTCATAAGTTTTAGGTAATATATTTTTTATTTATGTTATTGTTATTGACAAATGTTATGTGAATCATCTGTAAAGTGTGGTCTAATAATAAAATTCATGATTAACGTAGTTTTTATAGAACGTTGTTACACAAATCATCATAAAAGTATCATAATTGATTGAACTGTTGTGTAATAGTTAACTCACCTTGCGGAACCTTTGCACATTGCAATAGATAACATGGTGAGTATTTTAGTTAATAATAATTTTTTTAGTTATAGAATCATGTTACGTAAATTATCTGTAATATGTGGTCTAATAATTAAATTCATAATCTACGTAGTCATATTTGATTACACTGCGTATAAAATTTAACTGCCCTTGCGGAAATTATGCATATTGCAAATGGATACTGTTGGGTATGTGCATAGATGAGCCATTGGGGGACATGGGCCCATGGAGGCTGCTTAGGCCCAAGCCCGCTTCAGTGCAAAGAGATGGGGATGAAAGGTAGGAGTAAGGCCCAGTTGAGGATCAACAGGCGCATAACGACAAGAATGGGGCGGGGACCAGGAGGCTGAGGGCATGCCACCTGGCTATGTGGTCCCTGCAGGCGCCAGGGGTTAGGTGCCCAGGAGCTGACACGTGGAGGCGCCCGACCGTTGGGCCCGTACCGAGCATTTAATGACGCGCTGACGTGGAGCTGAATTCTAGGAGCCTGGTCGGGGCCTCGACGAGTATAAATAGTACTCGGTAGGTAGCATTTAAGCAGGTTGGCTTCTCTCACTAAAATCTCTCTTAGCACTTATCTCTCTAGATTTGGCACTGACTTGAGCGTCGGAGTGCTAACGGGCATTCCAAAGCCCTTTAGGCACTTGTCTCTTCAGGGTCTAGGTGCCCCGAAGAAGTTCATCAGTCGGAGGTCCGGAGAGGTGGGACCGGAAGGTACTTGGCACAAACAATTGGCGCGCCAGATAGGGGGCGCAGACGAGTGGGCGCATGGAAAACATGAACGAAGGAAACGAGGGGGAGGATAATTCAAAATCTGGGAACTCGAATCACGAGGAGGGCGAGCGTCAATTGAGTCATGAGTTGAGCATGGATGTGGAAGAGCAAGGGAGCCCTGGGCGCCTGTCAGCGGATGAGGAGGAATCCTTGACGAAGAGAGAGCTGTTCCGAATCATAGCTGACCAAGATCGGGCCATAGCGGCGCTCAGGAGGGAGTTGGAGGGGGAGCGAAGTGAAGTGAAGACATGATGATGTACAACCCAGGAGTGAGAAAGCGAGAAAGGGCGGGGGAAGACTCGGACTCCCCGCATCACACCGAGCCGGGATTTCCGCATCACACCGAGCTGGGAAACGACATGCCTGGGCGTCCACGCGCCTGGAGGCCACCCGCCGAGCACACGTGGACGGGTCCTGATGACGTCTGGGCGCCTAGGAAGATTGCCAGGCGGTTCGGCATCCGACAACCCCTGGCACGAAGCATCCTGATGGAACCGGCGGGAACGACGATTCCTCCGTTACCCAGTTACGATGGGGTGGCCGACCCAGAAGATCATTTGAACAGCTACTTCACGAAGATGCAACTTTACAACAGCTCGGACGCTTACGTTGGAGGAAATGTTGGCTGCACGAAGGGCTGAAAAAAGGCACCTAAGGGGTGATGAAGTGGAGGTGAGGCAGGCGCTCAGACCCATGTCTGGAAATTTTGGTCCACAAAGGAGGCCAGAAGCGCCCCGCCCCGTGCCAAGGAGTGTTGCAAACTTTACGGAGTACAATGACACCCTCAAAAATGTGCTACAATATGTGAAGGATAGGGGCTACCATATACGGTGGCCAGGGCCCATGCGTGGCCAACCGAACGAGAAAAATCTTGACAGATATTGTGACTTCCATCGTGAAAAGGGGCACTATACGGCTGACTGCTACCAACTTAAGGCCGAACTTCAGACTTTAGCCGACAAGGGCATGCTCAACGACTTCGTGAGAAGAGTGGAGGACAGGACCCATCGAACCTATGTGACAAGGTCGGCGCCTGAGGTGCCGATGATCCAAAAGGCGCCCGAAAAGCCAAAGACCCAGCAGGAGCCTGTGATACCGCCGCCCCCATTTGAAGTTAACCAAGAGGGGGAGCCTAGTCGCGTTAGGATTACGGTCGAGTCCATAACCGGCACACTCGATTTGAGGGAGAAGTTGGAGAGAACTAGGCGCATGAGGTCCGCATCGTTGGAAGCAAGGCCAGCGGTGCACATCCACTTCAATCAAGAACCGGATGAAGCATGCCAAGTCCCGTCGGAAGAGGCTTTGGAGATACAAGAGGTGATAGCAGGGTGTAAGGTGAAAAGAATGCTGGTGGACACTGCAGTTCGATGGATGTCCTCTTCAAAAGCACGTTCGAGCGCATGCAGCTAGCGCCTGAGCTGGTGCGTCCCTCGGATTCTGTGTTGATTGGGTTCTCGGGAGCGCCAGCTCAAGTTATCGGACGCGTGTGCCTGCCTGTGACTCTCGGTGATGAAACGCATTGTGTTACGCATTCGGTAGAGTTCGGGATTGTGGATTGTCCCACGCCATATAACGTGATACTTGGTCGACCACTCCTAGCACAATTCAATGGGGTAGCATCCACTTGTCACCAAACGCTGAAGTATGTAGCTCCCCAGGGCATAGGCATCTCCCGTGGGAGGAATGTTCCACGATATGCGCGAGAAGAGGACCCAAGGTGCCGCGTCCGCAAGCACAGAGTCAACACTATCAATGCTCGATTTGAGGAAGCGCCTAGGGTGGAGTCCGTGGATGATGAGCTGGTGGTGGCCTTGGATGAGGGGCTCCCAGAGAGACAAGTGCGGATATCGGCGCAGGCTCCTGAGGTGATGAGGGCGCATTTAATAGAATTGTTGCGAGAGTTTGGGGAGCTGTTTGCGTGGGGCGCCCAAGACATGCCCGGAGTGTCTCCTGAGGTAGTAGTGAACAGGCTCGCTGTGGAGGGAGGAAAAAGGCCTGTTCAACAGAAACGCCGGAATCTGTCCCAAGAAAAGGAGGAGGCACTTCGCTGAGAAGTCGATAGATTACTCGAAGCGGGATTTGTGGAGGAAGCAAGGTACATCACATGGCTTTCCAACGTGGTGTTTGTCCCAAAATCGTCGGGAGATTGGAGGATGTGTGTGGACTTCACCAACCTTAACCGAGCATGCCCCACAGATGCATACCCCATGCCGCGCATTGACCTTCTTGTGGACGCAACAGCCTACCATGAGGCGCTTAGTTTCCTCGACATGTTCTCAGGATACCATCAGATCCCTATGGCGGAGGAGGACATGGCAAAGACTGCTTTCATGACACCCTTTGGAAACTTCTGTTACAGAGTGATGGCGTTTGGGTTGAAGAACGCCGGGGCAACATATCAGCGCATGGTGAACCAAGTCTTCCGCAAGCAGCTAGGAAGAAACGTGGAGGCATATGTGGATGATTTGATCGTAAAGAGCAAGAGGCGCCAAGACCACCTCATAGACTTGCGAGAAACTTTCGAGACAATGCGACACTTTCGGTTAAGGCTTAATCCCAAGAAGTCTGTGTTCTTGGCCGAGGCCGGGAAATTCTTGGGGTTCATGATAACAAGGCGGGGAATTGAGGCTAACCCCGAGCAAGTCGAGGCGATAATGAGTTTAGGCCCCCCCGGACGCCTAAGGAGGTACAAGTATTGACGGAAAGGTTGGCGGCGCTTGGGCGCTTCATCCCGAGAGCCTCCGATCGGGGCGCCCCCTTTTTCAAAGTTTTGAAAAAAGCTAACAAATTCAAGTGGACCAATGAGTGTGATGAAGCTTTCGAAGATTTGAAGAAGTTACTCACGACACCCACGGTAATGACGGCGCCCAAGGCTAAGGAGGTGCTATACTTGTACATAGCCGTGTCTCACATCGCTGTGAGTGCGGTTCTCATATCCAAAGACCCATCGTCAAATGAAGAGAAATCGATATATTATGTGAGCCGCACCATGGTGGGTCATGAGATGCGGTACGCGCCTATAGAAAAAGCGGCGCTGGCGGTAGTAATGGCAGCAAACAAACTCCGGCCCTACTTTCAGGCTCATCGTATTATAGTGCTCACAAATCTTCCCCTCAAGACGGTACTAGGATCAATGGATGTGTCCGGGCACTTGGTGAAGTGGGCTGTGCAACTCAGCGAGTTTGACATACACTTTGCGCCCTGTCCCGCTATCAAAGCTCAGGTATTGGCAGATTTTATGGCTGAAGGTGTAGTGGATGGGGGAACCAGCGTGGAGGAATGTTGGCAGGTGCATGTCGACGGAGCGGGCAAGCAGGCCAGGAGAAGGGGCCGGTGTGGTCCTCATCAGTCCGCTGGGCTTCTTGCATGAGGTGGCGTTATGGTTCGCAACCCTTAAAACAAACAACGCCTTAGAGTACGAAGTCGTCCTTGCGGGGCTTCACATTCCAAGAGAGCTAGGCGCCCAGAAAGTGAATGTCAAAACCGACTCGGCGTTGGTGGTTAATCAGCTGAATGAGGTGTATGAAGTGAAGGAAGAAACACTAGGAGCTTATGTGCATGTTGTCCGCAAAAAGTGCGTCTGGTTCCGTGACGTGACATTCACACACGTTCCAAGAGAGGAGAATGCCCATGCAGATGCCTTGTCCAAATTGGCAACGGCTATGGACTTTGAGGAAATTCGAACGGTGATCGTAACGAAGGAGGTGCTACATGAGGAAATGGTAATGGCGTCTCGCGGCATGAGAAAGGGAAGGATGGATGGCTCCAATATGGCTTTTTCTCACCCAAGGAGTAGTGCCAGAGGACCCGAAAGAAGCATGGCGCTTGCGACGAAAGGCAGCCCGTTGTGCCATAGTCGATGGGGTATTGTACAAGAGGTCACATTCAGGCGCCTATCTGAGATGTCTTACTGAGGGCGAGGGGTTGGAAGCAATCAAGGAAGTGCATCAAGGGACCTGTGGCATGCACGCAGGAGCCCGGAGCCTCGAGAAGATTCTTCTCCGGCAGGGATATTATTGGCCAACGATACGGGCAGACGCCAGAAAGCATGTGGCGGCTTGTCACCAATGCCAGATTCACGCCAACGATGTACACATCCCAGCAGCTCCCATGCAAGGGAACATAGGCGTCTGGCCCTTCGCCCAGTGGGGCATGGACCTCTTGGGCACCTTTCCCAAGGCGCCTGGACAGTTCAAGTACTTGATTGTGGCAGTGGATTACTTCACCAAATGGATAGAGGCGGAGCCATTGGCTTCGATCACCGAGTCACAGGTTCGGAAGTTCACTAAGAGGAACATCTTTGCAAGGTTTGGACTCCCGGATTCCATCATTACTGACCACGGAAAGCAATTCGATTGCAAAAAAGTGGAGGGAAAGTTGGCACCAAAGTGGAAAGGACCATATCGCATTTAGGAAGTCGTTGGCCCAAATACGTTCAAGCTGGAGAATATGTCAGGCAAGAGGGTGAAGAGGACATGGAACGCCCAAAATTTGCGGAGGTATGAAGTAGAGGAAGCAACTGATACTGCGTCAGTGACAGAGGCACAGGCGCCCGATCATGAGTAGAAGCAAGTAGCAAGGCGTCTCTGGGGAGGGCTTGTTTTGATTAGTAGGTTTCTGTTGAGTTTTCACAAGCGCCCTTCTTGCGCCCGTAATTTTGTAAAGCGCCCCACTTGCGCCCGCTCCATGTAAAGCACCCAGATTTTGCGCCCATTTTCCAAAATCGGATTAATTATTATCTACGAAATTTGGCATCGAGGAAATGATAATACCCCATTGCGCCCCATATAGCGCCCACCCATTTGTGCCCAATACATTGCGCCCACCCACTTGCGCCCTTAAAATTAACGGTACAAGCGCAAGACTTGGGACTTGGCGCCTCTATAATGAACAACGCAAAGGTAAGCAAAACAGGGAAAGTTGCGCATCAGGCCCTTTGTTGACATAGCACATGAGATGTTTCATAAAGTTAAAGCACAAATGGTTGTGAAAATAGTCGCCTAACATAACCAGACAAAGTTATGAAAATATACATAAACAGGCGCCAAGGGCAAGAAAATAGTCCATAAACAGACAATCAGCAGGCGCCTAAACACTGCATAATCAAAAGTCAAGGCAAGGCAAGGGAATTGTTTATCAGGCGCCCATGACCATTGCATTGGAAACAGATGAACACATAACTGAGTTATTAAAAGGTACAAGTCTTGGGAATTACTCCGCAGGCGCCTCATTATCAGTGTCGGAAGACGAGTCGCCATTGCCCTCATCATCATTCTCGTCGCCATCAGCAGGCGCCCTTCTCAGTCAAGTGCTCTTCTTATTCTCCCTGCCCAAATGCTTATTCTCCTTCTTCAGGACGCCCTTCTCTTCCTTAAGAATGTCCATCTCGCTCCTCAGGGCGCCTGCCTCGTTTTCCAGCTCAACCTTCTCCTTCTCCAACCTACCTTTTGTCTCCGCGTGCGCCCTCTTCTCACCTTCGAGCTGCGCCTCATATTCTTCACGCAACTGTTTCCTCTCTTCATCAATCTTTATTTGCACAAGAGAGGCGCTCTTTGCGGCCTCAAGTTGCGCATCATTACAGATCTGGACGAGCTCCTCTTGGTGCCTCTGAGCCGTCGCGAGATTATCTTTGGCCACACTGAGCAAGGTAGTTGCCTCGTTGGCCTTGGCACGTAGCACCTCGCGCTTCATTATTCCCTTCTTCGCCACCAACATCATCTACAAAGAAACATAGTGTAAAGGAGAATGATCAAGCGTGTGTTGTTTTTGTATAAACAAAGATGTTGATAAAAGGTACAAGGCAAAAAACTTACATGGGCATTTATCTTCCCCACCTCACCCCAAGGATCGGCGCCCACCAAGTCCTGGGGCGCCCAGAGTACGTCCCCCGCAGTCACAACCATGTTGAGGGCGGCGCCTTGTTCCAAAGCCGACCGGTCAGAGCAAGCTATACTCATCTTGTGCTTCGGAGGTTGAAGCCACTTCTCCAAGCCCTCTGGCACCTCGGCCTCGCCTGACAGGCGCAGGCGTTTACCCGAATCATGTTGGGCGCCCTCTGCCTTCCTTGTTTTCCTGACAGCCAAAGGCTCGTCATCTTCGGGATAATCAGACCCCGCGAGAAGGTCCACCACAGGCGCCTGTACATCTACAGGATCGGTGGCATGAGGCGCATCCTAGGTCTCTAGCAGATCGCCTAAAGGCTCCGGCGCCTGGGGGCTCGGCACTTTGTTCGGCTGAATCCTCTTTTGGGATTTCACCTTTCGGCTTGGGCGCCCCTGTCCTTTGCTAGGAGGGGGGGGGGGGGGGCGGCCACTTCCATCTCAGCCGGGGCAGTGCGTGTTTTGTTTGAGCTGGCACCCTTTGATGAGGTGGGTTTGATAACTCCACTGGATTTCTTGCCACCTTTCTTGGAGGTAGGCGCCTGCTTTGCCGCCAACCCGAGTTGCGCGAACCGCGACTTCATGAGGGTGCTGATGGAGGTGAAGTCGGCGCCTGCACAAACAAATATAGTTAGAGCTCGTCAATAATCAATGTACAAGGCAAAAAATAATATACATAACTACTTCATAAATAGGCGCCCACCATCACGATAGTATTCGTGCAACACAGGCGCCCGGGATGATGTGGGACGAAGATTAATCGGGTACAAGGAAATGAGCCTGGCGCCTTCAATCTCCTCGGCAGTGGATAGAGTCACATCAACATTGAACGCCTCGTGATTGCCCATCACCCAACCTCTGATGAATGAGACGCCACTTTCGTAGAAGGAATCCTTATGCGCCTTTATGAAGAAAAAGCTCCTAAACCACTCCCTCCCTAATTTGGGACATTCTATTAAGAAATGGCCGGGAAGACCCAGGCGCCTCTGTAGTGATAGGCAATTATCGGAGTAGACCATTTGAAAAAATAATGGAAAAGGTTGAAGGTAGGCTCGACGTTATGCTGACGACACTTAAACTTAAAAAGAATGTGTATAAGGAAAACAGAGGGTGACAGGCGCCCAATCGAACATCGGCAAGTGGTTAGTATGCCCTCTAGGATAGATTCGAGGGGAAATCGGAGTCCAAAGCGAAAATACTCTCGGTAGAGGCCAAGCCACCGAGGTCCGACTACTCCAACTCTGGCCATACTGGAGGCAGGCGCATAGGACCAGGATCGCGGAAGTTGTAGTGACACGACCAGATTTTCTAACTCCAATGATTTCACAGTCAAAATTTTCCGTGGCCCTGCTTCACGAAGCGACAAGTGGCATGTCTCATCAGGCGCCTGTCCCGACGGCCAGGTGTCCACCCCTCTCCGTAGTTTGATGGAATCACCCTCCTCGGCGCCCGAGTCGAAAGATTGTGGAGACATGGTCGATCCGGATGAGTGCGAAGATCCAGGCGCGACGCCTATAAGGTTCGACGCAAAGGGGGGTGAATCAATTCTAAGCCCTAAAAACTACAGGCGCCGGCCCTAAAATGAAAAAAAAAAACTTACTTGGCTTGGGATTCGAAGCCGCCGCATCACCGGAAGGGTTTACAGGAGGAATGGAAGTAGGCGCCACACCCTTGTCGGCGGTGTCGTTTGCAGATGTTGTCTGAGAGCTGAGCGGCGTAGCGGTCGAGAGGGCATCAGCCTTACCAGAAGCCTGAGATTTGGCGCGGGGAGTCCAGACGCCCTTCTCGCGGAGTGGATCAGGAGAGAAGTGTCCCTCCAATTCCTGTAAAACGTCGGGCTCCGATGGCTTCTCCTTCACCGGGTTGGTGGAGGGGGCGCCCGAGCCGGATTTGTTTGACATTTTGGATGATCAAGAAGAAGAAAGCAGGCGCACAGGGAGCTCGACGAAGAGAGAGAAAGTCAGAGAGAGTTAAAGAGAGAAGGGATTTGTGCGAATGAGGAGGGGAGGCGGCGGATTGAGGTATTTATATGAGGAGGAACCCAACGGGCAACTACGGGGATGCGCGCCCGACCCTCAGATCTAATCCTCACCGTCCGTTTGAATTTTGAATTTAAAAAAAAAATTGAAATTCAAATTTCAAGACGCACGGAGAGGGGGGCATATAGGGACGGGCACGCCATGGACTTTATAAAATAAGGAGCCTGGGCGCCTGGCCTGATGGTTTAGGCGCCTTCTTATGAATGCTCAATTGTGGATAGGAAAACAAAAGATGAGGGAGTCATAGTCGATGCAAGAGCAGGGGGACAAGGTTTGTTCACGAAAACACTCAAGAGAGCGCCTAGAGGTGACCTGAACAGTTAAGGCGACCAGGCGCCTGTCGAGCAGTCGAGGGCGCACGAATAGTCTGGCAGTCGATTAAACGCCATGGGCAGCGGAATTACATATAGTTAGACGCTCATCGCATACCATGAGCGCCTAGCTGGGGGACAATTGTTGGGTATGTGCATAGATGAGCCATTGGGGGACATGGGCCCATGGAGGCTGCTTAGGCCCAAGCCCGCTTCAGTGCAAGGAGATGGGGATGAAAGGTAGGAGTAAGACCCAGTTGAGGATCAACAGGCACATAACGACAAGAATGGGGCGGTGACCGTTCAAATCGGGGACCAGGAAGCTGAGGGCATGCACCTGGCTATGTGGTCCCTGCAGGCGCCAGGGGTTAGGTGCCCAGGAGTTGCCACGTGGAGCCGCTTGACCGTTGGGCCGTACCGAGCATTTAATTACGCGCTGACGTGGAGCTGAATTCTAGGGTCTGGTCGGGGCCTCGACGACTATAAATAGTACTCGGTAGGTAGCATTTAAGCAGGTTGGCTTCTCTCACTAAAATCTCTCTTAGCACTTATCTCTCTAGATTTGGCACTGATTTGAGAGTCGGAGTGCTAACGGGCATCCCAAAGCCCTTTAGGCGCTTGTCTCTGCAGGGTCTAGGCGCCCCGAAGAAGTTCATCAGTCGGAGGTTCGGAGAGGTGGGACCGGAAGGTACTTGTCACAAACAGATACAAATTAACAATAAAATAATTTTAGTTAAAAATATAAAAATAATTGACCTTACAAAATTTTTTGAATGCAAAATGATGAGTGTTCAACAATTCAAATAATATTAACATAATTTTTACGTTGTAAAATTCAAACGCATACCGACTTGCAAAACCTTTGGCCGCCCTCATAATAATAAAGGATGGTAAAAAGGTAAAAACAGATGCAGCAAGAAGACAAAAAGGGGGATTTTGGCTTTCACTGGAAGTTTGAATGGAGCACCTGTATGGAAATGGGTGAATAGTTTTGAAAGTAATAGAGTTTTAAGTTGGAAAAATTACCACATTGGTAGTTTTACTTGGTGAAATGTGTATAAAGATAGGAGCCTCTCTCTTAAGGGCATGCCCCTTGGGGTGACACACTTTTGTGGGAGAGGGAGGACCTAACAGACCACCACACACGCGTGCGCGCCGTCCGTCTGTCCGTCCGACCGGTCAGTCGGGTTGTTCACTTGAGACTATATATTTTTTGGAGAAATTCCGATCGAAATTATTTATTAGATAATTAATCATTGATCGGTTATTCGATGAAATATTCTAAGGATAATCGATTAAAAGAAATATTTCGAAGGATAATCCCGCCAGGAATTATCTTACAGACGGGTTCTAATTAAGAAAGTAATTATCTTTCTCAATTAATCCGACTTATTCCCCAAGCAAGAGGTTACATTCCTAGGGGTTCGGCTCCTATAAATAGCCGCATCCCCAGCCCCTCTTAACACACCACAATACGAGCATAAACACAATAGAGAAAGTGTTTAGAGAACTCGGGTTTTCGCACAAAACTGTGAGTATAGAGAGGAGCTGTTTTATCCTGGAGACGACCGGTTGATAGTCTGCCGTGCGCATCGAGGGCAGTGCCGCGAACGTCTTAAAGAGAGCGACCTAGTCCACGACTCAGCTCTAGATTCGGTAACCTCGTTCTTGTTGTTGTTCCGTTCCTAACAGCACCCGCAACTAATTAATGCCTTGATGAACAGTAACACGTGGATAAAATATCGTGCGGAATAGTAAACCTATTAAAAAAACTTGTGATTTAATTAATTAATCAATAATGAAAATTAATTAAATACAATTCATAGATGTGATTGTTCATTCCAAAACCAACAAATATCAATAAGTCGAGTAGTTAGAGAGAGAACTATGTATGTACCTTATACCACTTTTCTACATCGTCTTCTCAAATGAATGCAATTTTAT
The DNA here is from genome assembly GCA_964030455.1 of Linum trigynum. NCBI lineage: Eukaryota > Viridiplantae > Streptophyta > Magnoliopsida > Malpighiales > Linaceae > Linum > Linum trigynum. The sequence continues at coordinate 21,014,306 of OZ034821.1, read as the reverse complement.
GAGCTTTAAGTTTGCATAAACCAGACATACCATGTCCTTAAAATAATTGTTAATATTGAAGATTTTGAGTACTTTAACTATGGATCACATAAAACTAATTTGACCCTGCTGTAACTTTTGTAAAAGAAAAACACCTCTACAATCCGGGCCAATTCCATAGACATAACCAATATAAGCTTTTATTATGAACTTAACCGCCAATATCATAGATCTTGTCCCACTTTATCACCTAGTTGGCTAATTGCGAATTCAATGAACGATAAATGAACGAGCAAACCATAGCTAGTTAGGCCACAACATTTTTTCTTACATAAATGTCCTCCAAGTCTCTTAAAACTTTCCCTGGATCTGGTTCACAATGTTCTTGTCAACCTGGAACGCCTTTGCGAGAATGTCATTGGATATGTCAGGCTTGGAGCCAAAAACAGCATTGCCAATGGTAATAACTCCTGGATTTTGGCTATTCAAACCAGAAATTGTCACCGCATTCATGTGGCCAACATTCCGCTGGAAGTGAACTAGCCCAATTGGAAACACAAATACATCTCCCTTCCGAAGAGTTTTGGAGATGAGACGATTATCAGGATTTGATGTGACAAATCCAACTTCGAGAGATCCCTCGACGACTGTGATAATTTCGGTGGCTCTAGGATGATAATGAGGAACAACAACGCCCCATGGAGCATAATCGATACGGACCAACGAGATTCCCAAAGTGTTGAGCGCTGGAATTTGAGCCACTGTAACAGGGGTGATAGCTGAGCCAAAAGGGTTGCCTGTGTTGCCAGGGTTGTGGAGGCCGCTGAAGGAGAAGTCATTTGCCTGAACCCAAGTAGGGTTTTTGCAAGCGAATCCGTTCAGTTTCACTGCGATCAAGAGGCAATCAAACTCAACGATAAGATTTAAGTTTTTTTTTTTTTTATGGTGATGATATGAGAAGATGTATGTTAATTCACAAGAAACTGAGTACCATGTCTATGTATATATATGTGTGTGGTATTTATGGCAAGTAGTACACACCTTGGTTGTTACTATCTGCCACACAGAAGTCTTGAAGAGATGCTGGGTCAACGGCAAATGTGAGGCAACAGAAAGTGAGAGCCATCAATAGGCTCAGCAGAAAGGCTACTTGAATATTCGCCATCCCAAAGTCCCAACAGATGTAGAGTACTTGAGGAATGAAAGAACACTTCACACAAAGAAGCAAGAAAAAAATAGAGTAGGTAGATTTGATCGATGCCTAAGTATGCCGGTTGAAAGCCGTTTAAATAGAAGAACTAATCAGTACATGGGGTAGTGCTTACGGAATTAATTAGTACACAGTACTCGAGCCGGCAGTAATAATGCTATTGTGTTGGTACGTAGAAGTACAATAATTTTATAGTAATCTAATCAGCCGTCCTTCAGCGATTAGCTGAAAATTTGTAAGATTGTGATGAAGTGGTCGCATGTAGTAACAGTCCGTACGTAGTGATTATCCATTCGTTACAAGGTTCGGCTTTTAATACGAAAGGAAAAGGCCAAGAATTTTTTTTTGTCGACGAACTGAACTGGTCAACAGATTATTAGAGCCACTTCGTACCAAATAATGCAAGTGAGCAATGCAGTCAAAATCGCGCTTTAAAACTTAAAAACTTACGATTTTACGTTTTTGGGTCACCAAAACGCTTTCGTTTCCTTATACAAACTTAAGTGTATAAAATCGGATTAAATTGCGCTTTAAAGCTTAAAAACTTACGGGTTTACGGTTCTAGTTCACCAAAACGCTTTTCGTTTTTATGCTTTTAGTTCACTAAATGATTATTCTTTTCATGAAATTAATTATAAAAAATATATTTTTAAAGAAATCACTAACAATATGATACATTTGAGATTAAAAAATACATACTAGGTACTTGGATGCATTCTCAACTTCAATAGAGTAATCTAATTCACCAGCTAGGGTTTTCCCAAATTCATTAGCATAGAGGGAAAAGTGGCTTATCGTTAAAATTTATGTTTACGAACTTATTATTAAGATGCTATAAGTTGCTCTACTTTAAACATGAATCGCATGTATTTATTAACTTATCTAAATTCTGTGTATTCATATTTTGCATAGCATATGTCCTACATAATAGATTTTTAGTTATTTTTCAGTATGCGTAAAAAACTTACGCTTTTACGCTTTGATTCTACGCTTTACGATTTTACCCCTTTTCCGCTTCTAGGTAGAATCGCGCTTTTGACTGCATTGCATGTGAGAGGGGGCGGAGTCGGAATTTAAGTGTCGAAGGCCGGAGTTAGATGTATAATACTTAGAAATATTGATAAGTCATATGAGTGGAATAAACTCTAGTTAGTTTCTGTTTGTGTATGACATGTTATTTTGGTGGAATATTATATGTTATAACTCATATGTTAGATGAAATTTGATATAATTTATCAGAATAAGTACAATATAATGATTCTCACGGGAATGAACGCGTTCGTGAACAAAGTGGCAATCCATCTCGACGTGCTTCGTACGCTCGTGGAGCACCGGGTTGGCTGCAATGTGAAGAGCTGCATGATTATCACATTATAACACGGTGGGACCAGAAGGAGGAGCGCCGAGATCAGAGAGAAGCCACCACAACCAGATGATCTAACTTACATCACTGGCCATAGCTCGGTATTCTGCTTCTGCGGAAGAACGCGCAACGACAATCTGTTTCTTGGTTCGCCAGGAAATGGGAGAACCCCCAAGAGTGATAAAGAACCATGTCGTGGAACGGCGGGTGGTGGGACAACCACCCCAATCTGCATCACAAAAACCAGTCAACGTAAGAGGAGAGATGACAGACAGAAAAATGCCACGACCAGGAGACCCTTTCAGATACCGAAGGACTCTAACTGCGGCGTCTTCGTGTGCCTGAGTTGGGGACTACATTGCCTGGCTAAGAAGGTTGACAGCATAAACAATATCAGGGCGTGTTACCCTCAAATACAACAGTCGGCCAACCAGACGCCGATACGCTACAAGATCACGCGCTGGGGGAGAATGATCACCACCCAGGTGATGCTGCTGCTCGACATTGTGGAGCACGAACGAGCTGCGGTCAAACCAGCGTCGGTGAGAATGTCTAACACGTACTTCCTCTGATTAAGAACAATACCCTTAGGCGATCGCGCAAGCTCAATAGCAAGGAAATACTTGAGGGGACTCAGATCCTTGATAGTGAAACAATCGTGGAGAAAGGTCTTAACTTGCTGAATAAACTGGAGATCATTCCCAGTAAGAAACACATCATCGACGTAAATGAGGGCCACAACAAAGGTGGAGCTGCGCCAATAGACAAACAAGCCAGGATCAGCCCGACTCTGCACAAATTTGAGCTCGACTAATGCATGTGTAAACTTCCAATACCAATTCCGGGAAGCTTGTCGCTAACCATTGATGAATGTGCCATCCTCGGTGCAAAGCAATGGTGAGAAGGCAAGGGACAGTGACCAGCTTAGCAACTGGAGCATAGGTGTCGTGGTAATCAACCCCTTCGACTTGAGTGAAGCCCTTAGCAACGAGACGTGCCTTATAGCGCTCAATGGAGACATTCAGATTGAATTTGATTTTGCAGACCAATTTACAATAAATTGCTTTCTTGTCCAAGGGTAGAAAAACCATGGTCCATGTGCCATTGGCTTCTAAAGCAGAAATCTCGACCTGCATGGCATCTCGCCATTGCTTATAATGAACAGTCTGGAAAATATACTTGGGCTCATCGACGCCAGTAACTGCGGCAACGAAGGCATGGTGAGCTACTGAAAGACGATGATAACTGAGATAATCGTCCAGTGGATATAACGTCGTGGCGGAGTGAGCTGCGCCAGGCAGCTCGACATCATAACCAGCAAGGCTAGTGGAAGGGCGGCACTCTCGGTCGCCGCGACAGAGAGGAGGCTGCTCAGGTGAAGATGAGTCGATGAACGGCAAGGAAGAGAAAATAGACGACACACGATTTACGTGGTTTCCCCATTCGATGTGAACGGGACTACTCCACGGAGAGCTTGAGCCACTCGCGTTGAAAATCTTATTCTCCCTTCTATTCTTGTTCCCATCTCGGCTGTTGTCCTAGCCAAAATACTTAATGGTAAAAAACCTAACCCTAACTCTCCTAATCACATGCTACGTGGAGAGTGGGTAATTACAAAGTGACCCCCAAATTATTAAACAATAAATTAGAGATCATTAGAGCCTAAACTCTAAATGTAGCTTAGAATTATTTCTCGCATCTATATGTTGATTATTAGGTTGCATAGCGAGTTTGAATGAATATGCTTAGGTTTCCAGGTTGCAAGTTTTAAAAAGAAGGCATTTCCCCAGTTCGCGTGCAAAGTAACCAAATTACAAACGCGAATTTCCTAGTCGTTTTGCTGATCACGGGATACGACAAATATCACTAATGGGATCCTTGAACCCTTGGCTTAGCAGCCAGAAGCGCCAGAAGCACCATTGTTTCAAGATCACCAGCCACTTTGAAAAATCACGACAATAAACTTCCTTTTTTAGGAAGATAATTTTTTGGGAGTTTTTGACATCTATCAATAAGAGAGTGTTTTGTTGCTGAAGAAGAGCTTGGAAGTTAAGAATCCTTAGGGAGAGAGAGAAATGCTATCGAAGGGAGAAGATAAGACTAAGGAGGATTTCCCAGCAATTGGGCGTCTTCTATGAATGATTTTCTTCTATCTTTCTTTGGTTTTCCTTTCTCCTAACATGGGGTAGTCTCTTAAATACTTGGATCTCTGTCCCCAAAGTCCTCATTACAGTGGGTTTAGTATGTAGTTAAAGGTATATGTTAATTCATGTCATGATTTGAGTTCAGTTAGTGTTCTAATGCTTCAATCTATGGTTTGGATGCTTGATATGATATTTTGCATATGTTTGCCCTTGGGTTATTTATGTGAATGATGTTGTTTGCTTCCATGCTTGTGTAGAAGATCTACAGACAATGCTAGCTGACGAGGTGACCATCCCCTTTTAGTTAGGAGCTCCCCTAATCAATGCTAATAGGATGAGTGCATGATCATTGATTCATAAAACTATTGTGTGGATGTGTAAAACACATAGAGATGAGGTAGGATTAATCTCTAGTCGATGAAATTGGTTGTGGTGACATTGGGCATGTAGAAGCAATTAGGAGGGGGATTGAGAGACATGATCATTGAATCGATCACCACTTCAGTGACCTTCCCACCTCGGATATACATAGATTCGTATTGTTGTTTGATTGCATGCTTATCTGTTAGTTAGGATGAAGGAGGCAAGTCCGAGTGTACCTTTTCTCTTGATTGCTTTCTAGTACTCTTAGTTTCATGCATTCAATGCAGCCAAAAGCGCGTTTCTACCTAAAATCGGAAAATGGGTAAATTCATAAAGTGTAGAATCAAAGTGTAAAAGCGTAAGTTTTTGACGCATACTGTATAATAACTAAAAATATGTTAAGTACGACATCTACCATGTAAAATATGAGTGTACAAAATTTAAAAAAGTTAATAAATACCTACAATTCATGTCTAAAGTAGAGCAATTCCTAACATCTTAACAATAAGTTCAAAAACATAGATTTTAACAATAAGTTACATTCCCCTCTATATATGCGAATGATTTTGGGATGAGCCGAGATGGTGAATTAGATTACTCTATTAAAGTTAAAGTTGAGAATGCATTCAAGTAGCATTATGTATATTTAATCTCAAATGTATCATCAAATTAGATTACATTTAAAATAGACTTTTGACAATTAATTTCATCAAAAGAATACTCATTTAGTGAACTAAAAGTGTTAAACATTTTGATGAATTAGAAGTTTAAAAGCGCAAGCTTTTAAGCTGTAAAGCACAATTTAGTCCAATTTTATACACTAAAGATTTATATGGAAATGAAAGAGTTCTGGTCATCTAGAAGTGTAAAATCGTAAGCTTTTAAGGTTTAAAACGGAAGTTTGACCGCATTGCCTGCATTGTATGAATCCAGCTCTAATTTGGAGATTTGTTGTGGAAAGAGGGGCATGGTGGACTGGTGGAGTCATCTGATTTGGGTGAAATATGGAGAGGATGGATCTTTATGAAAAATGCAATGGAGGGGTAGTACGAAAGGATGGTTTCTCTGGTACAATATTGTCAAAGTTGGTTGGTTGTTTTGGAAGTTCACTTATGTGAACTCCGGGCCATTTTCCAAGGATCTTGGCTGCTTCACGGTCCTTGGATGATTATATTTCTTATGTTCGTGTTGTGCTTGACACTTGACAGGATTCATTGGCAGCTGATCACTCGCTACAAATACAATCTGAGAGGTGGTGAACTTGAAGAGTTAAATTCATTGAAGTGGTATTTGGAGGCTATTCCCGAAGATTGGTTTGTGCACAGCCCACATGGTCTTGTTTGACAGCACAAGGAGAACAATATCTACACGGTGAAGGAAACATAAAGGTCAATAACATAAAATAAAGTTATTAATAAACTTCAGCAAACTTATGCATACAACAAATCAACAAACCATCATTTTGAGTACTCATCAATTGGAGTACCCACTTAATTCAGCAAACATAAATGAGCGATGGATAAGTTATGATCAGATTCTAGCATCACAAGTAACCATAATTTTACGGAACATCCCATATATATATATGCTTCTCTAGAACTTCGATTGGATTTGCTGCACAATGCTTTTGTCCACTTGGAATGTCTTTGCAAGAATGTCGGTAGAAATGTCTGGCTTTGACCCAAAGATGGAGTTAGCTATAGTGATAACTCCTGGGTTTTGGCTGCTTAGTGCAGCAATGGCCACAACATTAGCATGCCCAATGTTGCGTTGGAAGTGAATCAACCCTATTGGAAAGACAAAGACATCACCTTTCTAGAGAATCTTTGAGATAAGGTGACTATCAGGGTCTGATGTGAAGAATCCGACTTTCAGAGCATAGTTAGTAAAATACGGTACGGGAAAGTTACGTATAAAATACGTACGGGTATTATACTTCGTCTTTAAGCTAAAGTTACGTTTAATAGTACGTTAACCGTTATAAATATATATAATTAATTATTTTTTAAAATAAATAAATATATTAATAATAGTAAAGTTATCAGTTTAATTCATAAAATACGGATAATAAACGTATTATACGTGTTTAGTACGAGAGCCATTAAATAAACGGGGAAAAATGAAACGGCTTGACAATAATACGGATACGGAAGTTTTAAACGGATAAAGTACATACGGGTACATATACGTGTATTAAACGGAGTATTTACTAACTATGTTTCAGAGAGCCTTCAATGATAGTAAGAATCTCGGTGGCTCTTGGGTGACTGTTAGGACGATTGATACTCCATGGCGCAAAGTCAATACGCACCATTGAGATGCCTAGGGTATTGAGATCAGGAATTTAAGTCACAGTGGCAGCTGTGACGATAGAACCATTACAGGTGTTTCTCGAAATGTGCAACCTGGTGAAGGAGAACACGCTGACTTGGATTGTCGCAGGATTCTTTCAAGTGAAACCGTTCATTTTCACTACAAAGGAAATCAAGCTCGAATTCGATCAAACAGTTGACAGAGACATGATAGTTGAGCTCTAATTAATGCTAGTTAATATATATATAAATCAAAATCTCATTTACTGTTCACTAACAAGTGTTTCGTTTAATTAGAATCAATTTGGGCTTAAGCTCGTGGGCTTTGATGTTATAATGTGTTGGGCTAACAGCTTGGTCTCAATCTTTAATTCTTTTGTCATTGTTTTGTTGTCTCCATGAATTTTTCGTCATCACCCCTCCCTCTTTATCTCTATCTATCATTCCAACTTTGAAATTTAATTTTACGATGGCAGGGAGAGAGACATTAGAAATGTTAGTAAACAAAATGGATATCTATCAACTAAGAGAAAGAGACAGGGACATAATTAAAGGTACAGGAAATTATAAATTATTATTAATCATCATGAGTTTATGAATGATAAAAATATCCATAATTATAGAAATCTGCCTGCATTTGATCTGATTGGGTTGGATAAAACCATAACTAAATGAATTATTCGTTGGTGTGGATATTACAGATGATTGACATGTATGATTTTCTTAATATCCAATCCGAACGCGCTCGATCATATGTGCATACTACAAATTCGACATCCATACTACATAATAATATTTTATGATTGAGTTTTTATTTATTATTTCACTTAGAATTGGTGATTCATTATTTGTACCTGAATGATTGAGTTTATATACAAGCTTATTGCGATGTTGATTGGGGTGGTTTCCTGCTACTCGCCGCTCCACGATAGGCTACATCATCTACCTTGGTCAAGCTGCTGTTTCATGGTGATCCAAAAAGCAACATGTGGTCTCTCGTTCCTCGAGTGAAGCAGAATATTGCGCAATCGCTACCACAGCCAGTGAGATTCTTTGGCTAAGAGCTCTTCTTCGTGACCTTGGGATCAAATCTTCAGGTCCCACAAAACTCTATTGTAACAATCAAGCTGCTCTTCACATCGCCAACAATCTTGTTTTCCATGAACGCACTAAGCATGTTGAAATGGATTGTCATTTTGTTCGTAAACGGGTCCAAAGTCAAGACATCTGTCCACTTAAAGTCAGTTCTCGTGATTAAGTTGCCGACCTTTTCACCAAAGTCCTTGGATCAGATCGCTTCCATAACCTTCTTTGCAGCTACATGTTCGTGACCTTCATGCGCCAGCTTGAGGGGGAGTATTGAAGATCACATAAACCATATGAGCAGCCAGCTCACTGTTTTCCCCACTGTTAGCATTCAAGACTAGATAATATGAGATAATGTGGGATAATATCCACCTACATTTCATTAAAACTTTATAGCATTTTTAATTCGTCTTTCTCTGAGACAACAACACCCTATTCTGTATAAATCACTAGCTTAGAAATTCATTTCAATTCAATTCAATAAACTGAATGTTATAAACGCGCTGCTACGGATCTGGAAATTGCCGGAATCAATAAAGCCAGAATACGAAAGCGAGAATCGAAAAAAACACAGACACACGATTTACGTGGTTCACTAACACGATGTGTGTTAGCTAGTCCACGGGCAGGAGAGAGCATGTTTCACTATATTGTGGAGATTACAGATTACAGAGGAGTATGAGAAGTATTTATAGTACTTCTCCATGTGGTCTAAACCTAATCCAATCTGACAAAGGAAACGGTTACAGACCAGGCTCAGAACCCGAACCCAAATAACAGCGAGACCCCTGACTACCAGTCGTAGCGGCTGATAGTCTGATTCAAGTCACATCAACACTGAATTCTACAGTTCTCGATAATTAATAAATGAAAACGGACTCATGCATATGTATTGTTGCCCAGGATCGGCTTTCCATACGGAAGGAAAAGGCCATGAAGCTGAAAGCAATAGAGGTACATGCATGCTTGGCAAGAAAGAGGAAAGGGGAAACCATCTCCTCTGCCACGGAAATTCCATCCAATTCTGCAATTAATAAAAAAAAATTAAATGTAAAGAAATTAGGAAATTCCTATAATACCTTGAAGTTATGGTAACTTGATGTTTTTGACCTGCTATAACAGGTTTCACAAGTCACATTACGTAAAATATAATAGACATTACGTAATGGTTATGTAATGTGTGTTTATCTTACGTAATAGTTGAAAAATGTCATTACGGAAACCTTACGTAATAGACACTCATTTTACGTATGAATATTAACCTTTCGTTACGTAATCTGTTGAATCATTACGGAAGGCTTACGTAACACTTCTAATTTAACTGTTACGTAAGAAATAACTATCGTTACGTAACCTTTACGTAATAGATGCATACTTTACGTAACAGTTGTAAAGTGGCATTACGGAAGCCTTACGTAATGGATGGTCCTTTTACGTAATGATATTAATCAAGTTACGTAATGTGGTAAGTCATTACGGAAGCTTACATAACACTTCTAATTTAACTGTTACGTAAGAAATAACCTTCGTAATGTAACATTTATGTAATGAGCGTGTATTTTATGTAACAGTTTTAAAATGTCATTACGGAAGCCTTATGTAATAGGCGATGCTTTTACGTAATGAATATTAATCTAGCATTACGTAAAATGATAAGTCGTTACGGAAACCTTCCATAACGCTTCTATTTTAACTGTTACGTAAGACTAACAAGCATTACGTAATTGTTACGTAATAAACATTAGTTTTACGTAACGCGACCTATAAAACCTGCTATAGCATGTAAAAAAACGTCAAGTTATAGTAACTTCAAGGCATGGTAGGAGGTCCCAAGAAATTATATCCACTTATCGACGGTCACTCGGACGGCCGATTTGTCCGTCCCATTTATATCACTTAACGACGGTCACTCGGACGGCCGATTTGTCCGTCCCATTTATATCACTTAACGACGGCCAAAGCCAACCGACGCTAGGGAACCGTGGACATAATGTATTTTCCTTGTAGTGAGAAATGAGCTTCTGGATGGGCACCTTACAATTAGATCCAACCACTGACAGAGATAAGAATTCTTTAATTTTGGGGCAAACATCGGTTATCCGTACACACACATGCGCTTGGTCTTGTCAAACATAAATGCAATTGATATAAGCAAGAAAAAATCACAACCATCACCTTAATAAAAAGAGGCATTTTAGTGTGCTTTATAGTATTGGTGCTATAAAACATTTACAGCCATTAGATCATGTTCAACCTTTATCAACCATTAGATTTTATTTAAATTATTAATATATTATTTTATTTGTTTGGGACAACCGGTACAACCGGTTGCTTGAAATTATTTGGGTTCACACCTCTTCTCACGGCCGAAACCATTCTTCTCACCTCTTCTCACCGCCGAAACCATTCTTCCTTCTATCCTCTTCCTTCGATCCTCTCCACGCAGCTAGCGAGCAGTGAAGACGGCGACAGTGAAGACGGCGAGCAGTGGGTGACGACGAGTGAAGACGGCGAGCAGTGGGTGACGACGAGTAGAAGAAGCTTGTCGATTGCAGCATCTCTTTGACTGCGGCGAGCCGGATTCCGACAACGACAGTGAAGGCGGCGAGCAAGGGACGACGAGAGCGAGCATCTCTTCGTCGATTGCAAATGATTGAGCTCGTCGAGAGCCTGCATCAAGGGGTAATTGCGACGGCGACGCTGTGAGAAGAAAGAGATTTGGGGTTTCAAGTTTCCTCTTCCGCGATTGTGGACTATGCTCTTCCGCGGTGGGTCTCTTTGACGATATTGAAGTGGTTGAGCATCGGCGACGGGAACGGTGAGATTGGGTTCGCGCCGGGTCTCTGCTGATTGTGCTCTTTCGCGGTGGGTCTCATTGTCAATAGTGAAGGGGTAGATTAGCGGGTCACCGGAGGGAAGAATTGGAACAAGATTCAGAGCTGCTTGATTGAGGGTAAAGTCTGCTCCAAGTTCAACGAGACTTGCCTTTCCGATACCGTCGAGCAGTTTTACACCGAGCGATTGTCCGCTCTTCAGGTAAAAAAAGACGATTGACTTTCTGGGTTTTGAAAATTCGTTTGGTGGTTTTTGCTATTCTTCTTCTCTTTTCTGAACTTTTTGAGCGTGGCTTTTGGATTTCTGTGGTGGGTTAGGGATTTGATTGTTTTTAGTTGGGGAAATGAGATGGGCAAACTATGGATTGTTATTGTGCTGAATTTAGAGATCCTTGATGATATTGAGCAGTAATTAGGATCAAATAGATATTGGAAACTTTGTAGACTCTCAACAATAGAATTGCTAGCCATCTAAATGTTGGATCTTAGTCAATTTTCTGGGGATTCTAGTTCAAAAGTGCTCCACGGAAAGTTCATTTAGCTAGTGAAATCCCAGGTGAAGTGTTGAGTCTCGGATTCGCGGATAATGGAAGATGAACTAGGAAAAAAGCTAGCCTGAATTACTTAATGCCCCATCCGTAGTACGTAATGGTTAATACAGTAGGAATCCTTTCTTTCTTCTAGGATGCTTTTGTACTGCCACAAGGAGCTGCAGTATTAGCATCACCTTAATCGTAACCTGTCTATGATTTTTGCTGTTTACGTGAGTTCACTTTCACTTTTTGTATTATATGTAGGGACTTTGATCTGGTAACTCTTTCAGATACTACATGTTGGATTCAGAATTCAATTTCTCTTGTGATAGAGCTGCAATCTTAGTCTTCAATTCCAGGCAAGTTACTGAAATCTTGCCCTTTTAACTTCAGCCGTGAATTGTTATTCAAGATTGTTTGTCTGATTAGAGATTCATCAAGTGAAACTCCATTTCACTTGGAAAACCGGTGTGAGTTGCACGTGTCGAGAGAGCTATTGCCTTGTTGAGTTACATAATCATCATTCCAAGCATGCGATTCATCTTGTCTTTGTGAGCGCTGGGAGAGGAGTCCTAATCATGTTCCCATTGTGGTTAAGCTAGCAACTATTTGTAGTATGGTTGTTGTGTGGATGTATTCTAGAAAAGGGTAATCGAAGCATTTGTCTTCTGTGATTCTTTGCATGAGCTTTGCATTAGTCTTATGTGATTCTTTGCATTCATTTGAGCTTTTTATTTCGTTTGAATGCTGGCTCCGTCTACGTTTATGTGATTAGTACTTCGGTTTACTATTAGAGCAAGATTGTGATGCAATTGATAGGTTATGCCGTGATTCATCAAGTGAACCTTGGACTTCTTCTCCTCATGCTTAATCATTAGTTCATTCTTTTATGCATTCTAGTATTATTTTTCTGATTAGAGATTCATCTGTAAAAATGCACTTCTCACGGCTCATCTGTAAATATCACGGGCGTGAGATTAACCCGTGATATGGTCACAGCTGAAACTCAAAAACACGCCTCACATCTGAAAATCTCACGGCCAGGAGATGTACCGTTAGATTTTTTTAAAAAAGGGGGGGAGTTCCAGGGGTTTTCACGGGTTGGGTTCGACAGTATCACGGCCGTGAGATGAGCCGTGTTTGTGTAATTGAAATGCTGGACTTCTCACGGCTCATCTGTTAATCTCACGGGCGTGAGATTAACCCGTGAGATGGTCACAGCTGGTTTTGGCGTGATTCACCTAGTGAACCTTGCATTCCAGTATTATTGTTCCCAACCATGCGTGATCTCAAAAAAAGTTGCTCCAATCTGACCTAGCTAGCGATTGTGTTCCTTCCTTTATGCATGCCAGTATTAGCTTTTTGATTGGAGAGACTTGATTTGTGTTTTATGGAGGCAAATCGAATAGGAAAGTTCATACTCAAAGTTTGATTCTTTTCAGTTTGGTTTGAGACAAGTTGGATTGTTGTTTGCCTTCAAACTGAGTCTGCAGAGAAAATTTTGGAAGAGTTGATTTGGTCTTGTTGGTATTGTAGTGTCGTTACCGTTGCTTGTTGATTACATTTTGGACTGTTAATTGAAGGGTCTTGCTTGGCTGCATGAAAGGTGCAATTGAGTGTGTTAGTCAAGAATTAGTTCATGAAATCAGGGTGACTTGAGGAGGAAACGCAAGAGAAATGAAGCATTCTCAATTCTGTGAGGTCTCTAGTCATTAAGCTATTGCTCAAAGTTTGTCCTTGTTGCTTCTCATATTGTTAAATTTTTTGGAGGGGGTTGCTAATTCGAATATCTTGCGATGGTTAGTTGTGTGGGATATATTTTGTCAACTGATCTGCTTGCTTGCTGATCTCCAAATCATTATGAAGTACATCGATTAAGATTGACCGATTAGCATAGATGTAGGAGACCTGAAATAGTCAAGAGATGATGCCCTTTCTTCTCTCTGTACAATGATCTTGTGTCTGAATATTCTGGATCTTGCTGTCCACTCTTCTATAAAACAAAAGTATGTACTTGATCACCTTTTGTTTAAGCATGCAAGAAGCTGTTTGGTTTCCTATTTACTGCATTCGGATTAGACAAGGCTACTGCAACAGCTACGTTTGTCATATCACTCGAAACATCCATTTGAGCGAAAATGGGACTAGGATTGGTAGGTACTGGTGTGGTATTTCAAATGCTGAAAAATGCAGATGCATCATTTCATAGGTGGATCGAGCTTTGGGAGGTTAGAATAGTAGCTTTGATGTACTGATAAGTGACTCCTCTAGTAGCTTTGAAGTACTGAAAAATCAGGGTGTTTTTAGTTTCACGGCTTAGTTTAACGACCGTGATTTTTGAAACCAAAGCCGTGAGATTGTCTGGGATATGAAAACTACTCTTTGCTTCTCACGGGTCATGTCACGGCCGTGAGAATTTGCATTTTGGGTGAAATTTAATGGAAGCTGGGTGTTTTGGGTGAAATTTATATATGCCAATGGCGGATTTCATGGTTAATTAGTGTACTCAGGTGTTGATGTAGGGGGTTTTCATTTCTTCTGGTAGTTAGAACTTGATATCGAGGCAAGTGTGCTTGTGAGCTCTGGTATAGTCTTGTATTTGTTCAATATTGATTAAAGCCATATATTGAAAACCAGGATTGAACTCATTACCTGGAGAATGTGTTTACCGAATGATTAAATGATCCTTTTCTTGAATGAAACTTTGTCATAACCACGTTTTCTCGAATGTGTTTAAGTGTGAAAACTGAAAGTTGCTTCTTTAGATCAGTGGTGGACGACTCTGGCTTTGTGTATTTTGTTAGTACTCTTCGGCATGCTTATAATTCGTGTTTCAAGGCATGCTTATAATTTTTTTGTTGTTTTAATTTTGCAGTTTGCTAAAATTGTTCTATAATGAAGACGAAGAGTCATGAAATTTTTAGCACCCGCTGTTCTCCTAGGAAAGTATTCTCAGTAGTCTCAAATTTAGAGGCTTGTCAATCAGAGGCCATTAAGAGATGTGGCTTTGGTCGTATGCTTGAAGTCAAAGGAAGAATGCTCCAACGTGAGTTGTTGGAGATCCTTTTGAAGAGCTTTAATGTGGAAGAAAGCTCAATTCAGGCTTATGGGTTGAAAGTCCATATTTCGGCCAAAGATTTCGAGCGAATTATGGGCGTGCCTGAGGGAGGTACTGATATCATCTTGAATGGTGAAGAAGTGGGACGAAGATCCGAGGAATTGAATCCATTTAGAGTGTATTCGACAGTTGATTGTGCCCGACAGGCGATTTCGACAAGCTTAATGCGGAAGGCTTTGTCGGAGATGAAAGATAGCGGCGATCTATTTCTTCAAACGTTTATTTTGTACGTAATGGGGGTGCTATTAGTACCAACTAGAAGAGATGACTTTTCGTTATCTTCGGTATACGCTGTCCTCGCTGTTGCCGATATTCCGAAGAAGAATTGGGCATCGTTTTGCTTCAATGAATTGGTCAAATGCATCTGCGACCATAATGCTGAGGGGAGAAAGTATATACCGGGTTGCTTGCTGTTCTTGGAGGTAAATAATTGCTAATCCCTACTTTCTACATATTTGTAATGATTAATCATCATGTTGATTATAGTATTTTTTTTTGTAGTTAATATTCTTGGAGCATGCAAATGGTATTTTCGAAACTATTGATAGGAGTTTGGATTTGTTGAGCTGGGGGAGCGGAGACGTGGAGTTATTGTTAACAGAAGTGGTAAGACTGATAGTATATTTGATTCTTTTGACTAGTTGGAGCATGCTAATGGTACATTTGGTTCCCTTTTTAATTAATTTGTAGGTTTCCAGCAGTTCGGGTAAAAGATCAGCTGAGGATGCAGGTTTGAAATCACCTGCAAGGAAACGGGAAAAAAGAGATGGGAAACGGCAAAAACCCGACGGTGATGAGCTGCTTCTCTGTGAGCGTATTGACGCTCGGTTTACTACCATGGAGGGTAGAATTGACAACTTTAGGCAAGAATTTAGAGTTGCAATGGGTGATGCTGCTTCCAGAGAGAGTGAGCTAATGAGTCGGGTTGTGAATATGGAGAACGAATTTCGGGCTTTTAGAGACGAAATTGGTAGTCAAGTGAAGTCCATTATAGAGGCAGTGAAAGCAACTATAGGTGATCCGTTGTCAAGGGAGCAGCCTACTGAGTTGAAAAAGAACGATCAGAAGGATGAGGCTGATAATGTGAAAGCTTCTGCAGCTGTTTTGTTGTCAACGGAGCAGCTTATCAGAGGGGAAAAGGGCAATCAGAAGGCTGAGGTTGAAAAACCAAGTGAACCCATTTCTCCTACCTCCGAATCTGTCAAGACTCAAGGGTTAGGTGTTAAGTATTGGGGAGAAGCTGAGGGGGAAATTGGAGATGACTGCGGTTCTGAATCTCCTTCTGTCAAAGTTGTGAAAAAGTCTCCTTGCAAGCAGGCGAAAGCGTCTAAAGTTGAGAAATTCATATTGTTGAGTGATGAAAGTGTTGCTGCTAATGATGGTTGTGCCAAGACTGTGAAGGTATTACACTTTATTAAGTTTTCTAATTATTTGTACTTATGGTGTGGTTACTAATGAACTTGTTTTGTTTTTATGTTTTTGAACAACCTTTGTACCGTGCTCCTCCCTTTGTTGTTCAGACACCATTGACTCTGGAGGCAGTAAAGATGATTCAATTTGCTTTTAGTAGTTCGCTTCCCGAAAGGTACCTCCCGAAATCATTACAAGTAAGATTGGATCATATCTGTAGGAAATTTTTGGTATTTGCCTTATTCTAATGTTGTGGTGTTTGAACTTGGTCTTGTATAACAGGGACGTATTGGTTCGTCTTGATGGCGGGGCTCTTGAGTTGTTACGTGAAGATTTGGTCGAGTTTTTGCCCAGGACCAAAATTTCAACAAGGGTGAGTTCCTTTATGTGTGTAATTTAGTAGATTAAACTTGTATTGCTGACTTTGGTATATGTGATGATGATGCATTAGATTATAGAAATGGCATGTCTGTGCAAGACACTAGAAGAACGAAGTTGCGGTCGCAGTGGTGGCGTGTCTTGGTTCTTTCCACCTTCAGTTTCGGTACAGTTGTCTGCTTTGTCTATTCTTGTCATGAAATTAATCTATTTGTTTGTTACATGTAGCTTGTGTGGGTAACTGTGTTTTATTTTTCTAGGATCGTGCGTATCATTGCAAAAACGAGGAGCAATTTATGGAAAACATGCGTTCATATAAGATACTTGAGCGATACCGTATAAGTGAGCTACTTTACTGCAGTAAGGTATGTTGTAATGTTGTTTTCTAAAAGGAAATGGCTTCACACTCCTATGTTAAATTGATAATTATTGTTTGTTTGTGCATTATTTCATATTCATGTCCCAATTTTCAACCTCACGGTGTCCCACTTCTATCTGGCGGTCTTTAACATGGAAGCCAAAGAAATTGAAATCTGGGACTCAATACCAGGAATTCATAACCTAGAATATGATGCAAGGATGCATAAACTGGTTTGCTTCTTGTTCTTCAAGTTTTCAAACTTGACTTATTGCTTAGTTGTTAGTCGTTTTTCATTTGCCGTCTTTGTCGTTAAATATCGATGAGGGGGATGTTTTCATTTGCAGAAATTCGGTCTAGACTGGTTGCTTAAGGATGATATCTGCGGGACGTTTTCATTTGTGGACTTTGTGGTTAGATATCGCCGGGATGTTGCTTGCCAACCAAATGGGTACCCTTTGTTGTTGTTCAATCGTGCAATGTTCTAATTAAGTTCGATAATTATTTGTTCGCATCATGACCATGGTAATTATTTGTTATATTACAGGTTTGATTGTGGACTATTTGTCTCCAATTACTTGCTGGATCCAGATCGATATTCCAAGAAGCTTGACCAGTTCGACAGTGACTATGAACGGGCACAACTTACAATGTACTTGCTCACGACGCATTTGAATGAGGTGAAAGCTACAATTACGACACAATCAGAAGAATATTTTGACAGTCATGTGAGACCTGCCCAAATTGAGACTGAGAAGGTGAATTTCAAGACGAACTTACTCAATCGAGGAAGAAAGCCGTTGCACGCGCATGGGGAGAAAAAGGGTAGAAAGTCTAAGAAGCATTGAGAGTTGTGATGTTAATGTAGAGTTTAGTTAATGTGGATGTTTTTTTTGAAGTTTAGGAAAATGTAGATGTTGAATGAATTTTACTGAATGTAGATGATGATTGAAGTTTAGGAAACTGTTGAAATTACAATGAAGTTATGAATGAAGCATTATTCAGTGATGTTATCTTTTCTCTATATTATGTTTAATGTGTCCACAAGGAAGAAGTTATGAATGATCATATAATGAAAAATGGTTGAAAATGGACCTTATTCACCCTGCCAGCAGGCTTTTTCACGGCCTCAATAATTCATTTTCACGGCCGTGAGATGGTAATTTCTCAGTGTCTCTGATGCAGGATGAATCTTTCACGCCCGTGAGACTGGGACGTGAGATGGGATTTCTGTGACACCTTAATGATGGCAATCTCACGCCCGTGAGACTGGGCCGTGAGAATCAACAAATCATTCCCTAATGTCCAGAGAACCTCACGGTCTTGAGAGAACAATCTCACACCCGTGAGATTGTGGGCTGCTGTGAGTTAGTGAAAAAAACGTCATTTGGAAGGTTCGAACCCGAGCACTTGGCATAATAATTCAGCTCACTAACCAGTCAGACTACTTAACATATTTTGTAAAATTGATTGTCCGTTTCCCTTTTAGTACATATGGTTGAATGAGCGTTTGATTATCGGTTTTTGGTTCAACCCATGTAATTGTAAACCGATGTGAGATTGAGTTTAGGTATATGGTTGAATGAGCGTTTGATTATCGGTTTTGGGTTCAACCCATGTAATTGTAAGCCGATGTGAGATTGATGTTAGGTATATGGTTGAATGAGCGTTTGGTTATCAATTTTGGGTTGAACCCATGTAATTGTGAACCGATGTGAGATTGATGTTAGGTATATGGTTGAATGAGCGTTTGATTATCGGTTTTGGGTTCAACCCCTGTAATTGTGAACCGATGTGAGATTGATGTTAGGTATATGGTTGAATGAGTGTTTGGTTATCGGTTTTGGGTTGAACCCATGTAATTGTGGCCCGATGTGAGATTGATGTTAGGTATATGGTTGAATGAGTGTTTGATTATCGGTTTTGGGTTCAACCCCTGTAATTGTGAACCGATGTGAGATTGATGTTTGGTATATGGTTGAATGAGCGTTTGGTTATCGGTTTTGGGTTGAACCCATGTAATTGTGGCCCAATGTGAGATTGATGTTAGGTATATGGTTGAATGAGTGTTTGATTATCGGTTTTGGGTTCAACCCCTGTAATTGTGAACCGATGTGAGATTGAGGTTATGTATATGGTTGAATGAGCGTTTGGTTATCAGTTTTGGGTTGAACCCATGTAATTGTGAACCGATGTGAGATTGAGGTTATGTATATGGTTGAATGAGTGTTTGATTATCGGTTTTGGGTTCAACCCCTGTAATTGTAAACCGATGTGAGATTGATGTTAGGTATATGGTTGATTGAGCGTTTGGTTATTGGTTTTGGGTTGAACCCATGTAATTGTGGCCCGATGTGAGATTGGTTGATTATATATGGTTTAGTGAGTGTTTGATTACGGTTATTGGGTTGAACCCCATGTAATTGTAAACCGATGTGAGATTGAGGTTAGGTATATGGTTGAATGAGTGTTTGGTTATCAGTTTTGGGTTGAACCCATGTAATTGTGAACCGATGTGAGATTGGTTGATGATATATGGTTTAGTGAGTGTTTGATTACGGTTTTTGGGTTGAACCCCATGTAATTGTGAACCGATGTGAGATTGGTTGATGATATATGGTTTAGTGAGTGTTTGATTACGGTTTTTGGGTTGAACTCCATGTAATTGTGAACCGATGTGAGATTGGTTGATGATATATGGTTTAGTGAGTGTTTGATTACGGTTTTTGGGTTGAACTCCATGTAATTGTGAACCGATGTGAGATTGGTTGGTGATATATGGTTGAATGAGTGTTTGATTATCGGTTTTGGGTTCAACCCCTGTAATTGTAAACCGATATGAGATTGAGGTTAGGTATATGGTTGAATGAGCGTTTGGTTATCAGTTTTGGGTTGAACCCATGTAATTGTAAACCGATGGTTTAGTGAGATTGGTTGGTGATATATGGTTTAGTGAGTATTTGATTATGGTTATTGGGTTCAACCCATGTAATTGTAAACCGATGAATTTTTGGGTCGGTCATAATGAAGAAATTCCTAGTTCCTAAACCCTCACCGTCGTGATGCCGTTTCTTCCTTCTCCTCCTTCGTCGGCGCCAGAGGACTGATCCTCGGTTCCTCCCTGTCGACTTCTTCCTTCCTGCTTCCCTCCTTAGTCGGCTCTTATCCACCAATATTACGAAACCATCGATTTCTTCCTTCCTGCTGCCTATCTCCCTTCCTTCGTCTTCCCTTCTCTACGCAACCATCGATTTTCCATTCTCCTTTATTCGCCCATCCTTCGTCAGCCGCCGAAGACCCGCAGACCGCTCTCCATCACTCTCCGTCAAGTACGATAACCTCTTCTCCTGCTTTACCTGTGTGTTTTGCGCTTCTAGTAGCCTCAGATTTCGAGTCTGAGTCTTGCGAATTTAGGGTTCCACGGGGTTTTTTGGGAAATTGTTGGTTTTCGTCCAGATTTGTGCGGTTCTAGTTGCTTCATTTTCGATTTCTATTTGCACTCACGGGTTCTCTTGGGAAACTTATGGGTTTCGCCGGACTTTGGGTTCTTTTGAGAAATCAGGGACTTATGGGTTCTTCTTGGTATGGAGTACGGTTTAGGCTATGGTTTCTTTCATTTGTGAATGGTTGGTTTGTCGCAGAAGTGAAGGGGAAACTATGGTTGCTTAACTCGGTCTTGCTTCGTGTTTGTTTCAATTCATTCGGTCGGTTGTGGGTGGTGAATATGTGGATTTCAATTGTCTCTAAACTTCATTTTGTTGCTTGTTTTCAGTTGATCAACTATGGAAGGGTTGATGGATGATATGAGCACAGGCAAGGACACGGGAATTGACTTGAATGTTGGTTTAGATTGGGGAATGGATTATGGAGATGATACCGGTGGTGTTAGAGATAGTGACGATATGGAGGACAATGTCGACACCACCGATAGTGATTCTGAGGATGATAATAACACTAACTTTGGTGATGATGATAAAGAGAACATCTCAGATGAGCATTTGCACAGCTTCGAAACACAGCCACACAGCTCAGATGCACCTCTACACAAAGATGCTGCAAATCCAGCCATGGCTCCACCGTACTCGAGTATGTATGACTGGACCTTGCTTGATAAAGTCGGGAATGGTAAGCCATATTCTAAATGGGAGTCGGATGATGTTGTGGGTTATGAGTTTGAAACCCTTGTGGAGGCTGCCAAGTTCTATTCAACTTATGGTTGTGCCATGGGATTCAGCGTACGGAAGAACACTCACACATTTTCAAAATATGGAGTTAAAAATATGCAGCGATGGGTTTGCTCACGCGAGGGGGAGCGTCAACCAGTGCACAATGACAAGGAGAACAGAAAGCGTGAACCTAGGCCTGTAACAAGGCTCCATTGTCCGGCAGCTTTCAAAGTCAGTTTTGTTGAGGCAACTAACCGATTCAAGGTGAAACAGTTTATACCAACACATTTTCATCACTTAGCTGGAGCACATGAAGTGCAGTTTTTGAGTTCTCATCGCAAGGTAGATGACGCAAGTAAGGCTCAGATTCGATCACTTAGGGCTGCTGGTATTCGCACCAATCAAATAATGGATTATCTAGTGAATTGTGCGAGAAGCTTTCAGAACTTGGGTTTCACTAAGACCGATGTATACAATTTTGTTAGTGCGGATTGGAGGTCGGAGATCTTGGATAGTGATAGTGAAGCTGCACTTGCCTACTTACAAGCACGGGCAACTACCGATCCTCGTTTTTATTGTAGATATACAGTAAGTGATGGTGGTGAACTAGGCAATATGTTATGGGCTGACTCTTCTTCACAATTGGATTATAGTCTCTTTGGAGATGTTCTTGTTTTTGACTCGACGTACAAAACTAATGCATATAATCTTCCATTTCTTCTATTCATTGGTGTGAATAATCACAATGCAAGCACTGTTTTTGCATGTGCTTTACTTGCGGATGAAACGGCGGAGAACTACGTATGGATTCTAAATGCTTTTTTACATTGCATGGGTGGTAAGAAGCCAACCGCAGTTATAACAGATGGTTGTTCTTCAATGAGGAAAGCTATCAAGTCGATTCTCCCTGGATCCCGACATCGGTTATGTTCTTGGCACTTGGGCAATAACGCAGAAGCGCGTGGCCATGCGGAAGGCTTCCGGGAGGATTTCAAACGATGCATGCTAAACTGCAGTTCTATTCCACAATTTGAAGCTACGTGGAAGGAAATTTTGTCCAAGTATGACCTGGAGCACAATGCGTGGATGAAGAAGATGTATAGGCGACGAGCTCTATGGGCCAAAACTTACTTGAAAGGTATTTTCTTTGCTGGGATGACTACGTCACAACGTTGTGAGAGCATGAACTCTTATCTAGACAAATTCTTGCAAAGTAAGATGAAGTTGTTTGAGTTTGTCAAGCAGTTTGACATGGCACTTTTGTATAGGAGACAAACTGAGTTACATGACCAGTTTAAGACAATACATACTGATGTTGTTTTGATGACACATTTACATGAAATTGAAAGACATGCCTCTATAGTATATACAAGAAATGTGTTCAGGAGCGTTCGAGCAGAAATAGCGAGAGAAGTTCATTACTATATTACAGACAAGTGTGTGTTGACCAATAAAACAATTTACACATTGTCACGATTCAAATACCCTGACTCAAAGTGCACTGTGGTCTTTACACGAGTGGACATGATGTGCATTGTTCTTGTGGCATTTTTGAGTTCTGCGGAATTCCATGTCGGCATATATTCTGTATATTGAAAGCAGAAAATCAAATACAAATTCCAAAGTCACTCATTTTGAAGCGTTGGACTAAAGATGCAAAAGAGTTCGATCCCTCGAGTATGGGAAGCTGTCCTACCCAGCAAAATATTAGCAGGTATTATAAATTTAAGCTGTTGATTTAGTTCTTTGTTTACTTCTATTGTGCTAGGAACCAACTACAAAATTGCTTGTTTATTTGGACAGGTTTGGATTCTTGGTTGGTCAATGTAGTAGAATGTGCCATTATGCTGTGAGTTCGGATGAAGCATTTCATACTGCCAAAGGGTTGATTGAAGACTTGACCTTGCGAGTGAAGACAATAAGTGAAGAAACAACCAACAAAACAAATAATGCTACTACGGATGCTGGAGTGAACTCCTCTCAGTTTATTAAGGACCCCCATCCAGTTCGAAGTAAAGGGAATGTGAAGCAACCTCAAGTGAAAACACGGTTGTGCAAGTATTGTAGGCGTCCTAAACATACAATCAGAAATTGTCCGCTGAAAAGAATGGTTGAAGCAGGTGCAGGTGATAGTCATTTCACGCAACAAGAATACAACTTCGAGTCCATAGGAGCAGGTGAAAGCAGCTTTCATGTGGAGACTCAAGAATCTGTTCTACTTCCCAAACGATCCAAGCACAACCTGTAATGCTGGTGTTCGGCTTCAAACAACATTATGTTTCATCTTGTCATGTTTGTTTTGTGCAAGTTAGTATCTAGTGACATTGAATGGATCTATGTAATGCTTGTGTCTAGCTTCAAAGAACATTATGACTCATCTTTTCATAAGCTTGTAGTTTTCAAAAACATTATATTATGTTTCTTACACCATTATAATAAGTACAGGGGTTAGTTCTACATGTGAATGTTTGTGCAGGCCAATTCCAGAAATCTCACGGCCGTGAAAGCATGCGTGTTTTTGAAATAATAGACTTCTCACGGCTCATATGTTAATCTCACGGGCGTGAGATTAACCCGTGAGATGGTCTCAGCTGAAACCAAAAAACACGCCTCACACCTTCAGATCTCACGGCCGAGAGATGGACCGTTCGAATGTTTTTTGAAAAGGGGGAGTTCCAGCGGGTTTCACGGGTTGGTTCGACAGTATCACGGCCGTGAGATGAGCCGTGATTGTGTAATTGAAATGATAGACTTCTCACGGCTCATATGTTAATCTCACGGTTTTTGTCCCGGGAGTGATATAAACCGTGAAACCCCCTGGAACTCCCCCTTTTTAAAAAACATTCTAACGGTCCATCTCTCGGCCGTGAGATCTGAAAGTGTGAGGCGTGTTTTTTGGTTTCAGCTGTGAACATCTCACGGGTTAATCTCACGCCCCGTGAGATGTTCACAGCTGAAACCAAAAAACACGCCTCACACTTTCAGATCTCACGGCCGAGAGATGGACCGTTAGAATGTTTTTTAAAAAGGGGGAGTTCCAGGGGGTTTCACGGTTTATATCACGCCCGGGACAAAAACCGTGAGATAGAACCCTCAAATTGGAAACACCCTATTTAAAACTACCTATTTTCTACTCGACCCGACCCCCAACCCTCTGTTCTACTTCGACCCCCAACCATCGCCATCGCACTTCGACCCCCCAAGCCTCGCCATCGCACCCTCGCCATCGCACCCTCGCCATCGCCCCCAACCATCTTCTCCCCCGACCCCGACCCCCAACCATCTACTCCCTCTGTTCTACTTCGGCCCCCCAAACCTCGCCCTCACTCGCTCGCCCTCGATCGGTCGCACTCGCTCGCTCGCCCTCGAAGATTCTTCCGCCGCCGACCACTTCCCCACGACTCCTCTGGTAACTGCTCCAAGGTTCAGCGGCGACGGCGACCATTTCCCCACGAGTCTCTGCCCTCTGTTCCACTTCGTGAGTTCTTCTTAACCACAGCGGCAATCTTCTCTGGTTTCTTGCATTTTTTAGGGTTTAGTTGCCCAAGGTTGGTCTGAATTAGGGTTTTGAATTCCTAATTGTGATTAGAATGCTCCTGGTTGGTATGAATTAGGGTTTTGAATTCCTAATTGTGATTAGAATGCTCCTGGTTGGTCTGAATTAGGGTTTTGAATTCCTAATTGTGATTAGAATGCTCCTGAGTGGTCAGTTCCTTATCATCCCTTCCCCACTCATTCTGCTCTTTTCAACTCTTTATGATTTGCTTAAGCCATGCGATTGGATCTGAGATTTTTCGCTGGTACGCTGGTAGTCTGTTGATTATGTTTAGGTAATGAGGAGCTGAAGCTGGTATAAGCTGTAGCCTGTACTGTCTTTGGTACCGCTAGGGTTGTAATTGGTAATGCGAGGCTGTTGCTGCTTTCTATTATCTCCAGCAATTGGTTTGTGTAGAGCATTGACATGGTTCTGACTGATCATGATGGTGTAGACGTGATTGAAATGCTCCAGGGATCATCTACCTTGACGTCACATTGAGTATTCCACCTCATCGATCTCTAAGGAAGGAAGCAAGGAGAACAAACTTTCCTAGCTCGATACAATCCTTGGACAAGGAATGCAACAAAGAGATGGAGATCGAAATACAGAGAGTGATTGAAATACAGAGAGATCAAAATACATAGAGAGAGGTTTTGAGTGGGAGGGATGCAAAACCCCTGACCAAGGTTGCATCTAGCTAGGAAAGTTTGATCTGTCCGGTATCACCCCAGCTCCAAGGGGAGTTACAAACGTGGAGATCGAAGAGGATGGAATACTCAAAGAGACGTCAAGGTAGAAGTCTGTAAGTCTATATCTTCCAGTATCTTTTCATAAGCTTGTAGTTTTCACAAATAGTATATTATGTTATTGTTCTGTTTATAGGGTTTTGAATTCCTAATTGTGATTAGAATGCTCCTGGGATTAGAATGCTCCTGGTTGGTCTGAATTAGGGTTTTGAATTCCTAATTGTGATTAGAATGCTCCTGGGATTAGAATGCTCCTGGTTTGTTGCATTTTTTTAGGGTGTAGACGTCTCTTTGTGAATTGCATATGCTTATGCATAATTCTTTTCCCTCTCATTCACTAAAGACTTAATGTGCTTAGTTGGTTTTTGTAGGAATGGGGAAAGCTAAACAAAAAACCACGCAACCATCAACCTCACCTGCTAAAGTGAAGGCTACTTATCGTCGTCGCCGCCAAACCCAAGAACTAGACACTCCCCCCAAACGACAACGCAAAAACAACCAAGGACGAGCACGTCAACCATCTCCACCACCACAAACGGAGGCTCAACTTGGAGGAGGGGGACTTCACGGCTTCCTCCAATTACCCGACAAACATAGGAGGGCTTTAGAGCGCTTCCTTCCCCTCCCATTTGGGCAGCAAAGATGCATTGATTGGGATCTCCTAGAGCGCCTCGGAGCAGCGGACCCCGTTCGCACATGCCTCCGTCTCCCGGCATGGTGTGAGGTTCTCTCCATCAATGAGGTCATCTACCGAGAGCTTACCATTGAGTTCCTCAGCACTCTCTCCATCAAGTTTATGTGCGAATTTCACCTCGACAAGCCCGAAGACAACATAACATTTCACCTTGGAGGACAGGCGAGACAGATGAGCATCACTGAGTTCACAGAGGCACTCCAGATATACCCACCAGGATTTCTCACTACAGGTCATGGTTTGATTTCAGAGAAAGTATATTCACCAAGAGCACAATTGGTCGATGCTATGTGGAAAAGGGTAAAACAAAACCATGTGGACAAGTCTGACACTGCCCACTATAAAGGGAATGATCTTCTTCCCCCATGGCGTATCATCCACAACATTATCGCTCATTCTGTGGCAGCTAGGGAGGGGAGCCCGGGGAGTGTGACCAAGCGGGATTTGAACTTTTTCCTCTCTATGGTAAAAGATCCCCCAATTCATCTTGGTTTAGTCATACTGAAAACCCTACAGAAGATGACCTCCAACAAACAAATCAAGACCATCCATGGAGGTGCCTACATCACAAGGCTAGCTCGGCATTTTGGCATTGATCCGGTGGGTTCTCATTGCACCATTGCCCAGTCCACTCAACCAATCTCCCAAAAAAACCTTGCGGATCTATATTTGTTGTCAAAGGTAAATGTTCCAACCAACACTTTCCTTTTCACAGTGAATGCTAAAATAGAACTAGTCGGGATTCAAACAATCTAGGATTGATTTTGTGCAAGTTTTGGATTGCCTACTAATCTAGTTCCTTTTGAACATTGAGCAAATGTAACTAATGCTTCTGATATTGATCATGTCTGTGTTTGGTGGTTAAGGAGAATGGTGTGGTAGGCATTGTTGGCCTCCCTCATCCTGCTCCACCTCTTGCAACAGATGAGGCAAACGCATCGGAGCATGTTGTTCAGCAAATGGTCGAGGAGTCTCCGCAACAACCTGCACAACATCACCAAACTACGACTCAAGCCGGACCATCCACCGACAGATACATTTCCCATTTTGAGGCATTGGGTCGGCAGAATGCCCAAATTCGCGAGCAAAATGCACTCATTCTCTCCCGCCTTGATCGAGAAAAGGAAGCTCGACGCTACATCATCAAATGCAACCATCACATCATGAGGTCCTTGAGGATTGACTACAAAAAATTCTCAACACCTTGGGAACTATCTCCTAGGCCAACCGAGGAAAGCAATGAAGAGGGAAGTGAAGAGGACGACGAGGGCAACGACGATGAACAAAACAAGGAAATAAATCAAGAGGACAAAGGGACCGATGAGGAAGAGGGCAGTGAAGAGGACGACGAGGGCAACGGCGATGAACAAAACAAGGCAATAAATCAAGAGGACAAAGGGACCAATGAGGAAAAGGGAAGTGAAGAGGAGGACGACGAGGGCAACAACGATGAACAAAATAAGGAAACAAATCAAGAGGACAAAGGGACCAATGAGGAAGAGGGCAGTGAAGAGGAGGAAGAGGGCAGTGAAGAGGAAGACGAGGGCAATGGCGATGATCAAAACAAGGAAAGAAATCAAGAGGACAAAGGGACCAATGAGGAAAATGGCAGTGAAGAGGAGGACGACGAGGGCAATGGCAATGAACAAAACAAGGAAAGAAATCAAGAGGACAAAGAGACCAATGAGGAAGAGGGCAGTGAAGAGGACGACGAGGACAATGGCAATGAACAAAACAAGGAAAGAAATCAAGAGGACAAAGGGACCATTGAGGAAGAGGGCAGTGACTCTAGCGAGGACAATGAAGATGAGCAAATCCAGCAAAACGAAGACGAGGACGAGAGCACTGACGAGGAAGATGGGCAGTGAAGATGACCCAACAAAAGTCCTTAGTACTTAGCTATGTGTGTTTGCGTTTGTGCTTGTATGTTTTCCAATTAGAATATGATGATGCACTAGTGTGAGCTACATGCAGCTAAACTTAAGCATTAATTAGACAGATTTAATCGTGTTATGGATGCTTGTTTTATTAGACAAATGTAATGCTTTGACTGCGTTTTACTTTTTGTTAACAGGGTATCTCATCTGATATGATGTACAGTTACTAGAGAACATTGTGAATGGATCTATGTAATGCTCGTGTCAAGGTTTAGAGAACATTATGAATCATCTTTTTCATAAGTTTGAAGTTCTGGAAAAAAGTCCATTCTGTTTGAAACACCATTATAATAAGTACACGGGATAGTTCAACAGGTGAAAGTCTCCTACTGGAAATCTGACACCTTATACTGGTAATCTCACGACCGTAAAATACTCAAGTGAGATGTAAAAAGCAGTGCTTCATTCCTCAGGCAAATATCACGGCCGTGAGATGTCCCGTGAGATGCAAAGAGCAGTTCTCACTATCCCATGAAATTTCACGGCTACTACTTGACATTGTCACGCCCGTCAAAATC
Source organism: Linum trigynum (assembly GCA_964030455.1). Classification (NCBI taxonomy): domain Eukaryota; kingdom Viridiplantae; phylum Streptophyta; class Magnoliopsida; order Malpighiales; family Linaceae; genus Linum; species Linum trigynum. The sequence goes on along the minus strand of OZ034821.1, from coordinate 20,985,619 downwards.
TCACATTCTAGAGTTGTACCTTTACACTAAACTTAAAGTTGTACCTACACTTTCCTAAAAATCTTCTCTGGTACAATTCACAATTGTACCTATACACTATGGTACAACATTCTACACTTTCTAACAAATCCCTTTATGGTACAACTAAAAATTGTACCTATACTAATGGTACAACCTTAAGTTGTACCTACACTTTCTAATAAATCCCTTTATGGTACAACCCAAACTTGTACCTATACGAATGGTACAACTTTAATTTGTACCTACACTTTCTAAAAATCCTTCTATGGTACAACCCAAACTTGTACCTATACTATGGTACAACTTTAAGTTGTACCTACACTTTCTAATAAATCCCTTTATGGTACAACCCAAAATTGTACCTATACTAATGGTACAACCTTAAGTTGTACCTACACTTTCTCCAAATCCAGCTATGGTACAACCCAAACTTGTACCTATACCATGGTACAACTTTAAGTTGTACCTACACTTTCTAACAAATCCCTTTATGGTACAACTAAAAATTGTACCTATACTAATGGTACAACCTTAAGTTGTACCTACACTTTCTCAAAATTCTTTTATGGTACAACTAAAAATTGTACCTATACTAATGGTACAACCTTAAGTTGTACCTACACTTTCTCAAAATTCTTTTATGGTACAACCCAAACTTGTACCTATACCATGGTACAACTTTAAGTTGTACCTACACTTTCTAACAAATCCGTTTATGGTACAACTCAAAATTGTACCTATACTAATGGTACAACTTTAAATTGTACCTACACTTTCTAATAAATCTCTTTATGGTACAACTCAAATTTGTACCTATACTAATGGTACAACCTTAAGTTGTACCTACACTTTCTCAAAATCCTTCTATGGTACAACCTAAACTTGTACCTATACTATGGTACAACTTTAAGCTGTACCTACACTTCCTAAAAATCCTTCTTTGGTACAACCCAAACTTGTACCTATACCATGGTACAACTTTAAGTTGTACCTACACTTTCTAACAAATCCCTTTATGATACAACTCAAAATTGTACCTATACTAATGGTACAACCTTAAGTTGTACCTACACTTTTTCAAAATTCTTTTATGGTACAACCCGAACTTGTACCTATACCATGGTACAACTTTAAGTTGTACCTACACTTTCTAACAAATCCCTTTATGGTACAACTAAAAATTGTACCTATACTAATGGTACAACTTTAAGTTGTACCTACACTTTGTGAAACAAATTCTTCAATTGTACAGCTGAAACTTGTACCTATACTATATGGTACAACTCTAATTTGTACCTACACTTGTATACATTGATTCATTATTTACAAGATTGCCATTAATGATGTGGGACCAGTCATTTAGTGGGTTACCTCCTCAACAGGTCACCTTTTTTTTTTGTTTTTTATAGCATGGGTGCTATAGAGCACACTAGAAGGGCTCTAATAAAAAATGAATATATTGATTAAACCATAGTACAAACACAATTATGATCCAACCCCTAAACAACAAGGGGTATTTGTGTCCGACATGGTGAATACATCATCGAGTTAACAGCACGACGAAGACTTCTTATCTTCCACGAAACTAAACGATAGAGCTTAGCCTCTGAAATAGTTCGTATCGCGGTTGCCCCAAAATATGATATGATTGTTACGAGTCAAAGCCATGGTTTCAAGTTTCTATTGAAGATGCTCGGCCCGTAGGTCGACATGACAATCTCGATGAGCAACGGAAACTGCAGCAACATAAACAGAGTTACCGGAACGGCAGCGAGCAATATCATCGGAACCACGAACTCCAACTGCCGGTCCATGACTATCACAACGGTAGCAGAGAAAGTCACCATCATGGCCGCGATCGAGACGAAGAGCGTCGACAGCCCGATCACCATCTTCGTGGGCAAGGATCTAAGGAAATCGGTCATGGAGTAGCGCGCCGTGAGGATGGCCAGGAACATTAGGACTGAAGTGGACGCAGCGTAGAGGGAGATGGCGTCGGATATCATGAAGATCTTGAAAGACCAGTCGTCGAGGAGGGTCGGGAGCCCAGTGTCCTTGTTCCCGCCGGGGACCGTGAGCGCGGCGGTGAACATGATCGTGATTATGAGGGCTCCAACGACACTGCAAGCCGTCGCCATTTCTTTCATCCATTGTTGTCCCTCCGTTGCCAGTTCTAGGTGGGTCCGCACGAATACTTGCTTTGCCGTTTCGCCTGTGCAGTTGAGCTTGTCTCTGTACATGGGATCCATTAGATGTCCCAATTCCTGTACGTTTCAGAAACCAGATAAATTATGTACCATTTACTAATACACTCTCTTGGATGAACAGTTGAACACCAACTCAGAAGGGCTCGAAATTTGCATAGGAATCAGCATACCATATGCTTAATAAACAGAATCATCAGGATTCAAATAAGACCTCTCGGTAACAGAAAGAGTTGATATCATGTCATGACCCACTTGGTCCCAACAACTCAAATTATTGGGAGCAACTGGTTTTTGACACGATATCAGAATTGGTTTGACCAACTATTCATTTGTTCGAATCTCCATGATGGGAATGCATTTGAGCAGGTGTGGTTAAAACACAATGTTTATTTTACCGGTTGCTTAAAACACAATGCATGGTGGGAATGCATTTGCAAACATCTAGTTCGTGAGTTGATTTTCATTTGAAACAGTGTGTAATAATAAAGTAGTTAAGATCCATACATACAATTGTTTTTTTTTTTTTTTGACATGGTATCAGAGCCTTCTGTAACCGAGAGGTCTTATTTTCAAATCCCGCGACGACCCCATTTGTTTAGTACATAGTATTCAGACATGCATGTGCAAACTTCAAAATCATATATGTATGGCTTTCGTTTGAGCAGGTGTGGTTATAAGTGTTATATGATCCATAGTTGAATCTCTCACATCAATTCGAGTTAGTTGTATCATAAACCAATTGGTTACAATAACTCGAGTTGTTGTAAGAAGACCGTTCATGATAATTCACGACTTTCTTACACCCCCCTTAAACGAGCCAACTCATGGGCTCAAAGTTTGCATAAGCTCAGTCTATATCACGTACTTTAAGACAACGGTTAATATTGGGATTTGTGAGGACTAGAATTCATCTTTGATATAATGCCACAAACCAACTTATTCCCGTAACTTGAGTTATTGAAAGAGATACATGTATGATACTTAAACACTTCCCTACAATTGAATAATTGATAGAATATGACTAACCTGAAACCACTGGAGTTCTCTTTGCATCTGAAGAGCGGCACCAGAGATGTGAGAAAGATTGGCACAAGGAGACAACATGGCAGCCACATGTAGCATCGAGTTCTCCTCTCTGTCGACCGACGACAACATGGCTGCTCTGTCGTGGAAGGAATACAAGAGATTGAAAACCTGCTCTTGTCGATACTCAACCGCCGTCATGAACGCATTCCTGCCTCTGTCGTCGACTTTGTACAACAAAGCAGGGCATGCTTTCGCTGCCTCCTCAACGAATTCGACGATCCCATTCTCCACGGCCTTGTGGAATGCTTCGCACACCCCGTGGCCTTCGAGCTTTCTCAAACCGGCCGGGGTCGATGATATTGAGGAAACATGTTGGCATACGAGGGTTAGGAGTTCGAGAGAACACATGTGGTCCATTTTCAAGTGATAGGTTTTGTTGAACTTACGGCACCAAGTCTCCTCTGAGAACACGTCAACTACAGGTCAGTCCGTTTGTTAGTACGTAGTAGGCATTCAATCAATCAACAACGAATGCATGACTACTGCACACCCAATACCTTGTCGATCAATGGTTTGTTTGGTGTTGCTCAATGAACTCATCCCAAAGTTGTCCTCTTCTGGGTGCAAAGGATCAGGTAGTCTTACCCTTATATCTGCCAATCCATAGATTTGAAACTTACAATCTAGGGGGACACATAAAAGATATAAGGAATTGGGGTACTTATTTAGAACTCGTTGATTCTCGATATGACAATCGAGCCGTCCATTGAAGAATCGCGTACTTTAATCTTGATAATTTAAATAATCTCTCACGTACAATAATTTAAGTTATTAGAAATCACTGCTTCTTGACATATATGATTAATAAAGAGAAACTTACATGAGTATAAGGTTCGTAGATAGAAGACAACTGGACTTCCGCTGGGGAATGATGTCGACATGAGAGATAACTGAATAGCAGCATTAAAATTATTGGCATCCATGGTTGTAGCCATGCTTGGGCGATGCCTCAGCATATCTAATGCAATGCCTGCTCTTCGTTAATAATTGTTGATCAGTATTTGTCAAAATAACCACAATACATAAACACGATGGTTTCGATGGATCAATTCATAAGCAAGATAATTTGTCCAATTGTCTTATTTATAAAAACGAGTCATTTAATTTACAATGACTTCATTCGAAACTGAAATTGCATGTTCCAAAATGGATAATTCAAAATTCTTCAAATCAAATCCATACATTAAAAAAAAAAAAATTACCAGCAAACAAGTCAATTTGATTCAGTTAGAAAAATGAAGGAATCAAACTTACCCCATATTCCACGGTGGATACAGAACTTGAGCACACTGGCACCGTGCTTGCCGTCGTTCTCGTCAAACAGCATCCTAAGTGGAGTGACGATATAAAGCAATTTAACCAGTTCGGAATCGCCCTTCCGAGAGGCCTCTTCCACCGGCAGGACCGCCGCTTCCCGTTGACTTCTTATAATACCGCTGAAAATGGCGGCCAACTTCTTATTTCTGTAAACCATCTCCCGCACCATCCGGCGGTGGCCTCCCGCCACCGCAATGTGAAGCGCCGTGCAGCCGTCACCGTCCTTGATCTCGAGGTCCTCCTCTCTCATTGCCCGCATCAGCTCATAGCCGACCTCCGCCTCTCCGTACTTAGCCGCCAGATGCAGGCCGGTCCCCCGCCGCCCGCCAGGGAACCGCCTCGTCGCTGAATCTGGGTTTCGTCGAATCAAATCACGTAGTCGGGCTATGTCACCTCTACGTATGCAGGCTTCTAGCTCCGTCAAGTCCTCGTCGGCCGGCTGGTTAACCTCTGTATCGCAACCATTATTAAATTAATATATAAAATACCGAATATATTAACAGCGAGGGATGACAATAGTTGGGTTTGAGACGAATTTCGCTATATCCATCATCATCCTCATTTCCAATTCATAAACCCATACACAATTAACTCCAGTCACGTAAGAGTTGAAGTTTTTAATCTACATCCTATCCCGACAATTGCGGATATCAGTACATAATACCTGACTTGAAAATTCAAACCAAACTCAATCTAAAACTAATGTAATTGAGTCAAATACACGCTGCAATTTTAGAACTAGAACGTTGAACATAGATTATACTTCATACATGAAGCACAAAAAGTATGAAACATAACAAAAATTTAAGTACTTTGAAGAAATTATAGATAAAAGGTGGCATATATGTATTCTTTAAAAAAAAAGTGGCATATATGTATTGAATGAATCAAAAAGTGAAATGAAGGTATTTTAAGTGTGTCACATTATTTTGAAATTTTCATGGAAGATGGAGGAGGAGAGATTAGATTAATGTAATCAGGTACGAGTAAAATATGAACTATACGATGTTGGTTATGCATATAGATTATGGAGATGGGGCATCTACATGGAAACCCATCTCCGACTCATCGCTCATCCATCATTACAATTTTCTATATGACCATAATTCATACTCATCCCGTACCCGATCAATACAATAATTTCCATTATTAAGTGAATCGTGAAAGGTCTTATATCCACAAAGTATGTTTACTTTGTGCAGAGAAGGACAGTCAGAGGGAATTAATTAATGATTTAATTACCTTGTACGTTGAGGTCCTGATCAACATCAAGCAGAAGCTCTGCCTGCTGCTTCTCACCCTGATCGTAATACAAAGTGGCGACGGCCTCCCAAGCTTGCTTGGCGGAAGTGATCCCCCTAATCTGCCGGAGAAGGCCGCTGCCGCACGAGATCTTGATCGCGTGCAGCGCCGCCGCGTTCTCCCGCCGCCAACAACGTCCTTCAGTACTACTGATATTACCGTCGGTCGGGGGAATGGGCTGCTCGTCAACGACGACCAAGTGCAGGAGATCTCGAGAGAGGAGATAAGTCTGGAGGCAGTCGCTCCAGTCCTCGTAGCTGATTCCGCCGCCGCCTCCTCCGACCTCAAGTACATCCCTCGTGATCATCATTGCCATTGTTCTCTGTTTCGTTCCAATTTTATCAGATGTACTCCAAGAGAAGCAAAATTACAAGTACCCAAACTGTCGTTCTCCATTGATTTAAGGAATAGAGGGAGGGAGAGAGAGAGACTACAATAAGTCTGCAACTAGCATTAATGTAAATTTTCTTAGTTGAATTGAAGCTTCCTCAAAATTTCGGATCCAGCCAGCTGCTAGATGCTTTGAGTTGCAAGTCCGTACGGTTCAGAAACTAAAAAGAAATGATGATGGAGCAGATGATTAGGAGCTGATTGATAATATTATATGACGACCTCGTTGATGATCTGGATCGAGTATGTAAGTAAGCTTAAGAAAATGGATTTTTATGTTTGGTGGCAACAACTTGAGATATTTAACAATGACTAAGGTACGACCAAAGACCCACTTGGCCAGTTCCATTCCAACCCACTAACAATGAAGAAAAATGGGATTGTCCCGTGTTACAAATTCCAATGAGTGTGTGGTTGTTTCTACTTTTTTTTCTTAAATTTGAGTAATACTTCCTGAAAGTTGTGAATTTTCATCTCAAATTTGTCGAAAAAATATGTTTGGTGATTTTAGAAAAAGTAAAGTTGGTGAAAAGTAAATAATAGAAAAATAGTTGATGGGATGGTGAATAGTATGTTTAATAATTAATAGTAAAGAAGTGAATGAAAAGTGTGCAAAATTCCTATTAAGTGTATAACTTGAAGAATAATTTTAAAAGGATAAATTAAGTGTAAAGTGAAATTCATTTTGCGAGATTTTAGATTTAATTAGTTTATAGGTTTTATTCTTTTAGAGTGAATTGATCGATTACTGAGCTCATTAATAAGTCAAGCTTGAATCAAACTTGAGCTGGCCTTATTTTTATTGTATTGAACTTAAAACTTGGCTCAATTCCTCTCATTTGCCTCCCTAGTTGAAATTGACACTACAAATATATAGCTCAAAAATCCTATTCCTAATCTACCCCTTGGACATTAAAATAGTCCTTCCTAATATTAATATAAAGAGGTTGAATTTCCAGCATTTTGAGTAAATTTAGGAAGGATATTATTGTTGCCCCTTCGCATTAGCAAAACAATTTAAGGTTCTGGTTGTAAGCTTTAAGTTAGTTGAATTGTTGATCCTGAGTTATTAGGTGAAGCCATGTGATTTTGTGTTTGACTTTGTAAAGCTTGAAACGAGCAAATTCAGTTTAGTAATTTACTTTCAAACTGTGGAATTGTCTCGCATCATTGGACAAGGTTGATTGCTGCAGCGTGTTCTTTGCCAATCTCGATTTAAACATAGAAATGGTCATAAGAGTGACCGATTAATTCAATTGTTAATAAATATTTGGAACTAATGTTTTCACTGAGGAATGCAGGAAGAGAAACTTACCTACTACACATGATCAAGTTGAGAAAGAAGTTAACTGGTGGCGTCACTTCTCCTGACTGTACAATGAATTTGCTATCGCTACGTTGTTGCTCAAGATAATTGGAATTGGAAGAAGCCGAATATGCAAAGTTTGTAGTTCTCAACTGGTACATCATCATTCCAGCAAAAGAAGCAACCTTCCTTTTTAAGTGGATGCACAATTAATCATATGCTCTCACAAAAGGAAAACCCAACGGAAAAATATGAAGATTGAGAAGCAAGGAGGAGCTTACCATTTCCAAGGAGATCAGGATCACATCAACAAGGCAAGTGGTTTCAAATGCAACGGCCAAAAGCTTCAGTATAAAAGGAGTCTTGGAACAGCTACATAGTAGAACCTTTTCGGAGATCAACAAAGCTAGCTAGTCAAGAGGGGATTTTGTGAGTATAGCAAGTTTGATAGAAAAGGGGATTTCTCAAAGGGTTCGGGGAGAACAGCTTTGAGGGTTAGTGTTTGGGAGACACTGGTTACGAGTTGCTGGGGAAGCGATTCGGGGTTCTGTGTGAGTGACTTTGATCGATCGAGTTCAGATTGATCAAAGTGTTCTTGGGTAAATATTGTTACGACAAATTTCAACGCAAGATCATTAGTGAATCGTCGGAGATTACACAACTGTGAGTCTCTTACGGTGGAGTAGTCAGTATTGGGATTCTTATTCTCCCAATACTTGAAACCACCTGAGTTGTGTACCTACTCTGCATTTCAAGTTTCAGTTCCGGCATTGTTTGCTTGTGTGCCCGATTTCAGTCTTTGATTGCAGGGGAAATCGATCAGGACGTACGCAGGAAGGCGAAGCTCAAGTGTATCCCCAGAACGGGTTTGGTGAACCGATAAACGATCTGGTTTGATATAGTTTATGTTTCTTGATCTAGGCTGAGTTTGCTGTGTTATTATTTGTTCTCGGTGTTCTTTACTCTGTTTGTGGAACTTTAGCTATAGAGTAGCTTTTTATTGAAAAACTGACGAAGAGGAAAATCTGTATATGTTTAAAATTGAATACTCCACCGTTTTGATTAGTCAAGTAGGGTGCAAGCATGTGAAACACTATAGGCCTCGTTTGGTATTTGTGATTGTTAGAATTGATATATTGTATGGATGCATGCATTATCAATTGATGTATTGGCTCAATGGTTGCATTTTAAGATTACGATGTTTGGTAGTTGTGGTTGTATTGTTAAGAATATAGTAGGAAAATAACTTTTTGAATGAACAGACACATTTACCTTCCTTTTAGATACAAAAGTCAATCACATATATAAGTTGACGAGGGCATAAAAGAGAAGAAAAGTTGATTCACAATCTCAAAACACAATCTCACCAAATAGTTGAGATTCTAAATCATTCATTTTGAATGATTTCAAATGTCACATCAACAATCAAATACATGCATTGTGTTTCACTTTGCAACAAAAAAATGATGTACTCTCTATAATACATGCATTCATTAAATACATTATTTAGATACGCATCTACCAAATGACCTCTACGTTTTACTTGAATTACAATTGTTGTTTGAAATTGGTTGGGCCTCGTGTTATATTAAGGCTTGGAAGTTTAAATATTGGGCTTTGAGAACTAACTATAGATTGAGCCCATCACATATCCATTGTCGACAAACACCAGCTAACAAAGCTGGTTGAAGATTCTCGATCAAACTTCCCATTTCATTGAGATTCCTCACTTTTTCTTGCCACAAGGTTTCACCTGGGTTTTGCAGGTGGCTTTATTGACTAACGATTCAGTGGAATTGAGCCAAAGTAAAAAAGGGCGTCTCGCGCTCGACCCACCAACAATTATTATCCTCTTAATTAATAAAAACTCTGACTATTAGATTAATAAAATCTGGAGTTTTTGCCGATTATTATATAATTATTTTGCCGATATATTAATGGAAATGGAATTATGTATGGAATATTTTTAAAATAATTATTATATTATTATTTGTAGTTAGGTAAGATGGTTGCGTACTTGCTTGTATTAAAGTTTAGTTGGTTATTTTCTTTTCTTTTATTTCAAGGTTGAATGTCTAAGTTATATGTGAGAATTGATAAAGGGTAAAGAGGCTTATGAATGTAATTATAAGTGATTGAGTTGTAGACAACATTGTTTATTCTAACTTTATTTGTGTCGTGAGTAGGGGTGGCTATCCGGTCGAGTCCGGTTAAACTGGCACAAATTGATTCGGTCCGGTCTTTTTGGAAATTTGGGGGACCAAAGATTGGATTTCTTACAGTCCGGTTTTAACAAGATCCGATTTTGACCCGGTCCGATCCCATCCAGTTTTGACCTGTTTTGACGGCTGCTGCTACTGGTAGACGGAGAACGACGAGATGTGACGGAGGGCGACGACCTAGAACGAAGGTAGACAAGTTATCGACGAGATGCTGGTAGCGAGGTCGGAGTAGAGCGATCTGGGACAGAGCAGATGCTGGTCGGTGGTCGCGGTCGGTGCCTCGTTGGGTCGCAGGCTCGGAGCAGAGGCCATAATCGTGTTTGCTGGGTTGGACCTGAGGTCGGCGCCACATCACGATCGTTCGGATTTCAGCCCGGCGTCGCGTCTCTTTGCGAAGGTGGATCAAAGCGGAGGTGGTCGGAGCAGAGGTGGGACGGAGGCTCAAAGCGGAAGTGGATTGGAGGCTCGGTTGACGCTCGCAGGTCGATTTTAGGGTCTTCGTGACGGCGGTTGTGGTTTTAATTGCGAGGAAAATGGATTGGAGGAGAGGTTGCGATGGAAGTGGAATAGTCGAACATATAGAGGGAGAGTGAGTCCTTCTCCTGCAAGTGCAACCCTAGAGAATAGAATCTGCTGAGCTCGCTTGGGTTGTTTGGTGGAGTTGTAGTGGGCCTGTCTGGGCCCTAGTGGGCTTTGCCTCTGGTTATGGGCGGGCTTGGTCCCTCTGGTATGTTTTTGAATTTTGAGTTATCCGGTCTTCCGGTTTTGACACGGTTTTAACTCGGAATGGATTTGTCCGGATTTTTTGCTAATTTTGAGACCAAAGACAAGATTGGATTGTTTTATATCCGGTCCCGATCTTAAACCGTCCGAGTTATACGGTCCGGTTTCCGATTTTACATCCAGTCCCGGACCAAATAGCCAGCCCTAATCGTGAGTGAGTTAGATTTTTTGAATGTATACTGAGAAACTACTCAAAGATATTGACAAAATGAGACAGCCTTCACCTCCTCGCCGCATCCAAAATGAGAGCATAAAATAAAATTTTAAGATCAAGCACATTGCGAACCTGACCCATTAGTGGGTACATAGTTTTGAAGATAATGGATGATAAAAAAAGCGATCTCATACAAAATTCATTAAATATAGTTGGTAATTTAAGTTCTTGAAAACAAAATTTCACATTTCTAAAAATGCTGCCATTAAATTTTTGCATTCAGTGAAATGAAAGAAAGAAGGAAGTGTTTGCTAATAGCGGAGGCAGTGAATTCAATGATGGAGATAATGTCGTTATTGAGATAAATTATGTGATTATCAATGATGGATATAGAATTTGCAAAGATAGGAGGAAAAAGAGAATGGTTGATAATATTTATGATTTGAATGAGGTGAAATTCTTCTATTGTCAAAAGATGTTTCACATTCTCAACCATTTTATCATTAAAATATGGTTTTCAATATAATGCAGGAGAAGAATAGATAGATTATTGACGATGAATATAAGGTTTCATGAATAAAGATAAGTAATTTGGAGAAAATACTTTTTCATGGCAGAGCAATAAAAAATAAATCCAAAAGAGAATTTGAAATAATTTCTAACACCAAAGAGTACGCTGAAGTGCGTTTTGAATGTTAAGTGTTTTAGAAGTTGGTTTCCTGCATGAGTTGTGATGTTTCCTTTTGATAAGGACTTTAGTCCATGAATGATCAAAATGTTGTAAAACTTATTATGTATATTATTTTTTGTATATTTTTAGTAATTGAATAATTTGAGTTCTTTTATGGTATCAAATAAATGATTATTGTAATTACTATTATTGTGTATACATTCATCCCGCCAACGGACATGCCCAAATCCAGTAATACTTATACTAACGCTAATTAACAAGTAGCAGTAGATAAGAATGCTCTAACTGAATCATAAACTAATGAAAGTGACTAGTACGAGGATTTGCGGAAGATCTCATTTTCGAAGACAAGGACAGAAACCCTTTATAAAATGGTTTTCTTAGTAGAGTTGGGTAATGATTCAGACCGAATGGATATTTTGTGCTCCATATCATTTGAAGTACGAAGAAAATTTGATCATAAATTGAATTTAGATATGGCCGAATCGAATGAATAGAATAAAATATGCTTTCGGTATGGTTTTGATAATACCCCTTTTTTTTTTTGTTATTAGTCCGTTACTGTCTCAATTATATTCGATTATGATTGAATCAACCGATATCCACTCCTAATTGTTTCAATATAATTGGGATTTTACTTTGATAATTCAGCATAAAAGAGCAGTAGTTAGTACTAGTAGAGTACCCTGCCTATTTGCAAAGTCCAAATTCCCTATTGCCACATGGTTGAGCGATATTGAGTTTTAGGCCCAGGGAGAAAGTTGTCAGGTCCAACCCAGTTAGAAGGCCCAAGAGTTATGTGGCCGAGGGTAAGACGGGGTGTTAGGCGGTCATCCTGTAGACAAGACGGGGCATAGACCGCCTTACATAAAGCCCTGGTGGAGACAAGAAAGGAAATCGATTAAGATTCACATCGGTATAAGCAGGACTAAGCATTAATTACCGCTGTAGGTGGTCCCGGGACAGGATAGGTTTAGTGCACCTGACATGGCATTTAATGTCCCAAACCCTCCTCTAAATGAGTATAAATACCGTATGAGAGCATTGATGGTAACTCAACTACTTATTCTGCCCACTGACCCTTATTTTGCAGGGTTTTGGAGTGCCTCCCATAATCAAGAACATACACCTCACTCATGCTTCATAAAACCGCCTAGTACTTTCTAGGCACAAACAATTTGGCGCCCACCGTGGGGTGATAGAAAGAGAAGGCATTTGCGGGCTAGAAATGCCAACTATCGAAGAAGAAATGGAGATAGAAGAATGCATAAAAGATCAGGGGCATCAATTCTCTAGCATGCTGGAAATTTTGAGCCAAATCCTCGCCATGCTCAAGGAAAAGGACGCTCCCGAAAGCTCAAAAAGGCAAAAGGCCAAAGGCAAGGAAGTGAGAGGCGAGATTCCTGCCAGCCCTGCTCACCCAGAAGGCAAGAAATCTGAAGAAGAAGATGGCGTAGAATAACTCAATCTGATTTTCTTGGAGGAACACATCAGTTCGTCGTATGGGAAAGTGAAGGGCCAAAATGTGTTGCAAAACCCTTAGGCGAAAAATCTATTCAAAACGCAAATACCTTCCAACTTCGTATGGCTGGGATTGCCGGCCTAGATTGGAAACTCTAACCCAACGGAACATCTGAGCGTCTTCATGCTCAAGATGTAGCTTACTAACACCTCAGATGCAGATCTATGCAAGGCGTTCCCAATCACTTTCAGCGGCCAATGCAGGACCTGCTACATCTCCCTCTCGAAGGAATAATCGAAAGCTTTGAACCTTTAGCCATGCTCTTTTCGTCAAAATTTTCATATCAGAGGGGAAGGAAGCTCACAGTGTCAGCACTTATCAAATGTAGGGAAGGAGGAGAGAAGACACTGATGGACTTTTATGACAGATGGAACACCATAGCTTACGAAGTGCAAGGAATTTTGCCTAGCGTGGCATCAACGTCCTCCTGAGTGGTAAGGAGGAATTCCTCATTCCACAGCGACCCGTCATGTCTGTTTGAATATCGATACACCATTTGATCAACTCTTCTAGTACCATCCATGCAGGTAATCTGAGTGCACATTTGATGGAGCTCTTCAAGCATCGGTCTCGTACGGACCTTCATTTTATAAAATTTGCCACCGACGTAACTTACACCCTTTTCGGTCTGTTCCATATAACCATTCCACCACAACCCAAGCGTGAACCTTTGGAATGCCATCTGCAATGAAAATTAATACAAGTTACTAACATAAATCACAAAGGAAAATCAAAAGTAATTAAGTTACTAACATAAAATTACAATGGACAATGAAAAGTAATTAAGTTACTAACATAAAATCACAAAGGACAATGAAAGGTAATTAAGTTACTAACATAAAATCACAAAGGACAATGAAAAGTAATACAAAACAAACTTACGAATTAACGTTAATAGCAAAAACTAAATTATTTAAAGGTGTAAAGCTGAAATTTGAAGAAGGAAGAGGAGGAGTGTGAAGAATTTGAGTTCTCTGAAACAGCCTTTTATAGGCAAATTTTGCAGCAACACCGCGGCGGGGGGGGGGGGGGGGGGGGGGGGGGGGGGGGAGCGGTTTTAGGTCTGCCATGCAGCCCCACCCCCTGCATGGCGACATGTCCGACATGTTTGCTGTTGGGTGACCAGTCACTAATTTAAACGCTTCCTCTTGAAGCGTTTTGTGGTAGGGTTAGTATATAACCGCGCCTTCCAGAAGCCGTTTTTGCTGGAAATTAAAAACGCCCTTGGCAAGGAGGTTATATTGTAAACTGCTGCCAGGAGGCGCGGTTTCAATTAAAACCCCTCATTAGAGGCGCGGTTTTAAATAAACGATGGTATTTTTGGAAATTGTTGGGAATGGGTGTTATTTTTGTAATTTTTTTTAAATAGTGGTAGTTTTAGATTTTTTCCTGTTTTTAAGGGCACGAATAGAGCTTCTGCCGAGTAACAGATGTATAGAAATTTCTCGTGCTCGCCCAATAAGGTATTCCGTGCATATACACTGTAGTTTGGAAACCCATCAAAGTGAGAATGTGAAACCAAAAGAAAAAGAAACAAATAAGAATATAAGGGATTCCAACGAATGAAATGGGATGGAAGAGCATCCGATACGAAGATTCCTTGGTTGTTAAATTGTGTGAGTCTCTCTATCCATGAATTGGATTTCCTAGTTCCCCTGCTTCTCATGATCCTAGTTTGAGTCTAGTACTCGCATTGAGAGAGATAGGGGGCATCTTAGAAGACCGGTTGACCTCGTAAGTTGCTAAATGACCTCGGAAGTCCTATGCCGATGATTGGGGTTTCATGTTGCTATAGAGGTCTAGAGAGCTGCATTGGTTTGACTCAGGTTTGTTTGGGGACAAGCAAACAATTAAGTATGGGGGGATTTGACAACTCGATATCTATACATGTTTTTGTCCACCATTCTTATATTTTTTGAGTCTCGTCTCTCGTGTTTTAAACCGATTTCACGCTAGGTTGTTCTTGGTGGTGATATTTCAAGTCCTAGTACGTGATTGAAGGTTTGGGCACGAATTTAGGGTTGATTGGACGAAGTTAGGACGTGCAACAAGAGGCTGAGGCATTTACACGGGTAGGAGTTGATTTCACATGGCCATGCAGAGTGGCGGTTTGACTGGTTTTACGAGGCCAGGAGTCACACGCGCTGTGCACGAGCTCCCTCTCGCCTTGTGAGTATTCCAGAGAGTCGCACGTGTATTTTCACACGGCCGTGCCATGGTCGTGTGATTCCCTCGGCCAATTAAGCGTGACGCTGCGTTTCAGATATACACGGGTTGGATGGATTTTTACACGGTCGTGTGAGCTGACCGTGTAATCAGGTAGAGCTGTGTTTTAACCCGATTTCGAATTTTGGAGAGGGGCATCTGAGTTTTGAGACCTAAGCCGTTTCAATGGTAAAATGGCGGTCCTAAGCCGTTTCATCCCAAGAGCAACAGACAAATGCTCCTCATTTTATCAGATGTTAAAGAAGTCAGCATCACGACTTCAATGGAGTGCTAAGTGCGATCGAGCTCTGCTTCATGGAGAATCGCTATATATCTACTTGGTGGTCTCCAGGCAAGATGTTTGTTCCGTCTTGGTACGGAGAGCACAAGATGGCTCAGACCATCCCGTCTACTATGTAAGCAAGTCGCGACTCCCAGAAGAAAAGCTTTACATGCCAATCGTGAAGGCTATTCTAACCGTAGTCTCAGCTGCAAGAAAATTGCGCCCTTATTTGCAAGAACACTAAGTCACCATACTTCCAAACCTGCTAGTGATGAAGATTCTGAGAGGAATGGACGTGTCTAGGATAGTGGGGCAGTCTAGTTGGTCAAAGAAATCCACCGAGGGCATGAGCTTCACATTGTGGACCAAGAAGCCTGGAGAGAACGATATTGTTGCAAGGTTACTATTGGTCGACAGTGAACGCGGTCTAAGGATGCCATTAATGTGAATTGCACGCCAGCAAACAAAACCTTCCCAACTAGGAATTGAAAATCATAATAGGTCCATTTCCGTTTGCACAATGGGGGCTAGATCTTTTGGGACCATTCCCTACTGGTGCCTCGGGGAAGAAGTATCTGGTGGTGGCCGTACACTATTTCACGAAGTGGATAGAGGCCGAACCGCTCCACACGATCACTAGTTCCAAGATTTAGAAGTTCTTGTTCATTAACATAATGATCAGGTTTGGGATGCCTCATACTATCATCACTGATCATGGTATGCAGTTTGACTGCAGACCATTCGAGAACTTCTGTGTCGGGAACCTTATTACCTGCAAAATGGCTTCAGCCGCATTTGCACTACCCAATGGGCAAGTTGAGTTGTCAAACAAGCTGATCTTACGGGGTTTGAAGGGAGGATTGAAGGAAGCTAAGGGAGGATAGACTGAGAGCTGCCACACTTACTTTGGGCGCATCGTACAAATTACTATAGGGAAACCGGAGAAACTCCATTCGCTCTGACATATGGATCTGAGGCAGTTCCACCAGTGGAGATGGCCCTCCCATCTCTAAGAGTCCAAGATTACGAACGAGAAGAAAACCATAGAAAGCTTCTCCATAAGTTGGACATGATTGAGACACGGCTAGATGCAGTGTTAGTTCGAACCATTAAAGAACAATCTAAGGTGGAAAAGACATACAACAGAAAGGTAAAGCCTTGGCCGCTGGAGGAGGGTGACATGGTTTTGAAAAAGAAACTTTGGGCAAAAGGAAGGGAATGGCAAGCTAGCTGCCATATGGGAAGGACTGTTCCTTGTGGGTGAGAAGTTAGGCCCCGCAACATATGTGCTCGCCACCAAGGAGGGTAAGCCAGTTTCAAAGACATGGAATGATATCCACCTGAAAAATTACTTTGAGTAGGGTAAGAACAGAAACTGTAGGGCCATTAGGCATTTTGTACGGTCGTAGCTTCGATCATATCCTGCAATGTATGTAATCCTGCAATGTTAATCAAAGTGACTCTGACCAATAGGCTAAAAGATCATATTCATAATTTGAACCGCACCCGAGCGATAGCAACAAATTGTGTTCGCATTTTGAACTGCCCCCTGAGCGAGAGCTTAAAATTTTGTCTCCACAATTTGAACCGGCCTCGAGGGATAGGTTTAAAATTTTCTTCACAATTGAACCGGTCATGAGCAATAGCTTAAAAATTGTCTACACAATTTAAACCCCCTGAGCGATAGGCTTCTAATTTTCTACACAATTGAACCACCTGGAGCGAAAGCTTAAAAATTGTCTCCACAATTTTAATCGCCCCTAAGCGATAGCTTAAAATTGTCTTTTCAAATGAACCGCCCCCAAACGCTAGCTAAAAGATGTCTCCACACTTTCAACCACCCCAGAGCAATAGCCTAAAAATTGTATACACAATTTTCACAATTTGAGCTGCTCTTGAGCGAGAAGCTTGGGAAATGTATACACAATTTAAACCGCCTTCGAGCAATAACCAAAGAAATTATCACAATTCGGAGAGTGCTCACATAATATGAACTGCTTGGGATACGTTTCACGCAATGAAACGCGCCCGCTAATTAGAAGAAACCGCATAAGGAAAATGAGGACTGATGTCTCAACAGCTATTATGGACTTCTTCAGGACAGGGAAGCTTCTCACAGAGGTAAACTCCACTTATCTGGCTCTTATACCTAAAGTGCTAAATGCTGACTGCATGAAGCAGTTTAGGCCTATCTCCTGCTGTAACACTCTTTATAAATGCATAGCTAAGGTCCTTGCTAACAGATTAAGAGAGGTGCTTCCCCTAGTTATAAGTCAAAACCAATCTGCCTTCATTAAAGGGAGACTCATTAGTGATAATGTGTTGCTTGCTCATGAGATGGTTAGACTTTATAATAGGAAATCTGTATCACCTAGATGTGCTTTAAAGGTTGACATAATGAAGGCATTCGACAGTGTGGATTGGGACTTCTTGGAAACAGTTATGGGGGCAATGGGGTTTCCTAGCCAGTTTGTACAATGGATTAGTATATGCCTGCACAGTACCAAGCTCAGTGTTAGTTTTAATGGGGGCCTCTGTGGTTATTTCTCTTCAAAAAAGGGACTGAGGCAAGGGGACCCTTTGTCCCCTTACCTATTCACAATCTCAATGGAAGTGTTGTCTTGTATGTTGAATAGGGCCTATGTGCTCAAAACTCTTCCCCCACATCCCCAAACACATAGGATAGCTCTATCCCACCTTTGTTTTGCGGATGACTTGCTCATTTTTACTAAAGGGACTTGTGAGGCAGTGGAGACCACAAAACAGATCCTAGACATATTCTATACTGTGTCAGGATTGAAATGCAATCCAACAAAAAGTGAAGTTTTCTGTGCTGGAATAGATGCTGAAACTAAGGGACAAATCTCTATGAGAACTGGATTTGTAGTTGGGAAAGTTAAACACTGCTGATTGTGCTGCTTTGGTTGATAAAATAACTGATCGAATTAAGGGTTGGAATGTCAGAGCTCTCTCATATGCTGGGAAATTGCAATTAGTTACAGCTGTTATTTCTAGTATTACACAATATTGGATGGGGATTATTACTTTGCCTGTTAAGGTGATCAAACAAGTTGAAAAGCTCTGCTCTGATTTTCTTTGGAATGCTGAGGAGGAGGGAAAAAAGGAAAAGGTGAATTGGAAATATGTGGCTAGGCCAAAAAAGGAGGGAGGTTTGGGTTTCAAGGATCTAAGAAGTTGGAATTCAGCCTGTCTTATCAGGCATCTATGGGCATTGGCATCTAATTCCTCCTCTCTATGGGCTCACTAGGTTCGTCAGTATCAGCTCACTTATACATCTATCTGGGACATTCCATCTTCAATAAACTGTTCTTGGGCATGGAGGAAGGTCTTAATGCAAAGGGACTATGCAGAGCATCATCTCTCTGTTAGACATTCTGAGGTCTATTGGGATGGCCAACCTATGAGCAAGTACTCAGTAAAGAAAGTCTGGGAGTCTCTTCGACCCAAATATGATAAAGTCCCTTGGTATGGATTAGTCTGGAAATCTCTATGTACACCTCGAGATAAAGTTCTTGGGTGGCTTATTATCCTCAACAGGATAAGCACACTGGACAAGGTGCAGGCTTGGAGTCCATCTGTTAACAACATATGTCCCCTATGTACTGCTGCACCAGAGTCGAGGAGTCATTTGTTTTTTGATTGCCCTTATTCTCAAAAGGTTTTGCAGGCTGTCTTTCACTCGAGGTTCCAATTAGGAAGAAGCTGGGATGAGAACTTGGCGATTGCTTTAGGCCGGTTTAAAACAACTTCACCAAATTCTGACAGGGGCAGGCTGTTTTGGTTGACAGTGGTGAGTGAATTATGGAGAGAGCGGTGTCGAAGGTTGTATGGCAGCGAGACTCTAGCAGAGGAACAGTTGCTGAAGAAGCTGCAGCGGATGGTGCTTTTACTAAGGAGTGGTTTCCCTCAAGTTAGTGCAGTAGTCAGTGAGGCAGAGATAATCAGTATAGTGTAACACATTTGTTTGTTTCCTGATTATTATGAAGGTTTTGTTGTTTTAGCTGCTGTAGTTGTAGCCAGGGTGACTGCCACATTTTCTGTAATCAGACAGTTGTAGCTTGGTACCAGTTAGAATGGTGTTATACCATTCTTTCTTGATGAATACACAACTTATTCATAAAAAAAAAAAAAATGAGGACTGAAATTAACTAAGTACGCCATAATAAGGCGCACAAATATCCACTGCCCAGCAGCATAATTAGTCTTAGATGCCCCCATAAAGGAAGCCAAACAAAATTAAAAACAATTCTTAAACATGAGATAATCTGATGGCTAAACCTATCCGCCATCAACTGAAGGCCGTTGATCAACTTCTTATCTGTCGACGGTTCCATCCTGAGTATTAGCTCATTGGGTGGTTCCAGCCTAAGTTTCTTCCTGCTCAGAGTTCAAGTCATCACCACCCCAGAACTCAACGGAATCCCAGATTGCATGAGCATCCCAAACAGCCTTAGGACGCTCACTCCAAAACCAATGACGAATGAACGCCACGATATCCCTTAGCAGCTTGTTTCACTTAGCCTCATTAGCAGCTTTGAACTTGTCGGAGTCTAAGAAAGTTGCCTTTGTATCTTCAGCCATGTTGTATAGATCGGCTTCGCGGTTATCTTCTAGCTCTGCCACCTCCCCCCTCAACCTCACCACCTCGTCCTTAAATTCCTTCGCTCGCAGAGAAGCCTCATTAGCTTCCTTCTAGAACCGCTCAACCCTTTCCTCTGCCTGCTTCTGTGCATCCTTGGTGGTTGCAAGTTTAGAGTCCTTCTCCAAAAAAGCGGCCTCTTATTCCTTGACAATATACTCCCTCAGCTCCTTCTTAAATGCCTCCCGTACGTCATTCAGCTGAGTTAGAATAGGGTCAAGCGGGAACTGCAAACCCATTTGGATGTGTTCCACATGGATGAGGATCCACCCACACTACAACAAAATGAGTCTATCCCGAGGGTTTTGTAGCAGGGGTTTGACGAATCCTTGCTAGCGTTTCCCGGAACTCCCCTAGCAGCGGTATATCCAAAGGGTTAAAGAACCCTTGCTACAGGGTTAAGTACTTCCCGCAGCCATTCCAATTTTCATTTACTTTCACTGTTTATTATCCTTTCATGGGGTGAAAAAATTATTTCAGTTCGGATCGAAAGAAAACAAATCCCAAGTCAAGCTCCACACCGCTCTTCTATCTTCTTCCCCTTCTTCTTCCATAGCACGAAAATCCCCAATTATTGTCGAATGCGAAGCGAGGTCCATAGCTGCGAGCTTTGCCGATAGATTCAGTCTATGTGAGATGAGAAGCTAGAAATCCGAAGCAGCAGAAGACGATGAAGGAATATGGATCGACTCCCCAGTGCTTTTTCAATTTTGGAGCTCAGCGTTGTCGCTACTTCTTCATCTCCCTTCACTTCATGCCCAAATCTGCCGGTAACTCATTCCGCTTCTGACGTCCTCCATTTCCCCTCTTCTTCGTCCCCACGAAATGGTTTTTATGGATAGGGAGCTTCTCTATTTTCTGATGCATAAGTGGCTTCTCTGTTTTCCAATGTATATGGATACCGGCATATTGACTGTAGTCAAGCTTACGACACCAAGAAGGAGGTAACATAATTGAGCTTAAGGTGTTTGATATTTTGCCTCATAGAGACAGAGGCCTGAACTTGCTTGCGCTCTGGTCTACTTACTGTTTTTGTGGCCTCTGAGCTCCCAGGTGGGAACTGTTATGACTTCTGAAGAAGCTTTTCGATGAGGGTGTGGTCAAGGCAGTGCGAGGGTTTCTTTGTTACTTCCAAACTCAGGTTCATCTCTGTTCTCAATAGAACTTTCCTGTATAACAACCTATTGAAGGAAAAGTCCAATGAGCAAGCAAATACTCATATATGTTTGGAGTATGTGTTTGAGTTGGGAATGGTGAAGCCAAAATCATGTAGGCAACAAAAGAGTCATCTATGGTGAAAATTTGAGGATTACAATATTTTGTTTACTCTAGTTTCTATTTATGATTACAATATCCAACTAATCAGACCAATGATTCATAATTAGTTGAAGGATTAGATAGTTTAAATGTTTGTTGGGTTCTTTTTGATGATCTGCAGTGAGCATTAATTAATATATAAAAGCCTAGGTTACTACTACTGTTTATTTCTAACCTTTATCAAGAAATTCTCATCACGGGCTTCAGGAAGAGGTGATATTGATTCAGCAACAGAAAATATTTGGCATTAAAGTAGCACCAACCAGTTTGATGCAACCTTGAATTTATTGTTCTGTATACAACTTAAGTACACCGTTAGATTTCCCTGACCCAATTCTTTAAAGAGCCTCAACTCACAGGGCTCTTTAAATGCCATCAAGGTTTGATATGGAAGTAAGAATTGTGGGGTTTCTGTAGCCATTCGTAGATGCAACCTCGATTTATTATATTTACAAGCTAATTCTTCCATTCCTTTCGTTTTTTTTATTTTTTATGCAGGTTAACCAACAAACGGCTTAACCTATTAAAAAGATTGCCTCTCAACATATTTTAGATTTAAATATCAGGTCAATGATGCTTCTCTTCTATTACCTTATGCCTGCATTGGAACTGTGCACTTGATCATCATATGAATACCTTGGTTTCTCATTCCATTGCATTGAATTCTTTGTTGAATGATGTGATAAGTTCATATGCTATATCCTAAAGAGCTTACTGCTGTCTCTCGCATGAACTATGCATAAGAACAACACACAACAGTCGTAAGACAGAAGAGTCTTTTAGTGCTGAGATTTCTTCATCCATCTTGTAAGTTTCTTCTACCAACGGCAGATAGGGAGGCTCTTTCAAATGCCTTAACAGTTTCAGTTAAAGTGTATTAGTGGTTTAAGTGTATGTGGGTTATGGAATTTTCAATGTTTCACTTGATCATTCATATTTTGCAATGTTCTATTTTCCCTGCACGTGTCTTCAAGGATACTTTCGCCAAAGGAATGGATGGGGTTCAGGGACCATCTTTATCTGGCTCTGGATTCTATATCACAGGAGCGGCACTATGTGTCAATGTTTCATATAAAGGTAAAATCTTCTAGTAATATAATTTGATCACGTTCATGATTTTAGGTATCTTTACTTCTAAAAGCCTTGAAACAGTTGATGAGGTTGGATGCTAAAATCCCATATTCTAATTGATGTTTAGTATGTAATATAATCCCAGAATGCATATATTTTTGTAAGATGTACTGATGCAGTGACGCCTTGTTGGATTATACCAGGATGAGAGATGCTCAAAATTTATCCTATAAGACAAAGTGTCCTCTGTCTCTCTCTCTCTGTTCTGTAACTTTGTGTTTACTTGGCACTAGTGGTTCCCTCTGTTTACTAATTCAGCTGCCCCATCCTCTTCTTGAAATCTTTTCAATGAACCATCTTCAAACAATGCCTTAAACCTGCTATGAAAGATCCCTAGTTATACTTTCAGGTGTACTTGGAAAGGATCCCAAAGAAACCCGAAATTGATGCATTTTTTGAAGAACTGAAGCCACATCAGATTAGTGATGTTGAACTTTTCAACTTGGCAGGTTTTACATTCATTAGCCGTGTGCTTATGTGTTATTGGTTGTACTTCCACAGAAAGCACTGTTGCCGGAAAACTTCACCGTCCTTGATCGTGCAATTTTCGAGCACAATCTTCTAAATGCAAGCAAACTATACACTAATATAAGGTTTGTTATTTAAATGCAATGATAGAGCTCAATCTTCTAAGTGCAATCAATTTGAGGTTTGACTCTATGGTTCTCTTCTTCTGATATACAGCAGAAGGAAAGCAAAGACAGTCATACGACTATGTTCTGAAAATGATGGTTTGTTATTTACTTGATTCTATGTTCTCATTCTCATTAATATTTCAAGCATATTAATTCTAAGCTTGTAAGACTTCCATCTTAGTTACCTACTCCAATCTTAACGTTGCAGACCTATTTAGATTTCTATTCAAGCAGTCGCTGTAGCTAGTTATGGATTGAAGGCAAGATAGTTACTGAAAGAGAGCTCCATAACATTGACATCATTCTGACATAAGTGGATTTGCCTTCAATATCAGGACATGTCCTCATTCTAATGATGGAGCATGAAATCTGCAAAGACATTCCTATCGTAAGTATGCTAATCCTGACTCAAGATTTTAAGTTAGTTGATTTGGCTTAAGCATTTGTGCCCTATTAAAGTCGTTGACTTTGTTAAATTGAAGAATCGTGTTCTTGGTACGTGGTACTGAGGTAGAGTTGGATCAATCATAGTGGTTGGTGGTTCAAGAATGGAAATTGGTGAACTTGGGAACAATCTGATGGTAAGTTTTATTTGACAAAAGATTGATAATTTCTCGTGGATTCTAGCTTACCATTAATTACAACTGCAAGTTCAGGCTAGTTATATTGTCTCCTTTTAATGGTTGATGATCATTTATAATCATTATTAGTTCCTATTGTAGTTGTTTTTTTGCAGGTATGGTTGATGGTATGCAATTGATCTAAATGGAAGGAGTTGTTGGCAGCAAAACCCAACTACAGTATGGTACTCTACTATGCTGCGGATAGGTCAATGAACAAAGAATCCTTGTAGAAGTTTATTGATGGGACAAATATATTTAGAGATTCGAGATTCAAGTTATAAGCATTTTATCATGTAAATAATATTACTTTGGATCATGATTGATATTTATAGAAAATTTTGCAAGAATTAGCTTGGTTCTTGATTTATTTATAATGACCAGAGTATTTGTAACCCACTTATAGTCACCATTTCATGATTTTCTTTAGTGACAGTTTTGAGTTTGTGCAAAAATTTGACTCTCTCTCTTTAGTGACGAGTCTGAGTTGATTGCAATTGATTTCGTGACAAATTAAGCAAGGGTTTTAACCCTTGCTAGTTAGAGCAACGAATTTAGCAGGGGGCTTAACCCCTGATACAAACATCTAATTGTTGGATTTTATATTGAATTGTAGCAGGGGTTTTAACCCTTAGTACGTGTAGCAGGGGTTTAAACACCTGCTACAACCCTTGGACGAAACTTTCACCGTGGGTTGCTAAAACCCCTTGCTACATGTAGCAGGGGCAGCATAGGTGAGGGTTCATGCAAGAGTTGGTGAAACCCTTGCTACAACTCGTAGCAGGGGTTAAAACCCTTGCTATAGATAGAAAAAACCCTTGCCATAGCCACTTTTTTTTGTAGTGCCACCTGGGCAGGATCTAGACCACCCAATAGAATACGGGGTCGCGTAATCCCAGCTAGGTGGGAGCCCATGATTCTTCAACTGGCGAAGAACTTGAGATGCTTTATAGACGGCTTCATATGGAGGTCCTTGTAGGTATATAAAACCTGGCACCTCCTCGCCTTCCCACATAAAAGCTGGTTTTCGATCTGGTACCAAACGGTTTTTTACTTCAAATCTAAGCCCGGATATGAGATTGGATTGTTAGCTATCCGGTCGAGTCCGGTCCCAGTCCGGTTTCGGGTAAAACCAAACGGTCTGGACCAAATAGCCAGCCCTAAGGTTTAGGGCGCTTGACCTAGCATTTAATGCCCTAAACTTTCATCTAACTGAGTATAAATTCTCCATGAGAGCATTGATGGTAACTCAACTACTTCCTCTCTCGCTGAACCTAACAAATATTCTTACTTATCTCTCTAACTTAAACTTCGGAGAGTGTCCTTGGCGACCACCCACAAACCCCTGTTTTGGAGGGTTCCTGGATTGCCTCCCATCATAAAGAACAGACATCACTCGTGCTTCATAAAACCAGCTAGTAATTTCTAGGCACAAACACTTATCATCATTCAATTCCCCCTCCTCCTGTTTGTTTCCCGGGAAGAATTCTCCAACCAGTGCGCCTCAGAATTCGAAGTCCCCTTTGATTTCAACCCGAAGAGCGCAGAGTTTGGGGCTCTTATGAATATGATAGTTGGGTTCATGAAGTAGGGTTGTTGCTTGGGCTGCACGGCGAACTTTGGTCGGAGGTTGAAAGAATAATCAATCGGGTCTTTTGTGAATATTTGATATTTCTGTATCAATCTGGGTTTGGCTCGTTCAATTGAGTCATGATTCGTTTTGTTTTTCCTTGTCCTACGAGTTATTTCACATCAATGACTCCTGCAGACGTCCCCTTAATGTTGTTGTGATAACCTTATGTATATAACCAACTTCTTTCGATGTTTTTCATTGCTTTCTTTTTGTTATCTATGTATGAACAATTGACATTTTAACAGTTTTGAATTGGGTAAGACATTAAAATATAGCAAAATTAAAAGTCGGACAAAGTGATCATTTCGTTACGAACTGAGAAACTAATTAAGTAATTAGTTTGATGCATGTGGAAGTTCAGTTTTAATTTTGTTGCATCATGGATAGTTTTAAAATTGCATTTAGGTTGTAAAACCCTCTTGATTTGAAACAACCGTCACCGTTAGGCAGATATGCATTATTTGACAATTCTATAATATATTTCATCAAGCAAATTTCACAAAAAAAAAAAAAAATCATTAGCGGTCGTAGCAATTTGCAACAATGAATTTCTCATGGGATCGTACGTGTTTGTGTGGATGTTGTGCAAGTAGTCATTAGTCGTGCTGCATTAAACCCTGCAACTTTATAACATCAACCGAGTGTAGTTAGATAACACCTCTTAACTCTTTCTTACAGAGTCATCATTGTATATCTTCTCTTCTATCAAGCCCCTTCTATGCCTCTTAATAGCCCTCTGCAGAGGGAAGAGGAAGAAATTAAATACTCGTTCCTAATGAAAAGAAGTTATCAATCTAACAGTCTTTCCAGAGGTGGAACTATTAGTTAGAATTATTAAAGCACGAGCAACCAAAAATTTCCCAAAAAACAAAAAACACTGTTCATTACGAGAAAACCGGGTGCACTGTTCACGAAAAGGCTTGGTGTGTACTTACCATGGGCGGATCAAGCATGGTCGTTGATGTGAGTTTTAGATTGTCAGATGCTAGAGCTCACAAAATACAGTTGCACCTGATCGAACGCCTACACTTAAAAAAGAATACAAAAGTGGTGGGTCCCCGTATGTCGCCTGACTACTCATTCCATCCCTAAAATCCAACTATTTCCCTTTCTTCTTCGATTCAATTTCGTCTGGACAAGCTGGGGTCGGAGCTGCATGGAAATCGAAAACTCAGTGACTCACTCATACTGTCACTCTCGAAAATGGCCAAGTGTAACCACTTCCTAAAGCGTAGTATAGCGGGTTTGGGTTTTAATGTCAATCGGGGTCCTAGATGTGATGACTACTCAGCGAATTCTTATTATCTAGCGATGAAACTTTAGTTCAAGTTCAAACAAGCAAACAAGTAAAGCAAGCCATTAAACGGTTGTTTTCAAGTCAAGAGAGGTCACCCGGATATGGTTCCGCTTAGACTGCAGTTAAGCCGGATTGCAATTTACCAAGTTCAGTTCCTATAATAGTTATACTGTGGGAGGTTCTTAAACAGTCTGAAGTCTCGACTAAAGGTCTCCAGACCCTCTCAATCTGAGTCCCCAGCGGGCGACTAACCTCCACCGGAGTAAACAGATTGAGGCCCTAACAAAACCAAACCTCCACTACCGAAGTAAATTCGGTACAGAATAGTGAATTGGCTCCGCGACTAAAGTCGCCAATTCACTACCTTCAATTAAGGGTGCTCTATTAACCTAGGTAGATATTCTCTTTCTAGGCTAAAGCCGAAATAACAGAAATTTGATCAGGATTCAAGTCATTCAATCATTCAAGCCTCAATTGAATATAATCAAATCATAAAATCTGTACTTGGGTTCATACAATCAGACCTAACATACAAATCTCGGGTTCTCCATACCCAGATGAATGGGAAAACTACTCCATGGAGAGAGAAGCAAAAGCAGATTCAGATGCGGAAACATACTGTGAAGGATGGGTTTCTGCTGGTGGTCGTCAATCGGCACTTCTCCAAGCTCAAGCCGGGCTCCAATGGTGATGAAGATCAAGCTAGGGCACTTGGGAACTCTGGTTCGTCGCTTTCTCTCTCTAGAAATTGCTCTGTCTCTCTAAAACTCGGAACTCCTTCTCTTTCGGCTCAAATCTTCCTAAAAGGGCAACCCTGGGCAAAACATGGTCGAGGGCACGACCGTGGTTTGGTTTTGCCCGCCCGTGTTTTGCCCCGTGTTAAAAACACGCCCGCGCGCGTCGACCAAAACACGGTCGTGCCTAAATATGGACACGACCGTGTTTTGATTTAGGTGCGCCCGTGTTTTTACTTTTCCATCAGTTCAGCTCTCGACAATAAAAACACTAATGTGCCTGTTTGTGTACACTGCCGTGTTTTGGTTTAGGCCAGCCCGTGCTTTGGCCCCAGCTCGAACGAATGACTTCCAAATGCCCCAAAACTCGTGCTTAGCCTTTCCTTCGACGTCCAGGACCTGAAATATGACAAAGTAGCACAACCCGGCGTAAAACGGGCCAAAAATACACGACTACTAGCTGCAAACGGATAAGAACTAAGGGTGCAAACATGTGCAAATACATCACTATCAAATTCCACCACACTTAACCGTTTGCTTGTCCCCAAGCAATCCTAACTCAAACCAATGCAACTCTCCAGACCTCTATAGCAACAAACAACCCCAATCGTCGGTAGAGGATTTTCTAGATCATATAGTAGCTTACGAGGTCAACTGGTCTTCTAAGACGTTTCCTATCTCTCTCATGCGAGTACTAGACTCAAGCCAGGATCATGAGAAGAAGTAGAAGTAAGACAGTCAGTTCATGGATAAAGGGACTCATGTCATTCTCAACCAAGGACTCGTTGTACCAGGGTGCTCTTTTCACTTCATTTCACCGTTGGAACCCCTTTTTCACTTTCATTTTACTTTTTTTTTCTTTTTCATTCACTTGGCGGGGGTTCCAACTGCAGTCTCTTACACGGTCGACCCTTATTAGTCGGGCAAGAGCAATTTCTGTACATCTGGCGCTCGCCAGAGTACTTCTTTTAACCCCTTTTCCTCAACTAGTGTGGATGGTCAATGAAATTAAGGGGGGCCGGAAGCTCTATCCGTTCCCTTAAAAACACATCCTCAAGTAGGCAAACCGTTCAACGGGTGGAAGTTTTACTTGTACTAGAGACAGCTTAGCTTCACCTTGTAGGAGTACCCCACTAAGGATCACTAAAATCTCTTCTAAAACCCGATTTTTGTGCAATTAACGGTGCCGCACACGTTGGGATTACACCATGTTTAAGATTTAAAGATTTTGACATGGAGGACCAATTGCATTTCATTTTTCACATGAGTCCCCTGTTCGATACACGAGTCCATAACACAATCCAAATAGAGTCACCATTATCACATGAATTCAACGGTCTTAGCTCCAATAATTCACAAAATCAACTGGCACAGCAGAGAGCTAGATAGGAAAAATCTTATAATTCAACATCCTCCATAGTGCTACACTACCTCCCTAGGTTGCACATTACTATAGAGATTGTCAATTCAAAGCATACCGAGCAGGCAATTTGCAAGGAAACACGTGCTTGGAGCCCTCAAATTTAAAAATTTGGACAGTGGACTAGGCTCCAAGCACACAAACAGATCTAATGCAGTCAAAAGAGAAACATCCCCCACACTTAAGATTGACATTGCCCTCAATGGAGAAGAGGGAAGGATAAAGGGGAACAATGTTACCGGTGTGCACGGACTACATGAGACTGGAAGCTCACCAGTCTTAGCGAAGAGGACGGGAGAAGGGACCAGTCAGGGACAGAGTAAAGCTAAAAGGAACAAAAGAACTCAAACACAATATGCTAGGTCCAACGGTCAGCCCAATAATACATCATCCAAAACAAAAGAAAACAAACCAAAACCAAACCAGTTTATAATCCGACTTAAAACAAAAGAAATAAATGAAAACCATGGTGGGGTTGCCTCCTCACAAATGCTTCTTTACCGTCTTTTAGCTGGACGCCCATGGTGGATACTCAGCGGGGAGCAGGAGCAGGTTCCCCCAAGAGCGGATCCACATCGCTCTTAAGGTACAGCTTCAAATTGCGGCCATGCACCAGACAGGTGCAACCACCAGCATCGGTCAGCTCGACCTGACCATCCGGCAAGATGCAGGCGAGGGAGTACTCGGATGGCCAGGGTGGTCGTGGTGCAGGAGGTGGGACCAGCTCATAGTGGTCTCCACCTTTCTTCCGTGCAGGCTTAGCCACCTATCGCTTCGGCTGCCACTCCTCCTTGAGCTTTTTATTGGGAAGTGAGGTTGCCGGGAGTGGCGGCGAAGGCGTGAGAGGGGAGTCCTGCAAAACGAGAGGCACAGAGGGGTACACGACAGCAGGCATATCACAATGATCAAGGTCAGCCACAGAAAATGTAGCATGTGCATTCCCAGCACGCAGGATCAGTTTACCACTATGCACATCAATTAGTGCCTTGGCGGTGGCAAGAAATGGTCTACCCAGAATCAAAGGCACATCCACATCCTCATTTATATCCAGAACAACAAAATCAACAGGATACGTGAATGCGCTTACTTTAACAAGCAGATCCTCTATGATACCCCTAGGATGCACAATAGAGCGATCAGCTAACTTAATGCTCATCCTAGCAGGGCTAAGTTCACCTAGGTCTAGCTTTTTAAACAGATTGTATGGCATGACATTTATGCTAGCGCTTAGGTCCGCCAAGGACTTCCCTACATGCATGCTACCAATATTAAGAGGGATAGTGAAACTCCCTGGGTCTTTGCGCTTTTCGGGCAGCTTGTTTTGCAAGATGGCAGAACACTCCTCGCTCATCATCACTGTCGAAAGATCCCCAAGTTTCTTCTTGTTGCTGAGGAGATCCTTCATGAACTTGGCGTACTTGGGCATCTTCGACAGTACCTCCATGAAGGGTAGGCTGACATCGAGCTGCTTCAACATTGTCATGAACTTGGCAAACTCAGTCTCCAGCTTATCTTTATGTAGTCGAGTGGGGAAGCGAAGCTGCGGTACATGCTCCTTAACCACTGGTTGTGGCTTGGGAGCAGGGGCTTCCTTGTCCACCCTCACTTCTACATCATCGGCTGGAAGTGCTGAAGCAGGCAGTGGCTCGTCCTCCCTAGCCTGGGAAGGTACCACCGATGTGAACTTGCCACTCCTGGTGGTGATGGCATTCAGCTGCTGGTTGAGTTCCCGTGGATTGGGATGGTAGTGGCAGGTAGAGTTCCCGGGGCCCGAGTATTAACTTGGCGAGCCATGCTACCCATCTGGTTCTGTAAATCTTGCAAAATGGCACCTTGGTTCCTCTGGCCTGCCTCCAGTGAGGCTATGCTCTAGTCCATCCTCGTGAAAGTTGCCTGGGTGGTAGTCATGAATGCCGCTAGAATGTTTTTCAGCTCCGTCATCTAAAGTTGGAGCTGCTGCTGACTCGACATACTGATGCTGAGGCTGCTGCTGAGGAACCGGCCCCTGTATATCCTGGAAAGGCTGCCTTTGCTGAAAACCACCTGCTGGTGTTGGGAAACCAGGTGGTTTAGTGGTGTTTCTATTCCAAGCGAAGTTGGGATGCTGGTGCCACCCCTCATTGTATGTATTGCTGTAGGGGTCAAAGCGCCGAGCATTCGCGATGAAGTCCAACTGCTCTTGGGGAGTAGTTGACTCCCGCATAGCCCGGCAGTCTTCCACCAGATGATTTGAGCTCTCACACCACTGACATTGAGCTATTGGAGGTGTAGCCAAACCTCTGCCCGGAATAAGACAGTTGGGCTGCTTCAATGTCTGCACTAACTCGGCCACCTGCTGCTCGAGCCTGGACCTGGCCTCCATGGCGTGCACACCACGATCCATGTAAATACTGCCTCTGGTGCTCTGCCCCCAGGAATGATCTCTAGCAGCCAATGTACTGATCATCTGGTTCAGTTCGGGTGGGGTCTTAGTAAGAATGTCCCCTCCTGGGCATAGAGACTCAATCACCCTCTGGTTGTCCGGAGAGAGAGCACTGTAGAAGTTCCCCACGGTGAATGCATCACTGAAGCCATGATGGGGACACTGCCAAAAAAATCCCATGCATCACGAAGGGACTTGTCTGGCTCCTTGCGGAAGTGAGTGATCTCCCGCTGGATCTCTGTGGTCTTTGATGCCAGATAGTACCTGTGCACGAACTTGTCAGCCAGGTCGTCCCAAGATATGATGGACAATGGGGGCTGGGTCTCCTACCACCTCTTAGCATTCCCTGCCAGAGAATGGGGGAAGAGGTGAAGGCGGATTGCATCATCAGGGACACAGTTTAGCTTGAACCCGTTCGTCAGCTGCAGAAAATGGGAAAGATGTACCCTCGCCTCCTCATCCTTCAAGCCATGGAACTGGATAGAGGATGT
Organism: Linum trigynum; assembly: GCA_964030455.1. Lineage (NCBI taxonomy): Eukaryota > Viridiplantae > Streptophyta > Magnoliopsida > Malpighiales > Linaceae > Linum > Linum trigynum. The sequence goes on along the minus strand of OZ034821.1, from coordinate 20,953,770 downwards.
AATGAGTTGAATCCAGCATGGCTTGATCTCAAAGTTGTTCGCTGGAATGGGCAGATAGAGGATGACAGGGCGGATGTCAGCAATCCGTGGAGTGTAGTAGTACTCCAAGGTGGGACCCGGCGGCGATGGATGATGATGAACCCCATCTTCCTGGGGTATGGGGTTGTTCCCCAAGATCTGATTCGCATGGGGTACCTGGTGAGGATTCCCCTGTTGTGGATTGTGATCTCTTTCCATCTCGTACTCGTTCTCGGACTCGCTGCTCAAATGGCCGTCTATGCGCTCCTCCGTAGCCAGTCTAGCTCGCCGTTGTCTCCTGAGTTGGCGACAGGTGCGTTCAAGCTCCGGATTCAACGGAAGTAAACCTCCCGACTGGCTACGGGTCATGCACTACCTGCACACAGTCAAGCAGCAAACCCGTGAAGGCACAAGTGGGACAAAGCAAACAATGCGAAAAGGAAAGCTAAATTAACAGAATTCCCGTTTCTTCAACAACCTAGCCGTCCCCGGCAGCGCCGCCAAAAACTTGACTCACTTCTACTATCACTCTAGAAAATGGCCAAGTATAACCACTTCCTAAAGCGTAGTATAGCGGGTTTGGGTTTTAATGTCAATCGGGGTCCTAGATGTGATGACTACTCATCGAATTTTTATTATCTAGCGGTGAAACTTTAGTGCAAGTTCAAACAAGCAAACAAGTAAAGCAAGCAATTAAACGGTTGTTTTCAAGTCGAGAGAGGTCACCCGGATATGGTTCCGCCTAGACTGCAGTTAAGCAGGATTGCAATTTACCAAGTTCAGTTCCTATGATAGTTATACTGCGGGAGGTTCTTAAACAGTCTGAAGTCTCGACTAAAGGTCTCCAGACCCTCTCAATCTGAGTCCCCAGCGGGCGACTAACCTCCACCGGAGTAAACAGATTGAGGTCCTAACGAACCAAACCTCCACTACCGAAGTAAATTCGGTACAGAATAGTGAATTGGCTCCTCGACTAAAGTCGCCAATTCACTACCTTCAATTAAGGGTGCTCTATTAACCTAGGCAGATATTCTCTTTCTAGGCTAAAGTAGAAATAACAGGAATTTGATCAGGATTGAAGTCATTCAATCATTTAAGACTCAATTGAATATAATCAAATCATAAAATCTGTACTTAGGTTCATACAATCAGACCTAACATACAAATCTAGGGTTCTCCATACCCAGATGAATGGGAAAACTACTCTATGGAGAGATAAGCAAAAGCAGATTCAGATGCGAAAACCATACTGTGAAGGATGGATTTCTGCTCCTGGTCGTCAATCGGCACTTCTCCTAGCTCAAGCCGGGCTCCAATGGTGATGAAGATCAAGCTAGGGCACTTGGGAACTCTGGTTCGTCGCTTTCTCTCTCTAGGAATCGCTCTGTCTCTCTAAAACTCGGAACTCCTTCTCTTTTGGCTCAAATCTGCCTAAAAGGGCAACCCTGGGCAAAACACAGTCGAGGGCACGGCCGTGCTTTGGTTTTGCCCGCCCGTGTTTTGCCCCGTGCTAAAAACCCGCCCGCGCGCGTTGGCAAAACACGGTCGTGCCTAAATATGGACACAGCCGTGTTTTGATTTAGGCGCGCCCGTGTTTTTACTTTTCCATCAGTTCAGCTCTCGGCAATAAAAACACAAGCGTGCCTGTTTGTGTACACGACCGTGTTTTGGTTTAGGCCAGCCCGTACTTTGGCCCCAGCTCGACCGAATGACTTCCAAATGCCCTGAGACTCGTGTTAGCCTTTTCTTCGACGTCCGGGACCTGAAATATGACAAAGTAGCACAACCCGGCGTAAAACGGGCCAAAAATACATGACTACTAGCCGCAAACGGATAAGAACTAAGGGCGCAAACATGTGCAAATACATCGCTATCACTCAACAGCCTCGATTTCTTCACTACCGCCAGAGGAGTCTAGGAGAAGAGGAGAATGCAAGCTCCATTACGTGCAGACGGTGAGTCTACACCCTTATAGCTTCCCACGGTTCTTCCAGTTGTGTTCCTTCTTCTTGATGTTAAGGGTTTGAGATTTAAGGTTCAATTCCAGAAGAGAATAGCATTGGCGAGTGGCGGCCCTCATTGGGTTTCAAGAGTTTGGGATTCGAGGTTCGTTCTTGAAGAAAAGAGTATTGGCGACCCTCATGGGGGTTTCATTGATGAGATGTTCTGGACATCAAATCTTTTGAGGGACGACTCTGTGACGGTAAATTATAATTCAATTGATTGTTTTTTCTTTCTTAATTACTCAATACTTTTCTCCAACTGTGACGTAATGAGCATAGCGCTATGTTTTCAATTCATATCTTATTGTTGCAATATATTGGCACAAGGTGAGTTTGATGATAAGTAACAGTTCAATTAGTTTTAATTTAGAAGACCCAAGCAACAGATTGGGGTTGTTGGTTGTTCTTTGAGATAATTTCAGTTGGTCAAAGCTTGGCATCAAAGATTCAGTTGAGTAACGAATCATCAATTTGTTATCTTTCTTTATGTTAGAAGCTAGACCTAAGTTGATTGCATTCTGCAACAAAATGTAAAGCCAGTTTCAGTCCCAAATTAAAAGGATTGGGAGTGACCAAAGGAGAGAATTTCAAATGGAAAATTTTATGAATCTAGTGGGATAGTTCATGAGATGTCCTGTGTTAAACACCACAATAGAATATCAAAGTTGAGAGAAAAAGCATAAGCATATCCTTGTTGTTGCTAGAGCTCTAAAGTTCTAGGCTAATCTGCCACCTGGATTCTGGGCTGACTGCGTTAAACACACAGTTTATCTCATTAACAAAGTTCATTCTTCAGTTCTAAACAATCAAACTCCTCATGAAAAACTTCATACCACGCCACCTGATTTGATTGACTTGAAGGTGTTTGGCTGTTTATTCTTTGTGTCTATTATAGTCAATCACATAACAAAGTTCAAACTTAGAGCTAGAAAATGAGTCTTTCTGAGTTACTTAGGAGGAATCAAATGTTACAAAATCTATGATATTGCCACACATGATGTTTTTGTTTCCAGAGATGTCATATTCTATGATCTCACTTTCTCTTCAAAATCATTCACCAAACTGCCACAGACAATTCAGACTCATATATTTTCTTTCCTCTACCAACTTCTACATCTCCTATCTTTGATGATACTCCTCCTAATCCACCATCATAGTTTCCCCAACCACAAATCATTCCTTCTACACATATTGACTCAACTCCAACCCAATCCAATGATAACTATTCCCCTAGTTCCTCACATTCATCCCAGACTTCTCATACAAATCCTTCTCCGGAACCAAGTCTGCCACAATCACCAAACAATAATCCTCCAGCTCTTGAAAAATCTGATCAACATACATAAAACCACCTGCTCACGTGGACCAAAACTATCATTGTTACCTGTTCCAACAATCTAGCAGCATAAGTCATTCCCTTCAGTATCACATTCTAGACACAAGGTATACCCTTTCAACTATCATTTCTTATGATAAACATACCCCATTTCCCAGAAAGTTTGTTATCAGTATTTCATCCTATCATGAACCAACACATACAAGGAAGCCTCACAATTAGATGAATGGAACAAAGCCAGAAAACATGATATCAAAGCACGGATTCAAAATCAGACATGGGATGTGGTTAACTTACCTCCAGGAAAAAGGTTATAAGAAATAAGTGGGTTTATCGTATCAAATTTCATCAAAATGACTGCTGTCAGAACCTTGCTAGCCATTGTCACTATGACAAATTGGCATATTCATCAACTTGATGTTAACAATGCCTACCTCCATGGTGATCTCCATGAGGAAGTCTATATGACCTTACTCAAAGGTTATGATCCCCCACCAGGATTTGACAATCCTGTCTATCATCTTAGAAAATCATTATACGGCCTCAAACAAGCTTCCAGACAATGGTTTTCCAAATTAACTGATAAGATGCAACATGTTGGTTACATTCAAAGCAAGGCATATCACTCTTTGTTTTACTAGGAAACTTATTCTAGTAATACTTGCATCTTAATCTATGTTGATGATCTAGTTATTGGAGGCAATGACTTACCGACATTTAAGAATTGAAAGAAGTTCTTCACTTTGAGTTCAATATCAGAGATTTGGATACCTTGAGATTCTTCTTAGGGAAGGAAGTAGCAAAAAACAAGCAGGGCATTCATTTATCCCAGAGAAAATATGCACTCGAGATCATAGAAGAGGAAGATTTATTGGATTCTCGACATGTATCTACACCAATGGACTAAAAAATACATCTCAACAATCAATGTGACACACCCTATGAAGATCCAGAGCATTATAAAAATCTTGTTGGCATGCTGATTTATCTAACAACAACTAGGCCGACATTAGCTTTGCCACACATTAAGTAAGTCATTAAATGGGCAATCCTAGCATCATTCACTAAAAGGTCATTCTCAGGATCTTAAGATACTTGAAATCAACTCTTGCTATAGGAATTTTTTTCTTGAAGGTCAATTCAACTGAGAGCTTTCTCATACTCGGATTGGGCATCATGTGTTGACACAAGGCGCTCAATTACAGGGTATTGTGTTTACCTTGGTAATTCCTTGATTTTATAGAAAATTAAGAAGCAACAGTCAGTCTCCAGATCTTCTTGCGAGGCAGAATATATACCCATTTCCTTTACTGCTTGTGAGGTTCAATGGTTGCTCTACATGTTGTGCGACTTTCAGGTGCTTCATCCTCAGCTGACAAATATCTAATGTGACAATCAAAGTGCTATTTACATTGTTGAGAATCAGACTCTCCACGAGCACACAAAGCACATCGAACTCGATTGCCATCTCACCTGTGAAAAGCTTCAAGCCAAAATTCTCAAGCTGCTTCATATTTATCAAGGAAGAAGGAGATCCCTTGTGTCGTCGTTTCCATATCTTTTCTCTTGAATTTTCCACTTACTCACTAAGCTGTCGTTATCTCATCTTTCCTTAGTCTTATTTTGCTTGAGGTTTGAGCTTTTTTCCAGTCCAAGCTAACGGACAAAATGTGTAAAGCTGGATTGTCTTATTGTATCTTGATCCAACTTATAAAAGGCATGAGATTAATGAGAATGGATCAAGGTATAGGGTTTTCTAGGGTTGGCTATACAATCCGGTCCGGTTAAATTGGCCCAAATTGATCCAGTCCAGGCCCAAATTGGCTATAAGAACCGAAGATTGGATTGGATACAGTCCGGTCTTGATCCGGTCCGGTTTTGATCCGGTCCGGTCCCAATTCGGTCTTGATTTTACATTGAGATTGTGGGATTTGAGTGGCCTAAGGCCTTAAAGGGTGAGGAGTTGGTTAAGTTTTGTACTAAGTGCAAAGGTTTGTGACCGTTTATGCAAATTACCCTTAAGTTTTTGGTGTTGAGCTCTCTTATCCGGTCTTTATCCGGTAAAACTCTTGGACTCCCGAATTTGGAAAGGCAGGTGTTTATTGCTGATCTTATCAAGTACGGGATTGGCTTCGATAAGCCAGCACCTAATAGAGCTTAGCCATGTGTAGATCGAAAAGGTCTCGCGAAGCCGGCCAACGTCTGGTAGAGTAGGAGCCAACAAAGGAAGTCATGTGCTTTGTGGCCTCTGTATCGAGATAGCACTTTGGATTTGCATAGATATTATTATGGGAGAAGTTGATCGTTAAAATGATAATTGATACAACCGAAGTACAAGCTATCAATTCTTTTTTCAGATTGGAAGCCTTAAACGAATCTCTTCTTCCTGCTAACGAGCCATCCTTTGCTAGCTAGGGAATGCTTTCTCAATCCTTTGTTTGAAAGGTCCGCTCTCTTCGGGCAGGGCGGGGCTACGATTGGCAAATTCCTAACCTCCGAGATCTCCAAATCCAATCGAGTACCCTATCTTTCCCAGTAGTCCATACACAAATGGAATTTGCGGACTTCGGCCATAACATAATCGACAAATGCAAGATGTGCTCCTACAAATAAAAGGAGTTCAGTTATAGTAGATTAATAAACAATTTGTATAAGGGACAATTGCTCCTTAATCGTAAAATACTTGCACAAATAACTATATTAAATAGGAATTGTCTTTATATGATTTCTAATGACATCTTCAACAATACCTTATGTAACGACTGAACCCGTAGCTGCTTTCTTTTGATCGTGTGAGTGATGTACACCTCTTACCAAAAACAAGTCATTTATGGATATTATCGGGGTGTTCTCGTGGATTCAGTATAGTTCCTTTTTCACTAGATTTTTCATAGTCATTACTCATTGTAAAGTTGGACGGGCCTATGAGGATTTTCAGAGGGTTGGGCTGATAACGCCAACTACTCATGTATTGGATTCGAACCAATACCAAGCTACTGTTCCTTTTTTAGTAGACCATGAGGTATGAGATTAGCTTTTGATTGCTCGCTACGCCCCACTAAAAAAGTGTCGTCTGCGCCGAAATCCCGAACTTCAAAAAAAGTAAGAAATTCGCTTTTTCACGGCTATTATACATTACATTGTCGGAATCGACCTCAAATCTAAGCCCAAAGATTGGATTGGATTGTTTACTATCCGGTCCCGGTCCAGTCTCGGTCCGGGTTATACGGTCCGGTTTCCGGTTTTTAATTCGGTCCCGGTCCAAATAGCCACCCCTAGGGTTTTCAACACACTAAATCTGTTGTTACCAAGTCCAACGATAAGGAACCCATCACAATGGGGCGAGCCCGGATGCTACATAAATACCTATTCCCTTCCCGTATCTAGTGCGTGTCAAGTTAACTATATGTACAATTATGAATCGAGGCAGGACCATCAATTTTTATATTTAATTTACTATTTTTTATCCATAAAACGATAAAAATATATTTCATATATAGAAATAGATTAATTGTGTCCATGGAAACTAGATATCCATACCCCTCTAGTACCAAGTGTAGGTCAGGTCTGAGAATTTCTATGAAAGTACGTATTGGGACAGATAAACCTATTCATATATTTTATTAGAAGAAAATATTTAGTTATAACGATAAACCATAGAGAAGTAATCCATCAATGAGATAGAGATAATAAGTAGATTAGTTTTATCCAATTAATTGTAAGATGAAATCTTTCACTTGTCTAGAGTAAACTGGATAAAATATGATTTAAAATAGACGAAACATAACAAAAATAGAAATTGAGACAAATAAGGTAGAGAGATAGTGAGAGATGAGAGAGAGAACGCAAGGTAAGAGATAGTGAACAGCCTCCCCCCTCAATTTGTTCGCAAGGCTTGGAGCGCTTCTAAGAGGGTTAGCGTATAGGGTTTGGGTAGATCTTGCAAGGGTTTGTCTTCTGTGTGCAGGTACCAGGCATCAGTCATTGGCAGCAGCAGGTGCTCGAAAAAAGAGTGCTTTCGTCAAACGCGAATGAGACCAAAGATCGTATCAATCAGAAAGAGAGGTACAAGCTACACTTCTTTGTACAGATTGGAAGCGAAAGAAGGAAGAAGAAGAAGAAGATGGTTCGTTGTAATAATGAATCTCAAATCATTTGGCTCCAAGGGGTTCTCCAAACGACTGCAATGAGAGATTGGCGATTCCATGTCGGATGTGTCAAGTAGAATGGCGAACGGGTGCCACACGTTGGCAGGACTACGAACCGGAGTGGCTCTTTTTTGCATATCTCTGAAAAAGGTCCAAAGTGGGAAGGTCTTCAAGATCATTGTCACATGCCACGATGGTAGAGATGGTTGGCACGTTCAACTGCCCTGTTGCAGGAGTTTTACAGGTTGGAAAACCAGCTCTGATCCGCTCGTTTTTAGATGCCGCACAGAATCAGACGCTACCCTCCGCTCCTATCCTTGATTCACCATCCATGGCAACTCGGTCCTATGTTGACGTTGTTAAAGGTGGAGGATTCTATGGCGCTAGAAGATGCGACATCAAAACCGGCAGCCATGGGCAATTTATTGAAGTTGTGCTGGAGGGGATTTCAGAGAAGTAAAATCTCTTAGGAAGAAGCTTGGTGGTTAAGTTCACTGACACGCTACGACACAACACCTAACAATGGCCAAGTGTAACCAATGGAAGGGACTGCAGTATAGTGGTGCAAGTAATAAATATCGAATCCTCGGGTCTCTAGATGTACTATTACTCAGCTTCAGTTCATTATCTAGCAAATCAGATTAAGGATTGATTAACTAAACTACTCTACTAACTAAACTAAGCAAAACTACTAATTACAGTTTGGGAACTCGCTTAGGTATGATTCCCCCTAACTCCTCAATTAGGTCCAAGTTGTAATTCCTTTAGGTTGTTTTACTGTTGATTAAACTGCGGAAGATCCTAAATTAGCTTGGAATCTCTTAAGCTGACCAAGCCCTCTTAGACAGAATACACGGCAGGCGACTAGCCTTTACCGGGATAGACTGTTAAGGCGATTCACACAGATATCCACTATTGGAATGAATTCCAGTACAAAGCAGTGAATTGACTGACTCTCGCACAACCAATTCACTACTATCAATCAATGAAGCTCTCTTAACCTAATCAGATTCTATCTATCAAAGGTTAAAGCAGAAATCAAGAGAATTTGATCAGGATTCAATTGACTCAATAAATCATGCCTCCATCGATTCTAATCACACAATATAGCATCCAAAACTTCATACAAGCAAGATCCCTAACACATGGAACTAGGGTTCTTCATACCCAAGTGAGAGAGATTTCTACTCCATAGAGAGAGAGAGAGAGAGAGGGATACAGAATACAAAGCAGTCATACTCATAACAATGGGAAGAATCTGTCTGGGATGATGATCTTCACTCCAAGGATGATTTCCAAGCTTGATTGATGAAACCCAGCTCTAAAACCACTCTTAGCGGGTGTTTTTCACACTTTCTCTCTCTAGGGCTCTGTTTTTGCTCCAAAAAGTCAATTTTTCTCTCCTTTAGCCCAGAAATTCCCGACCACACGGCCAGGCCACACAGCCGTGTGGCTTTCCCAGGCTGCCCGTGTGAGTGTCAAAACGCGGAGTTTCGATTAAGTGACTTCAGCCATCCCACACGGCCACAACCACACGGCTGTGTGGATTTCCAGGCTGCCCGTGTGAGTTCCCTGGAATTCCCACACGGCCACATGGGCTCCCTTACACGGCCAGTGTGACTTGCCCGTGCAATTTGGTGTCACACGGCCAGGTCACACGGCCGTGTGGGTTTTACGCGTGCCCGTGTGGCTTCCCCAGCTTCTCGCCAAATGTCCCATCTTCGTCCAATCGATCCCGAACTGGTTCTCAAACCTTCCTTCACGTACTAGGACCTGAAATATCACAAACAAGAACAACCTAGCGTGAAATCGGCCTAAAACAAGAGAGGTAAGACTCAAACGGTGTAAGAATGGTGGACAAAAACATGTGTATATATCAAGTCATCATTCACCTCCTCCAACTTGGAGATGTTCACGAAGAGTTATGTGTCAGAATTCAAGCATTGGGGACAAAAGAACTGGGTCATTGATGACAGTTTTGGATTTGAAGAGTTGGGAGATGGAAGATGGCTCCTTGTTTGCCCAAGTTTACAAGAAACCTTGCGTATTAATCAGTTAAGCCACACCAGGTTCAGGGAGTTGCATATCACTTTTTCTTATTGGAATGATTCCCTCGACACCACGACACCCACGTCGAATGATACCTGGATCATGGTCTTTGATATTCCAATTCATCTCAAAAGTGTTCACCTCTTCAAGGCCATCGGTGACTTTCGTGGAGGCCTGATCAAAATCAATTGGGTCTCTTGGTGCTCCCATGCTGCACGAATTAGAGTCCGAGCGTCTCGTGATATTCCGAACGAATTTCACTCTTCTTTTGTTCACAATGGTTCAAAATCAAGGTTTTTGTTCCGCCGACGGTGTCTCTTGTCGGAAAGCACCGCCGATCGTTGTTGATGAAAGGTGAGAACTGAAAAGGTCGTAACTCCAATTCCAAGCACTAAGGTATTGCTTGCTGACAACTGGCAAACCAGGAGCGGGACAGTTGCAACTTGGGTTCCGGATCTTCTGGAATAGTCTCCATGGACAAGCATACCGCTACCCATGCTAGGATTTCTCATATTAATTGTGATGGCTATGATTCTCACGTGCGTGGAGACAAGCGTGCAGAGCTTCAACCTAAAAAGACCATCTGGATAAGAAAATTTGGGCCCACCTGTCAGCCCACTTCCCCTCCTTGTCCGGCTCCCCCCCCACTCTCGCTGGTTTTGGCAGCTAGCCCTAAACTTTCGCCTACTACCACTTGGCCCAAATACCTTCTTTGTCCCAACCTGTTCAATCTGCTTCTTAACCCAATCCATCGACCCATCTCAGCCCCAATTCGCTTATCCATGTTGAGACTACCCACCTCTATCGAAAGTCTTCCATCCGAGTCGAGCCCTTCATCTCCCACTCAATCTAGCATTTCTTGTCTCATCTACCTTGTACCCTCAACCACGACTGGCCTCATCCCTGAACCCGATTACTACCCCTCCCCACCTTGTACACCAACCCAAACTCACTCACTGCCTTCTCACCCTCATGCCACGACATCTCAAGTGAATCCAATGGATTTTATATAGATCTACCATCACCATCCTGTGTCAACAAGAGTCCCAACCGCGTTTGGACTTTGGATTCTTTTCCCATGAATCTCGAAACGTTGGAAGAAGCATGTTTGGCTGTTGGGAAGCTTTACACTCTCGATCATGATGACGGGAAGGAAGAAGTGGATAAAGTCATCCTAATGAAATCACAAGGAATGCATAAAAGGAAATTGAGAGCCTCGCGATCCAAGCTCTAAATGGAGAAGAGACGCCTAGGTCCCATAGAAACGCTCCCAACTGGTCTGAGGAAGAGCAAAAGGAATGGTGGGTACCGCACCCGAAATCTAATGGAATCATCAGTTCTTGTCTGGAACATTAGAGGGCTTGCTGACTCTGAGAAGCAAGCCAGAATCAAACAGTTTATTGGCAGACAGAATTCGAAAATTGTGGGTCTTGTTGAAACTAAATGGTCACATTGCAACCGCGATACTGTGAGGAGAATCTGTGGGTATAGGGATTTTGATTGGGATGCCAAAAACTCTACTGGTAGTTCGGGTGGCATCGTCATTTATTGGGATCATTCCTCGCACAGAGCTATCACTAGGAGAGAAGGTTCCTTTTTTCTAAGTATTGAATTACAGGATGTTGTTTCTCTTAAAGCTTGGCATTTGGTAGTGGTCTATGGACCACATGAGAGAGAGGAAAAGTTTGATTTCTTGACGAACTCTATTCCTTCTGCAGTCAATTTGATGCTCCAGTTTGCATAATGGGGGATTTCAACCTTGTTCGCAGTCATGACGATTACAGGGGAAATAGGCGTGGTTCTACACTCATGGATGCTTCCAATGCTTTCATTGATGATAATACTTTATTGGACATCCCTCTCAATGATAGGAGATTCACATGGAGCAGGGGAGGTAATTTCGATAGCCTTTCAAGAATTGACCGCACTCTCATCTCATATGCTTTTGACGACATGTATCCTGAGAGCTCTCTTTTAGCTATAGAGCGTGTGGAATCGGATCATAGTCCGCCTCTCCTCAAATTGGGAAGCAATTTAAGGGTCATGAGGTCATGGAGATTCGTGAACATGTGGAATGAGGATGACCAATTTTTCACTGCTATGGACTCTCAACTGGCTCTTCCTTTGCAGGGGAGTGGTTCAATTTTCTTAGGGGCTAAAAGATTGCAGAATCTTAAAGGAAACATAAAGTGTGGAATAAGGAAGATTTTGGAGACATCAATGTCAGATCAATGAAATCCTCGCCAAGATTACTGATCTTGATAATAAGATGGAAGATGGACCTCTCTTTGATTCTGTAAAGAGCGAGAGGGAGTGTCTCAAATTGATGTGGCTAAAGCTCTTTATCTGCAGAAAATTCATTGGAACCAGAAATCTAAAGAATTGTGGCTGAGATTTGGAGATATGAACAGTCGATTCTTTCACAAGGTTGCCAACCACAATAGAAGATTGAAAACTTTTGAGTCTATCAAAATCCATGGCGAACACGTTGAAGGCTGGGATAATCTTGCTAACGGAATTGTTGATTTTTACATGAAGATGCTTCATGAAAATCTGAACAAACATTCCTTCCCACGAGACTACTGCGAGTCCCTTCTTCCTACAAATGTTGCCTCTATGCTCATTCGTCCTTTCTTGAAAATGGAAATTTGGTCATCCACCGCCAATAGTGATGGGGGAAAACTCCAGGACCAGATGGATTTACCTTGGAGTTTTACAAAAAGTGTTGGCCAAAATTATGAAGTAGTATTGTGCAAGCTTTTAATGAGTTTCATTCCACTGAATACCTTCCTAAGAGTGCAACTCACTCCTTCATATGTTTGATACAAAAGAACAAAACTTTTTATGTTCACTCCATGTCCAACTTTCTCCATGAAACAAATGGTGATCCGCACGGTCTATACTCTTATAGAGTACTTATAGTAGAATTTGCCATCTAATAAATCCAAGGAATCCGAAAATGAAGATGATATTAGAATGAGTGAGTCATATTTTAAGGATACAACTCTTAGCAAGAAATAACGAAGAAACCACCAAGTATAATTGGATAATTGAAAATTTAATAAAATGGCAAATGAACGGACAAACAATAGCTAGTTATGCCGCAAAGTCTAGTCTTAAATAAATTGGCACACTCTCACTTTAATGTCCCCAAAGTCTCTAGAACTTCCCTTGAATTTGCTGCACAATATTCTTGTCAACTTGGAACGCCTTTGCGAGAATGTCGGTGGATATGTCAGGCTTGGAGCCAAAGACAGCATTGCCAATGGTAATAACTCCTGGGTTTTGGCTATTCAATCCAGAAATCGTCACCGCATTCATGTGCCCAATATTTCGTTGGTAGTGAACCAACCCAACTGGGAACACAAATACATCTCCCTTCTGAAGGGTTTTGGAGATGAGGCGATTATCAGGATTTGATGTGACGAATCCAACTTCAAGAGATCCCTCGATTACTGTGATAATTTCAGTGGCTCTAGGGTGGTAATGAGGAACAACGACGCCCCATGGAGCATAGTCGATACGGACCATCGAGATTCCCAAAGTGTTGAGCGCTGGAATTTGAGCCACTGTGACAGGGGTTATAGCAGAGCCAAATGGGTTGCCTGTGTTGCCAGGATTGTGGAGCCCGCTGAAGGAGAAGTCGTTTGCCTGAACCCAAGCCGGGTTTTTGCAAGCGAACCCATTCAGTTTCACTGCAAATGTAGAAGCAAGCCAACCCAATGATAAAGATACATATCTTATGTTAATTAGAAAGTACTAGTCGAGTACCATGTCGACATATATGGTATGGAAATTAGTTACACACCTTGGTTGTTACTGTCTGCCACGCAGAAGTCCTGAAGAGATGCTGGGTCAGCGGCAAATGTGAGAAAACAGGAAGTGAGAGCCAGCAATAGGCTCAACAGAAGGACTACTTGAATATATGCCATCCCGAAATAGCCCAACAGATGTAGAGTACTGAGAAATGATAAGAAACAGTTCACACAAAGAAGCGAGAAAAAGCGATGTATGGGTGGATTTGATCTATGCCTAAGTATGCCGGTTGAAAGCTGTTTAAATAGAAGATCTAATCAGTAAACCGGGTACTGCTTACGGAATTAATTAATAAACAATAGTCTAGCCGGCAGTAACAATTTTCTGGTAATCTACGAGGCCATCAGCTGTCCTTTAGTGATTAGCTGAAATTTTGAAAGATAATAATGAAGTTGTCGCATATGGTAACAGTGCGTACTCATTATCCGTTTCCATTTTCCTGGTTCGGTTGTTCATACGAAGGAAAAGGCCAGGAAGCATGAAACAATAGCGGTGAATGCTTGGCAATCAACGTCGACGAACTGAACCGGTCAACAGATTCTTCGAGCCACTTCAGACCAAATTATATGATAGTAAGGTTTGGAAAACAGTTAATGGAAAGGACGGCTTGCGATTAGCTTTGATTTTCTAATGAATAACGATTATCGATTCCAAGGTTCGGCTTTTCAAACGAAAAGAAAAGGCCAGGAAGCAGTATTGAACTGGTCATAATTAGATTATTAAAGCCACCTCGTACTATGTGATGCATGTGAGCTAGGTTCCGAAAGCAGTTAATGAAATTGACGGCCTAAATTTAATTACTGAATTGCTATTCGTCGCCCTAAAATTTAAAAAAAATCGCCCTAAACCATTTTAGGTTGACGTTTATACCCCTATCTCCAATTTCGATTCCTAATCCTAACTTCCCCACCAGCAAATTTTGCCGCCGTTGCCGTCACCCAACCTGCCGCCTCTCCCATTCCCCCATTTGAGAGACAGCTCAATGAGGAGATCTCGCCAACTTCTCGTCTTCTATTCGTCTGCGGGATCGGTTGGGGTAATAATTTGGGGGAAATCCAAATGGAGAGTTTGGTAGTGGCGGAACAGAGGAGCGAGGCATTGGTGGTCGGAAAATTAAAGATGGATCCTCGTCGGCGGCGGTGGCGGATATTTCCTTTGCGTCCACTTAATCGTTTGTTCCTGCGGTGATGATGCAGCGGAGGATAGAGTTCCACCTGGCGAGGAAGCAGTACGGTGGACAGGGAATGTGTCGGGATTTCCGATCGAAATGCTACACCTTGATTCATCGAAGAGGGAGCTGACGACGACAATGTCGCGGCAGGTGGTGAAGAGAGGCGACGGGACGACGATGAATTTGTGGGAGAACGAGATCAGTAGCTAGCTTCGATATTACATTTCACCTATATCTGCAATTTTTAGCATTCAAGTTTTGATCCTTTTCCGTGCCTCTAATGTGGGTATGAGGTTTCCGATCTAATTGTGTACATGGCTACCTCGAAATGTTGAGCTAAGCTATTTATGGTAAGCTTGGAATCGAACTGAATCATGATCCTTACCTATTGGGATGAGTGAAGCTGTCCGGTCTGTGACAGGTAGCGGGTATAATTTAACAACTAAGGGTATTAGAGTAAATTTAATATAATTAGGGCGATGAATAAAGATTTTTAGGGCGACGAATAGCAATCCCCTTTAATTAAGGGCTAATACCATTACAACACCCGAACTATTGGAAAAATGCGACTTGTATCCTATTTTATTCAATATTCCTTTTCTATCCCGCCATATGATACTTTGTGCCATTTGTATCCTGACCATTTTGTTGACCGTTAAAAATAATGGTTAACCAAACGGCAGTCAAGCCAATGTTGACTTTTGCTGACGTGGTAGAAAATGTGGCATCCACGTCAGTAACATTTTCTTAATTCAAAATCAAATAAAAATACAAAAATCATTAAAATTACAAAAATAAAATCCCCATCGTCGCCTTCAACCCCCTACCCGCCTCGCTCTGCTTCGCCCTTCACCGGAGACAGAGCTCTTTGTTGCCTTCAAACCCTTCCCAGAATCAACATGATAACAACGATCTCTCTGCCTCTATCTTCCCCGGCGGCAACCTGCTCTCCAAAGCGACCTCGACATGGCTTCCTCAACTCTCTCCAGCTTTCTCCACAACCTCGATTTGAAGCTCAGATCCGGCGTCCTCCACCAGTCGAACACCATCGTTTTATCCCAGCCAGGGGTGGAATCGAAGAAGGAAGAGCTTGCGTTGTTTTTGAGAGATCTATTCACCATATTGCAAATCGGCGGGCTGGAATTCAAGAAGAAGGGGCACGAATCTCTGCTTCTCAACGACGATGAGAAGTCGGGAGTTTAAGTGTCGATGTTGACATCGTCTGCAAACGACTAATAGAGGAAGATTGTGTGTCGAGGAAGGTGGATTGGGCCAGCCGACGAGAGTTCCTGATTAGGCTATCTTTGCCCAAATTGTGCCTCAGATTTCTTCGATTTGGGGATAGGGAGCTTTGTTAATAAGCTTGCCGATTTCGATCCAAATATCTAGATATGCTTGCTTGATTTCCTTACTTCGACAACGACTATCTATTTCTCTTCTTTTGTTCTCCCTGATTTCCTCTGAGTCTCGCAAGATCGGAAAACCCATATTTGTAATGTTCATCCACCACCAGTCTATCAACCATATGAGTTCCAACCACAACATATCCTCCACCACTTTATTAATCATTTTATACAACCCACAAAACACGAGCTTCGCACAATAGCGAAGAAGAAGGATTAGAAGAATGAATGGATTTGAGAGCAACGACGGCGAGTTTAGAATAACAGGAAGATGAGGATTCCAAGGAGGTGAAGGAGCGGCGATGTCTGAAGGGTTTTTTTATTTCTATTTTATTTTGGATTTTGGAAATATTTTTTAGTGTTTTATTCTCTTTTTTATATTTTTATTTATTTATGTGAAAAATAAATAAAAACTAAAATTGAAAATTACATGTCAGATGCCACGTCAATGCTGACCAAATTTCTGTTAAATACTAAAGGTCAACACTAACGGAAAAATAGTTCGGGATATAAATGGAATATTGGATAAAATAGGAAACAAGTGGCATTTCTTCGATAGTTCGGGTGTTGTAGTGGTATTAGCCCTTTAATTAAAGAAACAACACACCTTGACCTTGTACACATTTTGCGGAATTCATTTGGCAATACAATTAAGGTATATATTTCACAATGGGTCATTTTGTTGACCCTGTAAGGGTCGGGACGGGTAGGGACAACTTAGGGATGGGTCAAGTTTTGATCCTGTGACCCTTAGCAATTACAAAAATATCACGCCACATTGGACCTTTTTTAAAGTTGTAAAATTTTATGTACTAACTTGTAAAAATAAAAAAATTTGGGTACCAAAATGTAATTTTACCATCAACATTTATGGACTTAAGTGCTAGACCGGATGACTCAAGTGGTAGACCCCATGGTGGAAGAGGTCGACCGCTTGAAGGTAAGTATGTCATTAGGTCGACCCATTTCCGGAATTGGTAGACCGAATGACTCAAGTGGTAGCTAGACCACTTGATGGAAGAGGTCGACCAATTTCCGGAATTGGTAGACCGGATGACTCAAGTGGTAGCTAGACCACTTGATGGAAGAGGTCGACCATTTTCTTGGAAAGTGGTCGACCACTTGATGGAAGAGGTCGACCGTTTTCTCCAAGTTACGGTGACATGCAAGTCACCGTAGGCATACCCAATAAGATATGATCACGGTTTTTAGAATTACCACTATTTATTTGTAGTTTTATGCGAGAACGTTGTGGCCGAGTTTTCGGAGTTGCACATCATACTCTTGTTTTGTGGAGCTGAAGAGGGATTTTAGTTCTGAGCTTTAGATCTTAGTGTGGTTGAACAATGCTGTTAAAATTGTGCTTTAAAACTTAAATCTTCTACAGAGAATCACAATTTTCATTTACAAGTGTTGTCAAAATCTACACTTTACAGTTTAAAATTAATAGACCAGCAAAATTCTTCTATGTAAAATCGCTCTTTTAAAGTTAAGAATATACTTCCCAATAACATAAAATTAAAATCATTAATCAGCTTTAACAAACGTACAGTAATTCAGCAACCCATTAGTTTGAGTGCCCATCACTTGATGTACACTGTACCCACATAATTGCCAACTAAATAAATATAATGAGCGACAGATAAGTAATCAAATTCTAGTGTGACAAGTAACCATAATTTTTATGAAACATCTCATATGTGTGGTTCTCTAGAACTTCCATTAGATTTGCTGCACAATGCTCTTGTCCACTTGGAATGCCTATGCGAGAATGTCGGGAGAAATGTCTGGGTTTGACTCAAAGATGGAGTTAGCTATAGTGATGACTCCTGGGTTTTGGCTGCTTAGTGCAGCAATGGCCACTGCATTACCATGCCCAACGTTGTGTTGGAAGTGAATCAACCCAATTGGGAAGACAAATACATCACCCTTCTGAAGAATCTTTGAGATAAGGTGATTATCGGGGTTTGACAGTGAGAATCTCGGAGACTTTTGGGTGAGCGTGAGGAGAATTGATTCCCCATGATGCAAAGTCAATACGAACCATCGAGATGCCTAAGGTATTGAGACCGGTAATTTGAGTCATTGTGACGGCTGTGACGGCAGAACCAACAGCATTACGGGTGTTCCTAGGAATGTGCAAACCAGTGAAGGAGAAATCTTCGGCTTGGACTGTCGTGGAACTCTTGCAAGCGAAGCCGTTCATTTTCACTGTAGAGGGAATGAATCTCGAATTCAATCAATCAGTTACATAGACATTATAGTCAAAGTCGAATAAATGTTGGTAAGATATATATGCATACCTTATTGCTTCTATCTACAACACAGAAATCCTGGAGAGATGCAGGGTCAGATGCAAATGTGAGATGACCGTCAGAGATAAATTGTTTGAAATACTTCACTCAAATAAGAAACAAAAAAAAGGTAGTAGATTAGATTGAGTGGTGTTTGGAAAAAATCCAAAACTACCACTGTTTAAAAAAAATAACAAAAATACAACTCATTCTCAACAATTTCCAAAAATACCATCGTTTATTAAAAATCGCACCTCTAATGGGCGGTTAATATACAAACTGCGCCTCCTGGCAATGGTTTACATTATAACCGCCTCGCCAACAGGTGTTTTTAAATTCCTGCTAAAACCGCTCCTGGAAGGCGTGGTTTATATAGTAACCCTACCACAAAACGCTTCAAGAGGAAGCGTTTAAATGTCGACATGATAAACCGCCCCACCAGGTGGCGGTTTACCGTGTCCAGACATAAACCGCTGCCCCAAGGCGTGGTTTGTTCCTGGTCACCCGACGGCAGACATGTCGGCATGCAGGGGGTGCCCCCCCCCCCCCCCCCTCCTGGCGGTTTGTGCTGCAAAATTCGCCTATAAAAGGCTGTTTCAGAGAACTCAAATTCTTCACACTCCTCCTCTTCCTTCTTCAAATTTCAGTTTGGCACCTTTAAATTATTTAGTTTTTGTGTTTAACGTTAATTCGTAAGTTTGTTTTGTATTACTTTTCATTGTACTTTGTGATTTTATGTTAGTAACTTAATTACTTTTAATTATCCTTTGTGATTTTATGTTAGTAACTTAATTACTTTTCATTGTTATGTCCCTCTTGTATTACTTTTCATTATCTTTTGTGATTTTATGTTAGTAACTTAATTACAGTTTTATTGCAGATGTCATTCCAGAGGTTCACGCTTGGGTTGCTGTGGAATGGTTACACGGAAGAGACCGAAAAGGGTGTAAGTTACGTCGGTGGCAATTTTTATAAAATGAAGGTCCGTATGAGACCGATGCTTGAAGAGCTCCATCAAATGTGCACTCAGATTACCTGCATGGATGGCACTAGAAGAGTTGATCAAATGGTGTATCGATATCCAAACAGACATGACGGGTTGCTGTGGAATGAGGAATTCCTCCTTACCACTCAGGAGGACGTTGATGCCATGGTCCAATTTTTGACCACCAATAAAATTAAGCAAGCGGAGATGTTCGTTTACACAGAGGTCGTCGAAGGCAGTGTAGGCCATTCTGGAGATGGCCAAACATCTGGTATCCACGGTGGGAGTGTATTATACGAAGATCATCCCCACCAGGATTTTCAAGACTCGAGCTGGAGGCAGGAGTATCATCATGGAACTGGAGGTCATCATCAATCCTTCCCTTCATATAAAGAAGAAGCTCAACAGGCGGATCACAACCAACAAGCATGCTACCAGTACCCACCCGAGTACAACTTCTATCAAAGCGGTGTTAGTTACCACAACTACCATTACGGAGCCGGTGAAGGTGAAGGTGGCTTTCATGATGATAATCAGATGGAAGTAGAGGTCAATCCAAGTCCAGTTAGTGACCCTGAGGTTGAAGAAGAGGAAGGCGAAGTTAGTGCAAACAGCTTCGATCCACTGGAAGGTGCTGATGATTCCGGTCCAGATTCAGACGTAGACGGTGATGAGGTACCTCGCGACCGTGTACCTATTCCATACTATAATCACATTCAAAATGAAGATTGGTATGTTGATGGCAACATGGACTCGCCAGAGGTGCCAGTATGGGGTCCACTCACTGGCTTTACGAAGGGCCAACAATTTGCAACGAAGAATGAGGTCCGACACGCGATTGCCACTGAAGCAATGACTCGTAGTTTTGAATAGAAAACTACACATTCTGACACAAAGAGGCTGATGGTTCGATGCAAAAATGAAAATGAGGGATGCAAAGCTAGGGTCCGGGCCATCAAGAGCAAGAGAGTCGGCCATTGGGTCATTTCCTGTGCCGTGAACACACACACATGTGTGTCATCAATAACATCCCAAGGCCATCGACAATTGAAATCAAGGGTGGTTGTCGCGGCTATCAAACATCTAATTGAGGAGGAGCCCGACCTGAAGGTGATAACCATCATCGCCCACATTTCTAGTCGTTATGGTTATATCATTAACTACAAGAAAGTGTGGCATGGGAAACAAAAAGCAATGGCTGCCGTGTTTGGTGACTGGGAAGAATCATATGCATTCCTTCCCAAATTGATTTTGGCGTTGGAGGTGTCTAACCCTGGCACCATTTTCTCACCTCGCTACCAAGATGAAGAATTTCAACCGCCGGTGCCTGGTAACAAGCGCCAATTCAAGCGTCTTTTCTAGGCATTCAAGCCATGTAGTGATAGTTTTCCATACTGTGTTCCTATGATTCAAGTTGATGGAACATTCCTTACCGGTAAGTACAAGGGTACTCTACTGATTGCCAGCGGAGCAGATGCGAATAGAGTAGTATATCCATTAGCCTTTGCCATTGTGGAGGGAGAGAATACCGATAGCTATGGATGGTTCTTCAGACAAATTCAGCTCCATGTCACCAGGCGGACGAACCTGACTATCATCTCAGATCGCCATGCCGGTATGCGGGCTGCTATCTTAGGCTTGGATCCAGCCTGGAACTGGTCACAGAGATGGTGCATACGACATTTCAAGAGCAAATGGAACCATCATTTCAAGCGAAAGAAGCTTGTTGATAGTCTATGGTGGATCGGTAAGCGTTCTAATTAATTGTTATATATGGTGGCAGATTAGTGGAACTCGGGTGCACCATTGACCGGGATGTAACGGAAACTTGTGGACGTGATGCGCAACAATGCGTTCTATATACGGATCGAACTTAAGCTACGAAGGTGCATAGAAAATAGACCATTAATCAACATAATAATATAAGTTAAAAAAAGTAGGAATTAATAGTGTATTATGATGCTCACCTCTGCTTCCCAAAGACGATCAAGTCTCCTACGATACTCCTCCAACTTATGAGCTCCTAGGTTGTCGCATGTTTTTTCACCAAGCCACCTATTCAATCCAAAAAGTATGGAGTGTTAATACATAATAGCCAATTCGTTATAAAATACCCAATTAGTAAAAAAAGGTGAGAACTATGAGTGGGATAGAAAACATTTACCTACAACCATAAGCTTCATGTCGTAGGGGATGGTCGGGACCCCATTCCTTGTCGGGGTCTACCTTCGGCGCAATCCATGGCAAATGCTCCCAAGCCCAAAATTGGACGATGAACATGGCCCCATCAATCTCCTTCACTGCTCTCGCACTAGCATTACAGAGGGATCGGTAGAGATGAGCTAGGCAAGCAGATGCCCAGCTAAGGTTTCCCATATCATTCCAACTCCCAAGTATGATCTTCAACCATGAATTGCTGATTAGGTTGTTGGATTTCTTGGGAAATAAAATTCCTCCGACCATGCCGAGGATGTAGATACGTGCATAAATGTCTTTATCGCCTCCGAACTTTGCTCCGTGTGGGAATGCCTCCGAACTCAGGGTTGTGCTTACGCCTGATCTCCGCTGTCAACCACGTGATGGATACTTGGCCCTTGGACAATGGTGGATGACCATTCGCATCGTGATCTCCCTTTTATGGCGGACACAATCCGGTGACCGTCCATATAAAATGCTGCCAACCACTCATATTGGCAACGACTTTAGGTGGTGGCGTAGAGTCCACACAAACAACATCACCATTAATGGGCAAATCGGTTAGGATGGCGATGTCTTTAAGTGTGATGGTGCACTCGCCTTCACGAAAATAAATTGAAGCAGTGTGTCTCCTTTCGCCATCTCTCTACTAATGTTGTGATGAGTTGGCGGTCGATCTTGATTCCATTAAAATGCCTAATCGAATCCAATCTTGCCCTTTTTAGAAAAGGCAAGATGACGTCGTTCCATTCAAGCACATTCGCCATGCCCCTTTAGCGGACTATATGGTATGCATCCTAGAGAAGAATTTAAGTTTCACTATAAGTTGATGATTTATACATATGTAAATATATTATAAGATGTAATATTAATTAAATGAAGGTTTTTTTATAGAAATATACATTATCTAATAAACATTAATTTTAACATAACTAAATAATATTATAAGATGCAATATTAATTAAATCAATGTTGTTTTAGAGAAATATACATTATCTAATAAACATTAATTTTAGCATAACTAAAATAATTTTCTAAGATGCAATATTAATTAAATCAAGGTTATTTTAGAGAAATATACATTATCTAATAAACATTAATTTTAACATAACTAAAATAATTTTCAAAATTTAAGTATAATTATTTTTTGTACACATACACATAAAATCAAATATATTATTTTGTTAATCGTATTGATTATTTTCAATAATTTAAAGCAATACAAGTACACTCGTAAGACTCTTAGGAGAGGTATACATCTCCTTAGAAACACAGTCTTTTCGATTGAAAAATGTGGGATCCGAGGATCACTTAGAACCCGATTTTCCCATGTCATGGGGGGGATCATGATGATCGCTTAAGTCCTCATTTTCTTAGAAATGCATTTCTTTATAAAGAGTCTAAATAAGTGTTGTATTGTATTGATTTAAATTATTGAAAATAATCAATATGATTATCAATTAAGTAAATTATTGTACAAAAAAATAAATTACTTTAACAAAATACAAATTACAAGTGATGATAAATAAAATGTACCTTGTGGTTGTTCCAACGTCTTTTGAACGATGATTAGCTTGATCGTATAAAACAGTCGGATCAATCGGTCCTTGATCAACATAATATCGTTGATTGTAAATATCAACATCCGGCCTAACCTACGATAGCATAACAATAACATAAATCAATTAGTATATAAATTAAACAAATCATTATAACACCAACAACAATTGGGTAAAATGAGTACCTACCGTTTGATAATCATCATAGAAAATGCCCTCTTCTTGGATGAAATCGGCCATTTTTTCCGAATCTGGACAGAGATTCGACAGTTTTTTAGTGAAAACCAAAGAAAAAGTTTTTTGAATGCAGATCGGACTTAGCCGCAAACAAAAAAAAAACTAATTCTAAGTTTTTGGGTGGGGAGGGGGGTGGGTAGAGTGAGGAGTTAGAGGGAGAGAGGGGGAATGGGTTTGGTGTGCAGAAAATGGGAGGGGGAAAGGGGGTTTATATAGGGACGAAACAGCGTAAGGGAGGGGCGGTTTCGTTCTTTTACCCCGCCTAAAACCGCACCTCAAGCGCACGTTTATCTTTCCCCAACAGTCAAACCGCGCTTCGGGGGAGCAGTTTGACTGAGCGACGCGGATCGCTGAGCTGGCGCGCGGTTTGGCTGTCAGATCGCTCCCCCATCGCGCGGTCTGATGCACCGCCACGTGGCCACGCGGTTTGACAGCCAGGAAGAGTCAAACCGCGCGTTCCACAGGCGGTTTGACCCTTAACCGCGCCTTGGACGCGCGTTTTGGTTTGTAACCGCGCCTTCGATGTGCGTTTTGTGTAGAAGGGTAGTATTTTTGGAAATTGTTGGGAATGTGTGGTGTTTTTGTAATTTTTTTTTATAGTGGTAGTTTTGGATTTTTTACGTGATGTTTGTGAATTATGCCCGTGAAAGGCTGATGAAATAGAGCCTTGTATGCCTGCTTATTGGCCCAGCCGCCCAGGCTTGAGGAACTAATTGTAGGTGGCATTGATTTGTCATATTGTACAGTAAGATATAAATTAATAATAATAAAAAGTGAATGATCTACGAGGTTAATTAGCCGTCCGTCGGCGATTGACTGAAATTGTAAGATTCTTGCCGACGATAATATAAAGCGGCACATGCCAGGAATATCCAATTAATCCCAGGTCCGGCTTTTCATGCAGGAGGCAAAGGCGATCACGAAGTTGCATGGAACCCATCATATACATGAATATGATTAAAGTTAGAAAGTGTCTACTGTTGCATAAGGGATATACTAATGTGACAGGTAGGTAAGTTTTGTTTTGCTCTCTGCCATTTTTTTATTGGACTGTAGCTGATTATTGTTTTTCTCTTAGGTAACCCATGATGAGAGCCGGCCTCATCAACGGTTGGACACGTTTTAGTGTTTAATATCTGCGGCTCCTTTGTTGATGTTATAACAGAAGTCGGAAAAAGGCCGTTGGTGTAGGCTTGACACGACACATTACTCCAATCATGGGTTTATGTTAAGAAAATATACCGAAATTTATACCGAACAAGTTATTATTAAGGTGTTTTGTGCTAAAATTGTAGTTCAAAAGTGTTTAAATAAGTCTTGACACGTTGCTCCAAACCGAGCCTCGATTTATGTAAAAAAACCAAAAATTATAAAACCAAAACATAAGTTCGTACAAGAAAAGTTAGCATTACAGTATTTTGTGCTAAAATCTTAGTTCAATCGGCGTTAAAATTCGGCTTTACACATATTTCCAACCTGAGTCTCGATTTATGTTTTGAAAAAAAAAACCAAAAGTTGTAAAACCATATCGAAGGTTGTACCGGTAAAGTTAATATTAGAGTGTTTTCTGCTAAAATCGTAGTTCAATCTTTGCTTCAACCCGATCCTCGATGCATGTTTAGAATAAATAAAAAATTATAAAACAATACTGAAGGACACACTCATCTCCTACTGATAGTCATAGTGGACATATCGAAAACGTTAGCATTAAGTGATTTTGCGTTGAAATTGTAGTTCAATCGTGTTAAATAATTTCATACAACAAAAATCACGTATTGATTTATATTCCGATAGGAGTTTTTCTATTGGACCACCAGTACGGTACAATCGTAGTTCAACTGTGGTTAAATCAGGCTAGACACATTGCTACGACTAGAGCCTCGATTTATGTTAAGAAAAAACCTAAAATAGTAAAACCATACCGAATGTTATACCAGTAAAGTTAGCATTAGGGTATTTTGTGCTAAAATTGTAGTTCAATTGTGCTTAAATCAGGCTTTACCCGTTGCTCCAACCCTAGCATCGATTTATGTTCAGAAAAACAAAAAATTGTAAAACCATATCTAAGGTTGTACTAAAAAAAGTTAGCATTAGAGTATTTTGTGCCAAAATTTTAATTCAACCGTGGTTAAAATCAAGCTGGACACGTTGCTCCAACCCGAACCTCGATGTATAGAAAAATCCAAAAATTGTAAAACCACACCGAATGTCGTACTAGAAAAGATAGCATTATGATATTTTGTGCTAAATACCCATATGTTGTTGTGCTACAATACAACAAGACGTTGCTCCAACCCGAGTCTCGATATATGTTCAGAAAAAACCAAAAATTATAAAACCATATCGAAGGTTGCTCAGGAAAAGATTGTATAAGAATATTTTGTCCTAAAATACTAGTTCAACCGTGCTAAAATCATTACATATAAGTAAAATCATCTACCAATTAGATTTCTTTAGGAGTTTTTCTATTGTATGTTGCTAATCACGATCAAAAATTAAATACGGATTAGCAAACAATACTTCTTATCCTATGATAAGCTGCAGCGAAGCGCGACACAAAATCTACATGGTTTTTATAAAAAGAAACCCATTGCATGATAATCAACGTCAAGGAAATTAATGAAACGAACCTAATCAGTGGAAAACACGAGTGCCCGGGCAAAGTGACACAGCCGACTCATTAGCTTACCCATTTCACTAGTTTGGATAATATTAGTTTGTTCTAGTCCAATGATATAAGGAAACCCCACTAGTCATACGATAGCAAAGGGGTGGGATGACCGGTAGTTCAGTACTTATACTCATAGTCAAAATCGCGCTTTAAAATTTAAAAACTTACGCTTTTATGCTTTTAGGTCACTAAAACGCTTCTACGCATAGTCGCCGTATTTATAACTAATGTAGTTAAAAACTGCACTTAAAGCTTAAAAGCTTACGGTTTTATACTTCTAGATCACCAAAACGCTTCTACGTAGAAACACGCTTTTGACTACATTGGTCTTGTATATCAAGTGCGGATCATAGATAGATTGGCTATGTCCATGTGATGGGGTGTGTATCTTAACAGGGCCGGCTCTGAACTTGACCGTGTTTAATAAATAAGATATGGGCTAATTTTTTATTTAAAATTTAATAAATAAAATTATTCAAAATTTATTTAAAAATAATATTATTTGCAGTAAACAGCAATAATAATTTTACATAGAAAGATGAAAAAATTCAATATTTGATAGATTGAATCAAAGAAAGTATTAGTAAAACCTTTTGAAGTACAAAGTAAAGAGCAAAATGTTTTTTATTGCCCTCATGTAGTACATTCTTTTCAAATTATCAGTGAAACCTTTTGAAATACGAAGTATTAACTAAGCCTCATTAGCAGTTTTGTTAGTAACGCTCACTTGACAATATGATGTTTAGTTGGAAGAGACTCATGGCGATCAACATTCTAAAATTATAGTATTCTAATTAAAACGAGAGTTATAAAATTATTGACAGTAACAGACAAATGTCTATTATTTTGTTGCTTTACAAAAATTTGGCTAATAATTTGTATTTCGAAATGAAAAGTTTGATTAATAAATGAATTACTTGATAGAGACATGTGACTTAGGAGGCCCCTATAATTTGGAGGCCTCGTACGGTGAGGTATGCTTGCACACCCCAAGAGCCACCCTATACCTCAAGTCCTCAATATTGATACTTGTTAGATAACAAGCTAAGTCAAGCATGATAATTCTCATGCGGGTACGGATCGGGGCAGATAAACCCACTGCATGTAAAAAAAACTATAACAAAATAGCATTGTAATCAAGGTTCTAAAAGGCGCTAGGCGTAAGGCAGGCGCTCGGCTCCTGACTTGCGCCTTGCCTGATTAGGCGTAGCCTAGGCGCGCCTAGGCGTTCAGAGCATAAATGGAAAAAGTTCTCAAATATTTACTGTTTTCTGGAATAATTCATATAATCCAAGTGCATATAAAATTAGTAATGCCTAGTTCTTAACAGTAAACACTTAACATAACAAATAACAAGCAAATAGTGACCACTTCCTAGAATCACAAGTTCATAAAATGTCGAAATACTAAACCATAGTCAATAAGTTCATAAGATAATGTTCATTCTTCATCATCCAAGTAGGTCCGTCCAGCCACCACTACATCTTCATCATCCTCCAAAGCAATCTCCTCACCATCCTCCTCTTCTTCCTCCTCTTCACACTCTAATTCTTCATCATGGAGCTCTCTCACTCGTGCACTCCTACGAAGCTCACTCTGTTTACCCGTCATTGCATCTGTAACAGTACTCGAGGGTGCACAATGTAATTCCTCATCCTCATCTACGAATACATACATAGCATGGTCATCCCCTAACCGTATTTCTGATTTTCTAGGGCAAGAGGCAATTTTATGATTTTCTAGGACAAAACGAAGAGTATTGGGTTTAACCGCCTAAGCTCGCCCAGGAATGCCCAGGCACGCCTTCTCTCCACTAGGCGCAAACTAAGCGCTACCAGCGCCTTTTACAACGCCTATGGCCAAGTCAAGGCGATCCTCCACTGCCTAGCGCCTAATTAAGCCTAGGCGTGCGCCTAGGCGCGCCTTCTTGAACCCTGATTGTAATCAACATTGAGGATTGAACTGAACTGGTCATATTGTTTTTTTTTTAACACAAAATTCCCAACAATCACTCGGCGACAATAAAGAAAAACATTTAATGCCATCGACTGGAAGTCACATGCATGGTTTGTTTTGGGTCTAGTTTGTAACATTTTCCTTTGTAGGTTGAAAAGTTCATAGGGAGAAACATTTTCGATATATGACGTATCAAGGTGTATGCAGTTTTAAAACATTAAGGGAGGTGGGAGCCGCTATTTGGAAATCCAAAGAATATAGGGTCGATGACAATGCATGGAGTAGGCCCACTATACTATCATGCTTTATCTATATGATGACGTCATCACATAATTTTCTTCTTAGAAAACTACCATTGGAAGTTGGTTTGGTGGCCAATCAACACAAGGCGCTAAACAATTTGGCACAAGAGAAATTGAAGGGAAGAGAAATTGGAGGGAAAACAAGTGGTGATTATAATATCAAGGCTAGATAATAAAATCTCAAAGTTTCATTTTTGAGCAGATTTTTTAGAAATAAAATTGCACATTTCTATTTCAAAGAAAAGGTTGTTTTCTGATAAACTACTATTTTCCCATAATCAATTTTGACCATCTTCTTGTCCGTTGTGCAATTCCATTGCTCCAACCAAGAAGGTTGTAACATTCTCATTAAGTTGTGTATCTCTCCTATTACTTTGCTAATGTCGATTGGTGATTCGAGTCATTCTATACATGTTTTGACCCATTTTACTATGTTTTGACTTGTATAATATCATCCTTGGAGCCATTTTACGCTAGGTTTTTGAATGTTTTAGTATGTTCAGGCTATAGCAAGCAAAATGGGCGAAATTGCAAGGATCGAAAGTTGGAAAAAATGGATCGAAAACGGGACCAGGTGCTGAAAATTGAATGGATCATGGTTCAAAGAAAATTGTCACGGATAGGAGAACATGAAGTATACAATGAAATCATGAAGTGTGCAAAATTCCAGGAGCATTCGGACGTCTAGCGGGATTGCACGGATTACTAGCTCAGGGCGCGTGAAGTGTGTATGTGAAACAATGCTTTTTTGTTCTGAGATCACAGTTTCAATGCACACATCACGGGTGTGAAAGATGATCGTGAAATGTGTATTGTCGGGTATAAAAACAAGAGATAAGATTTCAAAGGGAGAAGAGTTTTAGAATGGGATTAGTTTCTGTTTCCACATGCTAGAGAGAGAAAGCGATCAATGAAGGAAGATTGGAGAGGAATTTCACCTACCTAAGACAAAAGGAGGCCACATTTCATCTTTGACAGCATCTCAAGCAATTAACAAAAATGAGAATCATCTTTCCATGAGCTTTTTCTTCTCTTTAGTTGTAGTTTTTCTCTTATGTTAGTAGATAATCCTTTAACTTGGATGAAGCGAACCCTAGTCTAAGATGTTGTAGACTAATTATTGTGAACTCCATGTTGTGATTGGCATGTTTAATTATACATTAATTGAGTATTTATCATAAAAATTGAGTGTCCTTGATCAATTCTCTCAAATTAGAGGCAAATCACTTAAGAGAGAAAAGATCTCCTTATGGTAATTTGGGTCACTATTCAATCATTGTAGGAGAGCCATGAACGAGCATGATAGGTCTCTGTATGTTGTTCTTGGTCATTTCCCGAGTGAGCGGATTTGGTTACCCTAATTTCCTAATTCGGTAGTTTGGTATGCCTCTCCGATTAAAGCAATAAGACAGTTTAGGACAACTCAAGTAGGAACTCCTAACTAGTTTTGATTTCTTAACGGTATTTCTAATATGCAAATCACACCAGAGCATCAAGTCATCATGATCATCTCAACACAAGACTAGAGGATAATCATCCGAGTGAAGCTCTCCGCCTCTCTCACTTGAATTCAACCTCATTTTAGTTACTTGTTTGTTTAGTTTAATAGCTTAAAACAACATTTCTACCGTTAGATAAGTTGTAATTTGCTAAAGTAAGAGTACATAAACCGCCTGGGTTTGATAAATAACATACTCATCGGCTATTAAATAGCACACCCTACTCTATACACACTATGCTGATTTGTCATATAGTACAGTAAGATATGAGAAATAGTGACTGTAAAGTCCAATAATGTAAAACGACACATGCAACGATTATCTTGTCAATAAACCTTAAACAAGGATTGCAATACACCAAGATTAACGTGGTTTCCCCAACGATGATGATCGTTGAGACTATTCCACGGGAGAACACTCAGAACTCTTATTCACGTTCAGCAACAAAAGTTACAAAAGCTACAACCCTTTACTCGAGTATATATCTCGGCCTCCCATACTAACCCTAATCCACGTCAAAAATTAACATATTTATATACGGCTAATTACAATAAGGTACTAAAATCTTTATCTTCTAACACCCTCCCTCAAATTGATGTGCTGACGCAACATCAATTTGTGAGCAAGGAACCAATTATGAGCTGATGCCACCGCCTTGGTTAATAGGTCGGCAGTCTCATCTTCAGATGTAATGTAGGTAAGATCGATAATCCCATCAGTCACCAGTTGCCGTATATAAGGCACATGAACCTTGATGTGCTTAGTGCGATCATGCAGAACTGGGTTAGTCGCAATCCGAATGGCACTTATGTTGTCCGCATAGAGGCGAATAGGAATGCGACATACCACCCCCAAAATCAACAAATAAGCGTTGTAGCCACACCAATTCCGAGGTGACTTCACTCATGGATCGATACTTCGCTTCAGTGGAAGACTTAGCCACCCGCTCTTGTTTTTTGCATCGCCAGGAAACAAATGAAGAGCAAAATTTCACACACCACCTGGATGTCGATCGGCGAGTATCCAAGAAACCGACATAATCACCATCTGCATAGGCTTCCAGAATAGGGCTGCCCCAACCAGAAAGAACAAACCCACAGACTACGTTCCACGCAGATAGCGCATGATACGCTTAACAGCAAGCTAGTGAGTAGTGCGAGGATCCAACATATACTGATTAACCACCTGAACTCCATAAGCAATGTCAGGTCTAGTGTGAGTTAGATATATCAAACTCCCCACAATAAGGCGATATAGCTTACCATCTGGAAGTAGCTCACTAGAGGAAAGTGTCAACTTCAAATTTTGGGAGTAGCACAAGGAACACAGGCCTCCATCTGCGCCACTTCTAAGAAATCAAAATGTATTTATGCTAGCAAACATGAAAACCTGTGGCAGAGCAATCAAATTCCAGGCCCAAAAAGTAAGATAATGTCCCCAGTTCCTTGAGATTGAAGGCCTCACGAAGAGAGGCAGTGAGAGATTGGATTCCCTCCTGGTCATTACCACTGATAATCATATCATCTACATAAATAAGGAGGACAGTAATACCTCGACCCTTGCGATGTAGGAAGAGAGACATATCATTAGCACTCTGAACAAAACCAGCTCAAGAACAGTGGCCTGAAACTTCTCAAACCAAGCACGAGGAGTCTGCTTCAAGCCATAGAGGGACCGCCAAAGACGACAAACCATAGACTTATCGCCCTTGGCATAACCTGGAGACCGCTCCATATAGATCATTTCATTCAACTCCTCGTGCAGGAAGGCATTCTTGACATCTAACTCAACCAACGACCAAGCCTGCATAGCCGCGACGACAATAAGACTTTCGCACCGTTTGCATTTTAGCAACAAGAGCAACTATTTCCTCGTAGTCTACTCCAAACTGTTGTTTAAATCCTTGAGCCACAACCCGAGCCTTCTCGCGTTCAATCGAGCCATCAGGATGACACTTCAGTGCATACACCCACGTACTGTCGATAACCGTGTACTCTGGACGTCGAGGCACAAGATCCAGGTATGTTGCGCCTCTAACGCCTGAGTTTCAGTATCCATGGTTGCTTCCCATCGCGCAAGACCTTGAGCTTGTTTATACGCCTAAGTTTCAGACTGCTGAGTAGGCAACAAAGTCTGAGTGGCTGGCAGGGGGTTGTCCCTTGTTAGCCTGATTAGACCTTATAAGAGGAGGAACCTCCGCAACCTTTGAAGTAGAAGAACCCAATGTGGACTGCGAGGAAGAGGAGGAAGCCGAGGCGGTCAGGGAGGGTGACGAATCAGATGTGAATGACAACAAGCTTGTATGGGGCGACGTAAGAGGAGGATCCACATCATCCAGGTCAGGCGAAGCTGGAGCTGCTGGGAAGGAAGGTAATCGTGCCAAGAAATCCCACTGTGAGGTGTTAATAGATGTGTCTGAAGCATAATATGGGTTGTGTTCCAAAAACACAACATGACATGAGATGCGAAGACGATGAGCAGCAACATCATAACAAGCGTAGCCCTTGTGTTTGTTACTGTATCCGACAAATACACACTTGACAGCTTCAGGAGAGAGCTTGTGACGCTCTCGACGAGGAAGAAGAACATAGCAAACACACCCGAAAACGCGAAGCCATGTATAATCAGGAAGTCGAGAGAAGAGGACCTGGTAGGGGCTACGCTGATCAAGAACTGGAGTAATCTGACGATCGATAAGATAAACAACAGTATGAACCGCCTCAACCCAGAATCTAGGAGGAAATTGCGAGTGAAAGAGCAAGGCACGAGTGAGCTCCAGAACGTGGCAATTTTTGCGTTCAACCACCCCATTTTGTTGGGATACACCAGGATAGGACTGTTGGGAAAGAATCCCTGTCTGACGGAACATGTCTTGGAGCGGGTGAGACACAAATTCATCACCAGGATCGGACCGCAGTATCTTGATCACCTTGCCAAATTGTGTAGACACCATCTGGATAAATTCTCGAGCAACATCAATCAACTCAGATTTCTGTTTAAGAACATAAATCCACGTGAAGCGAGTGACCTAATCAACAAAGAGAGCAAAATAGCGAAACCCCAAACGAGCAGTGACAAGAGAAGGGCCCTAAAGATCAGTATGAACTAAATCAAAAGGTTCCGAGTACTCAGTAAGGTTGGTACCAAAAGACCGCTGTGAAATTTTAGCCTCCACACAATGAACACAATCATGATCAGGAATAGTGCAACTGTGCCAGACAACCACTTATTCTTAAACATATCAAATAATCTCAACTTATGAGGGTGTCCTAATCGATAATGCCACAAATCCCAATCCGACAGTGGTACTAAAAAACTAGTGTTATAAAAAGATAAAGGGGAACGGGACAACAATACCACAGCAGTAGAACGTGTATTGCTTGCGGCTTCACTAGGCAACTCAAACTGTCGTCCTCGATCAACAGGCTGCCTAGAAAAGTCATCAAGCATATACACCCGTCCGTACTTACTCCCTCTCCCGATCTCCTGGCCCGTCATCATGTCCTGCACAGCGCAACCATGAGCATCAAACACAACTCTACAACCCTCATCAGCAAGTTGGCCCACTGAAACCAACTTGGGAACTAATTTCGGAACATAAAATGTATGTGGCAGCTCCATGTGAGAATTCCGAACAGTCCCAATACCATGAACAGAAATATGAGACCCATCAGCTACTTGCAACGTAATACCAGAACTAGGACGAACATGAGTAAGATATGACCAATCACTGGTCATGTGATTCACAGCAGCAGAATCAAGATGCTAAGGAGAAAGAGGTCGAGAGATTGTACCAGTGGCGAAGGCCACCGTCGTAGATGGTGAGGCTATTCCCTGCAAAGCTTCACATATTAAGCAACGAAACTCATTCGAGGAAACTGCAACAGAGGATGTAGTGGAAGTAGGCGGAGCATAATGAGTAGCATAAACATTGCCAGAGGATCCACGACCAACAAGAGACTTGTAGGTAGCAGCCGAATGATTGTCACCATGAGAGACAGCCCGTGAGCCCGACCCAGGTCGAGCTCGTCCACGACGAGAAAGGACGGGACAATCTCCAATCACATGTCCCGACGCTTTACAGTAGTTGCACACAACACGCTTCGGACAACGAACCTAAACATGGCTATGTTCCTTGCAGTGGTAGCAAATGATCTCGCCCGAAGGAGTTCGTCAGAACTGAGGACGGCCCGACTGAACGGCAAACACCGCACCGGAATCAGAAGCATGAAGATCAAGCTTTGCTTGACTGCGAAGGCGCGTTTCCTCCCTTACCAATTCACCCAGCACTTCCTCGACAGAACCAACATTCCGGTGAAGGAGAGAAGACCGAATACCCTCAAACGCTGGATTGAGCTTCATTAAAAAAATGCATCAAATGAGAGGTAGCCCGCTCTTTAAGTACCTCAGTCGAGGCTGATGTGGACACCAGGGAGGCAGTTAATAAATCTTGCTTGGTCCACAAATTCAAAGTCGCTTGATAGTAGGAGCGGACATCTAAATCGCCCTGTTGCAAAGAAGCGAGCTTAATATCAAGCTCGAATTTCCGAGATGCATTCACCAGGGAGTGAATGTCGTGGAGATGTTTCCACATAGCAGCGGTAGTAGTGAACCCCCGGAGACTCAGAGCCATGGCGGGCTTGACCGACCACAGGATCGAGGACATGACTTGGGCATTCTCAATTGCCCAGTATGTCAGAGCCTTAGAAGTAGTAGATTCTTTCGCCGGAGAAGACCCATCAAGTATAGGGAGGAGGCGCTTCAGTAAAGGGAAATTTTTCCATTCAGCCTAGCAGTAACAGCCTCAAGTTTGGAACCTTCCATGGTTTCACAAAGTGGATAGATAGCCTGACAATTAACCCAACAACTCGACATCAACCAAAGATAAGAAAACCAACAGGAATGCGGCCGAGAACAGGAGGTGAAGACCACAAACAACACCTACCACAATGCGGCTGCACAAAACAAGAACGGTAGCTTACCAATACCGAACCACGAAGATGAATCCGCGCAAGAAAATGAACGGCGGAGACCACAAAGCTGCTGCACAAAACAAGAACGGCAGCTTACCAATACCCAACCACGAAGATGAATCCGCACAAGAACAGAAACGGCAGAGAACCCACAACCAAAAATCGAATCAGAGATGCTCTGATACCATGTCAATAAACCTTAAACAAGGATTGCAACACACCAAGATTAACGTGGTTTCCCCAACGATGATGATCGTTGAGACTATTCCACGGGAGAACACTCAGAACTCTTATTCACGTTCAACAACCAAAGTTACAGAAGCTACATCCCTTTACTCGAGTATATATCTCGGCCTCCCATACTAACCCTAATCCACGTCAACAATTAACATATTTTATATACGGGTAATTACAATAAGGTACTAAAACCTTTATCTTCTAACATATCTGAATCCCAGCCGACTCGTTAACTAACCCATTTCACAAGTTTGGATATTCATTTGACCAAGTCCAGGCCAGCCGAATCTAATATGCAGACAAAAGGTATATAAAACGTGTTACTGGGAAGCCGATCGAATTACACCGGAATGCTTATCCTGGACTGGGCCATGGCCAATAAGGCAATAATTAACCATGGATTTTAATAATTAATCAGTTGGAACTCCTTTCTATATAAACCAGATAATGGATATGGAACTGCTCCACCAAAAACACACTAGCATCGCTAATTACTCCAATAACTTCATACCCTTTTCATTGCCTCTTCCTTTACTTAGTTCTTCATCCCTCATCATTGTTACTACAGTTTGCAATGGCACACCAGCTTGCTTTCCTGGCCTGTTTGGTAGCTCTTGCCGCTTGTGCAGGTCTCACATTGGCCGAAGAACCTGCCAACCTTCAGTATTTCTGCGTGGCAAGTCCTAACGCCAATGTAAGGATGAATGGATTGGCATGTAAGGATACTATGACGGTTCGGGCGAGCGATTTTGTATTTAACGGGCTCCACATTCCGGGGCTTAACACGCTCGAAATCTCGATGGTGGGCTTGAGGGTCACCCCGGTTTCCGTGACCCAAATTCTGGGGCTTAACACGCTCGGAATCTCGATGGTTCGGATTGACTATCCTCCGTGGGGTATCAACTCTCTGCACACTCACCCTCGTGGCACCGAGATCCTGACCGTGATCGAAG
The DNA here is from genome assembly GCA_964030455.1 of Linum trigynum. Classification (NCBI taxonomy): domain Eukaryota; kingdom Viridiplantae; phylum Streptophyta; class Magnoliopsida; order Malpighiales; family Linaceae; genus Linum; species Linum trigynum. The sequence goes on along the minus strand of OZ034821.1, from coordinate 20,917,964 downwards.
GCACTCTTGTAGTTGGGTTCGTCACGTCAAATCCTGAGAAACCGACACATTACCAAGGTGCTTAAAAAGGGAGTGTAAAAGTCTATGAACGGTAAAGAAGCAAAAAGGACAACACACGATTTACGTGGTTTCCCCGTTCGAGGTGAACGGGACTACTCCACAAAGAACTTGAGGCTCTCGGGCTGAAAATTATTATTCTTCCTCGGTTCACTGTTACAGTTCGGCTGCTGCCCTAGCCGAATTACTTAAAGAAACAAAAGCCAGCCCTACTCTCCTAATCACATGCAACGTGGAGAGTGGGCAATTACAAAATGACCCCTAAATTATTAAAACAATAATTAGAGATAACTACACTCCCCCTCAAGCGAAAGAGTGAATGTCAAGAAGGCCAAACTTGACGAAGAGATGATGAAACGAATCAACACTCAATCCCTTCGTGAATAAATCAGCGGGCTGGTCGGAGGTGGCAATCTTGGAAGGAGCAATCTCACGGGAATGCACACGCTCACGAACAAAGTGACAATCCATCTCAACGGGCTTGGTACGCTTGTGGAATACCGGGTTGGCTACAATGTGAAGAGCAGCCTGATTATCACAATACAGAACGGTGGGACCAGAGGGAGGAGCACATAGATCAGAGAGAAGCCAGCGCAGCCAGATGATCTCACTGACAGCACTAGCCATAGCCTGGTATTCTGCTTCCGCGGAAGAACGCGCAACAACGGTCTGTTTCTTGGTTCGCCAAGAAATGGGGGACCCCCCAAGAGTGATAAAGAAGCCTGTCGTGGAACGGCGAGTAGTGGAACAACCACCCCAGTCGGCATCACAAAAAACGAGTCAACGTGAGAGCGAGGTGGCAGACAGGAAAATACCTCGACCAGAAGACCCTTTCAGATACCGAAGAACTCGAACTGCAGCGTCTTCGTGTGCCTGAGTCGGGTACTGCATTGCTTGGCTGAGGAGATTGACAGCATAAACAATATCAGGGCGTGTGACCGTCAAATATAACAGGTGGCCAATTAGATGCCGATACGCTATAGGATCTCGTGCTGGGGGAGAAGGGTCACGGGACAGACGATGCTGCTGCTCGATCAGAGTGGAGCAGGGACGAGCTGTAGTCAAACCGGCATCGGTGAGAATGTCTAACACATATTTCCTCTGATTGAGAACCATACCCTTAGGTGAGCGCGCAACCTCAATACCAAGGAACTACTTAAGAGGGCCCAAATCCTTGATAGGGAAGCAATCATGAAGGAAGGTCTTAACCAGCTGAATAAACGGGAGATCATTCCCGGTCAGAACCACATCATCGACGTAAATGAGGGCCACAACAAAGGTGGAACCGCGGCGATAGACAAACAAGGCATGATCAGCCCGACTTTGCACAAAATGAAGCTCGACTAATGCCTGTGTAAACTTCTGATACCCATTCCGGGAGGCCTGTCGCAAACCATAGAGAGACTTATTTAGACGACACACTCTGTTATCACCAGGACGCGAGAAGGCACCGGACAGTGACGTATCACCATGAAGAAAGGCATTATTAAAGTCGAGTTGGTGAATGTGCCATCCTCGGTGCAAAGCAATGGTGAGAAGGCACCGGACAGTGACCAGCTTAGCAACAGGGGCATAGGTATCGTGGAAATCAATCCCTTCGACTTGAGTGAAGCCCTTAGCAACAAGGTGCGCTTTATAGCGCTCAATAGAACCATCCGCATTGAATTTGATCTTGTAAACCCATTTACAATCAATAGCTTTCTTGCCCGGAGGAAGGAAAACCAAGGTCCATGTGCCATTGGCTTCTAAAGCGGAAATCTCGACCTGCATGGCATCCCGCCATTGCTTATAACGAACAGCCTGGAACAAATACTTTGGCTCATCGACGGCAGTAACTGTAGCAACAAAGTCACGGTGAGCTACGGAAAGGAGATGATAGCTGAGATAATCGTCTAGGGGATATAAAGTCGTGGCAGAGTGAGCCATGCCAGGCAGCTCGACGTTATAACCAGTCAGGCGAGTGGAGGGACGTCGCACCCGGTCGCCACGGCGGAGAGGAGGCTGCGCAGGTGAAGACAAGTAGGCAGCAGGCTGGGGGATGTGTCAACAGCAGAACTCGGCGGGGAAGGGTGAACCGTCAAAGACGAGGAGGAAGGAGGCTCGGTGGAGGATCCAGTAGGTGTGAAGGAGGACTCGGCTGTAGATAAATCCTCACGGTGCACGTCTTCAACTGGTGAAGGGTAAGGAACCACTGGCGAAGCGGTGTCAATATCGGAAGTAGCATCAGGAGCAGCCATAAACCAAGGCCCTGAGATCGCTGCCTGACTGAGCACAGACTCGCTACTCTCGTGGAAAGGATAGACATGCTCGAGGAATTTAACACCTCTAGATGTATAAATCTGCTTCGTTTCAAGATCATATACACGATTACCCCGTTGACTGGAAGGATATCCCATGAAGACGCCTGCTCTCCCCCTTTCGCCAAATTTATGAAGGCCATGATGATTATCACAAGCATAAATAAGATAGCCAAAGCTTCGAATATGACTATACACAGGGTCTTTCCGGAAAAGCACATGGTAGGGCGTTTTATTCCCGATAGAGACTAGAGGCATTCTTTTGATTAGATAAGCTGCTGCGAGAACACACTCTCCCCATAATCGAATAGGCAGGTTGGCATGAAACCTCGATGCTCGTGCAGTGTCCAGTAAATGCCGATGCTTGCGTTCCACGACCCCGTTTTGCTGAGGAGTATCTGTGCAGGAAGTCTGGAGGATGATCCCCTTCTCTTCATAATAGTTCACCAACGTTTTAGTGGCAAATTCGGGTCCATTATCAGCCTGTATACATCGTACTTGACCACCAAACTGAGTGGCGATCATCTTGCAGAAATACAATAAATGGCGACCCACATCCGACTTATATTTCATCAAAAATACCCATACTGTACGACTGTAATCGTCTACAATAGTCAAGAAATAATAAGCTCCAGAGGTTGAAGCTGTCTCATAACTTCCCCAAATATCCACATGAATCAGTTCAAAACATGAAGTGGATTTGATAGTACTGGTAACAAAAACTTCACGGGTTGGCATAGCACATAAGCAAGAACGACAAGGGTCTGCAGTATGAATAAAAGAACAACCAAGAGTGTTGTGCAACAAATTCATCTTCACAAAGGAAGGATGTCCAAGCCGGGAATGCCCTATCTCTGACTCATCAAGCGTTCGCCGCACAGTGTTGGCCATGGGGTGATTGCCGTCGAATAAGTTGAGATAATAGAGGCCATCCACATGTTTACCCATCCCAATCAGCCTCCTCGAGAGTAAGTCCTGGATTACACAGAAGTCACGCAAGAAAATCAATGCTATGGGTAGGTCTGCTGTAAGCCGGCTAACCGAGAGAAGGTTGCACTGGAAGGCAGGAACATGAAGAACCCGACGCAATAATAAATCGTTCGGCAACTTTGTCGAACCAATAATGTGAACTTTAACCCCTGTACCATTAGGAATTTTCACCTGCAACGTTGGAGAAGTATCCAACTCGGCATCCAACAAGGAAATGTCATTTACTATATGCTCGTTGCAACCAGAATCTATAACCCACGTTGCCGAATTAATAGATGGAGTAGGGAACATACCAGCCATGTTGGATGAGGGCTCGATCGAGGCCGAGGGTGGATGGGAGATGTCCAAGCCTAGGAAAGCCTTCAACGCATCGAACTGAGCTGCGGACAGACCCGGCAAAGGACTCGCCGAGGCCTCGACTTGGGCTGCTAGAGGAGAAGGACGCGGAACGCGATCACCGCGAGGAGGGCCACGATCATTTTCAGTTCTGCCCGCCCCACGTTGTGGATATCCGATCAGCTGGTAGCAATTCTCCTTGGAGTGACCCTGGCAACGGCAATGAGTGCAACGAGGCTGATCATCAGCATCCTTATCTGGCCGAGGAGTAGGACGCTTGGGACGCTCTTGGCAACGCTCTCCTTGAGCTTGGAAAGGGCAGCTTCAGGTCTGGGACGCCGATTACTGGAAATTTGGCGCTGCTGGGCATCATTCATCACCAGTTGATATGCTTCACCAAGGCTGGGGATTGGTTTCATCACTAGAATTTGCGATTTGACTGAAGGCATCATCCAATCCCATTAGAAAATCAAATAGCCTTTCACTTTCACGCACCTCACGCTGTCGACGTTTAATACCGCAGCTGTAGCCAGCGCATGTGCATTCGAGTGAGGGCATGAGGGATTGGATCTCATCCCACAGTCCGCGCAGCTTTGTGTAGAAGGCTGAAACTGAAGATTTTTCTTGCTGAAGAGAGATGATCGTCCCTTTGAGTTCGTACAATCGCGGCGCACTACTTTGGCCGAATCGCGATTGTAAATCAACCCAAATCTCTCGCGTCGTAGAGGCAAACCGCACGCTGCTGCGTACTTCCTTCGTCATGGAGGTCTTGAGTCAACCCTTGACCATCATGTTGCATTGCCTCAACGCCTCGGTTTCAGCAGGAGATTGCGCCGGGGGAAGGCTTCCATCCACGAAGCATAGCTTGTTCTTCGCGATGAGTGAGTCGGTGAAATCCACTAGCCACTCACCGTAATTGATGTCGCTGAGTAGCTCGCCCACATAAAGATGACTAGGGTTGTCGGACGGGTGAAGGAGAAGATGCGGCGGCAACGGCATGGACACGGAGGCTACCCACTTGAGCTTCGAATCCGACGTCTTTGAGCTCTCGTCGTCGGACATAATGAAAGCTAGGTCGAATTAGACCAGCTCCGATACCATGTAAAAGTTGATGAACGGTAAAGAAGCGAAAAGGACAACACACGATTTATGTGGTTTCCCCGTTCGAGATGAACGGGACTACTCTACGGAGAGCTTGAGGCTCTTGGGCTGAAAATTATTATTCTTCCTTGGTTCACTATTACAGTTCAGCTGCTGCCTAGCCGAAGTACTTAAAGAAACAAACCCTAGCCCTAACTCTCCTAATCACATGCAACGTGGAGAGTGGGCAATTACAAAATGACCCCTAAATTATTAATACAATAATTAGAGATCACTACAGGGAGATGTGTTTGTTTTCCCGATCGGGTTGATACACTACCAACGCAATGTTGGGCATGGAAATGTTGTAGCAATTGCGGGATTGAGCAGCCAGAATCCCGGAGTCATCACCATTGCTAATGCCGTTTTTGGATCCAAGCCTGACATTTCTGATGACCTTCTTTCTAAGGCATTCCAAGTTGACAAACGAGTTGTGGACCGACTCCAAGCTAAGTTCTAGGTCTCTTATGGAGTATTGACACCAAGTTACCATATATGAGATGAAAAAAGAAATGTTTCGGATGTACTTGAAGTGAACGCCATGATCTCATGGTATTCATATTTTAATTTGTTTTGCTCCAAAGCTTTTCAGATTGTTTGATGTTCCTGATTGATTCATTTGTGTCTGTTCAATTGTTCTAAATTATTAAACTCCTTTATCGGATTATTTTTATTACTATTTTGTTGAATTGATTGGTTGTTTAAATCGCTTAGAAAGGGATGTCGCACAGTGCTGGTAGAAACTGATTCACAACTTGCTACTGAACTTGCCCGCAATCGAATCTATCTGGGATACCCCTGTATGACTCTTCTCGCTATAATTTTTCAAAAGATTACTTAAGATCGGTTGCACAATGATTAAAGATTTTCGACGATCAATAGTGTCCGTCGGCAAAGGAACAAACCGTCGGCAAATTTTTGTGACGTTTACAAGCCGAAGGTAAATGTAAGTAACTGTCGGTAAGCCCAAAAATTGAATCCATCCATAGTGACCGATTTTAAATAAAATGCAACCGACGTTAAGTGATAAAAAAAAAGTTGATTGACTACCACTACCACTACTTTTAGTCCTGCTTTTTACTTAAAATAATTCTAGGGGTCGTTTGGATCAAGAATTGTATAAAGGAGGGATTTAAGCCCAAATCCCTAATTAAAAACCTAGATAATTTAAACGTAGGACTTTGGCCAAATTATCTGTTTGATAATGGATTTAGAATTTGTCATCCGGGATTTTAAATTTTAATGAATAATTGAAGTACCTATTTTCCCCTTTTCTTCTACGCTGACCCAAATCCCTAACCCCCTACCTATCTTTGCATCGAGCCTTCTTCCTCCCTTGCTATTCTGATCAGCGGAATAATCAAGACAGGAGAGATCGCCACGAACACTCCACCGCCGCCGCTGTCGCTTCTACTCCCGCCGCCTGATTCGGCGCTCCAAGCCACCATTCTCTGGAAATTCGCATCGAACCCGCCCGACCCGGTCTGGAACAAGCTGTGGTGGGTACCCAATCGGGTATTACCCCTATCCGGCTGCTGCTGGTGGGATTGGGCATGGGGGATTAGGGCCTGGTCTTGAAATGAAATGAGTGATTGGCTTTTCTGGACATTAGATCGGGTGGGTAGCTCTGGAAATTCATGGATAAGGTGGTCGAGCTGGTGGGGAAGAAGGGTTTCATGGTCTCGGGAATCTCGTCGGGATCTATCTGAAGGAACAACGGCGACGCGGAGTGGTTGCCGACGTTCTCGCCTCCCAATTGCCGGTGAAGCTAAAAGTCGTAGCCAGAGGACTCCGATTGCTCTGCCATGTCCAGTTCCCTGGGGTTGTGTTCGGATTCCAAACCCTCCTCGTCGTTAGCGCTGTCGGCGGCGGCAGCCGCGGTGGGATGCCAGGGAGGAAGCTCGGCCAGTTTGTCGATGGACGATTTGGCCTTCTAGATGAGCCAATCGACGGCTTTGCAGGGCCGGCCGTAGCCGAGGCGGTCCTGCACTTCGTAGAATTGGATGGCGGTGTGGGCAGAGAGCCTGACCCGGCGGTCTCTGGGACCTTTGGCGGTGTAGACCTTGTTGTGGCTTCCTCTCCAGTCTCCGTCGTGGGCGGTCGATTAGGGTCCAATCGAAGCTCCCCCATTCTTGACGATCGATTCTAGATCTGAATTCTTCGCTGACTGGTGCAGGGGAAGAAGAGCAGAGTGCGGCGGAAGAAGACGAGAAAGGAGATGTGGCGGGGCGGCGGTGGAGGAGGATGCGGTGGTGGTCGGAGAGCTTGCGTCGTCTTCTCCGATCTCCTTCTCTCTCGCGTCCAACTGTGGCGAGATTGCTCTGGGCACTGCGCAGCCACGCAGGGATACGCTGGGAAGAAACAAAAAAAAAACAGGGCAGAATTTCAAAATACTTGGGGTATAGCAGATATTTCTAATTTCCGAGTGGACCGGATTTAGAAATCTCGGTGGCCCAAATCTCTATCATTTTTATTGCTATCCAAACGAGAAAATTTGTTAAATTCCTGGGTTGGCCCGAATTTGGGCCAAATCCCTACCCACTTTTCTGAATCCAAACGACCCCCTATAAAATTATCCATTCTTACTACCAAAAACAAAATCTTATACCATCTACGATTAATCTAAATAATTAAGTGCCCCTGTGGTTTGGTATATGCGTATCTAAATGATGTATTTAATGAATGCATGTATTGTATAGAATACATCATTTTTTTTATGTCAAAATGAAAAACAATACATGCATTTGATTGATGTGACACTTGAAATCATTCAATATGAATGATTTACAATCTCAACAATTTGGTAAGATTCTCGAGATTGTGTTTTGAGATTGTTCTTCCATTTTTGTTTCCCTTTATACCCCTATCAATGTTTATGCATTGTTACTCTACTATGTAAAAGAAAGGGTAAAAATGACCTTTCATTTAAAAAGTAACTTTCTCATTTTATTGCTAAATTTACAATCACAACTATCAAACAATGTAATCTTATAATACATGCATTTAAACAATACATCAATTTACAATGCAAGTATTCATACAATACATCATTTCTAACAATTTCAAATATCAAACTACCTCTAAAAATTCTTAAACCATTCATAGAATTTCATACAATCAAAATAATCCGTTTTTAAACCAGCCTGTTCTTGCTAAGTATCACTACTCCCAAAACTGACATTTTGGCTCCAATAAAAATAAACCATTCGTACCATGACGGATATAGATCCCAAACTAATACTTGAAATACAATCTCATTTATGCCTACGTATGAGCTTGCTAACCCATCGTGTTGGTTCGGGTGCTTCACCTTCTACCCTGTATTTCTTTCCATATGTACTCTAATTAGTTCTTTGGCCTCCAATGAAGGGGATCGGTTAGCATGCTAACCCTTATAAGGGGTTGGAAAAATGACACCCCTATTAATTATAGTTATATTTTGTATTAAATTTGTGTTGTATTTAATAATCTTTGGAAAACTTAAAATTCATCTTAATTGCATTCCTTTTTTAACTACCATTGCACTGATACAACTACCACTGCACCTGTATACTGAACTCATATTAATTACGTTCCTTTTTTGGAACTACCATTGCACTGATACATCTACCATTGCACATGAATACCATTCCATTGATACAACTACCAGTGCACTAAAAAAAGGAAAGTAATAATATGTATTTTAATTCATACAGATTATTAAATGCAACACAAATGAAGGGAGGAAAAGAGTTTTAGTTTTTATTTTTTTATTAAAAGGAGGAAACCGCCAAGGAACTACAAACTCCTAATAACCAGAAGTAGAGCACATAGTAGACTGAAACAGGGCCAAGACAGGGGATCAAAAAGGGAAGAACCAGGAGAACAAAGATCAGACAGAATCGGCTCTAATTACTTGTCTAGGAAAGTTGATTCCTATCATGTCATCTCTGCAGATTCTATCAAGCTTCAAAGGGGGATCAATTAGCTAATACGTACCGAAGGGATATACGAGACTGTGCTTCGAGAGCCAGTCTGCGACTGTATTCCCTTCGTGATACGTATGCACCAATCGAACCACCCATTGTCTGGCCAACATTCGTTTGATACTGTCGAGCATTGTTGCATAAGGATGTACCCTGTCGTTCCTCATTTCAATGAGTTGCAGTGCTAATTTTGAATCGGTCTCAAGAATGAGAAAACGAGAACCCTTCTGTCAAAATATGCGAAAATCAAAGAACACTAAGGTTTTTTTAACGTTGTTTCGTCAAGATGACACTAGTCCACTGTGAGGATCTCCCTCACAGGTTTTTTTGCTTCTTATTGCTTTGTTACCTTTCTACAAGATACACATGTAATATATAGGTTTAGAACCCTAAACCTAGGCCGAAACCCACTTAGGCTATTTACAAATTGGTATTTTAGAATATATAATTAACACCCTCCCTCAAATTGATGTCGATCTATCAACATCAATTTGCAAGACAAGTACCAATGTCTACTGGAAGCAACAGCCTTGGTCAACAAATCAGCAGTCTGATCTTCCGTTGACAGATAGCTCAACTGTATCCTGCCCTCTGCAACTAACTGCCGTATATAGTGAACATGAACCTCAATATGCTTCGTCCTATCATGAAGAACTGGATTATTTGCTATCTGAATAGCACTGGTATTGTCTCCATATTTCCTCATCGGCATCTTACTTCCAACAACCGCTGCAACCAGACCATTTCTGAGCTCAATTAAGACATCGAGCGATACTCGGCCTCAGTTGAAGACTTTGAGACTTTGTCTTGCTTTCGACATCTCCATGAAATGAATGACCGACCGAGCCTGACACACCAGCCGGATGTAGAGCCCCTGGTGTCTAAACATCCTGCATAATCAGCATCAGCAAATCCCTCTAATTCAGGTTGACTATCTGCAGGAAAGAACATCCCCAAATTCTGTGTATGCTTAAGATACCGTAGTAACCGATGCACAACATCCAGATGAGTAGTACGAGCAACTCCCAAGAACTGACTGACATTCTGAACTAGATAAGCTATATCTGGCCTAGTGTGAGTTAAGTAGATCAAACTCCCAACCACGCTTCTGTAGAATGTTTGGTCTTCAAGTAGTTCATCACTTTCCCTACTCACCTTGAGATTTTGCTCCATCGGAGTAGAACAAGGAAGACAATCACTATACTGGGCACTCTCCAACAAATCAATGATGTACTTGTGTTGACTTACAAACAATCCCTTATCTGATCGAGTTACCTCCATTCCCAGAAAGTAGGAAACCTCGCCTAACTCCTTGAGATTAAAGGCAGAATGTAAGGACCGGGTAAGATCTTGTATTCCTTCTACGTCACTGCCTGTCACAATCATGTCGTCAACATAGAGCAAGAGCACAAAAATACCGTGAACAGTGTGCCGTAAAAACATGGAAGGGTCACTCAAACTCTGTATAAAGCCAGCCTGTAGAGTAGTACTATGGAACTTTTCAAACCACGCTCGCGGTGCTTGTTTCAGTCCGTATAGAGACTTGCGAAGCTTACAGACCACATCTTTCCCTTTCTTGTCATAACCAGCTGGGCATTCCATATAAATCGTCTCCTTCAAATCCCCATGCAAAAATGCATTCTCACATCCAACTAAATAAGCGGCCAACTATACATGGCAGCAACTGCAAATATACTGCGAACAGTCTGCATCCTGACAACAGGGGCGAAAGTCTCGTCATAATCTATCCCAAACTCCTGGCGAAATCCATGTGCAACCAGTCGAGCTTTGTGTCTCTCTATAGTACCATCAGGGAACATCTTAATGTTGTATACCCAGCGGTTCCCAAGAACATGAATACCAGGAACTCGAGGAACGATATCCCAAGTGTGATTAGCCTCTAAGGCACGGGTCTCTTCAGCCATGGCCATCCCATTCAGGATGTCCGACGACAAACCGATAATGAGTGGGTACAACAACTGGCTCAGTAGAAAAACCAACATAGTCCTGCATACGGAGTGGAGGCTGACCGAGAGTGCTACGCAAGGAGCAACGGAGTGGAGGAGGAGATGGAGGACTACCTGGGGACGAATCGGAGCCACCCGAGCTAGAGGACCCGAACGTCGGGGATAAACTCGTCGAGGAAGTAGAAGAACCAGTAGGCCCCGGCGAGCTACTTGAGGAAGTGGAAGCACTGGACAAGAAGCAGCTGCCTGATAACAATGGTGTGGTAGGTGAAGATGGAGGATCAGCTTCATTCGGCATAGGAGCAGGACCAGGAACCTCATTCACAATATTAAAGACAGGAAGAGGACGAAGGATTTCCAAGGTAGATATATGTTCCTCGGCGGCAATCGAATAGTGCATTACCTGTTCAAGAAAAACAACGTGACAAGAGATGCGCATACGACGTTCTTTCGGATCATAACACAAATACCCCTTGTGACGATCACTGTAACCCATGAAAACACACCTAGCAGTCTTTGATTCCAACTTGTGACGATCCTTCTTCTACAGCAGTACGAAACAAACACAACCAAATACCCGCAACCATGAGTAGTTAGGTTGTTTAGAGAATAAACACAAGTAAGGAGACCGATCATTCAACGTAGGAGTCACTTGGTGATTGATGACATAAATCACTATATTAATAGCCTCAACCCAGAACCCACACGGCACTCGAGCACATAGCGATGCTTCCATTCCACCAGTCCATTTTGTTGTGACACACCTGGACATGACTGCTGAGAAATGATGCCATTGACACGATAGAACTCCATTAATGGATTGGAACTGAATTCTCCTCCAGGATCTGAGTGAATGATTTTGACTGTCTTGCCAAACTGAGTATGAATTAACTGTACAAAGGCAGTCGCATGATCTATCAACTCAGACTTCTTGTGAAGAAAGTATATCCAGGCATAGCGTGTGGCATGATCAATAAATAGGGCAAAATACCTATAGCCCGTACGAGAAATGACCGGAGATGGACCCCACAAGTCGGTGTGAATAAGATCAAATGGAGAATCATAAACGGTATCCCTAGGAGAGAAAGACGACTAAGATGTCTTGGATTCAATGCAATGAATACAAGGGGGTGGCTGGCCAAATTTCGAAGTCAAAGAGTCAGGCAGGAGATTTCGACGAAACATATGAAGAAGACGAGCATTATGAGGGTGACTAAGACGACGATGCCATAAATCCCAAACAGATGTTCTTACACTGAAATGCAATGAATCTAAAGGCCGAACTGAATAGGCCAAAGAATCCGAAGTAACTGTCCCATCAAAACGATGGTTCTTATTTTATGAAAAATGGTCCTCAACTAGACTATCAACTGCAAACATATCGTCCTCAAAAACATCGCCGTCCAAAGAAACAGCAGGCACCACATCCTTATCCACAGAAAAACACAACTCGTGCTCTGGTGAGGCCTTCTTCGACTGGTCATATTCTTTGAGACAAAGACGCGACCTTCCTTCTTACCCTTGCCCAGAACCTTGCCCGTGATCTGGTCCTGAACAACACAACCCTGCTTATCAAACTGTACTGCACATCCATCCTCCGTCAACTAACCAACCGAGACAAGCTGAGGAACTAATTTCGGAACATATAACGTGTTTGGTAATGAAACACGACCCATAGTAGCAGTACCAACACCATGAGTGGGCAGCCAAGAACCATTAGCCACTTGCAACGATGGTGTTAACCTAGTATTTAATGTGGAAAAATGAGAACGGGCATTAGTCATATGATTGAATGCAGCAGAATCAATCAACCAACGAGAAGAAATACCTGAACCACCACCAGTAGAAAAAGCAGAGTTGAGAGCCGAGGGCAGCGCCTCCTGTAAAGCCTCGGCCACCATTCGCCGAACATTGGCTTGAGTGAGGGCTGCCGAAGGAGGAGCCAGTGCCGACGAATGAGAGGCAGCAGCAGCGGGAATCACAGCACATCCCGCACCTGCTGGACCTCCAGTTGAGGGCGCGCCACGGGAACCAGTAGAAGAGCCACTCTTGTTGCGGCGAGCTGCAGCTTTGCACTCTAAGAAATGAGATTTCTTGTAGTAAATACAGAAGTTATTTTGTTTGCAGTATGGCTGAATGTGACCAACCTCATGAAAGTAATGACACGTCAAGTGCCCAGTGTTACCGCGCTGAAAATGAGGACGGGAACCCCCTGCACTACCCACAGCAAAGGCCGAGTCGGACTGACCGTCGAGTTTGGAAAGACTTCGAAGACGAGTCTCCTCCCTGAACAATTCACCAAGGGCATCGTCAATGGAAGTAACATTGCGATGACGTATGGAAGCACGAATAGCTTCAAACTCAGGACGAAGCTTCATCAGAAACTGCATGAGACAGGAGCGATCACGATCATGTAGAGTGGCGGCAGTGGCAAGAGTATCAGAAACCGAGGCAGCCAACATATCCTGTTCAGTCCATTTCGTAACCAAGGTTTGATAATAAGTTCTTATATCCCGATCACCCTGAGTAAATAATGCAATCTCACTTTCAAGCTCAAACTGGCGAGACGAATTATTTTGTGAATGGATCGCACAAATATGTGTCCACATCTCACTGGCCGTATCAAATCGACGCAAGCTGAGGCCCGTGCCAATGTCCATAGCGCCGAGAAGCAATGAAATCAACTGGGCATTTGCAGCAGCCCAGTCCTCCTTGTCCTTGTCAGAAGCCGTAGCAGCCGGCTGGGTTATTTGGCCGGTCAGAATGGAAAGGAGTCGCCGACCAGCGACAAAACTTCAGAATTGGAACTCCCAAATTGGGAAGTTCTTCCCATCCAGCCATGCAGAGACAGCTTCAAGCTTTCCTTGATCCATTTGTGCACCACAGCAAGGCACGCAGCAAAGCAATAAACAATAGAATAAACACAACCAAACTAGGGCAGAAACAAATACCAATCGGCTGCCAAAAGTGCCCAAAGAGAAGGCGCACAGAAGACCAAGAACTTCAGACCACACCAACCGCCGAAACCAATCCCTAGAGCAAAGCCAACCAAGCTGCCGAAGAAGTATCAGACGCAGCAACCAAATCCAACGCAAACTGCCGAAGAAGAATTTGACATAGCCGCAACCCAAGTGAAAACATGCCTAGAATCTCAGATCGCAGGCTCTGATACCATATCAAAATATGCGAAAATCAAAGAACATCAAGGTTTTTTTGAACGTGGTATCGTCAAGATGACACTAGTTCACGGTGAGGATCTCCCTCACAGGTTTTTTGCTTCTTATTGCTTTGTTACCCTTTAACAAGATACACAGGTAATATATATAGGTTTAGAACCCTAAACCTAGGCCGAAACCCACTTAGGCTATTTACAAATTGGTACTGTAGATATATAATTAACACCTTCTTCCAAGCCAACTACAGTCCTTGTAAAATGCCCCAAAGTTGTGCCAGAATCAAGCTTGCTGCAAAATCCTCCAACCCAGACTCCATCATGATCTCAAAGCACACCTCTTCCTGGATTGCTCTGAGCTGCACCATCTGTATTCATCTTATGCCAGCCTTGAGGTGGTTTGATCCAACTAACTAGCTCTTCCACTCTTTTTTGACTTACATTTAAAGAGGATGTTCTCGGAGATGGATTCGAAGCTTTCACCCATTTTGTCGCCTTAGCTACCACATAGTGATGCAAAGTGGGTATGGTCAGATTCACTCTTTTGAAAATCCTCTCGTTCCTGCACTTCCAGAGGTACCAAAGGACTAGGCTGAAGAAATTGTTCCATTGGCCAGGCCAATTACCAGTCGAAACATTTAGGATGTTGGTCTTAATCCAAGTATCAAGATCACTGCTGAAAAAACTCCTTCTACCTTGTTGTTCCAAAATCCTATTCCAAACTGCTTTGGCCCTTCCGCAGTCTCTTAACCAGTGAAGGTTGGTATCTGTCGTATTCCTGCACTTAGGACAAGAATCATTATCAGTTTAGTGTCTATGTTTCCTGATGCTGTTCATGGTGAGTTTCCCTTTCGTAGCCATCCACATGAAGACTCTGACTCGTTCAGGAACTTGGAGTTCCAAATGTTTTTCCAAACTGAGTTGGTTTGCTGATTCGGTTGTTTCTGGATTGCTTTATATGCAGAGCTAACCGAGAAATGGCCATTTTCAATATTTCTCCAGAAAGCTTGATCTCCTTCCATGTCCAGAGGGTCGATCACGATGGACCGAATCTTATTAACCATCTGCCCCAGGAGAAAATGTTGGAACTCTGCAATCTTCGAGCCATACTCTGAATAACATAAATCAGCCACCCCCCGATTTAATTGCTCCTCTGGAACCTCAACAGTGGCAAGCTCCTACAGGGGAACCTGCGAAACCCAGGAGTCACACCAGAACTTAGTTCACTTACCATTCTTAACATTCATGGAAAAACCCTTCTTCAACACATTAGCTGCAGAGACAAAGCTTTGCAAGGCTATAGAACTTCCCTTTTTTTTTTTTTTGCAGAATGTTGATGCCCTCTCTGTTGCCGACATACTTGTTAAACAAAAGTTTTGTCCATAAGGCTTCTTCCCTCGTAGCTAGCTTCCAGCTTCCTTTCGCAAGCATGACTTGGTTAGCCTGTCTAATTGGGCGAATACCTACTCCTCCCTGATCCCTTGGAAGGGTTAACTGATCCCGCCCAACTGGATGGAATTTCCCTTCTCTTTCTTCTTCTCCCCAAATAAATTTCATGTTAACATGTCCAACAATTTGCAAACAGAGGCAGTGAAAGCTTCAGAGAACATAGGATAGACTGCCATAAAAGAGGAAATTGATCTCACCAAAGTCAAGCGAGATGCAAGAGAAAGGTAATTTGTCTTCCAGGAAGCAAGTTTTTTCTGGATACGAAGGATTAGGTCCTTGTTCCTATCATTGGTGACTCGTCCATGAATTGCATTGAGACCTAGGTATCTCCCCAGGTCATTAGTGAGTGGGATATTGGCTCGGTCACTGAATTGTTGGGCCTTCTGATGACTGATGTTTGGTGACACAAACATCATGACTGATGTTTGATCCCTGCCTCGGCAAACAAAATTAAATCGTCTGCAAAGATGAGGTGAGGCAGTTTAAAATCGTGAGAGGTAAGTGACAGAGGCTTCCATTCATTGCTTTCCACGGCGCTCCATACAAAGAACAAAAATGTTGGGAGATAGGGGATCTCCCTGTCTGACTCCTTGAGAAGGCACAATCCAATCCGTAAGTTTGCCATTCTAATTAATCTTCATCCTGTTCTCCTCTACACACTTCATTATTCATCTAATCCAAGTGCTAGGAAGCCCAATTTCAATCAAGGTATCTCTGATAAACTCCCACCTATGCCTATCATAGGCTTTTTTCAAGATCAATTTTGATCACTACTCCTCCCTTCTTACCCTTCCTGTGGCGTAGAGAATGTAAGACCTCTTGAAGGACGATGATGTTATCAGTGGTCTGTCTTTTTGGTATAAACCCACTTTGAGTAGGAGCCACCAAATTTCTCATTAAAGGCTTCAGTCTATTAGCCATAGCCTTCGTGATGGCCTTCAAATTTACATTGTTGAGACAGATTGGTCTTAGCTGAGCAGGGGACTCCGGTTGATTGACTTTGGGAATAAGCACAAGTTTGGAATCGAGCACATCTGTCGGGAGGTAGCCGGTTTCAAAGAAAGAGGTGGCAAGGAACAGAGAAAGGTTTCATCCCAAAAATCGCTTTATGAATGTCAGGGATGGAGAAAGGGCGAAGAAGGGTTAAGAGATCTTCCTGATCAATTCTTGGGAAGCAATTCTTAGGCATTCGGTCAATATAGGGAGTGGGATCTTGTTTGTACAGTCGGGAATAAAATCCTACCACCAGTTGTTCCAACTCCACCGGATCTTCCACCCAATTCCCATAATCTTCTTTTAGTACCAAGATTTTATTCCTTCTTCTTTTCCTGATGGCTTGCTGGTGGAAGTAGGCCGAATTTCGTTCTCCAAGCGTAGCCCAATTTTCTTTAGCCCTTCGGTACCAAATAACCTCCTCCTATGCCAGCAAAATGTCCAACTCTGTTTCGACTTTTGCTTGCAATTTGATGAGTCATGGATCGAAATTGTTGGCAATACTGATTTGAATTCCCTTTAGTCGAGACAACAACCTCTTTTTCCTCTAATTAATGATATCAAATGTCTACTTATTCCAGATTTGCAGCTTGCTAGCAACATCATGTAAAGCCTGGTGAAGGTTGAGGTCTTTTTTCCAGGCAGCTGCAAAAAAATTATTGGAATCATTGTGCAGTAGCCAAGCAGCCTCAAAACGGAAAGGTCTCCCTTCACTAGCGGTGGGCATGCTCCCTGTACAAATGGTTAATATAGGAAGATGGTCAGAGTGAAGCTTGGGAAGATATTGAACAGAAGTATTGGGAAAGCCGAATTCCAGTCGGAATTACAGAAGGATCTGTCAATTCTACTGGCTTTAAAGTGAGCTCCTGAATTCCCCCGAAACCAAGTAAATTTGGCCCCTCAAAATCCCAAGTCAATAAGATTAGCTAAATGATAACGATGTAATTGCACATGTTTGCGCCCCTAGTTCTCATCCGTTTGAGGGGCATAGTCGTGTGTTGTGACCTATTTTACGCCGGGTTGTGCTATTTTGTCATGTTTCAGGTCCCAGGCGTCAAAGGGAAGGCTAAGCGCGAGTTTCGGGGCATTCGGAAGTCATTTCGGTAAGCTGGAGCCAAAACACGGGTAGCCCAAGGAATTACACGGCCGTGTACTGCTGACCGTGCTTTTTATGCCGAGAGCAAATTCAGTTTGGCCGCTTCAGCTGCAAACACGGGCACCGAAGCACGGCCGTGTTCAGTCAAAGCACGGCCGTGTACATCGCGAAGCACGGCCGTGTTTCCACCAGCTGCTGGCCGTGTAATTAAGCCCTGGCCGAGGCACGGGCGGAGTCAGGCAAAGCACGGCCGTGCCCTCGACCGTGCTTTGGCCACTGATGCTTTTAAGCATATTTTCAGCCACAACTCAAGGGGATTCGAGTTTTTGAGAGATAGAACGACTTCTAGAGAGAGAAAGTGACGAACAAGAGTTCCCAAGTGCCCTAGATTGATCTTCAACACCATTGGAGGCCAGCTTGAGCTTGGAGAAGTGCCAATCAACGTCCAGAACCAAGAATCCATCCTTCGCAGTATGAATTCCGTGTCTGATTCTGCTTTTGCTTTCTTCTCCATGGAGTAGTTCTCCCATTCATCTGGGTATGGAGAACCCTAGATTTGTATGTTAGGCTTTGATTGTATGAACCCAAGTACTGATTCTGTGATTGATTATATTCGATTGAGGTTTTAATGATTGAATGACTTGAATCCTGATCAAATTCCTGTTGTTTCTGCTTTAACCTAGAATGAGAATATCTGCCTAGGTTAATAGAGTATCCTTGATTGAAGGTAGGGAGTTGGTGACTTTAGTCGAGGAACCAACTCACTATTCTGTACCGGATTTACTCCGGTAGTGGAGGTTTTGTTCTTAGGGCCTCAATCTGTCTACTCCGGTGGAGGTTAGTCGCCCGCTAGAGATTCAGATTGAGAGGGTCTGAAGACCTTTAGTCGAGACTTCAGACTGTTTAAGAACCTTCCGCAGTATAACTATCATAGAAACTGAACTTGGTAATTACAATCCGGCTTAACTGCAGTCTAGGGGGAACCATATCCGGGTGACCTCTTTAACCTGAATACAACTGTTTACTTGCTTTGTTAGTTTGTTAGTTTAGACTTGCATTCCAGTTTCATTGCTAGATAACAAGAATTCACTGAGTAGTCATCACATCTAGGACCCGGGTTGATAATTAAACCCAAACCCGCTATACTACGCTTTAGGAAGTGGTTTCACTTGGCCAATTCCTGGAGTGACAGTAGAGTCGAGTCATGTTTTTGGCGCCGTTGCCGGGGACGGCTAGGTTGTTGAAGAAAAGTGATTTCTGTTAATTTAGCTTTTCTTTTTGCTTTGTTTTCTTTGTCCCACTTGTGCCTTCACGGGTTTGTTGCTTGAGTGTGTGCAGATAGTGCATGACCCGTAGCCAGTCGGGAGGTTTACTGCCGTTGAATCCAGAGATTGACCGCACCTGTCGCCAGCTCAGGAGACAACAGCGAGCTAGACTGGCTACGGAAGAGCGCATAGACGGCCACCTGAGCAGCGATTCTGAAGAAGAGCACAGGATGGACGGAGACTACAACCAACACCAGGGGAATCCACAGCAGGTTCCCCCGGTGAATCAGGTCCTGGGGAACAACCCCATACCCCAGGATCATGGAGTTCATCATCCACCAAAGCCGGGTCCCACCTTGAAGTACTACTACACTCCGCGGATTGCTGACATCCGCCCGGTCATCCTCTACCCGCCTATTCCAGCAAACAACTTTCAGATCAAGCCATGCTGGATTCATCTCATCACATCTTCTATCCAGTTCCATGGCTTGAAGAATGAGGAGGCCAGGGTGCATCATTCCCGTTTTCTGCAGCTGACGAACGGGTTCAAGCTCAATGGAGTCCCCGATGATGCGATCCGCCTTCATCTCTTCCCCCATTCTCTGGCGGGGAATGCTAAGAGGTGGTTGGAGACCCAGCCCCCATTGTCCATCACCTCTTGGGACGATCTGGCTGACAAGTTCGTGCACAGGTACTATCCGGCATCGAAGACTACAGAGATTCAGCGGGAGATCACTCACTTCCGCCAGGAGCCAGAGGAGTCACTTCGTGATGCTTGGGAGCGGTATATGGGCTATTTCTGGCAGTGCCCCCATCATGGCTTCAGCGATGCATTCACAGTGGGGAACTTCTACAGTGCCCTTTCTCCAGATAGCCAGAGGGTGATTGAGTCTCTATGCCCAGGAGGAGATATTCTCACCAAGACTCCACCCGAGCTGAATCAGATGATTAATACATTGGCTTCCAGAGATCATTCTTAGGGACAGGGTAGCCGAGGCAGACAGTCCCGGGACCGTGGTGTGCACGCCATGGAAACTACATCCGGGCTCGAGCAGCAGGTAGCTGAGCTACTGCAGACATTGAAGCAGCCCAACAGTCTGATTCCGGGCAGAGGTTTGGCTACACCTCTAGTAGCTCAATGTCAGTGGTGTGAGAGCTCCAATCACCTAGTGGAGGACTGCCAGGCTATGAGGGAGTCTACCACACCCCAAGAGCAGTTGGCCTTCATCGCAAATGCGAGGCGCCTCGATCCATACAACAGCACATATAATGAGGGGTGGCGCCAGCATCCCAACTTCGCCTGGAGCAGCAACACCACTAAACCACCTGGTTTCCCAGCACCAGCATGTGGTTTTCAGCAGAGGCAGCCCTTCCAGGCTCGCCAGGGGCCAGACCCACAGCAGCAGCCCTACCAGCCTAGGCAGGGCTAGCCATTCCAGCAGCCCCAGCGCCAGTTCGCCGAGCCAGCAGCAGCTCCGGCCCCAGACGACAGGATGACGAAGCTGGAAAACATTCTAGCTTCATTCATGACTAGCACTCAGGCTGCTATCACATCACTGGAGGCAGGTCAGCGGAACCAGGGTGCCATTTTGCAGGATCTGCAGACCCAGGTGGGCATCTTGGCCCGCCAAAACACTACCAGGGCACCAGGGACTCTGCCTGCCACCACTGTTCCTAATCCTCAAGATCCTCACCAGCATCAGCAGCTGGATGCCATTTTTACCAGGAGCGGTAAGGTCATATCTGCTGATCCTGTCCCGGCCAGACAGGAGGAACCACTGACAGCTTCAGCACTTCCAGCCGACGATGCAGAAGTGCGGGTGGAGAAGGAAGCCCCTGCTCCCAAGCCACAACCAGTGGTTAAGGAGCATGTACCCCAGCTTCCCTTCCCCACTCGCCTACACAAGGACAAGCTGGAGACTGAGTTTACCAAGTTCATGGAAATGTTGAAGCAGCTCAACATCAGCATACCGTTCATGGAGGCACTGTCGAAGATGCCCAAGTATGCCAAGTTCATGAAAGATATCTGCACCAACAAGAAGAAACTTGGGGATCTCTCGACAGTGATGCTGAGCGAGGAGTGTTCTGCTATCCTGCAGAACAAGCTGCCCGAGAAGCGCAAGGATCCAGGGAGTTTTACTATCCCTCTTACTATTGGCAGCATGCATGTAGGAAAGTCCTTGGCGGACCTAGGCGCTAGCATTAACGTCATGCCATATAAGTTGTATAAAATGCTAGACCTAGGTGAACTTAGCCCTACTAGGATGAGCATTCAATTAGCTGATCGTTCTATTGTGCATCCTAGGGGAATCATAGAGGATCTGCTTGTTCATGTTGGTGCATTCACATATCCTGTTGATTTTGTTATTCTGGATGTAAATGAGGATGTGGATGTGCCTTTGATTCTAGGTAGGCCATTTCTTGCCACCGCCAAGGCACTTATTGATGTGCATGATGGTAAACTGATACTGCGTGCTGGGGATGAACATGCTACTTTTTCTGTGACGGAGTTTGATCATTGTGCTATGATTGATGTCACGCCTGTGCATGCTATGTCTGGTCAGGTACACAAGCCTGTCGTGTATCCTTCTGCACCTCCTATTTTGCAGGACCCTCCTATCATTCCTTCGCCGCCACTCCATCCAGCCACGCCTCCGAACAAAAAGCTCAAGGAGGAGTGGCGGCCGAAGCAGCAGGTTGCTAAGCCTGCACGGAAGAAGAGTGGAGACCACTATGAGCTGGTCCCACCTCCAGCACCACGACCACCCTGGTCGTCCGGGTACTCACTCGCCTGCATCTTGCCAGATGGGCAGGTCGAGCTGACTGATGATGGTGGTCGCATCCGTCGGGTGCATGGCCACAACTTGAAGCTGTACCTCAAGAGCGACGTGGATCCGCTCTTGGAGGCACCTGTTCCTGCACCGCCCTGAGTATCCGCAATTGGCGTCCAGCTAAAAGACGGTAAAGAAGCGCAAGCGCTTGTGGGGAGGCAACCCCACCATGGTTTGATTTTCTTTCTTGTGTTTTGAGTCGGATTGTAACCCGGTTTGGGTTTGGTTCGTTTTCTTTTGGTTTGGATGATATTTTATTGGGCTGACCATTGAACCTAACATATTGTGTTTGAGCTCTTCTGTACCCCTTTGGCTGTGCTTGCCCCGACTGGCCCGTTTCCAGTCCCATGCAGTCCGTGCATACCGGTAACATCGTTCCCCTTATCCTTCCCTCTTCTCCATTGAGGGCAATGTCGAGCTTAAGTGTGGGGGGATGTTTATCTTTAACTGCATTAGATCTGTTTGTGTGCTTGGAGCCTAGTCCACTGTCCAAATTTTTAAATTTGAGGGCTTCAAGTACGTGTTTCCTTGCAATTGCCTGCTCAGTATGCTTTGAATTGACAGTCTTTATAGTGATATGCAACCTAGGGAGGTAGTGTAGCACTATGGAGGATGTCGATGCATTTAAGAAGTCTCATTTCTTCTTCATATTGAGTTGGTTGATTGAGTGAATTAGTGATCTTAGGACCCTTGAATTGTGTGGTGTTGTGGATTCTCTGCCTGTCATGGACTCTTGTGTCATGTTTTGAAAATAACAGGTGCTCGAAAATGTGCTTCAAAATAAACGTCTCCCGTGCGAATAGGGCGAAAGTGTGTAAGGGGAGACGGGAATCCGTTCTCAATTTCCACCTACTACCTCCAGCCCCCTTACATGTCTTTCCCCCGCACGAGGCTCGAGACATCCGCTCCTGGCATGGCCGGTAAGAGCGGGTTGGGACCCTTGAAAAGAAAAGAAAAGAAAAGAACAGAAAACAAGCAAAACAGAAAGAAAAGGGGTTCCAACCATCCTTAAGCAGAAAATAGAGCACCTTGAAAAATGTGAGTCCATGATCTTTTGTTTTTGAGAATCTCTTCATCCACAATTCATTTGTCCTCTGTTCACTATTTGCCATGATGCCGACTCGCCGAAGAAGTTATGAGATGACTTGTGCGTCGGTTGACCTCGTAAGTTGCTAATTGACCTAGGAAGTCCTCTACCTACGATCTGGGTTGTTTGTTGCTATAGAGGTCTGGAGAGTTGCATTGGTTTGAGTTAGGTTTGCTTGGGGACAAGCAAACGGTTAAGTGTGGGGGAGTTTGATAACGATGTAATTGCACATGTTTGCGCCCCTAGTTCTCATCCGTTTGAGGGGCATAGTCGTGTGTTGTGGCCTATTTTACGCTGGGTTGTGCTATTTTGTCATGTTTCAGGTCCCAGGCGTCAAAGGGAAGGCTAAGCGCGAGTTTTGGGGCATTCGGAAGTCATTTCGGTAAGCTGGAGCTAAAACACGGGCAGCCCAAGGAATTACACGGCCGTGTACTGCTGACCGTGCTTTTTATACCGAGAGCAAATTCAGTTTGGCCGCATCAGCTGCAAACACGGGCACCGAAGCACGGCCGTGTTCAGTCAAAGCACGGCCGTGTACATCGCGAAGCACGGCTGTGTTTCCACCAGCTGCAGGCCGTGTAATTAAGCCCTGGCCGAGGCACGGGCGGAGTCAGGCAAAGCACGGCCGTGCCCTCGACCGTGCTTTGGCCACTTATGCTTTTAAGCAGATTTTCAGCCACAACTCAAGGGGATTCGAGTTTTTGAGAGAAAGAACGACTTCTAGAGAGAGAAAGTGACGAGCAAGAGTTCCCAAGTTCCCTAGATTGATCTTCAACACCATTGGAGGCCAGCTTGAGCTTGGAGAAGTGCCAATCAACGTCCAGAAGAAGGAATCCATCCTTCGCAGTATGAATTCCGTGTCTGATTCTGCTTTTGCTTTCTTCTCCATGGAGTAGTTCTCCCATTCATCTGGGTATGGAGAACCCTAGATTTGTATGTTAGGCTTTGATTGTATGAACCCAAGTACTGATTCTGTGATTGATTATATTCGATTGAGGTTTTAATGATTGAATGACTTGAATCCTGATCAAATTCCTGTTGTTTCTGCTTTAACCTAGAATGAGAATATCTGCCTAGGTTAATAGAGTATCCTTGATTGAAGGTAGGGAGTTGGTGACTTTAGTCGAGGAACCAACTCACTATTCTGTACCGGATTTACTCCGGTAGTGGAGGTTTTGTTCTTAGGGCCTCAATCTGTCTACTCCGGTGGAGGTTAGTCGCCCGCTAGAGATTCAGATTGAGAGGGTCTGAAGACCTTTAGTCGAGACTTCAGACTGTTTAAGAACCTTCTGCAGTATAACTATCATAGAAACTGAACTTGGTAATTACAATCCGGCTTAACTGCAGTCTAGGGGGAACCATATCCGGGTGACCTCTTTAACCTGAATACAACCGTTTACTTGCTTTGTTAGTTTGTTAGTTTAGACTTGCATTCCAGTTTCATTGCTAGATAACAAGAATTCACTGAGTAGTCATCACATCTAGGACCCGGGTTGATAATTAAACCCAAACCCGCTATACTACGCTTTAGGAAGTGGTTTCACTTGGCCAATTCCTGGAGTGACAGTAGAGTCGAGTCACTAAATCAAACCAATCAGCAAATTTTTGACAGCGTCTAAGCGCGGGTGAGGAGATTGCTCCAGCTTTCTCTTAAGGGAAGTGGTAAGCGTTGAAATCGCCAGTGATGAGCCACGGAATCCGAGTGTTCTTACTAGTTTGTATGAGGTGTTCCCACAGTTGTTGATGAAATTTGTAATGGGGACTTCCATACACTCCAGTGAGTAACCACTCTTTTTGATTGCTTTTAGATACTTTGACAGTGATGTGTTGTCTGCTGGCTTCAACTAGTTGCACGTTAAAATCTTCAGTCTTCCATGCCAGCCAAATACCACCTAAAGTCTCTACTTCCTGCTCCGCACACATTCCACGCTAGAATTTTAAAGTTAGGTTGTACAGACATAAGGACGACTAGAGAAAAACATAAAGGAAGAACCAGGGTCAGGGAGAAACTCAAAAGATCAGGTAGTGGCCAACGGAGTGACAGACGGTCCTCCCTGATTTTCATTGACTTCAAGTTAGGGATTTGTAGCGGCCGCCGCTTGAATCTCCTCCATGTCCACATCAGACGGTTTCCCGGGGAAGAGTTTATGAAATTGGAGAGCCTTCGATTGAGTGTGGGCATAAAACTCCTCAATGGCTTTGAGGGTTATCGGGTAGCTATCCTCCAAGGATTTCTTAGGCGAGGACTTTTTGTTGGTTGTGATGATTTGAAGGGGCTTCTTGCTTGCTCTCAGGCTGATGCCTTTGTTTTGAGACTGTATCTGGGGATTTTCCTCCTTCTTTCTCTTTGGACATTGGCGGGTTGAGATACGATTTGAATTTGGGTCAATATTCTCTTTATGGCCAGTCGTCAACTTAGGTACCGAAAGGAGATGGATCATCGTGTTGTTCGGGCCCTGAATCACTTCCTGCAAGGGGGCCGATCCTGAAGAAGAGGCTTGGCCCATATGAGAGCTTTAGGCCTTTAACGCTAGAGATGGGCTTGCTTGTGGGTTTTTTTTCCTTTGTGTTCCTTCACCCGCCACTCCTGGTATCCGTTCATTTTCTTTTTCCCGTTAGAATCCTCTGTTTCCATATCCCTTGAGTTCCCCTTTTGTGATCCTTGCAGTCCTTTCTTCTGCTCTTCCTTGGTTTTCTTCTTTCCTTTCTTTTCCGCTGAAATTGCGCCTTTATGATTGTCCACCTTCCCTTTTCCACCAAGTTTTGATGCGATTTTCCCTGAATCCATGCCAATTAACAGAGGTAAGTTTGACGAGTTATCCATTTTGTTCTTCGTCTGTTTCCGTGATTTCCCCGTGACTTGCATCCACGGACCATAGCCGGTGGGGAGCTCCAGAGACTGGCTCACCAGTGGATTCACCGAGGTGTCATTAGAAACCACCGTCAAGGTTAGCTCCATGGAAAGATTCCGCTCGGGGCAATGATCTTCCAGATTCCTGATTCTGCCACACTCATAAAAAATTTGGGGGAAATTTTCATAAATAACCTATTGTTGTGCTCCGTCAAGATATACCATCGTCGGAAGCGGTTTTGTCATGTCCAAATCGATTGCGATCCTTGCTAACTTCCCCCTTTGCAGCGTTTCCGTATGGTAGTCAGGCTTGACTGTGCGCCTAATCAAATTTCCAATTGCAAAAAGAACTTCTCGATGAAAAAAGTGAACTGGCAACTCGGGGAACTGAACCCAGGCGACAACCGATCGATGAGGTTTGTCAGTCGACCGGAAGCTAGGTGTCCATTGATGAACCAGTAAGTAGTGATCCAGAATCACCCATGGTCCTCCTGTAAGCGCTAGAAGGTAATCTTGATCATTGTTGAACGTCACCAGGAAGGTCTCATTATTGAGATCTATGATATCCAATGTTCCTGTGGGTCTCCACTTCCACCTAAGCTGGGAACAAAGGTAAGAGTAGGAAACTGATCAGCCTAGGAGGCGAACCACAAGAGTCTTTTCCATGGATCACATAGCCTTTCTTTGAAATTTTCTGAGAAGTTAAGCGCCGGTTTACCATTGAGGGTGCCGGTTACCATGTCGTGTTCTCCCACGAAAGTCTATTGACTTCCTTTGGCAGCTTTATCCAGATTATGGCCTGTAAGAATGGTTTTGTAGGAGGTCGGATTGACCGTCACCCCTGCATCTGGTTGAGGAGTGCTCTGTTGCTGTTGTTGAGGTGGGGGGTCCGGAGGTTTGTTCGCCGGTGGAGCTATTGCCAGCGGCGTTGGAACGAGAGAGAGAGAGCGTTGAAAAGAGTTTTAGTTTGCATTGGTGGTTAAAAAGGAACCGTAACTCAATGTTGGAAATGCATATGAATAGCTTTGAAAGCTATAGAGTCTCAAGTGGAAAAACTACCACATTGGTAGTTTTACTTGGTGAAATGGGTATAAAGATAGGAGCCTCTCTCCTAAGGGCATGCCCCTTGGGGTGACCCACTTTTGTGGGAGAGGGAGGACCTAAAGGACCACCACACACACGCGCGCGCGCCGTCTGTCCGACCGACCGGCCGGTCGGTTGGTCGGTTGGTTGGTTGGTTCACTTGAGACTACATATATATTTTTTGCAGAAATTCCGAACGAAATTAATTATCTAATAATTAATTATTAATAGGTTATTCTGAGGAATATTCTAAGGATAATCGACTGAAAAAGGAATATTCGAAGGATAATCCCTCTGGGTTTTAATTATCTAAAGGATATTCTAAGGAAATTAATTATCTTAACCGACGGTTTTAATTAAGGAAGTAATTATCTTCCTTAATTAATCCGACTTATTCCCCAAGCAAGAGGGTATATTCCTAGGGGTTTGGCTCCTATAAATAGCCGCCTCCCCAGCCCCTCTAAACACATCACAACGAGCATAAACACAATAGAGAGAGTGTTCAGAGAGCTCCCGTTTTCGCACAAAACCACGAGTATTGAGAGGAGCTGTTTTATCCTGGAGACGACCGGTTGATAGTCTGCCGTGCGCATCGAAGGCAGTGCCGCGAACGTTTTAAAGAGAGCGACCTAGTCCGCGACTCAGCTCCAGATTCGGTAACCTCGTTCTTCTTGTTGTTCCGTTCCTAACAATTTTAAGGCGTTCGGCTGCTACTATGTCGACTGAACAGAACAACATGGCCGGATCTGGTGCTGTCGATATCAATCGACCCTTTCGCTTCGTTGGGGTCAACTTCCGTCGCTGGAGACAAAAGATGGAGTTCTACCTGACGACCAAAAAGTTGGCACACTGCCTCACCAGCATGCCCGTCGAGCTGGCGGAAGAAGCGGGCGATGAGGAGAGGGCTACTTCTGTCAGAGAAAGGGAGCATGACTTCCTGTGCAAGAACTACATCATCAACGGCCTGGCAGACGATCTCTACGACTACTATGCGGACAGTAAAAACACCGCGATGATGATCTGGGATGCGCTCCAAAAGAAGTACGACACGGAGGAGGCTGGAGCTAAGAAGTATGCTGTCAGCCGCTACCTGCGCTACCAGATGGTGGATGACAAGTCCGTCGAAGTTCAGTCCCACGAACTTCAGAAAATAGCTCATGAGATCGTCTCTGAAGGTATGCCTCTGGACGATCAATTTCAAGTTGCTTGCATTATTGATAAGCTGCCCCCTTCGTGGAAAGATTTTAAGAATATGCTTAGGCACAAAACCAAAGAATTTTCACTGGAAAGCTTGATTACTCGCCTAAGGATTGAGGAAGAGTCCCGCAAGCAGGATATGAAAGAAGAGGTGATGGTCGTCACTGCTAAACGACCCACCCCTAGAGCTCTTAAATCTAACCAGAAAGGGTTTAAGAGTAAGAACCAGCAGGTCCGCCCCCACCAAAATGGTGCCTCTCGAGGTAACCAAAGGGTCATGGCCCAAACCTCTAAGAATGACCCACCGTTTATTTGCTATAACTGTGGAAAACCGGGTCATATGGCAAAAAAGTGCCGGAACAAGCAAAACCCTGCCGCTGCGGCCAGGGTTAACTTGACAGAAGAGGATTTGATATCCATGATCACAGATATGATCGCTGAAGTTAACCTCACCGGTGACTCAGAAGGATGGTGGCTGGATACAGGTGCATCGAAGCATGTATGCAACAATCGTGCTATGTTTAAAACATACACAGAAGCACCTGCTGACAAGAAAGTGTTGTTGGGGACTACTCACACCACTATGGTTGCTGGTTCTGGTGAAGTGGAGCTGAACTTCACCTCTGGGAAGAAGATGGTGCTCAAGGATGTGTTGCACACTCCATAGATAAGAAGAATCTTGTTTCGGGATATCTTCTTAATAAGGCTGGGTTTAATCAAACTATTAGGGCAGACTTGTACACCCTTACTAAGAATGGGAGTTTTGTGGGAAAGGGATATGCATGTAATGGGATGTTCAAGTTGAATGTCGAAATTAATAAGATGAATTCTTCAGTTTACATGGTGTGTGATTTGAATGTTTGGCATGCTCGTCTTTGTCATGTGAACACACGAATTGTGAAGAATTTAAGCAAGCTAGGACATATCCCTAAACTCTCAATGAATGAATTTGATAAATGTGATTTCTGTAGCCAAGCTAAAATAACGAAAACACCCCATAAATCTGTGAGTAGAGAATCAGAACCCTTAGATCTGATTCATTCTGATATTTGTGAACTAGATGGGACGTTAACTAGGTCTGGCAAGAGATACTTTATCACTTTCATAGATGATTGCTCTGATTATTGCTTTGTTTATTTGATGAAAAACAAAAGTGAAGCCCTTGATATGTCCAAGGTATTTGTGGTTGAATTTGAAAATCAGTGCAATCAAAAGATAAAAAGACTTAGGAGTGATAGAGGATCAGAGCATGACTCTAATCCCTTCAAGGAATTATATAGCTCACATGGTATCATTCATGAAACCACGACACCATATTCACCAGAAATGAATGGTAAAGCTTAGCGGAAAAATAGGACGTTTACAGAATTAGTTGTGGCTATTATGCTCAATTCTGGAGCTGCTTCTTCTTGGTGGGGTGATATTTTGTTGACAGTTTGCTATGTGCTAAAGCGTCTTCCAAAAACAAATAGAAAAGAATCACCCTATGAGATCTTGAAGAATAAGCCACCTAATATGTCCTATTTAAGAACGTGGGGCTGTTTGGCCTACGTAAGAATTCCAGATCCTAAGAGGATTAAATTGGCTAGTCGAGCATATGAATGTGTCTTCGTTGGCTATGCGGCCAATAGTAAGGCATATAGATTCTATGATTTGAATGCTCGTACTATAATAGAATCCATTGATGCTGATTTCTTTGAGACACGATTTCCACTTAAAACGAGAAATAGTGGGGGTAATGTAATACCCGCTATTAGAGATAACGGAACTAGTGGGGGTGTTGATTCTGAGGATGAACTCAGAAGAAGTGAAAGAGCTAGAATCTCTAAAGATTTTGGTGATGCCTTTACTACAGTATTCACCCTCGAAGATCCAAAAAGTTTGCAGGAAGCATTAACTTCCGTAGATGCAGATTTTTGGAATGAGGCCGTTATAGATGAAATGGAATCGTTAGAAGCTAATAAGACTTGGCATCTAACAGACTTACCTCCTGGCTGCAAAGTCTTAGGTAATAAATGGGTTCTAAAAACGAAACGGAAACCTGATGGTGCAATCGAAAGGTTCCGAGCTCGCCTAGTAGTTAAGGGCTACAGGCAGAGAGAATATAGATTTCTTCGATACCTATTCACCAGTATCAAGAATAACATCCATTCGTGTAATGATTGCTCTTGCTGCCTTGAACAATCTCGTGGTACACCAAATGGAAGTTAAGACAGCTTTTTTGAACAGAGATCTGGATGAAGAAATCTATATGGAACAACCAGAAGGGTTTGTTATCCCCGAACATGCCTCGAAAGTCTGTAAGTTAGACAAATCATTATATGGTTTGAAACAGGCTCCAAAATAGTGGCATGAGAAGTTTGACACTCTCGTTCTCTCACATGGCTTTAAGGTGAATGAAAGTGACAAGTGTATTTACTGCAAGTCAGAAAATAACACTTGCACTATCATATGTTTGTATGTAGAAGACATGTTGATAACGATGTAATTGCACATATTTGCGCCCCTAGTTCTTATCCGTTTGAGGAGTATAGTCGTGTGTTTTGGCCTATTTTACGCCGGGTTGTGCTATTTTGTCATATTTCAGGTCCCAGGCGTCAAAGGGAAGGCTAACCACGAGTTTCGGGGCATTCGGAGGTCATTTCGTCAAGCTGGGGCCAAAACACGGGCACACCTAAGGCATTACACGGCCGTGTTCCTATGGCCGTGCTTTTTATGCCAAGAGCTGAGCTGATTACACGGGCAGGGCTGTTTCAAAGCACGGCCGTGTTCCACAAAAGCACGGCCGTGTCCAACGCGAAGCACGGCCGTGTTTCTTCCCAATTGCTGGCCTTGTAATTAAGCCTTGGACGAGACACGGGCGGAGTCAGGCAAAGCACGGTCGGGCCCTCGACCGTGCTTTGGCCACTTATGCTTTTAAGCAGATTTTCAGCCACAACTCAAGGTGATTCGAGTTTTTGAGAGATAGAACGACTTCTAGAGAGAGAAAGTGACGAGCAAGAGTTCCCAAGTGCCCTAGATTGATCTTCAACACCATTGGAGGCCAGCTTGAGCTTGGAGAAGTGCCAATCAACGTCCAGGAGCCGGAATCCGTCCTTCGCAGTATGAATTCCGTGTCTGATTCTGCTTTTGCTTTCTTCTCCATGGAGTAGTTCTCCCATTCATCTGGGTATGGAGAACCCTAGATTTGTATGTTAGGCTTTGATTGTATGAACCCAAGTACTGATTCTGTGATTGATTATATTCGATTGAGGTTTTAATGATTGAATGACTTGAATCCTGATAAAATTCCTGTTGTTTCTGCTTTAACCTAGAATGAGAATATCTGCCTAGGTTGATAGAGTATCCTTGATTGAAGGTAGGGAGTTGGTGACTTTAGTAGAGGAACCAACTCACTATTATGTACCGGATTTACTCCGGTAGTGGAGGTTTTGTTCTTAGGTCCTCAATCTGTCTACTCCGGTGGAGGTTAGTCGCCCGCTAGAGATTCAGATTGAGAGGGTCTGAAGACCTTTAGTCGAGACTTCAGGCTGTTTAAGAACCGTCCGCAGTATAACTATCATAGAAACTGAACTTGGTAATTACAATCCGGCTTAACTGCAGTCTAGGGGGAACCATATGCGGGTGACCTCTTTAACCTGAATACAACAGTTTACTTGCTTTGTTTGTTTGGTAGTTTAGACTTGCATTCCAGTTTCATTGCTAGATAACAAGAACTCACTGAGTAGTCATCAGATCTAGGACCCGGGTTGACATATAAACCTAACCCGCTATACTACGCCTTAGGAAGTGGTTTCACTTGGCCAATTCCTAGGGTGACAGTAGAGTCGAGTCACATGTTGATATTTGGTACAAATATTCACTTGGTCAATGAAGCAAAAGCCATGTTAAAAGAGAGCTTTGAGGTGAAAGATCTGGGAGAAGCAAAGTTTATGCTTGGAGTCCAGATAACTAGAACAGCAAATGGTTATTCTCTAGATCAATCTAGCTACATAGAGAAGATCTTGAAGAAATATAACTATTTCGACTGTAAACCTGCGTGTACTCTGTATGATGCTAGTGTAAAGCTATTTAAGAACACTGGAGACAGTGTAAGACAATCAGAATATGCTAGCATCATTGGCAGTCTCCGTTATGCAGCGGATTACACTCGACCAGACATTGCATATGTCGTGCGATTGCTTGGCAGGTTTAACAGCTGTCCTAGTAGAGAGCATTGGAATGCTATAGAGAGGGTCATGAGATACCTTAAGAGAACAGCAAACCTTGGTATACACTATCAAAGGTTTCCTGCTGTACTAGAAGGGTATAGTGATGTGGATTGGAATACCCTATCAGATGACTCCAAGGCAACCAGCGGGTATGTTTTTAACATCACTGGTGGAGCTGTGTCTTGGAAGTCAAAGAAACAAACAATCCTAGCTCAATCAACTATGGAGTCAGAGATGATAGCACTAGCAACGGCTAGTGAAGAAGCAAGTTGGTTGAGAGGATTGTTGTCAGAGATTCCCCCATGGGAAAGGCCGGTCCCTCCGGTATTGATCCATTGTGATCGTACTGCAGCTATCGCTAAAGTTGAGAACCGGTTATATAACGGAAAGAAACGACAGATTCGTCATAAGCACAGTACTGTAAGAGAACTCCTAACGATAGGAGCAGTGAGGGTGGATCATATAAGATCCGAACAGAATCTAGCTGATCCTTTGACGAAAGGATTACCTAGAGAGAAAGTCCAGAATACCGCCAAGGGTACGAGACTTATGCCTCCCGAACCACGGACTACAAGTGATGGTAACCCGACCCAATAGACTGGAGATCCCAAGAAATGGGGTCGGTTAGCATGCTAACCCCCTTAGGGGTTGGAAAAATGACACCCCTTAGTATATTAAATACAACTATAGAATTTAATACACACATTAAATACACATTAGGAATTAAATGTACCATATTAATTAGGAATTCTCTCACTATTAAATACACATTAGGAATTAAATACACACATTAAATACACATTAGGAATTCTCTCACTATATTTGATTTTTCCTTTTTTAGCAGTCTCCGACCACCAGACTTCCTCCGACCGCCACACTTCTCCGGTGAAAATCCCATCGGCGGACTCCCTCCGACCACCTCCAAAAAATATACCACTACACTGATACGGTGTATCACTGTACTGGTAGATATACCACTGCACTAATAGGTTGTACCACTGTACTGGTAGATATACCACTGCACTGATACGTTGTACCACTGTACTGGTAGATATACCACTGCACTGATACGTTGTACCACTGTACTGGTAGATATACCACTGCACTGATACGTTGTACCACTGTACTGGTAGATATACCACTGCACTGGTAGTGATATCAGTGCACTGGTAGCAATGTCATATCTGAGTATCAGTGCAGTGGTACAAATACCAGTAAAGTGGTAATTAATGTGGTGTATTTAATGCTTACTTTGTATTTAATAACAGAACATTTATTATGTTTACTTTCATTAATACTAGTCAATAATTAATGAAAAATTGACCAATTAAAAGGGGGGTGTCAAAAAACCAACCCCTTAAGGGGTTAGCATGCTAACCCGTCCCGTTCAATGGGTAATAACAAGTCATGAGTAGTATTCGAAAAGTTCATGCATAGTGAAGCATGAATCCCAAAGCAATGGAGGTTGAGTGAATAACTCTTAATGAGATCTATACCCTATGTGGGGTGGAGTACTTTACTTTGGGGGTACTCCTGATAGACTCACCTATGTGAATGTGGGAGTGGGGCCGCTCCCTATGGAACTTTGGAGGCACAAAGTTGCTAGAGCGTTCACTAAACAAGGATAACGTGCATGGCCATAAACGCACGGGCTAAGAAGAGAACACAACTCAATGAAAAGATCCGGTGTGCTACACTATCTGAGATAGGGTTCAAGACTACGAGTCACCCTTATGAAATCGGAAGTGTAACCACTACGCTAAGGTTCAAATCTTCGCGATACCTTTGCTTATGCCCGATCTTGTGGAACTGTTAATGCTCAGAGATAGTTTCAAAACTATTCAAGTGGGGGATTGTTGGAAATGTATATGAATAGCTTTGAAAGCTATAGAGTCTCAAGTGGAAAAACTACAACATTGGTAGTTTTACTTGGTGAAATGGATATAAAGATAGGAGCCTCTCTCCTAAGGGCATGCCCTTGGGGTGACCCACTTTTGTGGGAGGACCTAACGGACCACCACACGCGCACCGTCCGTCCGACCGGCCGGTCGGTTGGTTGGTTCACTTGAGACTACATATATATTTTTTGCAGAAATTCCGAACGAAATTATTTATCTAATAATTAATTATTAATCGGTTATTATGAGGAATATTCTAAGGATAATGGACTGAAAAATGAATATTCGAAGGATAATCCCTCCGGGTTTATCTTAACCGACGGTTTTAATTAAGGAAGTAATTATCTTCCTTAATTAATCCGACTTATTCCCCAAGCAAGAGGGTATATTCCTAGGGGTTCGGATCCTATAAATAGTCGCCTCCCCAGCCCTTCTAAACACATCACAACGAGCATAAATACAATAGAGAGAGTGTTCAGAGAGCTCCGGTTTTCGCACAAAACCGTGAGTATTGAGAGGAGCTGTTTTATCCTGGAGACGACCGGTTGATAGTCTGTCGTGCGCATCGAAGGCAGTGCTGCGAAGTCTTAAAGAGAGCGACCTAGTCCGCAACTCAGCTCCAGATTCGGTAACCTCGTTCTTCTTGTTGTTCCGTTCGTAACACTCAAGGCCACAAGGAATTAATTTAAAATTGAATGTCTGCAACATCTTAATTAAGTAAATGAAACCATTGAAAGGATTTGATCAACGATTCATCAAAGGAACACTAACTGTGAATTGAATTCCAGTAAACTTGATACCACCTAATTGCAAAATAAATATGAATAATTAAACATTTAAACAGTAACTAATCAAATTGATTGCAACATCACAAGAATGCTTAAAAAAACAGTGAGTAAATTTCTCTAGAATGTCCATTGCAGTTGTCGCACGATGCTCTCGTCCAACTGAAACGCCTTAGCAAGAATGTCAGCTGAAATGTCAGGCTTCGATCCAAAGACAGAGTTAGCAACAGTGATGACCCCGGGATTCTGGCTGCTCAATGCAGCAATCGCTACGGCATTTCCATGCCCAACGTTCTGCTGGAAATGAATCAACCCAACTGGAAAGACAAATACATCACCCTTCCGAAGAATCTTGGAGATAAGTCGATTATCAGGGTTCGATGTGACGAATCCAACTTTCAAAGTGCCTTTGATAACCGTGAGGATCTCGGTGGCTCGCGGGTGAGTGTGAGGAGGGTTGATACCCCAAGGAGCATAGTCGACCCGCACCATTGAGATGCCTAAGGTATTGAGACCAGGAATTTGAGTCACCGTGGCGGATGTGACCGCGGAACCAACAGCATTGGCTGTGTTCCCAGAAATGTGGAGCCCACTGAAGGAAAAATCGTTTGCTTGGACTGTCGCAGGATTCTTGCAAGCTAAGCCATTCATTTTGACTGCGAAGAGTAAACCGAATCGAATAAAATACATATGTAGAACATTATAATCAAACTATAGATTGAGCCGGATATTCAAAGTCCTATAAATACCTTGGCTGCTGGAATCTGCGACGCAGAAGTCTTGTAGAGGAGACGGATCAGAGGCAGAGGTGATGCAGCAGAAGGCGAGAGCCGTCAGCAATAGGTTGAACACAAGGGCAGCCTGATTCGCCATTGCCAAACTTGGAGCAGAGTGAGTATAGGAAGAGTTAAGAGTACTAACTTAAGATATCAATGTGGAACAGGGTGCTAGACTGTGTTGGTTGATTGAGAGAGTGCCCCTCTAATGTACTATTTATATGGAAGCTTAGGCCGTATGCAATTTTGCCATTTTCCTTTGAATCATAGATTTGTTGATTACTATGATCCACAACAAGGATAGCCGCCCTGATCACAAAGCTTGGATAAAGTCACTCTGCCGGAGGTCTTTGAAGCCGGCTTCAGTTGTGTAGTGTAGGGTTCGTGGGAGTTACCCAAATCGGCCAGGGAAAAGGTTGAATAATTCAGATCGGTTCAAACTTTGTTCACGGAAAGAAATAATATTAATGCTTTCTTATGAAGCATTTGTTTAACGTGGTAGAGAACTCCTACACTAATCCAGATTATTTTTTTCACAGTGTTGGAGAATTGGATTTTAAATCTCTAAATTGTAAGCCATTCGAATATTTAAATTCTCCTT
The DNA here is from genome assembly GCA_964030455.1 of Linum trigynum. Taxonomy (NCBI): domain Eukaryota; kingdom Viridiplantae; phylum Streptophyta; class Magnoliopsida; order Malpighiales; family Linaceae; genus Linum; species Linum trigynum. The sequence continues at coordinate 20,881,917 of OZ034821.1, read as the reverse complement.
TTTAAAATTTTTATTACTTGATCACTATTATTATTCTTTTATAAGAGTGATGTCGGTTAAGTTTTTGTTGTTAGGTATTATTTAAAAGATTTGAATCTGATCCTTCAGTTTCAAGACTAGTAGTATTACAACTAAAACAAGTCTCGATTGTTATCATCCAATAAAAATTTAAATGCTACCTTTTGTAGCAGATGACATGTTTAGATTTAACCAAAAGAATCAATAAAAAAATTTGAGAATTTATTGATGAAGAGATTTAGTGGGATAAATAAAAAAAGAAAAGATAAAGCAGTACTAACAAAACTCTCACAACTCAAGATATATAATCTCTTTGATAATGTGAGATTTTATATCTATAGATTTTAAATATTTGAAATCTCTCTAGAAAAAATTCATGATGCAAAAAACACAACTTTCTGCAAAATTTATAAATTTAATGAACCTACAACGCAAATCATTTTCTCCAAACGAACCCTTAGATTCTTTTTTTTCTCTCGAATGGATCTAGGCATTGAAATCGATAAATTACAATCGTTGGCCATAAGTAAGGCTTCTGTCATGGTAAATCCATGTGTCGAGCAAAGTCAGCGATACAAAGAGTTTGCCGGATCAAGATAATCCTTGAGAGAGGACACGAAATTTGTGGTTCTTGTCTTGAGGGGATGATTGGATGGGAATAATCCAAGTATCACATCGGAAATACAAGGCTAGACATCATTGTATATAAGTGTCCATCTATCTCAATTAGTACGAGGCCTTTTGGAGATAATACCCAAATGTACATTATGTTGGCTTGGCGCAAAGCGAACCATATCGTACTGATGGTGCTACCCGATTTAAACAAGTGATATTAGAACCTGGTTTGAAGTTTCGATCTGAGGCGTTGGACCATCATTATGTGATATCGGGAATTGATATATGTATTTGTTTTTCGCATCAAAGGATCGGATATCCGCATTTGTCTGGTGGATCAAAGAAGATCGACATTGGTTTGGCGAATCGAAAGAGCTTTGCATCTATCTGGAAAATCAAGGGGGATATGCATTTGGTTAATCCTTGGGTCTAACAAAATCTGTGATCCAATCTGTTTAGCAAATCAAGATAATTGTTGAGTGAGGACACGAAGTTTGTGGTCCTAGTCTTGAGGGGAAGATTACTATGGTACCACCAAGTACCACTTCAGAAATACATAGGTAGGAACCTTTGTATATTAGTGTTCACCTAACCCAATTAGTACCCGGGATGGCACAAATATCTGTAACCATGAATATCCGCCCGAATCCGGCCTAATCGGGTAGGGTAAAATCCGAACCCAAAGGACATTTAGTGGGTAAAATCAAGAAGATAAACCAAATTATTATATGTTATAGAATGTAATTAATTGTGAATTCGGAGCTCAAGTAACATTGATTTAAACATTAAATATTAAATTATATGTGTGGTACGGTTTAGATAAAAATACATGTGTGTAGCAAAAATATGGGTCTCCGTGACATATATAGTAATTTTTTGTGACAAATCTATACATAATATAAACAAAAATTTGGCTCTATGACGAAAATGAAGTTCGTAGAATCACTCTAAGACCACAAAATTTAAAAGGAGACTCTCATTTTCCAATTTTATCATTATATTATGCGTAGATTTGGTCAAAAAAATTACTATACTCGTTACAAAGGTCCATGTTTTGGTTACACTTCTGTATTTTGTCTAAACTAAACTAAACTAAACTACACATACACTTTAATATTAATGTTTGAATCAATGTTAATTGAGTTTCGATTTCAGAACTAACGTCTTTCTATCAAATATAAATAACTTAAGATAAACTATAAATATAGAAGCATCATCACCAAACATATTCCTAGAGTTTAATAAAAAACATAATAATAAACACAATGTAGTCTAGATGGTTATAATGCTCTTTCTTCATTTAACTGATCAGAGTTCTAACTCCAATGATAACATTTTTAATATATAAAGATGAAATGAGTGCAATTACAAAAATGACCTTTCTAGAATCACTAGCCGTCTCAGACTACGAAATTTGAAAACGGACAACTCCAACCCATGTTTTGCTTTTATATATCTTGTAGATTGTAGATGAAGTAGGTCTTGGCAAATCAGGCGTAAATTTTATTGGGCCATCTGAGAGAGTGGATCCAGGGCTTGCATTTCTTATTATGGGCTTTAGATCCAGAAGACCCAATCTGAAGACAGATTCGTCCAGAAGGCTGGATTATATCTAGAATGTTTTGGGAGTCTCTCTAGATGATAATAATGGATTAACGGGTGGGGTTGATTTTCTCTAAACTCAAATCATCCACCGCACTCACACAAAATTTGTCAAAATATTTGTGGGATTTTAGAAAAATTCAATCAAACGAGCACCAACAAATGTATGAGTATGTATGCGTTTATACCATAGTCACACATTATTTCTCTAAAATTATTTAAAATATATTTTCATAAAGAACAATAACATCTATAATAATTAATATTATTACGATTACACAAAATGATATAATTTTTCTTTTTCTGTGCAAGTAAGGTGGAAAGCGAGTTGGGTTTTGCTAAAATCTAACCCACCAATTTTAAAAGTAAGTAAAACCTACATATAACCCAAAATCCGTAAAAAATGATTTTCCCCTGCTTTGACCGCAGTGGAACAAGTTGGATAATCATGGATTCGGGTTCAATTGTTATTTATAAGTTTGTCTGTTATTAGAGAAATTTTACAATGCTATATAGTATTGGTGCTATAGGATTTTGCCTTTATGGTACAACTTAAAATTGTACATTTACGTTATGGTACAACTTTAGATTGTACCTATACTTTTTGTACAAATTTTTTTATGGTACAAATTGTTTTATGGTACAACTAAACTTATACATTTAATGTTATGGTACAACTTTAAGTTGTACATTAAAGCACCAATACTATATAGCATAGTAGAAGTGCTCGTGTTATTAAATAATTTAATTTTTTCAATTACCTAATTTAAAAAAGTCACAATCAGAAAAAATTTCCCTTCAATTGGCCGCTAATATTTTAAAATAGCTTAAATATTCTTACCGTATAGATTGTGAAAATTATAACACAACATTCTAATAAGGTATATATAATAACATTTCAAAATAATTTCGTTTGCCAACAAGAGAGTGAGAAAGGAAACAAAAATGCAGATAAATTTGACATTTTCTGGAACCTTTTTGTTTATAAAGTCGTACCTAAAAAGCAAAGTTGTTGAGACGAGTCTCCAGGTTGTTTAAACGGTGCGGTTATGTGATAACCGTTTTAACCGGTAGTATTTGGATAATTTGGTTTGGTTAATATGGATAATTGGTTTGGTTTGATTATTTTTTTTTAACTTGTTTGGTTTGGTTTCAGACACTCCTGACCAATCAAACCAAATTAATCAATTAAGTAATAAGTCATATATCTAATATATATTATATACACATACTTAATACTTTGCATAATCACTCAAGAGTCAAATTAAATATAATTTTATTTATTACATGTATTTATGTTAAGGGTTAGAATAATTATGAGTTCATTGTTATGTGTTATTCATTATATGAATTGCGAATCGATGCACTAACTGGAAAATTTTCTCACTTAATGATAATGTGTGTTTGGTTATTTTGGTTAACCAATTAACCTAACCGATTAAACTTTACTTTGGTTAATTTGGTTCTTGTATTAGTTTGAACGGTTTGGTTATGATATTGTATTCCATGATTAATAGAATTTAGACTTATTTGGTTTGATAATTACTATGTTTTTCAAAAAAAAAAAATAGTTACTATGTTAACCATTTGAACACCCTTATTCACGAGACTTTAAACATTGGGGATATATGGTGACTTTGGTTATGTGTTTGAACTAATTATAAAGCCATTTGTAAATAAGAAATTAAGAAGGATATATAGAAGATGGGTAGATGGGAAGCTAACACTATTATGGTAACAACTATACAAGACCTCCCTCCACCTTCCATCCTCACCTCCATTTTTCCTTGTAAGAAAATCTCAACAAGTTATTTGTTAAACAAAAAATGAGGTGGATCAAATATGAGATCTCAAACTTTCCGGTCGAGAGTTTCTCGAGAGTTTTATTAGTTGGGCTATCTAGCATGCATGTTTAGCAACAAAACAAGGTTTTATATGGATCGAATTTTAAAATTCTGAAAATCCGAGACTCCCGACTATCTCACTTTATTTATTTATTTTTCGAAAACTCATTCAAATTGCAGGGAAAACTAATCGAACCGATTTAAGTAAATGGGTCTAATGAAGGTAACAAAACCCAAATTTACAATTTTATGAATCAGTATAAATTTATTTATATATGTCATACAAAGGAATCGCTTAGTCGAGATTTTCTAGCTCCCCTGACAACCCTTTTCCCATATAAATAACACAAGTAATCTCAAGTGGCATTATTAGATATATTAATCGGCTAACTGCTTGGAGCTAAGATATTCAGCTACCACAATATCCGTCAACTAAACCAAAACAAAAGTGGGGATCTTCCAGATAGCTCCTCCAACCCAACCCACAATAATATGCGCTCCCCACATCCTTCTCTCCCACTCCTTCCCCCGTTTTCTCTTTCTTTATTCTCCTCTTATTGATCAGTATGTCAGACTCAACAACGATTTCCCGACGGAGTTCCTACCGGCCGGCGGCGACGACGGCGGGCAGCAGTGGTGGAACATGGGAGGACGTGGCTGACCTTTGGCTATGTGTACCCCAATGATTAATCATGATGATGATGAAGGTATTGGCGCGCCTCAATCTTAAAGGCATGGCTAGGGCTAGCTGTTATTACCACCGATGATATATGTTGTTAATTCATTAGCCATGTGATTTTGATTGAGCCGCGTCAATATCCTCCTCTTCCACTCCTTGATTATTCATCTCTCTCTCTCTCTCTCTATCTAGACTTTCATTATGAATTTCTTGAAGGTAAGCTTTCTGATTAATTTCTTGGTTCTCATGCTTAAACTATGAAGATTATCAACTTAATAATGTATGTCGGGAACTAATCATAACTGAGATTTTTGCTGTGTATTTATAGCAATTTTCTAGAGTTGGGAATTAAGATCAAGGTCTAGCTCGATAAGAAACTGTTACAGGACCCGATCGACAATAGAAAATCATGTCATTATCATATAATGGTGTATTTTCTTGTATTCATCTGATTAGGTTAATTTGATTTTTATTCAACCCGTTCTTTCTCAACTTTCTAAAAGTTCGTGAAATTTGAATAATGTGAACCGAATCGTTGACGTCATTTACAAGTCACGATGATAATTGTCTCATTATGGCACAGAAAGAGAAGGGCACTCATCTGTATTCTGTAGTATTGAACTGTTGATAGATGAGTTGTTTAAAAAATATAGCAAGTTGATTCGGAAAAGGGATTAGAAATTATGCAATAAGAAAGTAGGTAAGATGGGTGTTTTCTAGGTCGGCCATTTATATGCATATTTCTTTTCGTATAAATGAGCACAACTGCCCTTAATAGTTTTCAATAATCTTCTTCTCTCTAGATGAGTCCCTGGTGGCCATTTTGAAAGGGATAGCTAATCAATAACCAAACAGCATATCTATTTAGGTAGAAGGAAATTTCGTTAGACACTGTAACTGAATTATTATAGTCATTATTCAACATTCAACTTACAAAAAGAAGCCTGTTGGTGAAGGAAAGCAATCCTTGTCAGCGATAGCTAGTTAGCTTGGGTTGGCGGTTTAGCTCAGTCGTGTAACAATCAGAGCCTATAATCAAAGTGGTGGTAGCAATTAAGCTCCAGTTCATATCTCTCTCTCTAGTGATTCTCCACCGGAATTTTTCTTTTTAGCAATGAATTATCCACCACATATATATTGCGAATGAATGGAGCACTTCTACTATGCTATATAGTATTGGTGCTTTAATGTACAACTTGAAGTTGTACCATAACATTAAATGTATAAGTTTAGGTTGTACCATAAAAGAATTTGTATCATTATGTTATGGTACAACTTTACAACTTGAAATTGTACCATCACATAAGGTACAAGTTTAAGTTGTACCATAAAAGAATTTGTACAAAAAGTATAGGTACGATCTGAAATTGTACCATAACATTAAAGGTACAATTTCAAGTTGTACCATAAAAGTAAAAACCTATAGCACCAATGCTATATAGCATTGTAAAATTCCTCGTAAATGATGTTTTCTTAATTACAAAACGTGCATATATGTGTTAACAAGCACCACATCATCACAAATTAAGTGTGATCATTAGAAAGTAGTTAAGATACCCAAAAAAAAATAGTGAAGAAGCAACCTTTAACTAATCATTTTTTTACCCATCTTTATATGTTTTGGCTTTTGGGCATATTTAACAAATTTTGTGGATGTATAGACCAAATTATGCACACAACACATTATTTGACATAATTAGACAATGCACTTAGGGATGGTAGTTTTGACCTGACCCGATTTACCCGACTTGTTTGGCCTATTTTGGGTAGGTTCGACCCGCCCCGTAGGTGGGGCGGGTATGGGTACCTCTCATCGATCCGACCTGTCCCGACCCGCCCCATTCTTGACCGTTCCTGCCTAAATTACATGTAATCTTAGTCAAATTACTTAGGATTTTCCTCTGATTACTTCATATTTTAGCTATAATAAAGTTGTAAAGAAGTAAAAACCTCAATTTCTCCAATAACTTAACTACATTTTATCATATAATGGTTTCTTTCTTGGTCTTTTAATGAAAATAATGATTATTTCTAATGTTTTTCGCATAAATTACATACCCATTGGGTCGACCTGCTCCGACCCGCGCCCCATGATAAATTACTCGACCTGAACCCGACCTGCCACGGCGCAGGTATGGGTATCGAGATACCCGCCACGGACCTGCCCCATTGCCATTACTAAATGCACTTGACATATTAGTACAATATACTTGATCCATTGTAAATATGCGTAATACATGTTATAAATACACTTAGCATTTATTGAGTAGCAACTGTTGAGAATAATCTCATTGAATATATATTGCGAATAATGTTAGCATGTGTTGTGAAGAATACGTGTACCATCTTCAATATGCATATGTGTTACCCGTAAAAAATACATTTTGAATTACAAGTACAAAATATATTGAGATCGGTGTTAGTTGATGCATAAAAATAACATAAGAGTAGCTTTTTTTAGTGAAAATAAGAGTAGTAACTTGACAGACTTGCGAACCTGATTACCCGATCTTCCCATCACAAGCAAAACATTAACCTGGCTGAATCAATTTTTTGGGCGATCAAGTGGATCAGCATCGCAGCTAGCCCCTAAGCTTCGGTGTCTGTTACGTTACGTGTGTTATTTGCATTATTTGGTAAAAAGGATCGCCTCTATCTAATGTTATCCAAATGGTTTCATGCTTGATTGTAGTACGTAGTTCAATACGTAATTCGTAACGAGAAGGTGTGGATGTATATTGGTGAGACAGATTTAGGATCATAATGAACGATATTATATAACGATTTCTTATAAAAGAAACATTCCTTATCAGGGTGTGTTGGTTAAGACTTGAGAGGGTATCACAAACGTTCATCCCGCTCTAAGTTCAAAATCAAGCTCTTGTTTGGCCAACTCATGGTAGCTTTTGAGATGCAATTTTTTCATATATTAATATCGTCTCAAACGAAATTCAACTCATGAAGTTTGAAGTTTGTAAAAATCCGCCATATTGTGCGCTAAAGACAAGAATCAATATTTCTAGAATCGTGAGAATTTAAACACATGAGAGAGGACGAATCTGAGGATGTAGCTGCTGCTATGAGAGAGGACGACCTCGACAATGAGGTGCCGGAGGATGATGATCCCCGCTTCCCAACGATCCCCTTCACGGCAATGGAGAAACAAAGGTGGAGAAGGGAATGGCGTTCTGCTCTCATCGTGAAGGTCTTAGGCCGCACGTTCCCGTTTCCAGTGATCTCGAAACGCTTGGAATCGTTGTGGGCTAAGTGTGGCATGCTACAGATTTCGAGTCTCTCCTACAGTTTCTATGCTGTCAGATTCACAAGTTAGGTGGACTACGAACAAGCTGCGGCCGGCGGGCCATGGATGATTGGGGAGGTTGCCTCAACAATGGTATGGGCAAAACTTCCAAACCTGCCCCGCGAGTTTATTAACAGTGAAGCAGTGGAACGCATTGCATCCAGAATAGGGTGACCCATAAGGGTTGATCGTGCTACCCAGACTGGTGATCGTGGACGGTTTTCTAGGGTCAGTGTGGAGGTTGACCTAACGAAGCCTCTGCTATCCCAGTACAAGATTGAAGGCATCACCTATTATGTGGAGTTTGAGGGACTACATAATATATGCCTAGAGTGTGGACGATACGGACACTCTAAGAAAGCTTGCCCATCTCTTTTCCATGCACCGCCCATGGATGAAGAGAGTTAGCACTACAAGAAAATGAGTCTATGGCAAGGGTTTGGTAGCAGGGGTTCATGAAACCCCTGTTTGTGTTTCCTGAAACTCCCGTAGATGCGGTATATTTCAGGGGTTGTGGAACCCTTGCTAGGGGATTAAGTAATTAAACCATCATTTCATCTACTGGACAAAAATAATCTCAGTCCCAAATCTAAAGAAACAAATCCCTAGTCCAGTGCAACTTCCCACTTCCATCTTCTAATGCTTCTTCTTCTCCATAGCACAAAAATCCCTAGTCAGCATGCGAGCTTTGCCGATAGTGTCTCCGACGAAGCTGATTCGACGGGCGGTTAACGAGCTCCAGCGTGCGAGCTTTGATTCGATGGGCGTTTTACGAACTCCAGCATGCTAGCTTTGCCGATAGCGTCTCCGAGGAAGCTGATTTGATGGGCGGTTAACGAACTCCAACATGCAAGCTTTGCCGATAGCATCTCCGACGAAGCTGATTCGATGGGCGGTTAATGAACTCTCTGGTAGCTGTTCGTGAAATTTGATAGAGATTCAAATCCCCGATTGAAATCAATAGGTTATTCTCTATCAGTCTCTCTTATATTTTGATCGGAAACAATACTTCTTGTTGTGGTAGATAGAACATTCTGTCCATGTAAGAGTAGAAGGTAGAAGTCAGAAGCAGCAGAAGACAAAGGAACATGGATTGGCTCTCCGGTGCCTTTTTTACTATGGCGCTCGACGTAGACGCAACCAACAAAGGGACGATGCTCTGCTTCTTCGTCTCCTCCCCTTCCATGCCCAAATCAAATAAAAAGTCATCCCCCCCTTAATTTCACCTATTACTCGTCTCCCTTAATGCTTATCCTTGCTAGTTGTACTCAGATCCCTTAAATTCTAGGATTTTACATTATGTTCTGGTCTCTGATTGCTTTAATTTGTTTTCTATATATATAGATCAGTTGTAGCAAATCTATCAGCAGAAACTACTATAAGCCTGACCATCTCTAGAAACAAGCCAATTGGGCATTGGGTAACAACTTCCCTTCCTCTCTATCTATCTATCTATCCTATTGTTGTTATTATTATGCACTTGGAAATGTGGAGGAACCAACTTGTTTGGGATAGGTTTTTTCATACAGTTGAGAAGGCCAAGTACTTCTACATTGCTGGATTCTTCCTTACTGTGTCCCCTGACTCCATCCAGCTTGTTGCTGAATATGCAGCCGCAACCAACAAGGTATATTGCTGCATTATTTCTCTTTCTGTGTTAAGAAACACTAATTGTTTTGTTTGATGATGAATACAAGTCTTGAAAATGTTACTGCAGGTGTTCACTATGAACCTTTAAGCTCCATTCATCTGCGAGTTATTCAAGGATCCCGCCTTATCACAAACTCAGCACAAGTTCCAATTGAATATTTATAGTTATTAGCATTTTCTATTTTCTTATGCAGAAGTGGCTTCTCTGTTTTCCAATGCATATCGGATACCGACATATTGACTATAGTCAAGCGTGCGACACCAAGGAGGTAACATAATCGAGCTTTAAGGTGTTTGATATTTTATCTCATAGAGATACATGCCTGAACTTAATGGCGCTCTGGTTTGCTTACTGTTTGTGTGGCCTCTGATCTCCTAGGTGGGAACTGTTCTGACTTCTGAAAAAGCTTTTCGATGAGGTGAAACATTGTATGATAATGATTAATGTATAATGACTAAATTGGCAGATTGAAGAGAAAAAGGAAGCTGCTGCTGATTTATAATTCAACTACTCCAAGTTGTGATGTCATCTCATGAAGGTAGTGATCTACCACACTCCCCTTTAGGAACTTCTTGTTTCCAAACATCTGTTGCTTAATTGGCTGTAACAGATTCAAGAGTGTCTTAGCTTCCGGATGAGTTATAGATTAGGATTCTGAATATGTTTTCCAAACATCATTGACTACATCTGTCTTTTTGCTTTTGTATTCAAATGGTAGTAAATGGCTTGTGGTACGATTGCTTGTGGACTGTAGTTAATGAAGCTTTCCATTTGCTATGCGGGGTGTGTATGTTTTTCAGGAGATATCAGGAATGCCAACTTCTTTGAAGAAAGAGCTCTCAGATCAGATGGCAAACTCACCTGATGCGATGGGTGAAACATGTCATGCTTGATCCATGTTCAGCAACCTCCTTGAGAAAAATCGTGGTTTTGTTTCAGTAAAATAGGTAAAAGATGGTTGTGCTTCAAATATTTCATTTTCTCTTAAGGTTCATATAGGGTGTATATCCTCTTCTATACTTTCATGGTCATTCAATCGACATAGGTTGCAAGCTGCAGGGTATGAGGACCAACGTACCTACTCTATCCTATTCATTGATGAGTGACAGGCTGCAGGACACGAGGACCAACTACCTGCTCTACTCTATTTCATTGGTGAGCTTTCAACTTCTCTATTAGCATGTTTGAGACAATTTTTTTACTGAATTAACACTACTAGGACACAAACTAAATTTCTTTTGGATATTTATTATTATATGATGAAGAGCAAGAGAGCTAGTCATGAATCTATCTTGCTGACCCACTATCTCTTTAATTTGAAGGGACTCCTGAACTCTCACATTCTACCAACCAAGCAGAAAGACACTATTGTCAATACTTCATGATGTTAGTGGAATCATCAAGCCAGGAAGGTTAGTACACCTGACTTGTCTCAATACAAATAATATATGAACTAAGGGTTGTCAATACAGATACAAAACTGAAAGGGTTAGTGAAACTGGTTTTGTTTAGCCCTTTTTTTAAAATTACTGTCCTAATCCTTTACGAACCGGGTTTCCTCATGCTTAGTAGCAAGTCATTGATGGTTGACAGTAGAAATGCTTCTTCTGCTACTTAATCGAGCTTGATTAATGAATCTCGACCACAGTAAGCCCCAAACAATAGATGCTTTCGGTTTGTAACGAGCATGTGAGAGTAGTCCAACTTAATGGCTATGTAACACAACCTGATAATACGTACAGATTTTTGACTAAACTATCTAGAAGAGAGAAAATAACAAACATCAAGCCAATGTTGATATTGGTCTCTACATGGAGGTGCTAAAGCAAAACATTAATCGAAATATTACGCCTAGTTGATTAGTTCATGCAGCCGTGAACTAACAAGCTGTAGCTCTTGGTGGAATCTTGCAGGCAATAGCAGTGGAAGGCTAAGTGATGGTAATGAGCATGTGAGGTCAGCTTCCTTGTTTTTAAACTCTTCTTTTGACAGAGTGTTGTCAGTGGACCTCTTAGTGAGTGTTACAACATCATTTGTTTGGGGTCTCATTTCTACGGACAACAGCTTATCTTTTCCCCTTTTTTCTTCTCCCCAGACCCACCCTTTCATCGAGGAAGTTCCAAGACAAAGACATCAACTTGAAATTTTAGTAAGTAGCCTACCACTGTTGCAGACCTAATAACTTTAGTCTTGGATGAAGTTTACCAATAAGAAACTCTTTGGAAACTTCATGACTTGCAGGTAAACTTTCTTCCCTCTCCCTTGATGTTTATGTGAACTCGGTACAATTTGTATCGCTGAAATGCGATTGTTACTACACAGGTCACTTGCTGAACACTTGGACTATTCACTGCCACTGTCAAACTCACTGATGCTGACGGGGAGGAGCATCGCCTGCGCTGTAGGAACTGGTCCAATAGATTCCGCATACAAAGCAGTTGATCTCATAGTAAAGGTTTGGATTCAAATCTTATTCATAATTTTTTTCCACTAAGAACTTTCCACTAGAGGAATGGTATAGGAAGCAGAAAAGCATAGACAGATTAGTAGGGATTGGCCAAATGAACCCAATGTTCTGCTCATTATTAGGTTATTGAGATTTCACTGGACTGTGGTTCTAATTTTCCTAAAAGCTTTGACATGAACGCCATTAATGACTGTTCAATATTTGCATGTGTTACTGGGGATGGTTGCAAGAAGGGGCGATACTGATGGACTATGGAGTACTCCATGAACGCTGACACAGAAGGGATCATTAGATTATTTTGAGTAGGCCATGTATCTTTGGATTATGTTTTGAATATTTATGGTAGTTAGCTTTTTACCATGTAAACAATATGATGGAATATTAATGGGTATAGTGTACGGTATTTGACTACTATTGAGTATTAAGTTATACCAAGAATGATATATATATATATAAATTAGCTAGCAACAAGTCTGAGATTGTGTATAGTGACCAAAGTACTGGAAACCAATCTATAGCCACCAATCTGGGTGGTTCTCTTTGGTGACGGTTTTATATAGTTCAATATGTTAATAAATCTCTCTGTAGTGACGATTATTTTGGTTGCAAATTGATTTAGTGCCGAATAAACCAAAGGTTTTAACCCTTGCTAGTTTAGCAACGAATTTTGCAGGGGTTACAACCCCTGGTACATACATCTTATAATTGGATTTTACAATGACATGTAGCAGGGGTTTCAACCCCTGCTACAACCCTTGGATAGAACTTTCACTGTGGGTTGATGAAAACCCTTACTACATGTAGCAGGGGCAGCATTGGTGAGGGTTGGTGCAGGGGTTGACAAAACCCTTGCTACAACTTGTAGCAGGGGTTAAAACCCTTGGCATAGGCCCCTTTTTTTGTAGTGTAGCCATCACATACCCCTGCTCCAGCCCCAATCCATGGGGAATGGATAATAGCGAAGCCTCATAATCGTAACCAAAAGAAGAAAGCGTCATCGACCCAAGGGGGAATGACACACCCTATGGCGGAGCCTTCTAAAATCCAGGCGAAGGATGTAAAAGTGGTCTCGAGCTTCCGTTTCCATGTTCTGGATACTGAAGGCACTAACTTGGATACCACTGTCAACTCTGGCCCAGCAACTATGGAGGTACAAGCTAACCAACAGGAAAGCGAGAAGGTGCCTTCCCCTCCCCCACATGGGGCCTCCCGTCGGAGATGAGCCATGCAGAGCCGGTTGCGCAATGCAGCCCATCGAATATCACCCACATCGAGACATTGGTCAATGTCCCAGTGCAGCTTGTGATGATAGGAAAAAGAAAGCTGACTCCACCTAGCTCTCAGCGAACCGGGATGACGTTGTCCACCCTGGCGGATGGCAGTCAACGAGGGCCTATAATGGCTTATCTAAATAAAAATCAGAAGAGTAAGTCGAAAACTGTGCCCGCGCAACCAACTCAAGAGAAGGGAAGGAAGATTGTCCTGGGAAGGAAGATGCTTCTGGGAACACACAAGCAGCACCGCTTGGAATAGACTCTCAATTTTTGGCTTGAACTGTGCCACATTTTAAGTCTGTTTATATCTCTCCTTGGGATTTTTTGCCCAAAATTTCGTTTACCCTTTCCTATGTTCATTAATGAAGTTCCAATGACTTAATAAATTCATATAAATCACTTCGAAAAAATTTACAAAATCAAGGCATTATACATGATGGCACTGGACCTTAAGAAAATTGCTTATGCAGTTCATCAGTTGTTATACACGTCTCTTCAAACAATGTAAAAATAAGAGAATGCAATTAATGGAGAAAAGAGGTGAAGGGGTTAATTAATTTGTTTGAGCCATTTTATGGAACTGGTTAGGCGTGACTACCCCCTAAAAGAGTCTGATTTTCGACACCCATCTTCTTTACCGTCCATTCTCACTTCTGTTAATCTAATGGTAGAAATTTAACAGTTGGTAATTTGTAATTAATTTTGTAATTAATGATCCCAACATACATTGAAAAGGGAAAGAAGCAGTTCCCAAACATAATTTAAAATTCATTCCCCCTTCCCGTTTTTATGTCACTGTTTCATCTCCTTCTCTCTCTCTCTGTTCAGAAACCATAAACCCTCCTGCACCATCTCCACCAGAATCGTCACCGGCCGTAACCCTTCTCCGCCGTCGCATCTAATCATTATCCTTCGCCGTAACCCATCCTCTCCTTAACAACAACGGTCGACCCATCCCTCCCGTCGATCGTCCTCCGTCTTCCATCCCAAACCCTCAACTTCGAACCTGGTTTGTCTTTTTTTTCTACTGCGCTTGATCGTTTCCCGTCGACAACCGTCTATCTGCGGAAGAGCTTCGATAATCCGATAGTGGCGGCACCGGGATTTGCCTAAGGTGAGGCAATTCTCCTTGAACGACCATAATTCATATATTTATTGGTCTCCTTCAGTATAGTATATCACGACAGTTGTAGTTTTGTAAAAATTTCTTTCCTGGTGGGTCGAATTCGATTCAGCCACATAATGTGTCTATCAGAGCAGTGGTAGATCTATCACTGCAATGGTAGATCTATCATTGCAGTGACATAGTGTGTCTATCGCTGCAGTGGTAGATCTATCGCCGCAGTGGTAAATCTATCGCTGCAGTGATATAGTGTCTCTATTGTTGCAGTGGTACATATATCGTTGCAGTGGTAGATATATCGACAGTGATGCTGAGCGAGGAGTGTTCTGCTATCCTGCAGAACAAGTTGTCCGAGAAGCGCAAAGACCAAGGGAGTTTTACTATATCTCTTGTTATTGGCAACATGCATGTAGGCAAGTCCTTGGCGGGCCTAAGCGTTAGCATTAACGTCATGCCTTACAAATTGTTTAAAAAGCTAGACCTAGGTGAACCTAGAGCTACTAGGATGAGCATTCAGTTAGCTGACCGTTCTATTGTGCATCCTAGGGGTATCATAGAGGATCTGCTTGTTAATGTGGGTGCATTCATATATCCTGTTAATTTTGTTATTCTGGATATAAATGAGGATGTGGTTGTGCCTTTGATTTTGGATAGACTGTTTCTCGCCACCGCCAAGGCGTTTATTGATGTGCATAGTGGTAAATTGATCTTGCCTGCTGGGGATGAACAGACTACTTTTTCTGTATCTGAGAATGGGAAACACTCCCATTTGCATGATGACTTAGATTATTGTGATGTGCTAGCAGATTTTGAGACCGCACTCGCCATAACGAGTGCGGGTATTGACGATGCTCTTGAGCATTGTATTTTGCTAGGTGAGCAGGCATCGCAAGATCCACAGTTGGAGGAGCAGTTGGTCGCGCTGGAGAGTGGCGCATTCCTGTAGGGCGATAGGTTGTTCAAACCGATCTCATCCTCACCTCGCATCACTACCTCCTTGGAGGAGCCACTAGAGCTGGAGCTAAAACCCCTCCCTCCTCACTTGGAGTATGCGTTTCTCCGGGAGGGGAATAAACTTCCAGTTATCATCAGCTCGACCCTCACACTCGAGCAAAAGGTCAGATTGGTGGCCTTGCTGAAGTAGTATGAGCGGGCTCTGGCGTGGAAGATAACTGATATCCGAGGGATCAGCCCCTCCTTCTGCTCCCACCGGATACTGCTAGAGGATGAGATGCGGCCAGTGAGACAACCGCAGAGGAGACTGACGCCGAACCTGGAAGTTGTGGTTCGGGCGGAGATCGTGAAGCTGATGGACGTGGGGATCATCTTCTCCATTTCCGACAACGAGTGGGTCAGTCCCACCCAGTGGTACCCAAAAAGGGTGGGATGACTGTGGTGCCTAACGAGAAGAACGAGCTCATCCTGATGCGCACGGTGACTGGGTACCGTGTCTGCATCGATTATCGGCGTCTCAACGACGCTACTCGGAATGACCACTTCCCACTGCCATTCATTGATCAGATGCTAGAGAGACTGGCAGGGCACGAGTTCTACTGTTTTCTGGATGGGATGCCCGTGTATTTCCAGATCCCCATTGCACCAGAGGACCAGGCGAAGACCACTTTCACCTGCCCCTTCGGCACATTTGCCTACCAGAGGATCCCATTCGGGCTTTGTAATGCCCCTGCCACTTTTTAGCGATGCATACTCGCCATCTTTGACCGCCTGGTCTGCGAGATTATGGAGGTTTTTATGGACGACTTTTTGGTTTATGGGGACTCATTCTCTCACTGTCTCCATAACCTAGAACTCGTCCTTAAACGGTGTGAAGAAACGAACCTGGCACTTAGTTGGGAGAAGTGCCATTTCATGGTTCGTGAAGGCATAGTTCTCGGGCATAAGATCTCCAAGATGGGGATTGAGGTGGATAGGTCAAGATCGAGACTATCACCTAGCTGCCTCCTCCTACATCTGTTAAGGGGATCCAGAGTTTCTTAGGCCATGCAGCGTTCTACAGGCGTTTCATCAAAGATTTTTTGAAGATCGCCCTGCCTCTGACTAAGCTCCTTGAGAAGGATGCCCCTTCCAGTTCACCGATGCATGCACAGCGGCGTTCACGACCTTGAAGGAGAACCTCACTCATGCTCCTATCATGGTCGCTCCTGACTGGTCCCTACCGTTAGAGCTGATGTGAGATGTCAGTGACTTTGTTGTTGGAGCTGTCTTGGGGCAGAGGCGAGATCAACATTTTCATCCTATCTATTACACCTCAAAGACCCTCAATGATGCCCAGGAGAACTACACCACCATGGAGAAGGAGCTGCTCGTGGTGGTGTTTGCCTTCGACAAGTTTTGTCCTTATCTGGTCTTGTCCCATGTGACCGTGTACACAGATCATTTCGCGATTTGATACCTGATGAGCAAGGCCGATGCCAAGCCTAGGCTCATACGATGGATCTTACTATTTCAGGAGTTCGATATCGAGATTCAGGAAAAGAAGGGAGCTGAAAATGTTGCAGCTGATCACCTCTCCCGGTTGGATGCACCACCTACGGACAACCTCGAGGAGGAGATCAATGACTCTTTCCCAGATGAGAGACTGGTGAGGATGTACCTGGTGGAGAGTGTCACCCCCTGGTACTCGGATTTTTCAAATTATCCGGTAGGCAAGCAGCTGCCTAAGGGGATGACAACTCACACCAAGAGGAAATTCTTCTCCGACCTGAAGCATTACTTCTGGGATGACCCTCATCTCTTCAGGATCGGAGCTGACGGGATCATCGCCGCTATGTCATGCAAAGTGATATGGAGGGCATTCTATCTCACTGTCATGAAGGACCTACTGGCAGTCACCACGGAGGAAGCCGCACGGGGAGGAAGGTGCTACAATCGGGATTTTATTGGCCCACGCTCTTCAAGGACGCATAGGCCTTCGCACGCAGGTGCGACCGATGCTAGAGGTCAGGTAACATCTCTGCCCGTGATGAGATGCCCCATAATGTATTTATAACATGTGAAATTTTTTATGTCTGGCGTATCGACTTCATGGGCCTCTTCCCTCCATCCTTTGGAAACACTTACATCTTAGTTGCTGTTGACTACGTCTCTAGGTGGGCCGAGGCTCAAGCTTTGCCCACTAATGATGCTAGACGTGTTTGTGTTTTTTTGAAGCAGCTATTCTCCCGGTTCGGGACACCTAGAGCCATCATAAGCGATCGAGGCACCCATTTCTAGGGCTAGTTTCATAAGTTACTGTCTCGCTATGGTGTCACTCATAAGGTGTCTGTGGCCTATCACCCTCAAACAAGTAGCCAGGCCGAGCTGACGAACCGGGAGCTCAACCGTATCCTGGAGAAGACGGTGGATCAGTCCCTCAAGGATTGGTCCACCAAGCTCGATGATGCTCTCTGGGCATACCGCACTGCCTACAAGACACCCATTGGTACTTCACCGTACCGGCTTGTCTAAAAAATGAGAGAATGAGACTTTTGGCCGAAAAAGGGGGGAAAACCCGACTGTGACACAAAATACCCGACCGAGTATTTTTGTGTCATGGCCGGGACCCCTCCTGTGTTCCGGGGCGCCAAAAGGGAAAACCCCAGACCTTGACCCAAAAATGTGGTACTCTCGCGTTTTGCAATCCCCGACCATGCCTTCAAAATACCCGACGGGGTATTTTTGAGGCCCGGCCGGGTATTTTTGCTATTTAAGAAAATTCCCCAGTCGCACCTTCTCTCTCCTCTCATTTTTTCCAAAACTTCCCCTCTCTTCCTCTCATTTCCTCTCCCCTCTCTCCTCTTTGGTCGACGCCGACCACCATCCTCCGCCGCCGGCCACCGCCCCCGCCGCCACCTTCATCGCTGGCCACTTTTCGATGACTTTCCGGCGACCGTCCGGCGATTCTCCGGCGAGTTTTTCGGACCATTTTGGGCGCGGTTTCGCGTCCCTCACCCTTCTCTCGTGTCTCCTCTACTGTCCTACTTGCGTTTCCAGGTGTGTATCTTGGTAGATTTATTATTTTTCTGGAAAATCGGACTGTAGACTTTAGGACTGAGAACTTTGATTTGCCTGGCATGTTTGATTTAGAATAGGGTGAGGGATGTCGTGGTTATATTTGGCTCTTGTGTGATGCCCAGTTGCTTGAATGAGTCGGTTATGCTTGATTCTTGCCTTGATTGCGGTTGTGTTGCTTGCGATTCAACTGTTTGTGCTTAAACTGTTAGCCTAGATGGTCCTTAAGTGTGGGGGAAGTGATGAACCCATATTGTTGGTCCTAACGAGTATTTTCTTGGCTCCACCTTTGGTTTGTTGATTTTGTAGAATTATGTCACTAGATCACCCGTTCGTGCAGGACCTGCGCCTGCACCCTGAGTATGCCGACCAATTCCGCAAGGTCACCCGCGGAGTGCTCCAGCGCCATCACCATCTGGAGTGGGGAGTCCCCGAGCAGCTCCAGCGCTTAAATGAGATCTCCACCGCAATCAGCCACCGTGATTGGCGGACGTTGCTGACCATTGACGAGCCCACCTACACAGAGCTGGTGTGGGAGTTCTACACCACCTACCGGTACCGCTCCAAAGCGGCCCGGGACTCCCCCACCGGTGTCACCTTCAGGCTAGGTGGCAGGCCATGGTAGCTGAGCATTGATGGGCTGGCCTTCGCCATGGGGATCCAGTACCACCCCTACTCGCACCATGAGGTAGATACCCCACACCCGAAGGATTGGAACCAGGATATGTTCTACCGCGACATAGCTCGGCGCGCCTATAGGGCGGACTACTTCGACGCCAGCCAAACATCCGTCTCCACTATCAGGCCGCAGTGGCACATCCTGAACCTGCTGATCACCCGCTCGATCGTCCCCAACGCCACAGGCTCGCACAAGATCCCGAAGCGGGTGCTCTACGCCATGTATTCGATGGGGGGTACCCGGAGCACATGCTACACTTGGGTTCTTTCGTGGCTAACACCTTCTCCCGTTGCCACGGGAAACCCAACCATCTCTTCTGTGGTCCCCTAATCACCCGACTGGCGCGCCACTTTGAGATTGACCTAGAGGGACTCACGGATGCATCATCACGGGGCGGCTCCACCCTCTCAGTCGGGACGTGATTCACAATGCACTCCTCCTGGCCTCTGATGGAGCCCGCTCCTAGGTGGATGGGTTGTTGTTGATATGACTTGAATCGGATTATCAGCCGCTACGACTGGTAATCGGGGGTCTCGCATGGAGAAGTACTATGGAGAAGGTTTAGACCCACGGTGTACGGGCTCAATGTTATTTGGGTTCGGGTTCTGGGGCTGGTCTGTAACCGTTTCCTTTGCCAGATTGGATTAGGTTTAGACCCACATGGAGAGGTACTATAAATACTTCTCATACTCCTCTGTAATCTGTAATCTCCTCAATATAGTGAAACTGGCTCTCTCTCGCCCGTGGACGTAGCTAACACACATCGTGTTAGTGAACCACGTAAATCGTGTGTCTGTGTTTTCGATTCTCGCTTTCATATTCTTGCTTTGTCGATCCCTGCGATTTCCCGATCCGTAGCAGCGCGTTTATAACAAGTGGTATCAGAGCCTGGTTCGGCAGATCCGGGGCGGTGGACGTCAGTTCGGTGGACCCTCGCTCGGTGACCTCGGGGTTTGAGATCTGCATCTGGTTTGGTGGATCCAGGAGAGATCCACGTTTGGGCTTGGCGGATCAAACAGAGTTTCGCATTTGGGAAGCAGATCAAAGAGAGTTCTGCGTCTGGTAAAGTCCTTGTATCGAGAAGCCCATCGATAGAAGGCATCTGGCGGATCAAGATAATCGCTGAGGTGAGGACACGATGTTCGTGGTCCTTGGCTTGAGGGGAGGATTGTTATGGGACAATCCAAGTACCACATCGGTTATACAAGGGAAGGAACCCTTGTATATTAGTGTCCACCAATCTCATTAGTACGAGGCCTTTGGGGAGGACACCCAAGAGTAAAACCGTGCGGGCTCGGCCCAAAGCGGACAATATCGTACTAATGGGATGCCCAGTTATAACAAGTGGTATCAGAGCCGCGGCTGGAAATCAGGCTAGGGTTTTCGATTCAGAAGAATGACGTCGGTGAACATGAAGATCGAAAAGTTCACGGGGAAGAACAGCTTCGCTATATGGCAGATCAATATGCAGGCTTTATTAAAACAGCAAGGGCTGTGGGGGCCGCTGTCTGCGAAACAGAAGAAGGCAGCGGTCGATGACGATGAGTGGAACACCCTGGAGGAGAAGGCCCACTCGACCATCATGCTATCATTGTCTGATGACGTCATCATTGAAGTCGCTGCTGAGAAGACTGCCGCGTGCTTGTGGTTAAAGTTGGAGAGTCTGTATATGACGAAGTCCTTAACCAACAAGCTGCATCTCAAGCAATGGTTGTTCAGCTTGAGGATGCAAGAAGGTACGCCTTTGAGGGAACATCTCGAACAGCTTAACTCTATCTTGCTGGATCTGCGTAATATAGATGTTCAAGTTGATGACGAGGATGCTGCCCTAATCCTGCTGGTTTCTTTGCCGAGTTCATATGAGAATTTCGTTGATTCTTTTATTGCTGGTAAAGAAAGCGTGTCGTTGGAGGATGTCAGGTCTGCTCTTCATACGAGAGAGATCAGACATAAGGCGTCCGGATCTGGTACAGGTGGTGAGGCATCGGGTTTGGCTGTTACAGGTGGAAAGGGAAAGAAGAAATCTGGTAAAGGGAATTCGAACAAGAATTCCAAGGGTCCCGGTCCACAGCCAGGTGATGCTTGTCACAACTGTAAGGAAGTGGGGCATTGGAAGTACAACTGTCCCAAGAGAAGAGGGCAACAGAAGAAACAAGGTTCAGTTGCCGTGGCAGAAGTGGACAACAGTTCTGAAGACGATCTCGCCTTGGCTGTAGATGAGAAGGCACATCGTGGGGATGTGTGGTTTCTGGATACTACAGCCTCATACCATATGTCTCCGAACAGGGATTGCTTCACAACCTACGAGCAGATAGATGGTGGTAACGTGGTCATGGCTAATGGAGCTGTCTGCAAGGTTGTCGGAATCGGGTCCATAAAGGTTTGGGCACATGATGGTTCGTTCTGTACCGTGAATGATGTCAGGCAAGTTCCACAAATGATAAAGAATCTGATCTCCTTGAGTCTACTTGACAGCAAGGGTTTCAGTTTCAAAGGAAAAGGTGGAGTTGTGTATGTCTGCAAAGGTTCAAGGATGGTGCTGAAGGGCGTGAAGCGTGGGACCTTGTATGCATTACAAGGGTCTGTGTTGTCTGGCTCTGCTGCCGTTGCATCGTCTCAGGTTCATCAGGAAGATATGACCACTCTCTGGCACATGAGACTGGGGCATATGAGTGAAAGGGGGATGCAAGTTCTGTCGAAGAGGGATCTTCTTTGCGGGCACAGGATGCAGAATTTGGAATTCTGCGAGCATTGTGTGTTTGGGAAGCTACATCGCAGCAAGTTTCCCAAGAAGGGTATCCACCGGACGAAGGGGATACTGTATTACCTCCACTCCGACTGTTGGGGTCCTTCACGAGTTGAATCCATTGGAGGCAGCAGGTATTTTCTGTCTATTATTGATGATTATTCGAGATTTACTTGGATTTTCATGATGAAGCAGAAAAGTGAGGCTTTCACGAAGTTCAAGCAGTGGAAGACATTGGTGGAGAATCAGACCGGGAAGAAGATCAAGAAGCTGCGAACGGACAATGGTCTGGAGTTCTGTAGTTCTGAGTTCAACGAATTCTGCAAGGATGAAGGGATTGCCCGTCATCGGACTGTGAGAGATACACCCCAGCAGAATGGCGTTGCAGAAAGGATGAACCAGACATTGTTGGAGAGAGCACGGTGCATGCTCTCTAATGCTGGACTAGAGAGAAGATTCTGGGCAGAAGCAGTGAACATGGCGTGCTTCCTGATCAACCGTGGACCTCACACAGGTATTGAGTTGAAGACTCCTTATGAGGTGTGGTATGGTAAGCCTGCTGATTACTCTTCACTGAAAGTTTTTGGGTGTCCTGTTTATTATCATGTGGATGAGGGTAAACTGAACCCAAGGGCAAAGAAGGGTGTATTTGTGGGTTACGGAGATGGAGTTAAGGGATTTCGAGTTTGGTCACCTTCTGAGCGTCGAGTTATACTCAGTAGAAATGTGATATTTGATGAGAAGTCTATGTTTAACCCCATGTTGAAGGTTACTGTTGTTGAAGGTAGCAGGAATGTTGATAAGCAGGTGGAGCTGCAAACTCTCAATGAGAGTGAGTTTGAGCACCAAGGTGGAGAAGATCAACATGATGAGGATGTCTCTGCAGAGCCAGAAACTTTAGAGTCCAGTGCACGAGCTCAACAGTCTATGGCTTCCGGTAGACTGAAGAGAGCGACTGCAGGAGTACCTCCACAGAGGTAAGGCTTCGAGGACATGGTGGCGTATTCATTTCAGGTTGCTGAAGAAGTGGATGCAGGAGAGCCACAGTCCTACAGAGAAGCAGTTTCGAGCGGTGAAGCTGATCAGTGGCTTGCCGCAATGGGAGATGAGATGGAATCCCATGACAGGAATCAGACTTGGGAGCTAGTCAAACGACCACAGGGAAGGAAGATTGTTACAAACAAGTGGATCTACAAGAAGAAGGAAGGAATCACTTCTAAAGAGGGCATGAAATTTTAAGCTCGGGTGGTTGCACGAGGCTTCTCGCAGAGGGAAGGAGTTGACTACAATGAGATTTTCTCACCAGTGGTCAGACATACTTCGATCAGAGTGCTACTAGCAATAGTGGCACATTATGACTTGGAGCTCGAGCAGCTAGACGTGAAGACAGCTTTCCTACATGGAGAGTTGGAGGAAGAAATTTACATGACTCAGCCAGAAGGATTCGAGGTTCCGGGAAAAGAAGACTATGTTTGTAAGCTGAAGAAGTCCTTGTATGGACTTAAGCAATCTCCGAGGCAGTGGTACAAGAGATTTGACAGTTACATGCTTGAGCTGGGCTATAGCAGAAGTCCATATGATTGTTGTGTGTATCACAACAAGGTGGAGGATGGTTCGATGATCTATCTAGTTCTGTATGTGGATGATATGCTCATAGCTGCGAGGTCGAAGTCTGATATCCAGAAGTTAAAGGGGCTTCTCAGTGCTGAGTTTGAGATGAAGGATTTGGGAGCTGCTCAGAAGATCTTGGGTATGGAGATTTACAGGGACAGGTCGAAGAAGAAGCTTTTCTTGTCACAGAAGAGCTACATCCAGAAGATACTGTCGAGGTTTGGCATGTCTTCAGCAAAGCCCTTAAATATTCCTAGTGCTTCAAATGTTCATCTATCCTCAGCGTATGCACCACAGTCGGAGGCTGAGAAGGAGTACATGTCGAGAGTCCCATATGCTAGTGCAGTAGGTAGCTTGATGTACGCTATGGTATGCACTAGACCTGATCTTGCACATGCTGTTAGTGTTGTCAGCAGGTTTATGATACAACCTGGGAAGGAGCATTGGCAGGCTGTGAAGAGGATCTTTCGGTACCTTAAGGGTACACCTGATGTGGGGATTAGCTTCGGAAGTGATACAGAGTGCTTGGTGTCTGGGTATTCTGACTCGGACTATGCTGGAGATGTTGACACGAGGAGATCGATGACCGGTTATGCATTCACTCTTGGGAGTTCTGTAGTGAGCTGGAAGGCAACTTTGCAGTCGGCGGTGACATTGTCTACTACTGAGGCAGAGTATATGGCGTTGACAGAAGCTTCCAAGGAGGGAATATGGTTGAAGGGACTGGTTGGTGATCTTGGTCTACATCATGATCAGGCAGTGGTGTATTGCGACAGTTTGAGTGCAATATGCTTGGCCAAGGATCAAGTCCACCATGAGAGGACTAAGCACATCGATGTGAGGTATCATTTCTTGAGGACAGAGAAGAGGATTAAGGTGAAGAAGGTTGGCACCGCGGATAATCCTGCTGATATGTTCACGAAGCCGGTTCCACATGGCAAGTTCCAACACTGCTTGGACTTGCTAAATGTCTTGAGTGGGTGACTCCGCCCTGCGGGGCATTGATGGCGGGAGAGAGATAGAAGGAGCAGAGTACATCAGAGATTTCAGAGGAAGAGGATTCAAGTCAAGGTGGAGATTTGTTGATATGACTTGAATCGGATTATCAGCCGCTACGACTGGTAATCGGGGGTCTCGCTGTTATTTGGGTTCTGGTTCTGGGCCTAGTCTGTAACCGTTTCCTTTGCCAGATTGGATTAGGTTTAGACCCACATGGAGAAGTACTATAAATACTTCTCATACTCCTCTGTAATCTGTAATCTCCTCAATATAGTGAAACTGGCTCTCTCTCGCCCGTGGACGTAGCTAACACACATCGTGTTAGTGAACCACGTAAATCGTGTGTCTGTGTTTTCGATTCTCGCTTTCGTATTCTTGCTTTGTCGATCCCTGCGATTTCCCGATCCGTAGCAGCGCGTTTATAACAGTTGTCTTTGCCCCCTGAGAAGGATGCAGATCTTGATGAGGATGAGGAGGACGACGACTACACCGGCGAGGAAGAGGACGATGAGGATGATGATGATGATGATGGTGGGGCCATGGATGCTGATGAGCCGGAGCCCCCGCTGTCCCCACCAGGGGACCTTCAGCCACGACGGAGATCCGAGAGAAGTAAGTCCTCCTCCGGTCCTTCTGGTCCGTCGATGGCGTCTGGCCCGTCGATGGATTTCTTCACGGAGCAGTTCCAGCATATGGGGCTCCAGTTCCAGCAGCTTGGGCTCCAGAACCAGCAGCTCATGGACCATCAGGTCTAGTTCTACCAGCAGTATTCGTCCCACCAGGCCGAGTACCAGTCTCGGATGACGGTTGTGGATGAGCGCCTCGATCGGATGGAGGCTTAGCTGGGAGTCTCCAATTCTCACATCGAGCGGGAGTGGGACCGTAGCCGCCGGATGATGGAGATGAGGAGCACCTGCTCCAGTCCTGCCACCCGCCTCCGGAGCACCACTAGACCACCCGGTGGGACCACTCACCACCCCCGCCACCACCGCCAGATGGGGTTGACGACCTCATGGATCAGATCGACTTCACCGGGCTCAAGTAGGCTGTACTCGTTGCCCGTCTTGTGTTGCTTTTGTTTGATTCGGAGTGCAAACTGTCTTGTGTTTTGGTTTATTTTCTTTTCTTTTGTTTGATGTACTATTGGCCTGACAACTGGACCTAACGTATTGTGGCTGAGCTTTTGTTTTCCCTTTTGTTGTGCCTTTGCTCCTGACTGGTCCCCTCTCCAGTCATCTTCACTCAGACTGGTCCCCTTCCAGTCTCATGCAATCCGTGCACACCGGTAACATCGTTCCCCTTATCCTTCCCTCTTTTCTATTGAGGCAATGTCGAACTTAAGTGTGGAGGGATGTTTCTCTTTTGACTGCATTAGATCTGTTTGTGTGCTTGGAGCCTAGTCCATTGTCCAAATTTCGTTTTGAGGGCTCCAAGTACGTGTTTCCTTGTAAATTGCCTGCTCAATATGCTTTGAATTGACAGTCTCTATAGTAATGTACAACCTAGGAAGGTAGTGTAGCACTATGGAGGATGTTGAAGTATAAGATTTTTCCTATCTAGCTCTCTGTTGTGCCAGTTGATTTTGTGAATTAGTGGAGCTAGGACCGTTGAATTCATGTGGTATTGGTGACTCTGACTGGAATGCGTTATCGACTCGTGTATCGAACAGGGTGCTCATGTGGGAAGTGAATAGCAGTTGGTCCTCCATGTCGAAATCATTGAAATCTTAAACAAGGGGTAAGCCCAACGTGTGTGGCACCGTTCATTGCAAAATCGGGTTTTGGAAGAGATTTTAGTGATCCTTAGTGGGGTACTCCTACAAGGTGAAGCTAAGTTGTCTCTAGTACAAGTAAAATGTTCACCCGTTGAACGGTTTGTCTACTCGAGGATGTGTTTTTAAGGGCACGGATAGAGCTTCCGACCCCCCCCCCCCCCCTTAATTTCATTGACCCTCCACACGAGTTGAGGAAAAGGAGTTAAAAGAAGTACTCTGGCGAGCGCCAGATGTACAGAAATTGCTCTTGCTCGACTAATAAGCGTCGACCGTGCAAAAGACTGCTGTTGGAACCCCCGCCAAGTGAATGAAGAAAAAAAAGAAATGTAAAATGAAAGTGAAAAAGGGATTCCAACGGTGAAATGAAGTGAAAGAGCACCCCGGTACAATGAGTCCTTGGTTGTGAATGGTGTGAGTCTCTTTATCCATGAACTGCCTGTCTTACATTCACTTCTTCTCATGACCGTGGCTTGAGTCTAGTACTCGCATTGAGAGAGATAGGGAACGTCTTAGAAGACCAGTTGACCTCGTAAGCTGCTATATGATCTAGGAAATCCTCTACCGACGATTGGGGTTGTTTGTTGTTATACAGGTCTGGAGAGTTGCATTGGTTTGAGTTAGGTTTCCTTGGGGACAAGCAAACGGTTAAGTGTGGGGGAATTTGATAGACCATTGATTGCACATGTTTTTACCCCTATTCTTGAGCCGTTGGAGATGTTGATTCTCGTGTTTTAAGCCGATTTCACGCTAGGTTGTGTGTTTATGTCATATTTCAGGGCTTGGCGTTGACGTTGAGGCGAAGAAACGAGTTTCGGGTCAAAAGGAGGACGTTTGAGTTGAAGGGTGTTGGAGGAGCAAAATACTCGGCCATGATAAAAAATACCCGGCCGGGTAAAATTCCATGGAGGCCGGGGAAAAGCGCTTTTGGGCGTTGAGAAACAGAATGGGTCCCGGCCAGTGAGCAAAAATACCCGATCGGGTATTCTTGTCCGCGACCGGGTATTATCCCCTATGCATGTGCGCTGCATTTAGAAATCCCCGGCCGGGCACCCGAAATACCCGCCTGGGGATCGCGGCCTGCTGGTTTTTAAGGGGAAGAAGGCTGATTTTTAAGGGTTCCGAGTTTTAGAGAAAGAAAGTGATACCTAGAGAGAGAAAGCGACAAACCAGAGTTCCCAAGTGCCTTAGATCGATCTTCATCATCAGTTGAGCTCGGTTAACGCTTGGAGAAGTGCAGATTGCCGACCAGAAGCAGAACCCCATTCTTCACAGCATGATTTCTGCTTATGAGCTAGAGTTTGCTTCTCTCTCCATGGAGTAACTTCCACATTCACCTGGGTATGAAGAACCCTAGATTTGTATGTTAGGTCTGATTGTATGAACCCAAATATGAATCCATTGATTTGATTATATTCAATTGAGGCCTGATTTGTTGAATGGCATGAATCATTATCAAATTCCTGTTGTTTCTGCTTTGACCTAGAAAGAGAATATCTGCGTAGGTTGATAGAGCACCCTTGATTGAGGGTAGTGAATTGACGGCTTTAGTCGAGGATTCAATTCACTATCATGTACCGGATTTACTTTGGTAGTGGAGGTTTGGTTCGTTAGGGCCCCAATCTGTTTACTCCGGTGGAGGTTAGTCGCCCGCTGGGGACTCAGATTGAGAGGGTCTGGAGACCTTTAGTCGAGATTGCATACTGCATAAGAACCTCCCGCAGTATAACTATCTTTGAATTCGAACTTGGTAAATTACTATCTGGCTTAACTGCAGTCTAGGGGGAACCTTATCCGGGTGACCTCTCTCAACTTGAAAACAACCTTTTACTGCTTTGCTTGTTTGTTTGCTTGGACCTTCACTACACTTTCACTGCTAAATAATAAGAATTCATGAAGTAGTCATCACACTTAGGACCCGGGTTGACATTAAAACCCAAACCCGCTATACTACGCTCTAGTAGGTTGTTACACTTGACCATTTTCTAGTGTGACGGTAGAGGCGAGTCAAGTTTTTGGCGCCGTTGCCGGGGACGGCTAGGTTGTTGAAGAAACGTGATTTCTGTTACTTTCAATGACATAACTGGTATATATATTAGTTAAGTAATACATATACCATTTCAATGCCATAAATCCAAAGTATATCTAACACTACAATGGGAACATGTAGGATGAGTTTCAATTTTCAATTTTGCTAATGGTTAAAGTAGAAAAGATCAAATACTGCAAGTGGGTGGTCACATTTTGGTATGGAAAGTATAACTTGAATAATTGCACTGGTACTTGTATCAACCTAGTGGTACATGTACAACTTTAGTGATACATGTATCAGTACAGTGGTATATGTACCACAACAGTGGTACATTTCACGGCAGTGTCATCGTTTGCCAGACGCTAGAGGGTCGCACTTCACGGCAGGGAGCGACAAAAAACGACGTGTAGTTCAGAGGAGAGAAAGGCTATACTTAATTTTCCGTTATTTAAACTTCCCACAAACAATTTCATAGTGACTTCATGTTTATTTGTTGCATTGGCTGGATATTTTATTGTTGTTGGCATTTTCCTTTTTTGATAACACATTCTACTCCACAATTAGTGGTGATACTAATGGGAAGTTGTTGGTTTGTTTACGTATAAGATTGGTTGTACATATATTTGTTCAGTGGTACATGTATCAGTTCACTGGTATATCAGTTCAGTGATACATGTACCATTTCAATGGTACCACTCCAAAGTCTATCGAACACTGCAATGGGAACATTTAGGATGAGTTTCGATTTTGCTAATGGTACAAGTTCAGTATATCTAACACTACAAGTGGGTTTGTCACATTTTTATGTTGAAAGTATGGCTTGAATAGTTGCACTCGTACTGGTATCAGGTCAGTGGTACATGTACCAGATTAGTAGTACATGTTCACGGCAGTGCCGACGTCTCCAAGACGTTGTAGAGTTGAACTTCACTACAGGGAGCGGTAAGTAACAACCCGCCTCCGTCCTTCATATTCTTCTTCATCTCTGACTGGTTCTCCGTCGACAGGAAACCCCCAGGTATTCTTCTTCATCTCCGGCGGGTTCTCCGCCGCCTTTCATGTTCTTAACGACCCGCAGCCGTCCTTCATGTTCTTCTTCATCCCCTATATCTCGTCCTATGTCGACGATCAACCCACCACACAGGTCGGAGGTGATCCCACCGCGGCGACGGTCGATGGTCTCTGGCCGCCATTGATTTCTGCAGAGGGATGCGTTGCTATTTTTCGAGATGGAATATCAGGAATATGGTAAAGTTGAAAAAAATACTTTCCCCATTCAACAATATTGCCGCTTCCCTACGCATAATTATTATCACAATTAATGCTTTCACAATTTACAAGATTACAAACAATAAAATAAAAAACAACTTCCATTAATACAACTTGCCAAATGATTGAATGGAAAAGTGACCAATCAAAAAGAGAGTGTCCAAAAGCAGACCCTTTAAGGGGTTAGCATAGTATCCTACCCTCCATTTTATACCAAATCACTCGTTTGCTAAACAATAAATACATGAGTTATTTTCTCCATACGAAAGTCTCAAATGACTTTATCGAGTCATTTCCAAATGCCTCCTATATATGAGTTATTTTCAAATGGCTCATTATTTAGTGCAAAATTTGAAACTATGTCCTTATGTAAATTCACGTCTATTTTTCTCTTTCTATTATTTGTTTTCCATGTCATTACTTCATCTCCTCTCAAAATTACTTTTTATCTTTCCTAAATTTCACAAGTGACAAAGAGGGTCATCTACGTAACGACAAATCTTTTTTCTTCACAAACACCAACATTTGTAATTAGTTTAAAATTCGAGACTTATGGAGGCGTTATCTTTTGTAAAGAAAATTAACATAAAATTATTATGTGAAATTAGAAAGTAGTATTATACAAGGCAAACACCCAAAAAACATTATGTGTTGTTTGTGCAAAATTATTTTGTTTACGTGGCTGGTTTTATATAGTAGTATTGTACCACTCTATACAAGGGGGCGGTATAAAGTGTTATATTTTGTTCTGAATTTTTTCCACAAATTTATAGACTACTGTGAACTCAATTTTTCTGTGCAAAATAATCAAAAATAATAAGTAAACGAAAGTAATATAGAGTGGTAATGGGTGGTACAAAACAAACTCAAAATATAACCAAAACTAATATAATTTTGTAGATAATAAGGAACTCATTCTATTGATACAAAAGATTTCAAAACTCGAGTCAAAACAAAGAATATACAAATAAATTAAATAAATTATATTTTAATCTCAACTTTTAGATCTGACCACCCAGAAAAAAGATTCAATGGTGCATTAACACAGCAAAACCATCAATTACTACCCTAAACCTTCGAACTTGTAATTTGGTCCAAAAATTTGCACTGGGCTTTCTGCCCGGTCCAAATGAAGAAACACAATTGGGCTCTTACCGCGTACGAACAATGCGAACTTGCCAAACACGGCCTTTCTCATTGTGATCCTGATAAAAATCCCCCTCTCTCCCAATTTTGGGGTTTGTGTGGAAGACAATGGAGCGAGACATCTAAATCACTTCCCCGCCACAGACCCCAAATTTATATTTTCTATTGAACTATCAATGGCGTTATCCAAATGCTGCTGCTCTCCTCGTCTTCGAACCTCTTCCTTCTTCCCCCTCTCTCAAATTTCTTAACATAGAGAGGAGCATAAACGAGAGCAGCCATTTTTAACCATGCCATTTTCCTTCTCTGCTTCTTCCTCTTCACCTCTGCCTCCTGCTTCCTCTCCTTCCTGCAGATCCTCAACTCCAAAACGACCCAGAACCCATTTCTCGTACCCTCTCCTCTCCCCAAATCTCCTCTCCAAGAAGAACAACCATCCATTCCTCCGGACATACCCACACCGCCGCCGGCAGCGCGATTTCCCCTCCTGCGCCGCCGTTCCGGGACTCGATTTCGGCAACTTGGACTCAGTCTTGGAAGCTGCCGGAGTATTGACCGCTATCATAATCGTGCACGAGAGCGGCCACTTCCTCGCCGCCACCCTCCAGGGGATCCACGTAAGTAAATTCGCAGTTGGGTTCGGTCCTATTTTAGCCAAGTTCAATTCCAACAATGTCGAGTACTCGCTTAGAGCTTTCCCCTTAGGTGGGTTCGTGGGGTTCCCTGATAACGATCCCGAGAGCGATATCCCAGCCGACGACGAGAATCTGCTCAAGAATCGGCCGATTCTGGACCGGGTATTAGTGATTTCAGCTGGTGTAATTGCTAATATCATTTTCGCCTATGCGATTATCCTGGTTCAAGTTTGTTCGGTTGGTTTGCCCGTTCAAGAGGCATTTCCTGGTGTCCTTGTCCCTGAAGTTCGACCCTTCTCTGCTGCTTCTAGAGATGGGTTGCTCTCTGGTGACGTTATCCTCTCTATCAATGGTGCTGAGATGCTTAAACCTGGGGTTAACTCGGTCTCTGAGGTTGTCGAGGTCATTAAGTTGAATCCCAAGAGAGACGTGGTGCTGAAAGTGGGGAGAGGACAGCAGGATTTTGAAATCAAGGTAACCCCAGATGAGAGTTCTGATGGAACTGGTCGAATTGGAGTTCAGTTGTCACCGAATTTCAAAATTGATAAGATCGTAGCTAGGAATATCATGGAGGCGTTTAGCTTTGCTGGAAGGGAGTTTGTGGGCCTTACCTACAATGTTTTAGACAGCTTGAGGCAGACTGTGATGAACTTCTCACAGACTGCAAGTAAAGTTTCAGGCCCTGTAGCTATCATTGCAGTTGGTGCTGAAGTTGCTAGGTCGAATGTTGATGGGCTTTACCAATTTGCGGCACTACTCAATTTGAACTTGGCTGTGATTAACCTTCTCCCTTTGCCTGCTCTCGATGGAGGGTCTTTGGCATTGATTGCTGTGGAAGCAGCCAGAGGTGGGAGGAAGCTACCTTTGGAAGTGGAGCAGCGAATTATGTCGTCGGGGATTACGTTGGTTTTGCTTCTTGGGATGTTCCTCATTGTCAGGGATACATTAAACCTGGATTTCATCAGAGAGATGTTGTGATTGATTACTTTCATGAGAGTATTCGAAACTGAAGCATGAAGGTGGCCAATGTGGATATGACACTGAGTGGCGGCTAGTAGTAGAAATGGTGTACAATTGGTATGGTTTCTTCAATCAGATGGGTTTTGGAAGAGGTATTTCCATTCATGAATCAATACTTTGTTGTTTGAAAATTAGTGTCAACTTGTTGAATGAACCGTTTTCTGGTACAGTTTCTGTAAGTCCTAAACAAGTTAAAAGGATGATAGTGAATTGGTGATGATACCAAACTCTTCCTCAGAAAAAGATGTCTGATGATTGATAACATCTTAATCCTTGGCATTTCAATTAGGGCCCTCATCGGTAGTCTATCGGCAGTCTGCACTAGCCATATCTGCTGCTTTTTTCTTTTGTCTGCTTGTTGATGTATGATCATAACGTACCTAACCTATTTGTTAACTGAGGTAAGGGTTGAACGAAGAATAGAGCTTCCCTTCCTAATTTGGAGTGTGATGTAGTGCTACAAATGGTGGTAAATTGCCGGTGCAGCGTGGAGGAGCCGGGACAGAGATTAGTTGCTTCAGAGGTTTAGATAATAGCTAAATGGACAGACTGCAATTTCAGATGGCGGCAATTTCTTATTAACCTTCCATTCAGCCGGGAGATGTGCTTAATGTCATTTTGTGCTATCCAACTATAAATCACTTCCAAACAACTTTCTCAACGAATCCGGCATCTGACATTATATTCAAATTCACAACAATCATTGTTAAGACAAATGACTGTGATCATCTGTTAGAAGCACAGGGACTGGCAGGTCGGGTTAGAGGGTCTTCACTCGACTGTAGTGGGATATTTTGCTATTTCCTTTGTAATTTGGGAAAACCTATTAAAAGGTTGAAGTACTATTTTTCAAAAGGGCTAATACCACTAGAAATACCAACCTTTAACGAAAGTGTCATTTATATTACGTAAGTTTCGATATGTCATTTGTGTAACCTCCGTTAGTTTTGCCGTTAGTTTTTTACTGAAATCACAGTCAGCGCCACATCAGCGCTTAGGTAGAGGCTAAGAAAAATAAAATTCAAGCCTTTTTAATTGATTTTTAAGGGATAAAAGAAAATAAAAAAAGAAAATATCTCTGACTGGTGAAACTTGATCTCCTCGAGACACGAACATCCCTATTCTTCTCCTCTTCCTCTGCACACAATCATCGCCGCCACCCTTCTCTACATTCAATCCCGATCCAATCCGGCATAATCCATATCGACGACCACTCAATCTCCTTCTTCCCGACCTCCACAAAACCCTCGCTCATACTCTCTCATCTTCTTCGATTTCTGGATTTTTTGGGGCGGAGTCGCCGGTGCGTTAGAGGTTCAGGTTATCCATGAGATAAGCCCGACGCGTGGGCTCTTGAAGCCGTTGAGCACAAAAACGAGCTCGAGCAGTAGGAGGAGCAACAACCGATTTCCCACCCTCGTCGCCGCAGTCGCCGATTTCAAGCAGTCCAGATCTACCCTAATTGCGACCAACAACGCAAGAAACGAGATCTCGACGAGTCGGTCACGACAGCGTAATCCACGATCGAGAAGTTATTCGGCTCGAAACGTCAGTTCTATTTCCCTCTCGATGCGGAGGTCGTTATGTTCTCCCGATTCGCCCGCAGGGAAACTACCACCATGGCCGCCGCCACCGCCGATACTAACATAAACTTGGTTTTAGTGGTTAGGTGGGGGAGTAATGTCACCGGCAGCATGAGGAGTGTATGAGGTGGGGATTGTTCACCGGCGGCTCCCCTGGAACGGTAGTAACAGGTGCCTGGTGGAGTGGGAGTACGACGACGATATGGTGGAAAGATAGAAGAGAACGAGGAGAGAAAGTGGGCAATTATTTTTTTCTTCTTTTTCCTACAATTCGTTTTACTTGATTTAAATTTTTTATTTTAATAATAATTTCATATGTGGCACATAAGTGGACGTCACCTAAGCGTCACTTTATTTATGGTCAAACAAAAGTTGACCACAGTTTGGGCAACCGTTAAATCTAACGGTCAACAAAAATTCTCATAACACAAATGACGCAAACACCTAATAGGTTGGAATATTTTTGTATTTATTGAAGTTACATAATATAAATGACACTTTCGCTAAAGGCTGGTATTTCCAGTGGTATTAGCCCTTTTCAAAACTATGAAAGAACAATATTAAAATCCCTAATTGCCTATTTCTTTTTCTTTTCTCTAATCTCCCCCAGCCCCTTTTTCTTTCCCAATTCTTCTCCTATTCTCAATCTCTAATCCTAATTCTATTATCCATTCTTTCCCAATATCTCGTTTGCTTTTGGTATTTTGGCCCAAAATCCAACATATGTTGGACTTTATAATGAATCCATGTTTGTTGGCATATAATGGATTTTGTTTCAATCTGTGGGGTCCACTAATATTGGATTATTTGGAGCTAAAATCCGTGGGCCCCATGGATTATAAAATCCTACATCTATAGCTGGAATTTTGGAAGATAGATATAATCCATGATGTTTAATGACCGTGTTACCCCCACTCATTTTGTGTAATCCAATTTTGCCCTCAGTTATTATTATCTCTACTGAGGACTTTTGTCTACACTCTCATCTCACCAACTCTGTCTCTTTGTTGGCAAGGGATTGCAACACAGCAAAAAGCTCCACCAACCCTTTCCATCTCTGCATATCGCCGTTTTGCCTTCCTTTTATATGAAGCTCAACAATTAATTATTTCATGCTTACATCCTCCTTTTTGTTTTTTTTTTTGCGTGAAAGGAGGCGCAAAGGCCAAGAACAGACGAATACAAAAGGGAGGGGTACAGAGAGGGGGACGGCGGGCAGGGAACAATGTCCCTAGGGAAAGTAACACCTTGGTCGTCTTCTCTGAGCAGAGGCACCAAGGCTTGGGGTGAGTTCGGCATCTCATGTACGCCGTAGGGATAGACGAGACTGTGCTTCGAGAGCCAGTCCGCGACTCTATTCCCTTCCCGGTATACATGAGATAGCCGAACTACCCAATCCTGAGCTATCTTACGCCGGATGGCCGCCAACAACGTAGCATACGGATGGAGAGGGTCCGTCCTGTTGTTCACTAGTTCGATAGCCAGCTTCGAGTCCGATTCCACCATAAGAGTCCTGCATCCATGTCTCCACGCGATATCCAACCCATGGTATAAACCCCATAGCTCAGCCATCACCGCCGAGCAGCATCCCAGGCTAGCACAGAAACCTCCAGCCCATCGACCGTCGCTGCCCCTCAGGACTCCACCGGCTCCTGCCACTCCTGGGTTCCCATTCGAGGCCCCGTCAACATTTAGTTTCCACCATCCCGGAGGGGGAAGCTTCCACCCAATCTCTGCTTGAATCCTTTGAGCTGGAGGAGACAGTCTATCCGAGCCGATTGTTGGGGCTTTCCATGCATCATACCACAGCCTTGCTTTCACTTTGATAGCTTGGGTGAGTGAAGGAGCAGACAAAGTCTTACTAATCCCCTGGAAGGTCCCATCATTTCTATTCTTCCACAAAAGCCAGACGGCTATGCTATAGAAGGCGTTCCAGGGAATACCTGTTATGGAGGTGTCTTCGCTGAGAATGTTCTTCCTAAGCCAAGTCTGGGTAGACATTGAGGAGAAGGCCGGCTGATCAGAGGATGCCACCACTCTGGTCCAAAAGTAGGTAGCGGGAGGGCACTCTCGAAATATGTGCAAAATGGTTTCGACCCTCCCTGCGCATCTATAGCAATCGGACTCAGTAGTAAGGTGTCTTTGGCAGTGAGCCTCATTGGAGCTGATTTTCCCAAGAACGAGCAGCCACATGAAGCAACGGATGCGCTCCGGAACAGGAAGGTTCCACAGCATTTTCCACAGCTTATGATCACCTCCTTGCGGGCTTGGCATCATCAGATGGTAGGCACTCTTTGTGGAAAAGCGCCCATTAGAGGTGGGGCGCCATAGAAGAGAGTCATCACTCGTTGCTAGGGGATCCACCGCTAAAGCTGTGATCTGCTGCTGGATTTCCATGGGGAGAAACTCGCTGAATTTGTGAGCAAGCCATCTCCCCTCCTCGTCGACGCAATCGGCCACCTTGAGCTCGAGGCCTTCTTCCGGAACAGGTTGCATTGCCAGCTTAGCCAGGGGAACCTGCGAGAGCCACACATCAGTCCAAAAAACGAACCTGAGTACCTTTATGAATATTCCAAGCTGCCCCTTGTTTAACAAGATCGGCAGTTTTGGAGAAACTAGTCCAAGCCAGTGAACTTCCCTGTCACCGCTGTAGGATCTCAAGATGCTCTTTATTCTTGTCGTACTTGTCGCGCATCACTTGGCACCACAGGCTGTCGCGGTCGTTGATTATTCGCCATCCCCCCTTGGCGAGCATGGACAGGTTGACTGGTCTAGCGGGACGGATGCCCAGGCCACCTGAGAGTCGTGGCTGAGTGAGCTTGGGCCAAGCGACTAAGTGCATCCTCTTCTTCTCGTCGGATTCGCCCCATATGAAGTCCCGGTTGATCTTGTCCAAGCTCCTGCATACATTAACAGGAACAAGTTCTATATGCATCGGGTAGATAGGGATTGAGGAAGATACCGACTTAACCACCGTGATCCGAGCCGCCATAGAGAGCTGTTTTGCCTTCCAAGGGGCAAGCTTCTTCTGAATCCTGAGGATGAGGTCTTTATATCGATCTCTAGTGACCCGCCCGTGGATGGCCCCCACTCCCAGGTACCGCCCCAAGTCAACTGTCAAAGGAATCTCAGCTTTTCTGCTCATCTGTCTGGCTCGCCGCCTGTTTATGTTAGGTGAGACAAAGATTGCCGATTTGAGTAGTTCACCTTTTGCCCGGAGCTAGAACAAAATTCGTCGAGACACTGCTTAATAACCTTGATCTGTGAACTCTCAGCTCCTGCAAACAAAACTAAGTCATCGGCAAAAAACAGGTGAGAGAGAGCAGGCCCACCCTGGGAGAGGGAGATCGGCTTTCAACGCTTCTCTCTAATCGCCTGGTCAATCCTGTGAGACAACCTTTCCATACACAGAACAAAGAGATAAGGGGAAAGTGGATCTCCCTGTCTAACCCCCCTAGTTGGAGTGATCGGATGAGAGAGCTCTCCATTCCACAAAAGGCGCATGCTGTTCTGCTCAACACAATACATAATGCAGTTGATCCAGGAGCTGGGGAGACCGATCTCAATCAGGGTATCTCGGAGAAAATCCCACCGAATTCGGTCGTAGGCTTTTTCCAGGTCAATTTTCAACACCACTCCACCCTTCTTCCTTTTCTTCTTCCTGAGGTAGTGAAGGACTTCCTGCAAAACAATAATGTTATCAGTAGTTTGGCGTCCCGGGATGAAACTACTTTTCCGAGGGGAGACGAGGGTCCTCATGACAGGCTTCAAACGGTTAGCGATCGCCTTAGTTATGGCCTTGAGGCAGACATTGTTGAGAGATATCGGTCGAAGCTGCGTGACAGTTTCCGGGTGCTCAACTTTCGGGATTAGCACCACCGAGGACTCCGTGATGCTCTGAGGTAGTTGACCTGTAGAGAAAAATTCCATCGCCATATTAATCAGAGCATTACCCACAGTTAGCCAGGATTTTTTTATAGAAAAAAGCCTGAAAACCATCTGGCCCTGGCGCTCGGAAAGGCTTCATCTCATGGATTGCTTGGTAGATGTTCGCTCCCACAAACGGTCGCAGAAGCCTCAGAAGGTCCTCCTGGCAGATTCTTGGAAAACAGTCCTTTGGCATTAGGTCCTCATATCCCAAGACATCCTGCGTGTATAAAGATAGAAAGAACTCAAAGACCATGTTTGCCATCTCTAGGGGGTCAGAAGTCCACTCTCCATTGTTCTTCTTCAACCCAGCAATTTTGTTCTGCCTTCGACGAATGTTTGCTTGTTGGTGGAAAAAAGCAGTGTTCCTTTCCCCGAAGTTAACTCATAGCTCCCGTGACCGTTGATACCAGAACAACTCTTCTTGGGTGAAGATTTGGTCTAGCTCGGCGTTGAGCTTCGCTTGAAATTTGGCTAGCCCGGGTAGGAAACCATGCGCCATTCGAGTTTGGATTCCCTCAATCCGCTTCAAAAGTCTTCTTTTCCTTTGGA
Source organism: Linum trigynum (assembly GCA_964030455.1). Classification (NCBI taxonomy): domain Eukaryota; kingdom Viridiplantae; phylum Streptophyta; class Magnoliopsida; order Malpighiales; family Linaceae; genus Linum; species Linum trigynum. Next base: position 20,843,362 of record OZ034821.1, on the reverse strand, counting down.
AAATATTGCCAAAAGTAGAGGAGTTCCACTCCTTGAGCTTGCTCGACAAGTCCTGGAGCGCTGCTGGAAGAGTGGCTGAAGCATCCCAATTCCCTGCTAGGAAGGAAGAGTACGAGTCATGCATAACCCACGCCGCCTCAAAGCGAAAAGGCCGGGCTGCTGACTGGGAGCCTCTAGGAAAACCAACTGTCGTGAGCAAAGGGTGGTGATCAGAGTGAAGGCGGGGGAGGTGAGCAACCGAAGTGCTGGGGAAGCTCTGATTCCAGCTGGTGTTACAAAGACTACGATCAATACGGCTGGCCTTGAAAAAATGTTGGCTGTCTCCTCGTGACCAGGTAAAGCGAGGTCCTGAAAATCCAAGATCAATGAGGTCAGCTCTATTAATCCTGTCATTAAAAATGCTGCACCGCCTGATGGTGGTAGCATTGCTCTGGACAGACTTCTCATCAGTGCTACGAATAGCATTAAAGTCTCCAGTGAGTATCCAAGGCAGCTCGTTGGAGGAACTCGTGTCACCAATGGCTTTCCAGAGACTGTGTTGCAAGTGATGTTGAGGAGAGGCATAGACTGCTGTGAGAAGCCAAGGAGGCATCATCCCACTAGCGACCTTGACGGTAAGATGTTGGAAGCAGGCGGATTGAACCTCGACTACATATGAATCTCTGTTCCAGCACAGCCAAATACCCCCTTTCCGTCCGTCAGCTTCAACCCTTATCACATTTGGATAGCCCAAAAGGCCACAGACACGGTCGGCTGAATCACCGCTGATCTGAGGCTCCAGCAGAATGAGAAATTCAGGCTTATGAATTTGAATCAAAAGCTTCAAAGAACGGATCGCATCCCGTCCCTTAGCCCCACCAATGTTCCACGCACAAATTTTGAAATTGTAATTTGTCTGATTCATTACCATAATAGTAGGAGATTAGACTGAAGAACGAAGGAGGAGTGCGGAGACATCGCTACGGCACAAGAGGCGTTGAAATCCCCGTGGCTTCGCCAGAGCTCTCCGGGCAGATTTCTCTTCCGGCTGTTGTCTCCGAGCCATACTTGGCGGCATTTGTCCAGGCATCAATCTCCTGGAGGGTGAGCATCGCAATCTTGGCTTTGGATTTTCTCTTCTTATCCTTCGCTGGAGACCCGATTTGCAATGATTTTTTTGCTTGTGACAAAGGCGTCCCTGCTTTCTGCTTTGGAGCTTTCAGAGACTTTTGATGATTCGTTCTTTTCGCGACCGAAGGCGCTTCAGCTTCAGTGGATTTCCCTTGAGAAGGGTTCGGTGGTTGGGCTTTGATGACCTGGATGAGGGTCCCTTTTGGGCCTTTTACTTCCCGGGAGATAAGAGGAGCGGGTGTTTCCAGGGAAGGGGCCGAGGAGTTGTTTGCAGGCCCATTCATGATAGGAGGGGATGGACTAAGGCCCAGGGGAGCCGGCCCCTTTGAGGTTGAAGGCCCAGCGATGTCGACTACACTTGGCGAGGGGTGAGGTCCCAACAGGCCTCTTTCATTTTCTGCAACGGTTAGAAAACCTTCCTTTAAAGCCTCTTTCCCTTTATACGATCCTGTCTTACTTCCTCCCTTCTCCGCTGTCCCTGCCTTCTTCTCCAAAATCTTCTGATTAGGCCCCGATTTCAGAAGCGCAGGATTTCCTTTTCTGTTAGCTACTTCCTTTTGAACACCCTCAAACTTCCCCCCTTTGCTAGCGTATGAAGTCCCGTTGGCTTTGGGAATTGCGGCAAGATTATTGGTCGAATTTCCTTTTTCGCCCCCTCTGTTTCCACGCCTTGATTTGAGGGAGACTTGCATCCAAGTTCCGAAACCTTCCTTTTCTTCCTCATCTTCTCCGGTCGCCGTGAGAGCCCTCGCCGGAGCCTGACTCAGAGTCTCGTTTTCTGGCTTTTGCGTCAGACGCAAACCCGGGCAGGTATCCGACGTGTGTCCCACCTTCCCACACTCAAAGCACACCACTGGTAAGTTTTCATACTCGATGTACTGCCAGGCTCCATCCAGCCATATTCTAGGAACCAGTGGCTTAGAAAGGTCAACCTCGACAGCAATTCTTGCGAACTTCGCTCGTTCTTGATGCAAAGTATGATAGTCTAGTTTGATCGCCCGCCCGATCATATTTCCCAAGGAGAAGAGTATCTCTTTATGGTAAAAATGCACGGGGAAGGCCGGAAATTAAACCCATACCACAATCGATTTCGGAAGTTTTTCCGTTAGGCGAAAATTCGGAGTCCATTGCTAAACTACCAGGTAATGATAAAAAATGGTTCACGGTCCCTCGGTTAAGGCTCTGAGGTAATCCAATTCGTTGCTCAGCTTCACTAGAAAGCAGTCCTGTCCATGCCCCCAGATCTCTATGGGATGAGAGGGCCGCCATAGGGCTCTGATCTTGTTGCTGAACGTTATGTAATTGATTCGAAGACCTAGTCCGCGCACAATCAAGGTGCGTTGCCAGGGGATGCACAACTTTGTCTTGAAACTTTCAGAGACACTCAATGCTGGTTCTCCCTTGTGCGTCCCGGTGATCAGATCTGATTCCCCCACCGGTGTCCAGGTAATCGCCTTCGTCAGGGCATCCCGGTTTCGTCCTGTCACCACACCTGCATAAGAGACGGATTGGGGATTAGAGGTCTGCGTAAATGGCAGCGGAGGGTACGTTACCTCTAGCGTTTGTTCCCCGTTTTCTGTCATCGTCGTCGAGGTTGTCTTTCCAATTATGTCTAGAGCCATCGCACTTTCCGGCCCTCCACTCCATCCACTAGAGTGATCCGGTGGCTTGCCGGTGAGATTGGGGTCTACTCCGGGGGACCGTTCGTCTACTTCCATTCCAGCGAGCTCAGAGCAAAAGAGAAGCGGTTTAACCAGGACTTGACATCCTCCTTTTTGTTATAATCTAATTCAAACCCTTGATGTTCCTTTCGACATTATTGGTTTGGGTTGAGAGTTTCAATTTAATTTAATGGCTTCTTGCTGCCATTAAAGTATATACAAAAATGGCCTGCATAAGAGACGGATTGGGGATTAGAGGTCTGCGTAAATGGCAGCGGAGGGTACGTTACCTCTAGCGTTTATTCCCCGTTTTCTGTCATCGTCGTCGAGGTTGTCTTTCCAATTATGTCTAGAGCCATCGCACTTTCCGGCCCTCCACTCCCTCCACTAGAGTGATCCGGTGGCTTGCCGGTGAGATTGGGGTCTACTCCGGGGGACCGTTCGTCTACTTCCATTCCAGCGAGCTCAGAGCAAAAGAGAAGCGGTTTAACCAGGACTTGACATCCTCCTTTTTGTTATAATCCAATTCAAACCCTTGATGTTCCTTTCGACATTATTGGTTTGGGTTGAGAGTTTCAATTTAATTTAATGGCTTCTTGCTGCCATTAAAGTATATACAAAAATGGCTTCTTGCTGCCAGTTTTACATATACTAATTCTTCATGTATATACAAAAACATTCAAAATACAAGTAAAGTAAAAAGTGGTTCATTAAGGATAAGAAAGTAATTTCCCCCATCAAGCCATAATTCCAACCTACTAAAACCCATTACCAAATCCTACAAACAAACATGGAAGTTTCAAAATCCAACATAATCAAAATCCAAGATAATCTCTCATATTCAAAATCCAAGGTTTTATCATAATCTCTCATTTTCTAAAATCCTAGAAGCAAAAGACCCCTATAATTCTTACATTGGTATTAAAGTCCGGATGCGAGAATGAGTTCATAGAACCTCTCAATCAGGGAATTAACGTGAAGGTTAGTTGCTAAATTCCCTTAACAGAGCAATGTTAGGAATCTGGATGCTCGTGGTGATATCATCCAATGTTAGCCTATAGTAGTCCAACATTGTTTTGTTATTCCCTCCATTGTCAACCAATGTGTGATCTTCAGCCATGGCTATGTTTGTTGTTGCTCTCGCTAGTGTCTATGCAAGATACTCTCTATTTGTGGATCAAATGCAAATTCTGGTGATTGACCTCTTTGCATAAACTAACTTAAACTACGGAAACCAAAACAAACACAACATGTGTGTAAAAAGGAAGAACAAAGAATAAAAAGCAAAAAAACATAAATAAAAATACAGCAATAATAAAATGATTAAAGTAATTGAATTAAGTCTTCCTAATATCACAGTGACCCAACAAATGGCGTCATAAACTTTGTGGCCACTTTTTAGTGTCAATACTGAGGCAAGTACACCCGTCGTAGAAGCAATACAATAGCAAGAAAAGTCATATTCCACAGAGACTATGGACTACTAGTACTAGAGTTATCTACATTTAATCAATACTTTAGCTATTGATTTAATTAAGAAAAATAATTAATAAAGCAATAAAAGACATCAACCACTAATATTAGAACATTAAGGTAAATAAAGTAGAGAAGACGTTCGGATATAGAGAATCCCCCTAGCTGAACACTAGTCATTGGCCCGGCCAGTTAGCCGAATTCAGTTGACAATCACATTAATATCAATAGTAATTTGCACCGAGCTAAGCATTAGTATAAGAAAATATCAATAATCAAATACTCTAAACATTATGATCATTTGGTAGAATAAGGATATTCAAATTATTAAAATACTTCAACAATTCAAACGAATCAACATTAAATTGTTCTCCAACATTTTAATGATCAATCGTTTAAAATTATTTTATGGAAATTATAGAAAAATTTCATGCAAGGGAACCAACCTAAAGACAATTTAAGATGTCCATTCTAATTACTTCTCATCGTCTAAGATTACTGCACATTTTATTTTTGACTTGTTTGCATTTTCTCCGCCATGAGAACATTATCATCTCCACCAATAATAATGTCTTGATCTCCATTAGTGACACATTTATCTGCATCATCAATTGTCTCTTTCTTCTTCTCTTGCATTTCAATATTCTATTCAATTTTTTGCTGCACTTCATTGAGCTATAAAATTTTATGATAAAATATTTACAAATACAAAACATCATTTTCATTGGAGTAGAGTTTACCTCATCCATGGTATGAATAATATCTATGATTTGTTATTTCTCCCATCACCGGTCTTTATATCTTCCTCATAAAGAATGTTTTTCTTCTTCTAAATATCAACATCTCTAACACGTGATCAATTACGTCCACCATTAACAGTGTGATCCTTGTTATCCTGCACCAGCATTTTGAATTTTGATTATTGACATTCAAAAGTACAACATATTGTGTGTTTTATCGAATCATAAGTGTTTAATATATATTGGAGCAAAAATTGTAGTCGGATACAATTGATTGCACGTTAGTGGGATAGGAAGCAAAGTTCAACACTAAAAATTAAGAATAAAAATACAAAGGAAGCTATATTTCCAAGCACAAAGTGAAGAAATAGAATGGCATTCTCCACCATTTATTTTATTCATCCAAGGAAATTTTGTTAATTAAAAACTCGGCTCCCTTCATCCAACAGCGGCAAGTTGATGATTAGAATAAAGAATATAACTTAGTATGACATGCGCATCGTAGCAAAATCTAAATCCAATATAACCTTGTTGTTGAAAGTATGGCTAAAAACTAAAAGCCAATCGAGTTCAACCCAAAGTCATACTTCAAGTGGAAGCCAAAATAAGTCAAAGTTCCGAACTTGGGAGGTGAAAGTTTACAGAAGTTTATGTCAAAACGTAGGTAATCAAATCAGCTGACGTACCACCATTTAGCCAGAGAACAAGAGGCTTTAAAGTAGAGTTAATTTAGTGTTGTGATTATTCAAAGCGTGAGAGATGAGAGAGAAAGCGAGACTAATGAGAGAATAGAAGAGAGCGAGAGAGCGAGAGAGTTTTTCCGTCGGCGAGCGGGTTGGGGAGCGTTGGAGAGGTTTTTGTGTTTCCTTTTGCAGGTCCGAAGCTGGTGGGGAGACGCAATGGAGCTTTCAACGAGCATCAGTGCAAGTGGTCTTGATCGGACATAAGTCAATCGCTATTGAGGAGTACAGTACCAAGAAGGAAGGCCTGTTCAGGATTAGAGTTGATGGTAGTCCCAACCGGAGTCGCTTCATCTACCTTAGCCGCAACAGCAAAAACTGGATGGTCCTTTCCGAAGAATTGCGAAAAGGCGTCGGGTGGCAGAGTCGTCAGTTTGTGGGAGCACACCAACCGCTTCGGTCGCTGCGCTAAGATTGTGGAATCGAATATCAAGGGGAGTTCCTACTATATTATTATTCCAATTGTGAAAGCATTTGAAGGGTGGAAGGAGTTCATTACAGCACTACAAACTGTCACTAACAGGTCGTCAGATGCACAGAGTTTGAGCACGGGTAATGGTAGCAGAAGGAATCTGGGAGTGGTTTAAGGTGTCTCCTTTGCGGACGTGGTCAGAAATGGATTGCCGACTCTTCATGGAAGTTGTAAGATTAAGGAATGGAGGTGTTCAAAGTATATTGAGATAGAGGATATTAGCATTCAGAGGCAGTTGCAGTTCCTTAATCGTTGCTTGACAATCCACTTCTTCGGATCGCATAACATCGGGCTACCGAGCAACCTTCTTAATGAGTTTAAAGAATGGGCGAGAGAAAGATGGAAGCTATCCGACAATAGCACCTTCACTAAGCAAAATGGAGACCTGCTAATGCTGATCTGCTCTAGTTTAGAGAAAGTTACAAGGGTGCGGAACATACGACATGACAAGTTTAGAGGCTTTAATGTATTACTACGGAATTGGAAAGAAGAGGATGGTCGAGATTTCGCATCGTAGAGTGGATTGAGTTGGCTTTTGTTTTTCGGTATACCCTCCCACCTTAAGTGCTTGGATGTTTGCAGGAAGATCGGGGACATTTGTGGTGGTTTCATCGACGTCGATTGGGGTAAATGGAAAGACCCTTTCCTTAGAATCAAGGTGAAGAACTACCAGTCGCCGCCTCAGAAGATTTTACTTTTGTTTGGGACAAAAGTCTTTTCAGTTAGAATCTTCACCTCGCCGCCGGCCGATTTGCCGGTGGCTGACCTAAATAGAAAAAGTTTGCTGGAAGGGGAGCTGAATCGTCATAAGGATTCAAATCTGGATTGCAAATCAGATCCTCATAAGAGCTTTGGAAAGATTGAAAGCAGGGATTGGGAGTCAGATTTCGAGTTCCACTAGCCGTGCGCGAACCGCGAGACATGAGGATGTCAAACGCTGAGGTAGCTTCTCGCGGGAAGACAAACAGTCGTAGCAGATGGAAAAATGTTTGGATCAGAAAAGAAGGCCCCGTGATTAGTCCCAATTGCTTTGCACCTCTCGAGTCTAAGAAGCCAGTAGGGGAACGAAAGAACCTCGAGAAAGATTCCATTCTACTTCAGTTGGGCCCCCCAACTCCCTTTCCCCGGCCCAAAATATATTGCCTCGTCTGGAGCCTGATCAGCTCGTTACCATAATCAAAGAAACGCTAACTTTCGTCGATCACCCTTTGCCCCTCCTTTCACTTTGGCCGTCCTTTCTTCAACATCTCCTCTCCTTTACTCTTTTTGACCCAAACTCTCACCCTATTCATCACCGCTCCAGAACCTTTCTCCTAGACCTTTTCTCCGCTCCACCTTTACAAAACCCTATCCCAATTCCCGACTCCTCAGACTTCGCAACCGCTTCACCTTCCCAATCCACTTCAACTCATTCATTTCCACCCAAAACCTTAACCCCTTGCTCCTCCCCACCCCCAGAGACAGCCTTAGAGTTGGATTTACCCCCTTCAACCCATGCGTTGGGGATTGATGATTATCCTGCCCCAAACATCAACTCTCCAGTCACATCAAACCCCGATATCGCTACTGAGCTCGATCCCAATCCGCTGGCGATAGTTCCATTTTGCCCTTCAACTCTAGACGAGGGTGTTGACGAAATTTTTCAGCAAGACTTAAAGAGTTTGGTTGAGAGCAGCTTGAAGTTGAGCAGGTTGTTTCGACTTGAGCTGGGGAACTCGAAAGAGAAAGCCGATACTTTCGTGGCGGAGACTGCGCGAGAGATGAAATGCAAGAGGAAGAGAGATCCTAGGTCCAAGGAAGAAATGGAGCTACACAGGCTTGGCCTGCAAACTATCTGCACCTTTCCCTGTAGTAGAAGAAAGTCAAGACAATTAGAGGAATTCCACACAGAGTCAAGGAAATCAACATGGCACCAGTCGAGATCTGGTACCAGGTATGCCGACAACCATTCAACCATAACATAATGCAAGCCGCAGCTTCGATTCTATCATGGAATGTCCAGGGGCTGGGATCTTCCGAAAAACGTGCTATTGTCAAGAGGGTGATCAGAAGATGGAAACCTGAAATTACAATTCTGTCAGAAATTAAATGGGAAGTATGCTCATAGGGTTTGGTTAATTCTGTTAGTGGAAGAAGGAATTCAGAATGGACTGCAAAGGATGCAGTTGGCAACTGTGGAGGTATCGTCTTCTTTTGGGATAAAGGGACATACAGAATGCTGGATAGATAGGACGGAAGGTTTTCCCTTGAGGCTAGATTGCAAAAGGATGGTCAGGGGGATGCGTTTGTGGTGCTGGGGATTTATGGTCCTCAAGTAAAGGCAGATAAACTGGAATTCTTAAAGGAATTAGCAATGGTGTGCCGTGTGCGAACTCTGTGCGGAACCACTTTGCATCATTGGGGACTTTTATCTGGTAAGGTCGGAAGAAGATTATAGAGGGAAACCTAGGGAAAATATGTTGATGGAAGGGTTCAATGAGCTTATCAATAAATACAGCCTTATTGATTTACCTCTCAAGGGTTCTTTGTTCACTTGGAGCAGGGGAGGAAGGAATCAATCCTTATCTCGCATCGACAGAGCACTCATTAACCAGCTTGTTTCTTCTACAAGACTCTCGGTGTTGGTGAATGGGGAAGCAACAGGCTTTTCCAAAACTGAGAGAGGCCTAAAACAGGGAGACCCCCTCTCCCCTTTTTTCTTTAATCTCATCATGGACCTACTTTCATTTATGACACAAGAAGCCGGGAATGCAGGACTGGTCAATGATTATCTTTATGCAGACGATGCCATTATCTTTTGCAACTCCACTGTGGAAGAGGTTACAACTGGGAGTTTCTGCCTACTACGTACTTGGGTTTTCCTCTTGGTTGTTTCCCTTCAGCACCTCGGATTTGGAACCCAATTATTACGAGAATGCAACCGAAGATGGGTGGCTGGAAAGGTGGCTTGCTGTCCCTTGGCTGTAGAATCGTGCTAAGTAACGCGTGCCTAGCGAGCCAACCTCTGTTTAGAGGATCGCTTTTCTTAGCACCTAAGGGCATTGTCCAAAAGGATTGAAGGTCTACAGAGGAACTTCATATGGGAAGGGTTGAATGAACAAAAGAAGATCCATCTTGTAGCCTGGGAGAAATGTAAAACTCCAAAGAGATGGGGAGGTCTGGGAATTCAAGACCTGGAGCTGCAGAACAAGGCCTTGATCTGCAAATGGTTGTAGCGGTTTTCAAATGAGAAAGATGCTTGGTGGAGGGAAGTCTTGCAGATTAAGTACGCGGAGAGAGGAACAAGTTGGGCTAGCGGGGGAAGTGACAGGAACGTTGGGCTGCAGTCCGTGGAGGCAAATTATTAAACATAAGGCAAATTTCTGGAATTAGCTAGAGTAAAGATTGGTTCAGGAGAAGACACACTTTTCTGGTACGACGTTTTGCTTCTTGAAAGGCCACTGGTCGAGGTGTTTCCGCGAGTCGCAGCTGCTGCGGTTTCCCCACTTGCCAAGGTCTCACAAAGCTGACTTGCGCAAAATGAGAGGTTAGTTTGGGTTTTGCCTCTTAAATTCACTTTGAGAGGTGGGGCAGAGAGGAAGAGGGAGAGTTTGTTAAATTTACTTGGTACCCTTGATCTGTCTCTCTTTTCTCCAGGAATTGACAAGATAATTTGGCAAGAAACAGCTTCTGATACATTCTCGGTGCGATCCATGTACCAAGGCTAAGTGAAGGAGAAGTACAGTTTGAGGGAAGAATTTCCTTACAGGCTAATTTGGCAGGGGCATATTCCCTCTAAAGTCTGTACGTTTTTGTGGATTGTACAACACAAGAAAATTCTTAAGCACGACTCCTCGAAGAGGCGGGGATGGAGCTTCCCCAGCAAAAGCGTTCTCTGCGGTTCAAGCGAAGAGGATGCCAATCACATTTTTATCACTTGCTGGTTCACCCGCAAAATCTGGGATAGAATGCAAACTTTCGTGTATTTGAAGCAGGTACCGCCAGATATTACACAGGCAATCCAGAGTTGGCCACGGAGGAAACCTGCTTGCCCGAAGGATTGGTGCACAAGGACGTTTCTGCATGCTCTGTGCTGGAGTGTGTGGAGAGAGGAATTACAGGATCTTTGAAGACAGAGCAACAACGGAGAATGTCGTTGCGTTTAAAATTGGAAGTTTGATTGCGAGATGGCTAGTTGTGGCAAACAAAGTGGAAAAGGACATTGCTGAACTTTGGTTAGAAGTGTTGCGGCAGGCTACGGTCGGGGTCAATTAATTCCTAAGCAGGTGGGATTTTGTGTTTGGGCGCCATGTTTGGTCCCCTCTCGCTTTACTGGCTTGCTGCCTGTCTCTGAACTGTATTTGCAGCTTCCGAGTCCGGGGCGTCTGTTTCCCATGTTCTGTGCAGTTTTCTTTCCTTTTCTTTTCCCGTCCTTTTCTCTTCTGTAACTTTATTCGTTTAATAAAATTTGTTCACCATTATAAAAAAAATCTAAATCCAATAGAGAACAACACAAAATTTTTAATCAATATTATCATCATTTTGAGGCAATTTTGATGCAAGTAGAATTTACTTCGATCAAGTCAGGAAGATCATCTGTTTTCTTTGAGTTTTTATGGGTAGGTGTGTATCTAGCATCACATAAAAAATTCTTAACTTTGAAAAATTTGCATTTGACGGAATACATATTTCCTACATATTACATAAAGTGTTAACATTTAATAGTTATGGGGTTGTTAAATAGAAAATGATACTATCTCTTCTTGTTTTCGTTGAATCAATACTACCTTTTCTCCATCTTTCATTTTTAATTAATTTAGCTTATGTAGTGTTTTAGTTGGGATGATTGTTGATGCTTTCTGGTCTTTTTACTTGAGGAATAAGTGCATCACTGTTACTTTATTCGCAAAAAGAATAGTAATTAATCTCTTCTATCTTTTTTAAACTTCAAACTTATAATAATGCATAACCAAATATGATGACTAAATTTTTGTTAATTTCACCTTGGCACAAAATTAATAAATGCTGAAATTCTTCGATTCGCCAGCAGCAAGGTCGCTTCAGTTGAGGAGAAGGTGTTCTCGCCTGCAATTTTGACGATAATTTAATTAATTGTCATTAATTTAATTTCAAATATTTGCATTAATAATAAAATAATGTAGATGTTTCATTACCATTGTAAGGGTCAACATATAATGATGTATTGATCAAAATGAGCGAGTGCTCACTGCGTTTGCAAGGATGATAATTAATTGAGTGATTATCCTACAAAAGAGAGTGATATTGACAACCAATCCCCTATACCCTAATTATTAATTAGATTAACAATTAGAGTTGAAGTAATACATGCTATTTTAAACGGAAAGCTAAAATAAATGTATACTCGGGAAGTATGAGCTCTTTGTGGGCAACTTTTCCAGTGAGTCTAGTAGTTGTGAATAAAGGCGGATACTTAATAAGCTGGCCAACAACATCTATAGAATAAAAATTGAAAAGTGAATGATTTGTTTATATGCATATGTTTGAATTAAATTTGAATTAAGAATAGTAATTCGAACCTTAAGAAATTTCCTTTGGTTTCACTTCTTGTCAATATCATCTTGTTTGATGAAATTAAATTTGTAAGCTGGTATGAATGGAATATTGTCGCATGTTTGGGCTTCAATATTTTATTCAAACTTGATTATCAATTTGTTGATAATTGAGTTATAATCTATTGTTTCTAGGCAAAACTTGAAGTTCGTGATGGTATACACTCTCTAATCATGAAACGGAGGTTGAAAGTCCTTTATTTGCCTGTTGGGTATTTCCGACCAAATATCATCACCATTCAACCATTTGGTATGCATATTATATAAAATCCATTTTTCCACTAATAATGGTTGTATTACATAGTTGTTGTTGTCTTTAATGTTGTTTTACAATTCCCACGAAAGTACTCATCATATTTTTCTTCGAGTTTTTGTGGGTAAGTGTCGCATCTAGCATAACACAAGGAGTTTTTGTGGATAGCATGGCTCAAGGAGTATCGATTGAGGAATGTCAGTATTTGGGAGACGAGTACCCCAGGGGCTTGGTTATGGAACAAGGTTCTGAAACTGAGAAGTCAGGTCCAAGGGAAACTGACAAAGACAAGAGCAGGGGTGATGCGACCCCACTCACCCCGCATGACGTCACTCGAGCTCAAACTAGATATCTACATGGATCATGGTTCAAGAGACGATTTAAGAGGTTTAAAGAGAGCTTGGAAGCATTCAAGGTGGAAGAAAAGGTCATTGCAAGCAAGGCCTACGAGTTTGTTGATGTGAAATCAATTGGCAGAATATATAATTCTCGTGGTCCAAAGATGAAGGCCCGAGTACGACGATACAAGGATCAAATGGGATCATTCTTGATGGACGTGGACTTGCTAGAAGGAAAGTCCATCACATTGCTACGATTTATGGACTAGAATGAAGAGAAGATGGGCTTGGTAGAAGGAAAGAAGATCTCCCATGGTGTGAACACAAGGTTTGAAAGGAATACAAGTGTGAAAGGAATATCAGGTGTGAACACAAGCCATGTGAAGGAGGATTGCAAAGCTAGAATCTAGGGAGTTGTTGACCAAGTCTTTTACTTGTCTTTTAAGGATTGTGTTTTCCTTTTACTTGTCTTTTAAGGATTGTGTTTTTTCCTTTTACTTGTAGGATTTGTTTTTCATTTTAAGATTTGGATTTGTGTTAGCTAGTCTATAAATAAGAGGCTGAGTTCCTCATTGTAACTCATTCAATTATCAATCAACTTTCAAGTTACAAGTTCATACGAACTAGTTCTTTGTGCAAGCTTCTGTTGAGAGTGCTCCAGGAGTTTCACGTGTCTCTTATCAACTAGAGAACGCGTCTAGTTGTGGCGAGCTTCTACCCAATAGCGATTGGCCTTATTCACGAGTGGGTGATTGTTTGATTGGTTTCATATACCAATTGGCCCTTCACACGAGTTGGAATCTGTTTGATCGTGTTCCATATCTATCCTTTATTTTCAAGTTGTCAAGAAAAGCTTTGAAAATTCCGTAAAAAGAAGGAAGGCTGCGTACTTCGGTTATATAATCCGAGTTCGAGGGTTCTCTTCGGATTTGGATCACATCAAGGGGTAAGCTGGGAAGGGAAGCTGATGGATAGATATAAGGTAAAATTGATATGGGAACACTTCAGGCATAAAGAAGAGGACAAGCCCTGGTTTAAGCTGATTTGGCAGCCCATTCTCATCGCAAAGAACTCTCTGATTTCTTGGCTTATTACTCTAAACCGAATCTCTACTTTTGACAAGATACAAAAGTGGCAGCCAGAGATTGTGAATAGATGCCCTCTGTGCTTGGGGCACGAGGAATCCAGGGACCATTTGTTTTTTGCATGCTCTTTTGTGCAGGAGGTGATAGAGGCTGTCTTTCCACCAAGCTGGGGATACCTTCCTAGAGGAGGGTGGGGAGCTGGGTTGCAGGAAGCTGTGATAAAGCTCCAAGACTGTTGTGTGGGGAGGGTGTTGTGGAACGCGACGATTAGTGCGATCTGGAGGGAGAGGTGCAGTAGAGTATATGGGAAGAAGATAGTGGAGGCAGAAGACTTAATTGCCAACCTGAAACAGATAATGGAGGCGATGATGCTAGGCAATCTGAAGTTCAGTCTAGCAGTAGAGAAGAGGAAGCTTTGGTTCATGTAACCTGGAAGAATTGTTAACTGTACAGAGTAAGTGCTGCAGTAGTTTAGGTTTGCACGAATTGTTACTAGTGGTTTCGGTAGATAGGAGAGTAGCAGGCAGTGTATGACCCTTGTACAGACAGTACTTTGATGGAATAAAACCGGCTTATTCATAAATAAATAAATAAAAACTTTCAAAAGTTTGCATATGAAGGATTACATATTTTGTACATATTACATAAAATGTTAGCATTTTTTTGTATAGAATAAAGTGTTAGCATAGTTAATGGCGTTGTTAAATCGAAACTGATACTTACCTCTTCTTCATCTTTCATTTTTAATTGATTTAGCGCATGTAGTGTTTTGGTTTGGATTGACTATTGATGTTTTTTTGGGCTTTTCACTGGAGGAATAGGTGCATCACCGTCACTTTATTCACAAAAAGAATGGTAATTATTCTCTTCTATCTTTTTAAACTTCAAACTTATAATAATGCAATGCATAACCAAATATGATGATTAAATTATTGTAAATTTCACCTTGGCACAAAATTAATAAATTTTGAATTTCTTAGATTCGCTTAGCGGCAAGGTCGCTCCAGTTGAGGAGAAGGTGTTCTCGCCTTCAAATTTGAAGATTATTTAATTAATTGTCATTAATGTAATTTCAAATGTTTGGATTAATAATAAAATAATTTAGATGTTTCCTTACAATTGTAAGAATCAACATTTAATGATGTAAAGACCAAAATGAGTGGGCCATCACTCTCATTTGCAAGGATGACAATTAATTGGGTAATTATCCTACAAAAGAGAGTGACCTTGACAACCAATCCCCTGTACCCAAATTATAAATTAAAATTAATTAGAGTTAAAGTAATGCATGCTATTTTAAACAGAAAGCTTATATAACTACATACTCGGGACGTTTGAGTTTGAGATCTTTGCGGGTAACTTTTCTAGTGAGTATAGTAGTTGTGAATAAATATGAATGCTTAATAAGCTGGCCGACAACATTTGTGGAATAAAAAATGAAAAGTGAATGATTTTGTTATACATGCACAAGTTTGAATTATGTTTGAATTGAATAGTAATTCGAACTTGGAAGAAATTTCCTTTGGTTTCACTTCTCGTCAATATCATCTAGTTTGATGAAATTAAACTTATACGTTCAAATGGCTGAAATATTTTCGCATGTTTGGGCCTCAATATTTTATTCAAACTTGATTACAGATTTGTTCGTAATTTGACTGTAATCTCTTATCTCCTATTGGCAGGAAGAACTAGAAGTTCTTAATGATGTAGACTCTCTAATCATGAAACATGGGTTGAAGTCCTTGATTTGCCCGTTGAGTATTTGCACCCAAATATCATTACCTTGAAAAAGTAAAATAACCATATTGATAAGATTGTGAAACTTTAATCATAAAGTTTGATTTTGTGTGGTTGCAGTTAGTATACATTCGAGTCAAAAACTATCATATTGATGCTCATGCCATTAGCAAATGTTGTTTGCGTTTCATAAAGAGATTCATCGGAATCAACTACACTTTCTGTGCTATAAAAACATCTATATTTTTCCTAAATCACATGTGTATGAGCACACATTAAATTGAAAGATGTATATGATTATGCTAATAAAATCATTTGTACTTACATTCAATTTTTAGCGATCGAATTGAAGCACTATTTGATTGTTTAGATGATTATCTATGAAGAATATTTCTTCGAGGCATAGAACTACAAAAAATACAGTCACAAAATATTAGTCTAAATAATATAAGAAAAATAGTTTGATGGCAGGGTTCTAACATGAACATGGAAAACCTTAATTAATTACTTAAACTTTGTTTATGGTTTCTAATATAAATGCAATTAGTGAAAAATAACTCACCCTTCAAGATTTACGTTTCTAATGGCCCTGGAATTTCAGTAGTATAGTTAAATTATTGCAAGTTGTTGAGAAATCTAATTAGGTCAAGGGAGGTTTCAAACTCTGTTATTTGATCATGTACAATTCAAGGCAAATATATGATGGCTTCTATTGTATATTGGATAAAATCTAGATACGACATACCGTGAGTAAGAAAATGCTATCTAGACCTCAAATTACGGATTTTTGGGCATGATACTATACTCTAACCCTTGATGAGTGAACCCTAGGTTTTTGTTATCTAAGTCATAGAGCTAACCCCTAAGATTGTGCATGTAATTTTTTGCATATATTTTGACGAATCTTAACCATCGATCTTAGTGTATGGGATTTATAGAACTGAGATGTAGAATTTAATCTTTAAAACTCTTGTCAATTTAATGTCTAGATATCATTTTTTTACTCGAAGTATATAATAATTTTGATTTTAGTATTTTACCCAAGGTACAATAGAATAAAAAACTCTTACCAATAACATGCTAAAAAACACGAATAACATAAACTTGCAAAATAATCGGATTAGATGAAGGAAAATTCTGGGAAGCCATCATATTATACATAATGGGAACGAAAATGAAGGAATCTTGGCTAGGAGAGGTTGCATAGAGAACCCCATCGAGAGGTGACATGCCTCTATCGTCACACTAGAAAGTGGCCAAGTGCAACCACCTACTAATGCGTAGTATAGCGGGTTCAGTTCTAATTGTCAACCTGGGTCCTAGGTGTGATGACTACTCTGTGAAAGTCTTGTTATCTAGCGGTTCAAGTGCAGTGAAGGTTGTGTTCAAGTTGAGAGAGGTCACCCGGATATGGTTCCCCCTAGACTGCAGTTAAGTCAGGTTGTAATTTACCAAGTTCAAGTTCAATGATAGTTATACCGCGGGAGGTTCTTAAACAGTCTGCAGTCTCGACTAAAGGTCTCCAAACCCTCTCAATTTGAGTCCCCAGCGGGCGACTAACCTCCACTAGAGTAAACAGATTGAGGCCCTAATGAACCCAACCTCCTCTACCGAAGTAAATCCGGTACAGAATAGTGAATTAACTCCTCGACTAAAGTTGTCAATTCACTACCTTCAATCAAGGGTTCTCTATCAACCTAGACAGATATTCTCTTTCTAGGTCAAAGCAGAAATAATAGGAATTTGATCAGGATTCATGCCATTCAAGAAATCAAACCTCAATTGAATATAATCATATCACTGAATTCGTACTTGGGTTCATACAATCAGACCTAACATACAAATCTAGGGTTCTTCATACCCAGGTGAATGAGAAAGTTACTCCATAGAGAGCGTAGGGAAATCTAGCTCAAATGCGGAAGCCATACTATGAAGGATGGGATTCTGCTTCTGGCAATCAATCAGCACTTCTCCAAACTCAAGCCGGGCTCCAATGGTGATGAAGATCAATCTAGGGAACTTGGAGAATCAGGTTCGTTATTTTCTCTCTATAGGTATCAGCTTTTTCTCTCTAAAACTCGGAACCCTTCAAAAGTTGGCCTTCTTTTCCTTAAGAACCAGTTGTTCGCGATCCCCGGTCGGGTATTTCCAGTGTCCGGCCGGGGATTTTGAAACGCAGTGCAGCACCAAAGGGGTTAATACCCGATCGTGGTCTAGAATACCTGATCGTGTATTTTTGCTCTCAGGTCGGGCCCCTCATGCTTCTTGGCGTCCAAAAACAATTTTCCCCGGCCTCCCATTGCATTTTACCCGGCCGGGTATTTTCAACGTCCTCCAGCACCCTTCTACTCCAACGTCCTCCTTTTGACCCGAAAATCGTTTCCTCGCCTTCACGTCAACGCCAAGTCCTGTAATATGACAGAAACACACAAACTAGCGTGAAATCGGCTTAAAACACGAGAATCGACTCTCAAACGGCTCAAGAATGGAGGTAAAAACACGTGCAATCAATGGTCTATCAAATTCCCCCACACTTAACCGTTTTCTTGTCCCCAAGCAAACCTAACTCAAACCAATGCAGCTCTCCAGACCTCTATTGCAACAAACAACCCCAATCGTCGGTAAAGGATTTCGTAGATCATATAGCAGCTTACGAGGTCAACTGGTCTTCTAAGACCTCCCCTATCTCTCTCAATGTGAGTACTAGACTCAAGCCAGGATCATGAGAAGAAGTGGAAGTAAGATAGCCAATTCATGGGTAAAGGGACTCACACCATTCACAACCAAGGACTCATTGTACCGGGGTGCTCTTTCACTTCATTTCACCGTTGGAACCCCTTTTTCACTTTCATTTTACATTTTTTTTTTCACTTGGCGAGGGTTCCAACTGCAGTCTTTTGTACGGTCGACCTTATTAGTCGAGCAAGAGCAATTTTTGTACATATGGCACTCGGTAGAGTACTTCTTTTAACTCCTTTTCCTCAACTCGTGTGGAGGGTCAATGAAATTAAGGGGGTTCGGAAGCTCTATCCGTTCCCTTAAAAACACATCCTCGAGTAGGCAAACCGTTCAACGGGTGAATATTTTACTCGTACTAGAGACAGCTTAGCTTCACCTTGTAGGAGTACCCCACTAAGGATCACTTAAATCTCTTCCAAAACCCGATTCTGTGCAATGAACGGTGCCACACACGTTGGGCTTACCCCATGTTTAAGATTTCAATGATTTCGACATGGAGGACCAACTGCTTTTCATTTCCCACATGAGCACCCTATTCGATACACGAGTCCACAACACAATTCAAAAGGAGTCATCAATACCACATGAATTCGACGGTCTTAACTCCACTAATTCACAAGAACAACCAGCATAGCAGAGAGCTAGATAGGAAAAATCTTATACTTCAACATCCTCCATAGTGCTACACTACCTCCCTAGGTTGCACATTACTATAGAAACTGTCAATTCAAAGCATATTGAGCAGGCAATTTGCATGGAACACGTAATTTGAGCCCTCAAATTGAAATTCGGACAGTGGACTAGGCTCCACGCACACAAACAGATCTAAGCAGTCAAATAGATACATCCCCCACACTTAATTTCGACATTTCCCTCAATGGAGAAGAGGGAAGGACAAGGTGAACGATGTTACCGGGTTGCGCGGACTGCATAAGACTGGAAGGCGGACCATTCTGAGTGAAACGGACTGGAAGGGGACCAGTCGGGCTAAGGCAAGGCTAAAGAAGACACAAACACTTAAGCACAAAAATGTTAGGTCAAATGTCAGCCCCATAGTACACCATCCAAAAGACAAGAAAAAAAACAAACAAAAGCCAGTTCGCACTCCTAACCAAACAAAAGCAACACAAATCGAGCAACGAGTACAGCCTACTCGAGCCCGCTGAAGTTGATCTGGTCCATGAGGTCGTCAACCCCATCTGTCGGTGGTGGCGGGGGTGGTGAGTGGTCCCACCAGGTAGTCTAGTGGTGCTCCTGTGGCGGTTGGCAGGACTGGAGCAGTTGCTCCTGGTACTCCATCATCCGGCGGCTACGATCCCGCTGCCGCTCGATGCGAGCACTGGTGACTCCCAGCTAAGCCTCCATCCGGTTGAGGCGCTCATCCAGAACCGTCATACGCGAGTGGTACTCGGCCTGGTGGGCCGAATACTGCTGGTAAAACTGGACCTGATGGTCCATGAGCTGCTGGCTCTAGAGCCCGAGCTGCTGAAACTGGAGCCCCATCTGCTGAAACTGCTCTGTGAAGAAATCTATCGATGGACCAGAAGCCATCGATGGGCCAGAAGGACCGGAGGAGGACTCACCTCGCTCGGGTCTCCGTTGTGGCTGAAGATACCTTGGTGGAGAGAGCGGGGGCTCCGACTCATCAGCATCCATGGCCCGGCCATCATCATCATCATCAGCCTCATCCTCGCCGGTGTAGTCCTCGTCCTCATCCTCATCAAGATCCGCATCCTCCTCGAGAGGCAGAGACAACCTATCCACCCAGGAACGCGCTCCATCAGAGGCCAGGAGGAGCGCGTTTTGAAGCACTTCCCGGTTGAGAAGGGTGGAGTCGCCCCGTGCTGTGGCATCCGTGAGTCACGCCAGGTCGATCTAAAAATGGCGCGCCAGTCGGGTGCTCAGGGGACCACGGAAGAGGTGGTTGGGTTTCCTGTGGCACCGAGAGAAGGTGTTGGCCACGAAAGAACACAAGTGTAACATGTGATCCGGGGTCCCCATCAAGTACATAGCGTAGAGCACCCGCTTCGGGATCTTGTGAGAACCAGTGGCGTTGGGGACTATCGAGCGGGTGATCAGCAGGTTGAGGATGTGCCACTGTGGCTTGAGGGTGGAGACGTATGACTGCCCGGCATCGAAGTAGTCCATCCCGTAGGCGTGTCAAGCTATTCGGCGGTAAAACGCGTCCTGGTTCCAGTCCTTCGGATGTGGGATCTCTACCTCATGGCGGGAGTAGGGGTGGTACTGGATCCCCAGGGCGTAGGCCAACCCATCGATGATCATCTGCCGCGGGTGCCCACCCAGCCTGAAGGCGACACTGGTGGGGGAGTCCCGGACTGCTTTGGAGTGGTACCGCAAGGTGGTGTAGAACTCCCACACCAGCTCTGTGTAGGTGGGTTCATCGATGCTCAGCAACGTCCGCCAATCAGGGTGGCTGATGGCGCTGGAGATCTCGTTCATGCAGTGAAGCTGCTCGAAGACCCCCCACTCCAAATGGTGATGGCGCTGGAGCACTCCGCGTATGACCCCGCGGTATTGGTCAACGTACTGCGGGTGTAGGCGCAGGTCCTGCATGAACGGGTGATCGAGCGACATGATCCTGCAAAATCAACAACAAAGGTGGAGCCAAGAAAATACTCGTTAGGACCAACAATATGGGTTCAACAGTTCCCCCATACTGTAAGGACACCACCTAGGGCCAACAATCAAGCCCAAACGATTGATCAAACAACCGCAAGGAAAGCAAGAATCATGCAAAATTGATCCATTCCAAGCAACTGGGCATCACATAAACAATGACCAATCACTCCCACGACAGCCCTCACCCTATGCTAAAACAAACATGCCATGTAGTTCAAGTTCTCGGTCCCAACATCTATAGTCCAATTCTCGAAAAAAGGATCGAATTAAGCAAGAAACACACCTGGAGACACAAGTAAGACCGTAGACGGACGCGAGGGAAGGGTGAGGGATGCAGGAGGAACTCAGGAAATGACCCCGAAAAACGGAGGCGGCGGGCGGTGGCCGGTGGCGCTCACTCGGGAGAGAAGTGGAGAGGAAATGAGAGGGAAGAGAGAGGGAAATCTGAAAAAATGATAGGACAGAGAGAGTGCCGGTCGGGGATTTGCTTATAAAGAAAAAAAAACCCGGCCCGGCCTCACAAATACCCGGTCGGGTGTTTTTTATACACAAAAATACCCAGTCGGGTATTTTGTGTCACGGCCGGGTATTTTCCCCTTTTCGGCCAAAAAAAATTTTTTCTCAATTTTTCGAACTCCTCTGCACGAAAACACCAAACCAAGGCAGATCAAACGACCTAAATTCAACACGTACGTGCAACTGACTCGAACATGACACAAAACAAAGAAAAAGAATGAAACCGTGGTGGTGTTGCCTCCCCACAAGCGATTCTTTACCGTCTTTTAGCTGGACGCTGATGGCGGAACTAAGGGTCCATGAATGCAACCACCAAATCCGCTCGTTCAACCTCGGCTCTCAGATAGAGCTTGAGACGATGGCCATTGACTTTAAACGGCTCAGTTTGCGGGTTGGCAATTTCAGTTGTGCTGTACGGGAACACTTGTGTGACGGTGAACGGTCCAGACCACCGGGAGAGGAGCTTTCCAGGAAAGTGTTTCAGGCGAGAGTTATAGAGGAGAACTCGATCACCAACCCGAAACTCTTTCAGACCCCTTAACCGTGCGTCGTGCAGGCACTTAGTGCGCTCCTTGTACAACTTGGTGTTCTCATAGGCGTGGTAACGCCATTCCTCCAACTCCAGCATCTGCAATTTTCGTTCAACACCTGCAACACTAACATCTAAGTTGAGCAGCTTAAGGGCCCAAAAGGCCTTGTGCTCTAGCTCCACGGGAAAATGAAAAGCCTTTCCATAGACAAGCCGGTACGGTGAAGTACCAATTGGCATCTTGTAGGCAGTGCGGTATGCCCAGAGAGCATCATCGACCTTGGTGGCCCAATCCTTGCGGGACTGATCCACCATTTTCTCCAGTATATGTTTTAGCTCCCGATTCATCAGCTCGGCCTGACCACTCGTTTGAGGGTGATATGCCATGGACACCTTATGAGTGACACCATAGCGAGACAACAACTTATCAAACTGGCCCTGAAAATGGGTGCCTCGGTCGCTTATGATGGCTCTAGTTGTCTCGAACCGGGAGAATAGCTGCTTCAAGAATCCACAAACTCGTTAAGCATCATTCGTGGGTAAAGCCTGCACCTCAGCCCACCTAGAGACGTAATCAACAACAACTAAGATGTAAGTATTTCCAAAGGATGGAGGGAAGGGGCCCATGAAGTCGATACCCCAGACATAAAAAATCTCACAGGTTGTAAATACATTCTGGGGCATCTCATCACGGGTAGAGATATTACCTGACCTCTGGCAGCGGTCGCACCTGCGTGCGAAGGCGTCTGCATCCTTGAAGAGCGTGGGCCAGTAAAAGCCCGATTGTAGCACCTTTCTCGCCGTGCGATTACCGCCATGGTGACCGCCAGTAGGTTCCTCATGGAAGTGACATAGAATTTCCTCCATCTCACTTTCCATGACAAAACGACGGGTGATCCCGTCGGCTCCGATCCTGAAGAGATGAGGGTCATCCCAGAAGTAGTGCTTCAGGTCGGAGAAGAATTTCCTCTTGGTGTGAGTCGTCATCCCCTTAGGCAGCTGCTGGCCCACCAGATAATTTGCAAAATCGGAGTACCAAGGGGTGACACTCTCCACCAGGCACATCTTCATCAGTTGCTCATCTGGGAAAGAATCGTTGATTTCCTCCACGAGGTTGTCCGCAGGTGGAGCGTCCAACCGGGGAGGTGATCAGCAGCAACATTTTCAGCTCCCTTCTTATCCCGAATCTCAATGTCGAACTCCTGCAGTTGTAAGATCCATCGGATGAGCCTAGGCTTGGCATCGTCCTTGCACATCAGGTATCGAATCGCGAAGTGATCTGTGTACGCGGTCACATGGGACAAGACCAGATAAGGACTAAACTTGTCGAAGGCAAACACCAACGCGAGCAGCTCCTTCTCCGTGGTGGTGTAGTTCTCCTAGGCATCATTGAGGGTCTTTGAGGCGTAGTAGATAGGAAGAAAGTGTTGATCTCGCCTCTGCCCCAAGACAGCTCCAACCGCAAAGTCACTAGCATCGCACATCAGCTCTAACAGTAGGAACTAGTCAGGGACGACCATGATAGGAGCATGAGTGAGCTTCTCCTTCAAAGTCGTGAATGCTGCTGTGCATGCATCGGTGAACTAGAAGGGGGAATCCTTCTCAAGGAGCTTTGTCAGGGGCAGGGCGAACTTCGAGAAATCCTTGATGAACCGCCTATAGAAACCTGTATGGCCTAAGAAACTCCAGATCCCCTTAACAAATGTGGGAGGAGGCAGTTTACTGATAGTCTCGATCTTGAAGTGACACTTCTCACAACTCAGTGCCAGGTTCGTCTCTTCACACTGTTTAAGGACGAGTTCTAGGTTATGGAAACAGTGAGAGAATGATTCCCCATAAACCGAAAATTCGTCCATAAACACCTCCATAATCTTGCCGACCAGGCGGTCAAAGATGGCTAGCATGCATCGCTGAAAAGTGGCAGGGGCATTGCATAGCCCGAATGGGATCCTCCGGTATGCGAAAGTGCCGAAGGGGCAGGTGAAAGTGGTCTTTGCCTGGTCCTCCGGTGCAATGGGGATCTGGAAATACCCGGACATCCCATCCAGGAAACAGTAGAACTCGTGCCTCGCCAGTCTCTCCAGCATCTGATCAATGAATGGCAGCTGGAAATGATCCTTCCGGGTGGCGTCGTTGAGGCGAAGGTAGTCGATGCAGACGTGGTACCCGATCACTGTGCGCATAGGTATGAGCTCATTCTTCTCATTGGGTACCAAGGTCATCCCGCCCTTCTTAGGCACTACCTGGGTTGTACTAACCCACTCACTGTCAGAGATGACGAAGATGATCCCCGGGTCCATCAGCTTCACGATCTCCGCCCGAACCACAGCCTTCAGGTTCGGGGTCAATCTCCGCTAGGGCTGTTTGACCGGCCGCATCTCATCCTCTAGCAATATCCGGTGGGAGCAGAAAGAGGAGCTGATCCCCCGGATATCAGTGATCTTCCACGCCAGAGCTATCTCGTACTGCTTCAGCAGGTCCACTAGTCTGACCTTCTGCTCGGGTGTGAGGGTCGAGCTAATGATGACTGGGAGCTTGTTCCCCTCCCGGAGAAATGCATACTCCAAGTAAGGAGGGAGGGGCTTTAGCTCCAATTCTGGTGGCTCCTCCAAGGAAGTAGTGATGCAAGGTGAGGATGAGATCGGTTTGAACAGCCTATCGCCCTCCAGTAATGCGCCACTCTCCAGCGCGACCAACTTCTCCTCCAACTGTGGCTCCTGCGATGCCTGCTCACCTAGCAAAATACAACGCTCAAGAGCATAGTCAGTACCCGCACTAGTTATGGTGAGTGCGGTCTCAAAATTAGCAAGCACGTCACAGTAATCTAAGTCATCATGCAAATGTGAGTGTTTCCCATTCTCAGGCACAGAGAACGTAGCATGTTCATCCCCAGCACGCAAGATCAGTTTACCACTATGCACATCAATAAGCGCCTTAGCGGTGGCGAGAAATGGTCTACCCAAAATCAAAGGCACATACACATCCTCATTTAAATCCAAAATAACAAAACAAACAGGATATGTGAATGCGCCTACATTAACAAGTAGATCCTCTATGATACCCCTAGGATGCACAATAGAACGGTCAGCTAACTAAATGCTCATCCTAGTAGTTCTAGGTTCACCTAGGCCTAACTTCTTAAACAATTTATAAGGCATGACATTTATGCTAGCGCCTAAATCCGCCAAGGACTTCCCTACATGCTTTCTGCCATTAACAAGAGGCTTAGTAAAACTTCCTGGGTCTTTATGCTTCTCGGACAGCTTGTTCTGCAGGATGGCCGAACACTCCTAGCTCGAGAGATCCCCAAGTTTCTTCTTGTTGGTGAGGATATCCTTCATGAATTTAGCACACTTGGGCATCTTCAACAGTGCCTCCACGGACGGCATGCTGATGTTGACCTGCTTCAACATTGCCATGAACTTGGCAAACTCTATCTTCAGCTTGTCTTTGTGTAGGCGAGTGGGGAAGGGATGTTAGGGTACATGCTCCTTAACCACTAGCTATGGCTTGGGAGCAGGTGCTTCTTTCTCCATCCCCACTTCTTCATCGTCAGCTGGAAGTGTTGAAGCATGTAGTGGCTCTTCTTTCCAGGCCAGGGTAGGGGCAGCAGATGTGTTCTTGCCACTCTTGGTAGTGATGGCACGCTGCTGGTAAGGCTCGCGAGGATTTGGAATGGTGGTGGCAGGCAAAGTCCCTGGTACTCTAGTGTTATTTTGGCGATCAATGCCACCAATCTGATTCTGGAGATCCTGCAGTACAGCGCCCTGGTTCCTTTGGCATGCCTCCAGAGAAGTTATGTTCTGGTTCATTCTGGCAAAATGTCGCCTGACTGGTAGTCATGAATGCCTGCAAAATATTTTTCAACTCCGTTATCTGGGTATCTGGAGCTGGAGCTGCAAGCAGCTGGAGAAATTGGCGTTGCGGCTGCTGAAATGGTTGCCCCTATCTGGGCTGGTAAGGCTACTGTTGTGGAACAGGACCCTGCCTGGCCTGGAAGGGCTGCCTCTGTGAAAACCACCTGCTGGTGCTGGGAAACCAGGTGGTTTAGTGGTGTTGCTATTATTCCAGGAGAATTTGGGATGCTGGCGCCACCCTTCATTATATGTACCACTATAAGGATCAAGGCGCCGAGCATTGGTGATGAAGTCCAACTGCTCCTGGGGTGTAAAAGACTCTCGCATGGCTTGGCAGTCTTCCACCAGATGGTTCAAACTGTCACACCACTGACATTGAGCAACTGGAGGCCCGACCAGTCCTCTGCCCGGAATATGACTGCTGAGTTCCTTCAATGTCTGGACCAGCTCGGCCACCTCCCGTTCTAGGCCGGACCTAGCCTCAATGGCGTGCACAACTCGGTCCTGTGAACTCCTACTCCTGGTGCTCTGCATTCAAGAATGATCCCTGGCAGCCAGAGCACTGATCATCTGATTCAGTTCGGGTGGAGTCTTGGTGAGAATATCCCCTCCTAGGCATAGAGACTCGATCACCTTCTTGCTTTCTAGGTCAGAGCGCTGTAGAAATTCCCCACTGTGAATGCATCACTAAAGCCGTGATGGGGACATTAGCAGAAATTTCCCGAGTACCGCTCCCATGCATCACGTATGGACTCATCTGCCTTCTGGCGGAAATGAGTGATCTCCCACTGAATCTTCGTGGTCTTCGAGGCCGGATAATACCTATGCACAAATTTGTCGGCCAAGTCGTCCCACGATGTGATGGATAGTGGGGGTTGGGTCTCTAACCACCTCTTCGCATGACCCGCCAGAGAATGGGGGAAAAGGTGGAGACGGATCGCATCATCGGGTACACCATTCATCTTGAATCCATTTGTCAGCTGCAGGAACTGGGAAAGGTGCACTCTCGCCTCCTCATTCGTCAAGCCATTGAACTGGATAGAGGATGTAATCAGTTCAATCCATCATGGTTTGATCTCAAAGTTGTTCGCTAGAATGGGCGGATAGAGGATGACGGGGCGGATGTCGACGGCCCGTGGAGTGTAGTAGTACTCCATAGTAGGACCCGACGGTGGTGGGTGATGCTGAGCCTCATCTGTCTGGGGGACTGGGTTGTTCTCCAGGATCTGATTCACTGGGGGAACCTGGAGACGCATCGCCTGGGGCGGGTTTTGTGCACCGTCCATCTCGTACTCCTCCTCAGAATCGCTGCTCAAGTGGCCGTCGATGCACACTTCCTTTGTAACTAGTCTCGCTCGCTGTTGTCTCCTTAGTTGGAAACAAGTGCGTTCTAGCTCCGGATCTAACGGTAGTAAATCTCCCGACTGGCTACGGGTCATGCTTAAGCGGGAAAAAGCAAGCAAACCAGGGAAGGCACAAGCGGGAAAAAGCAAACAATCAATGCAGAAATGGAAATGCTAAAGTAACAGAAATCACGTTTCTTCAACAACCTAGCCGTCCCCGGCAACGGCGCCAAAAACTTGACACGCCTCTACTGTCACACTAGAAAGTGGCCAAGTGCAACCACCTACTAATGCGTAGTATAGCGGGTTCAGTTCTAATTGTCAACCCGGCTCCTAGGTGTGATGACTAATCCGTGAAAGTCTTGATATCTAGCTGTTCAAGTGCAGTGAAGGTTGTGTTCAAGTTGAGAGAGGTCACCCGGATATGGTTCCCCCTAGACTGCAGTTAAGCCAGGTTGTAATTTACTAAATTCAAGTTCAATGATAGTTATACTGCGGGAGGTTCTTAAACAGTCTGCAGTCTCGACTAAGGGTCTCCAGAGCCTCTCAATTTGAGTCCCCAGCGGGCGACTAACCTCCATGGGAGTAAACAGATAGAGGCCCTAACGAACCAAGTGAATTGACTCCTCGACTAAAGTCGTCAATTCACTACCTTCAATCAAGGGTGCTCTATCAACCTAGGCATATATTCTCTTTCTAGGTCAAAGCAGAAATAACAGGAATTTGATCAGCATTCATGCCATTCAAGAAATCAAACCTCAATTGAATATAATCATATCATTGAATTCATACTTGGATTCATACAATCAGACCTAACATACAAATCTAGGGTTCTTCATACCCAGGTGAATGAGAAAGTTACTCCATAGAGAGAGAAGGGAAATCTAGCTCAGATGCGGAAACCATACTGTGAAGGATGGGATTCTGTTTCTGGCTATCAATCAGCACTTCTCCAAGCTCAAGTCGGGCTCCAATGGTGATGAAGATCGATCTAAGGCACTTGGAGAATCAGGTTCGTCACCTTCTCTCTCTAGGTATCAGCTTTTTCTCTCTAAAACTCGGAACCCTTCAAAACTCGGTCTTGTTTTCCTTAAGAACCAACTGTTCGCGATCCCCAGTCGTAATCTTCGGTCGGGTATTTTCAGTGTCCGGCCGGGGATTTTGAAACGCAACACAGCACAAAAGGGGTTAATACCCGATCGTGGTCCAGAATACCCGATCGGGTATTTTTGCTCTCAGGTCGGGACCCCTCCTTCTTCTTGGTGTCCAAAATAAAATTTCCCCCGTCTCACATTGCATTTTACCCGGCCGGGTATTTTCACTCATGGCCGGGTATTTTTCTCTTCCTGCACCCTTCTACTCCAACGTCCTCCTTTTGACCCGAAACTCGTTTCCTCGTTTTCACGTCAACGCCATGTCCTGAAATATGACATAAACACACAACCTAGCGTGAAATCGGCTTAAAACACGAGAATCAACTCTCAAACGCCTCAAGAATGAAGGTAAAAACACGTGCAATCAATAGTCTATCAAGAGGCCTGCTTGAAAATAAGTACAGGGCCTAGAGGCCCAACTGAACTAAAGGATAATACTAAATGGTCCTTTCGTGACCTTCGCAGGAGGCAGGAAAAATGAGATTGAGTGGGTGTTGGGGGAGACTCCCTATATTATTTGATAAATCATTAATCAGACCATACAGAGACTCGATGTTCTTATTCCCTGACCGTAGAAATTCCCAAAATAGCATTAACTCATTCTTCTAGTGTATTAATATTCTATTAGTCAACCCGTGAGTCGGGTCGTGATCTGATTTGAAGTGGGAAACTTGTGGGGTCATAAATTCTTGGCAAAATACAAATGGATAACCATAACTTTCAGCTTTTTGACAATAATAGCCACTTTTTGAAAAATACACTAAAATAGCCAAATTTTTAAAACTTGTCTGACTAATTTAGTTATTTCGTCAAATACTTTAACACTGTTAACATCTCTGTCATTTAAGTAGATGTTAGGCTGATGTGGCTGCCACTTGGACAACACATCTTGGCCACATGGACTCGTCATGCCACGATAATTACCACATCATAATATTAAATAAAAAATATATAATTTATTTATCCTCTTACACCGAGCTCTCCCTCCTCCGCCCCAGCTCCACCACCTCGCGCCGATGCCAGGCGAAAAGTAATTTCCCTGCTCATGTTTGTCGTCCCAATCAAAATTTCCAAGTATCAACTCGGACAATTGCTTGGCACCAACAGTCGAGTGCCTGAGCTCCTTCCTCCTCAAGCGGCGAGACTGATCTTGTTTCCACCGTCGTCGATCACGCTGCCACAAAAGCCCTTCCATTTTCCATTTTTCTCGTCAATAAAATCCACCATTCTCCACGATGCCCAACCACCATTGTTGACGATAATGAACACATCCCAGCCTGCGAGAATCTCTGATTCCCAACCTTGACCCAACGATGAACAAAACCCAGAGGTGGTGATCGATGTTGCCGGTCAGATTTGCGATAATATCGTGACATCATTTCACAGCCGGCAAGAAGAAGAATGAGATGGTGCCAATCAACGGCTACGGGTGGCCATTTGAAAAGCCTTGCGGGTGGTGGATTTTGAAATTCCCAATCTATGAACCCTAATCGTTATGCCTAGAAATTCCTAATATGCCAATCGTAATCGCGTAATGTGATTTGAGTTTAGGTAATGGGAGCTGAAAAACCGCCTCGCCGCTTACTACCTCTGAACCCGCTAAAAGCTTTTCCTCTCCCTCCTCCCTGATGGTGGATCTCCCAAACTTGTCAATTCACCAACTTCTCCGACGTTCGCAAACAGTCGTGCATCGGCTAAGGGCTTTTTGGCTGGGACCTGTTCATATTGCATAGCAATATTGGAAATTAAGCATGGGTTAATACCTTGTTTTGACAAAAACTATGATCATATAATCAACTTTGGCTCGTGGTTTCAGAAATTAACATTCTGGCATCAACTATGCAACATATAGACTCAATTGGCCAGACGCACGGTTTGACCGTCAATTTGGATGGTCAACACGCCATGTCATTGCCTCGTCAGCCCAAAAATTATTTACAAATTCAAATTATTTTTTTAATTTCTATTATTTATCATTATCAAATTAACCAAAAAAATAAAAAAATAAAATTTTTTTTTAATTTTTTGAAAATGATAAAATTTTATAAATTAACCAAAAATTATCAAATTATTTTAAATTTTTTAAATTTTATTTTTTGTTTAATTTAAAAATGGTAAATAATAGAAATTAGAAAAATAATTTGAATTTGAATTTTTTTAATGATTTTTAGGGTAACGAGGCAATGATATGGTGTGTTGACTAACGGTCAACGATGTTGGATGTCCAAATTCACGGTCATACCACGTGTCAGACCAATTGACTCCATATGCTGCATAGTTGTGGCCAGGATGTTAATTTCTGTAACCACATGCCAAAATTAATTATATGATCATAGTTCGGGCCAAAATAAGGTATTAACCAATTAAATATCGCCGATCTGGAAGGGGTTTGGGGAGAGTTCACGATGGCAGGATGATGGAAGGGGTCTCAGCCACAAAGGAGAGTTGCAGGAAGATGGAAAAGGTGGGAGAGATTATTACTTTCCTTTCTTTTTACCCTTTTAATTTAATTAAAATACATGTAAGTTAATGGAAAATGCCACTTTAAACAAAAGCGTAAGTCTATTCAGAACTTACAATGTTGCCGTTATAGTTATTGACGAAATAGCCATTTTAGTGAATTTTACACAAAGTGGTTATTGTTGTCAAAAAGAGTATAGTTATGGCCATCTGAATGTATTTTGCCAAAATTCTTTGCCAAATATCTATATGGCGTTGAATGTTCGTTTCATTAATAATGAAACACGGTGTACAGAGTTAACAATATTGAAAGGAAGGACAAAAAAAACCAACAGAAATAGGGTTGAAACTAAAGTGGAACAACAAGGCCCCAGACCAGCAAAACCCAAAACTTCGGCCCAAGACACTTGGATAGGCCCAACCCTAGTAACCCTGCAACCGTTGGCCCGATCACTGAGGGAATGGCAGCCGAAAGCATCCCCACCACCGAGAACGCGCCGCCAACTTCCTTTCTGTCTTCACGCTGACAAACGACCGGGAATGCCAGAGGAAGGAGACCAAAACTCCAAACAACACCGACTCAACAAGACCGCCAACATGCTGACAAAAGGGAGAGCGAAACCTCGATGGAGAGAACCAATCCCAGAGAGAGCTTCGAGCTTCACCTGCACAAACAAGTAAAACGAAGAGCAAACCCAGACTTTGGACAGAGTAGAGGCGCCCAAATCATCGCCAATCTGAGCCCTCAACTGGATCCAATCTCAACAGAGTCGTCCCTGCTCACAAGCCCCCTAAATCTTCATTCAAGACAGCCAGGGTCCAAGCATCTCCGAATCATCCCCCATTTATGGATGAAACATGTAAAGGTAGATGGAGCATCAGAGTGGAGCAAACAAACCGAAGAACTCGGCTCCCTCAAACACCAGTGAAAATCATCCACACAGATCTGGGATCTGGTGGGGAGCAAAAGCATCTCCACGGGGGAGGTCAGAAGAACATCATCACAAAGATGGAGGAAGAGCCGAAAGGTCAAGACAAAAAACAGGGGAAGCAACACTAAAGGCGTGAGACTGAAAGGAAAAAGAAAGAGAAAAAAACAAAGAAACAAAGGATAGTAATGGAATGGAATGTAAAGGAAAGAACTGGAAAAGAAAAAAGGAACGTAAAAGAGAGGTTAAGAGCTATCGCCGGTCCCAAAGTGGAGGCCGACAGTAGCTCATCACAGATCTACTTTTGAAATCAAGTGAAAGAGGAGAGAATAGAAAAGGTAGAGAGAGAGAGAGAGAGGGACGAATTTTTTTTAGTAATAATATAAAATGATCATGTTGATGGAGGTTTTAGTGGCCACGTGGGTTCCTTGAAAACCCTTGGCAGCCAGTGGCGGACCCAGAAATTACATTAAATGTGTTCAACAATGAAACAAACTTAACAAGAATTATCAAATAGTATTGAATTCAAATACCACCATTAATAATCAAAATTTTACAAAGGAATTTTGTTCTAAAATTGAATCAAGGTTTGCCGGTTGACAAACCTACCACCAACCTGGGTCCGCCCCTATTGGCAGCTATTTTCTTTGCTTCGTTCTTTAATTCTTCGAGGTTGCTGACTGTCCCGAGCACGCCCACCAACATGATCGTATGTTAGGGCATGTTGAGCTCGTAAGTTTGACTCCAAATACATACAAAAAACTTCAAAATAACTTGAACTTAATTCTCAATTCCTAAGTGTATTTCATGTACAAATATCGTTGAATTCAACTCAAATGATCCGAAACACACTAAAACAATAAACCAAGTATAAAACTGGCAAATCCATAGAAATATAACTACATGACCTAGCAAAAGACATTAAAAAATATGAACATGTATAATTTATTTGTTAGCAATATGCTAAGATCATCTCTTCCAACATGTATAAAGGCAGTCATTAGACTAAAAACCTAATAAATCAGCGACCTTTTTACAAAAATCTAATAAGCTAGAATAATAACATAATGATAATAATTTTATTGTAATTTATAGGTTAGGGCACTAGCTGTACCAAATCTTATAATGTCCTATTTGCATGTTCGAGGCTCAACCCATCCTGCTCTGCTATGAGTCGGATTTTATTCATCATATCATACATACGGCAGATCGAATTGTAATTGTCTTCGCTATCCTTCTCTAATTAAAAGAGATGTAAATAGAGATACATAGACGGATTAAACACATACAGATTGCTCAAACACCAAGCTAAAGCCAAATAAAGGTCCTAATTGGCAAGGACAAGAAAGAAAATTTTGGATTTTAAAAAATGGAATAGTAATAGTATACACTTATGAAAAGCAGCCTAATTAATTATTTTTACAGGAAACCATCCTAAATTTAGGTGTCATGCATTCATGCAACATAGTTGTTCCCCGCCTTGTGATCATCCCATATCAAAATGGAGAATTGGTGCGTGATCATGAGCCCTAATTATTATTATAATCTTAACAATACTAAAAAAAAGGAGGTGGATTATTAAGAATAACAAAACGCGTAAAATATTATATAGATATGTATTATCAAGAAAGCAGAAAGCAAAAAACCAAAACAAGACTCATCAAAATTTCCATGCATAACGGGACCGAAAACAAAGCTCGCACCACTCCTTAATCTGTCTTCTTCTCTTTTTCAATTTTCATCGTCATCCGTCCTCCCCTAATCACCATTATCATCCCTTTAATTAGCTCACAAAACAAACAAAAAATCCCCAGTTTTCCCATTCTTCTCTTTCTGCCTTCCCTTCCAAAACCCATATTAATTAATTAATTCATAATAATTACTTCTCCCACTCTTGTCCCTTCCCTTCTCCAAATTCACCTCTCTATTAAGGGTTCCCCAAGAATCAAAACTTGAAAGAAAGAAAAAATATAGTCTTAAGGAAAACAAAAAAGAGAGTAAAAAAGAAATTTTTTTCTCTCTTTTTTTACCACCCATTCTCTCCTCTCTTTCAAACTTTTTTTTGTGTCACCCCACAATAATTACTCTTCGATTTGAGAGAGGAGAGAAGAACCCACAAAAGATCTTTTTTTGTTTTTGTTTTTGCAGCCGTTTTTTCCATAAAAAATTAAGAAAAGAAACAAGAATTTAAAGCTCTGCCCGTAATATATATAGTTACATTAATTTGGCGGGTGGTGGTCGTCGACGAGGAGAGGAAGAGAGGCTAGAGAGAAATCGGAGAGGAAACAACAACAACAAAAAAAAAAATGATGCGAAACGACATCGTCGACAGAGGGCTCGATCATCAAGGTGCGGGGGCGGGAATGGCGATGATGATGTCAGCCGGCGGCGGAGTGGGACAGAGGAAGGGCGGCAGCGTGGCGGTGCAGCAGGGGTTGAAGAAGGGGCCGTGGACGGCGGCGGAGGACGCGATTCTGATGGAGTACGTGAAGAAGCACGGGGAAGGGAACTGGAACTCGGTGCAGAAGAATTGTGGGCTGCTGCGGTGCGGGAAGAGCTGCCGGCTACGGTGGGCCAACCACCTGCGGCCCAATCTGAAGAAAGGAGCGTTCACGCCGGAGGAGGAGCGCGTCATCATCGAGCTGCATGCCAAGTACGGCAACAAATGGGCTCGCATGGCCACTCAGGCGAGTCTCTCTTCTATATCTATTATCAAACACATATTCATTTTTGGTGTTCTTCATTTCATCCATATCTATATATCATTCAATTAGGTTATGGCGAATTCTCAAATTTCATGGGGTAAAAAAGACTTGTAGTTTGATGGTACATCCACATTTTAGGAATATACTTTCAATTATGCTATTTTAAATATTTTAATGGTTTATTATTGCTAGCTCTCTCTATTTTATGTCGTCATAAACATTTTAATTTTGCGTTACCGACTACTGGAGAGACCAACAAATTGTATTTAAAGCTATTTAACTTTCATTCGCTCTTTCCGTGAATCATGAATCATTTGAGTTTTGGTCAGATACTTTATACTGCAGTGATATAAAAGTCATATCCGAGTAGATTGAAGTATCTTAACTATTTATTTATTGGTCTTCAACTTCTTACTGACATGTGTTATCTATATATATTATCGTCAAATTCAAGTCAATTTTGAATTGGGGTTTAATTTTTCTTATAATATATATAATTTTTAAAAGCATCACCTAAAATACTGAACAGCATTTTAAAGTCTCATAAACTCTCTATATTTGGTTATTACTTTGCAATAGCAGTTGCCCGGAAGAACGGACAACGAGATAAAGAACTACTGGAACACGAGAATGAAGAGAAGGCAACGAGCTGGGCTGCCGGTCTATCCTACAGAATTCCAAGACCAAGCGGCAGCGTTTCATCACATGCAACGCCATGAACAGAACAATCTAACCGACCACAACAACAACAACAAATCGTCGTCTCTCTTCTCCGTATTTCGCAAGGCACCAGTATACACCTCATCATGCTTCTCCTTCTCCGCCGACGGTTTCCCTGATTTCTCGCCGACGCCGGCCGCTGGTTGTTTCAAAGGTCACAGTAGTAATAACACCCACCTCCCTTCCTCCGCCTTCTATGGCAACAACACTACTCCTCATCACCACCAGTACCAATATCTCAACGCCCAAAACGGCGCCGTTTTCGCTCCTCTCTCACTCTCCCCTCTCGTTTCCACATTCGCCCCTCCGCCGGTCACCGGAGGAGGAGGAGGAGGAGGAGGAGAGAACATGCCGAGCAACTTTGTGAGTTTCACTTCCTTGATCATGGGGGACTACGACGCCGACCAGCAGCTGGAGTCCTTCAGCTTTGCGTCGGCTTCAGAGCTACCTTCACTCCAAACCCCGCCGCGCTCGGCGTCGTCGAACGCCACCGGAGGCGGCGGCGGAGGGGTTTGCGTGGTGGCTGAGGGATCTGACAATGGCAACAGCAATAGTGACAATAATACTGCCGCCGGGAGGACAAAAGGAAATGACCAAGATACCCTCACGGTGATGGAGAACAACAACAGCGGGCTGTTAGACGCGTTGCTGATGGAGAGCAAGGCTATATGTCGGAAGAGGAAGGCGGACGAGATGGAGATCGGTGCAATCAGCTCCACGGCGGCGGAGGAGGAGGAAGGGAACTTCGATGCCGCCACCGCTGTTGCTAAACGTAACTGTACAGCGGCGTCGTTTTGGGGAGCAAGCAATGGCGAGCAGCAGCCGTCATGTGAAGGCGGCGGGGATAATTTGGTCTTTGCGCACTCTTCAATCGGTAAGCAAACTAACACTTTATTTTATCTTGATGTTCGTGTTTTAGTTTTGGGCATTTTAAGTAGGAACTTTTTTTTACAAATCGCCACTTGAAATTGTATTTTTAATGTTATACTTATAATATAATTTTAGGTTGTACGTATACTATTTTACATATATTTTTAGTACAATCTGAATTCGTAAATTTTAATTATGTTACAAATTGAAATATAAAGGTATAAATTTGCTTATGGTATAACCTGAATTTAGTTTTTAAACTTATGGTTCTAATTTTAATTTTTACCTCCAAACACTAATAGCGGTAGGGGGACAATAGGCGCGGGTTGGGTGGGTTTTGTCATCAAATTGACCCACCCGCTTACTAGCGAGTTGGAATAATTGTGACCCTCAATCCATCCACATTCTTCTGTATGGGTCGGGTTGGGTGGGTGGCGGATGGGTGTGGTTGGGTCGTAGGTTAACATGCAAAAGCAATTTTTTAACTAGTCATTAAAAAATTTGACTAATATATATAATAAGTTCATAGCAAATTTGTAAGACTATCAATTTACACTTCTCACTTTGACTCAAGTGAATCCATGTAGTATTTGCATCAAGATTTTAGTACTCTATCAGCCAATTGTGTAGACTAAACCTACGTATTTTGTGATTTTGATACAATTAATAATTATGTGGGTCATTCGGGTGACCCACAATCCACCCACCACCCACCCACATAAATGCGTGTAGTAGATTTATCAATTCGCAATCCACCCACGTCAATCACCCACTACTTGCGGGTCGGGCTATTTGCGGGTGGATCAATATTAATATGTGGGTTAACCACCCACATGCCCCCACTAAATAGCGGTCAATATCTTAAAGCAGAGTAGAATTGCTCTTTGTTGAAATGTTTTACGTTAAAACTAACTATTTTGAGCAATTATTAAATCCGTTACAGTAATGGAGCCGGCGAAGGAGGAGACGGTGACGGCGACGACGGAGGAGATGAGTTCAATGGACGATGACTTGCTGAGCCTGCTCACCAACTTCCCGTCTTCCATCCCTCTGCCGGAATGGTATCGTGAACACAGTACCATACAAAATACAACCACCAACGTCAACATGAAGGAAAAAGCCACCGCAGTTGGCACGTGCGGCGGTGGATGTGAAGCCTCGCCTGCTCTTCAGGGGCCATGAAGAGAGAATACATGAGATGAAGCATGCATGGAGTTAACTGGGATGTGGTTGAGTGAAGTAATTAAGTTGTGATTATGTAGCTGCTGAATGAATGGAGTTTTAGGTTAAGTATAGGGTTTGTAAGTGTCGAATATGTACGTGGGTAATTTAGCAAATGACAATTGTGTGCTGTATTGTGTTACTGTATGTCAGTGTATAGAAAATTAGGGTTTCTTTCTTTGTGCTTTGTCCGGGAAGGGATTTGGTGGGGAAGGCAGAAATGTATAGCAGTAGATTTAAAGATTGCATTAATCAAGTGTGTTCAGAAGAACTAGATACTAGAATTTGTTTCAATTAATACGTATATGGGTGACAATTTGAATTCAAATTCATTAATCCATCTACTAAAATATAGATCGGACGACTCGTGTACGCATGTAATTATGGAAGTGACTGCGATTACTGATCATATTCAAGATTAAGCTCAATTGAGACTTCAGATGTTTTCTTCAAGCTAATCTCTCACTGCAACCCGGGTGGATGAATATCATGTGGGAAATAGATTAAGTGTGGTAAGTGTATAGTACAATATCCATCAATGTATATATGCATGTGTGCAGGATAGCCGCCACATGCTACTACTGCAATTCTTAGCTTCCTTCTGTATCAATTTTTTTTTTTTTTATGAATAGCTTAGCATAGCAGCTGGTAGTGCAATTCTTAAACCCAGCTCATTTCAAGCCACAGATTCCTCTCCTCGCCAAAATTGTGTGCCTTCTTTAATGGTCGTAATTTTTTTTACCCCTCTCTTATTCATAATCCTCAATCCTCAAATCCCCTTTAATTAAGTTGCTCCCTTTTGGCTCGTTCGCTGCATCGTTGTCTGCTGGATTTGAGTTGCCCCCGTAATCCTAATCCTAATCCTAATCCTTTCCATCATTACAAAATTTACTATTAGTTTTTTAGAGTTATAAATTGAATAATTTTAGCTACTTCTCTATATTAAGTTGCAACGTATGACCCGTAGTTATATGTAAAACTCCATCATCAAATCCTATCCATTGATTTTGGGAAGCGAAAATGGTTCATATTATAGAAGGGATGAGGGAAATTAGATATCTTAGGACTTTTTTGAGAGGCTACGAGTAAAAAGGTATAGATTCTCAGACGACATTAAGGAGAATTTTCAATGTCATACAAAATTTCAATCAATCATATATTGTTTATTTTAACCATAATTAAAAAATAAATTGCATAGAACAAATTCATATTTTTTCTGGTAATTATCGTTGTCTTTATTTATAGCACTAGTTGATTGAATACAATCTGCCCCACGCAAAAAACTCCATCTACAAAGATTAGATATGGGCCCGCCCGTTAATCGGATACATTTCGACAATAATACATAATAAATAATGTTTCAAATTTTGAATTGTACGAAGAAAATTCCATATATCACTTGGCTACGTGAATAAAAACTCAAATCTTTATTGTTTGCTATTTTTGAAAATGTGCAGGATGTTTTTAGTGGGTTGTATGTTGGTTGAATTACTTTTATTTTTGTGGAATTACTTTCTATTTGGATGTTCAAATCTAAAATGATGTATTAGTATATATAATAGGATAAGTAATCTCTTTTGATTTTACAGGTTTTCCATAAAAAAAAATCTCTATGCTTTTTACTATTATCCTTATACAAATTACAAAATAATAATTTCTATATACTGTGTTTAATTAGTTATAGTTTATTGCTTGGCCTGCCAAGCTAGATTTGAAATCCAAATTCATCTTCTTTTCCTTAAGATATAAAAATTATTATAGAAGTAATTAACTTATAAATAATATTGCAAACCCAAGATACTAACCCATTTTTCTAGAATTCCTATCATGGTTACACTTACGTTCTAAAGTTGATTAAATTCATATAAAATAATCATTAATAATTATCCCAAATTATATAATATATAATAAAAAAATGGATGAGGAAGCTTTTCTTCCGGAAATTTTCGGATGGATAGAAACGTAGGCAACTTGAGTTTTTTTAGATTCATGATAATTAGTTAATTACTAATAATTTGTTGACAAAAATATCCCTACTAAAATCACAGCTGGAAATTTTGGATGAAGCACGTTCTCATGCAGAACTTCTATAACTAAGTGGTAGGACTATGATGTACTATCTACACTTTTGTATCAGACACTTTGCAATTAAACTACTGCTAGAGGTGGCAAATGGATTGGATTGGTGGATTGGTAGATTGGATTGGTGGATTCATGGATTAAATGGATTGGATCTAATGGATTGGTGCAGCGGCGGATCCAGAACACAAAAGAGCACTGGGCCGCATTTCATTAAAAAATTAGAACCGTAAAAAAATATAATGATTATAGTTTTTTGCAATGTAAATTGTACACAACTGTATTTTAATTTAGGGAATGCATCAATAATGAAGTCTACATCCATACCAATAGTATACACTGTTTCAAATAAAATACTTGAGCAATAGGCGAGAAATTCATCGCTCATTGTGTTGAGCAAATCAGTTCTCACATGTTTCATTGTTAAAAAGGTTATCTTTGTAGTAGCTGTTGAAACTAGCAGCATCAACACTAGATAAATCAATCGACTAATCAATTTACATTGTTTGTCCATCCCTGCACACCAGCTGCTTTAGTAAATTTGTAAGGGAACAAACCTCATATTTCTTTTAGTCTTTTACGTTTTGAACTTTTTAGAATTTTAGGTTCATTGTTTTTTTAAGACGCGTAATCTTTGTGCTAAAATTCTAGGCTAAATTTAGAATAGTGATTTGAATATGTTCAACTTGATAATTTTTCTAGTTAAACCCAATCTTATTATAGAATAACACTGAATTGAATGTCTAAAATCAAAAATTTCATAAGGACTATAGTAACTACGGATCCAGAGGAGGGCTGGGCCGGGGCTTGGGGTGGCCACCCCCTGGATCCGCCAGTGGATTGGTGGATTCATGGATTGGATCAAGTGGATTGGTGGATTATCCATGAATCCAAATGACATCCTCAACCAAGGACCAATATGTAAAATGTAAGAAGTTTAGGTACTAAAATGTCATAATGAAAAATTTTAGGTACCAAAATGTAATTTTCCAATGATATTTTTCGTATAAAAAATTAAATTTTAGGTACCAAAATGTCAAAAATAAAAATTATAGGTACTAAACCGTAATTTGCCAATGATCCATGGATCCAATCCATGAATCCACCAATCCAATTGGATTTGGATAAAATGGATTGGATTTAAATGGATTGGATTAGGTGGATATTTTTAATGGATTGATGGATTGGATTAAAATTGCCACCTCTAACTACTGCTATCACAAACTACACAGCTAACCAGGAAGTTGCCTATAGCTTGCTGAGAGACTAGAGCTGTCTAACAGTAGACAAAACTCTGAGTCCCCTGCACTATATAACTGCACTTCTTCTACAATCATCCGCAATACTTCATCACTACTCTTACTTGAAGCTTGGAAAATTCTACGACAGCGTTCTCTCCAAAGCATCGACACGAACCAGCACCATAGTGTCCCAGCTATCCCTCCACAGAGGTCTTCTTCTCTACAATTTTGCAAATCAGATTCACCATATTGCTCCACTCCCTCGGCCAACACACATTTGGGAGCAGAAATGTCAATAGACTCCGAGAGTAGCACACCTACAAAACAAATGATCTTGCAGTTCATGTTCTGAAACCCAGAATAAACATAGGTCATCACGTACTAACCCCCACTCTTTCAGTTTATCCTTTGTAGCCAGTCGACCTAGAATCGCCAGCCAAGTTATCAACCTATAATTGGGTATAACAAACTTTCCCCGCAACATTTTTGCCCACTATATCCGATTAGCTTTAGGTCGAATACTTTGCCAGATAGTACTCATAGCAAATCATGTCATAGTTTATGCTCTACAATATGACATTTTGTTGACACCTAAAAATTTGGATTAAATTAAATGTCGCATTAATGAATTTTGACATTTAATTCTATGCCAAGTGATTAAAACAACGTTGTGGAGAGATAAGCAACGTCGAGAAGAAGTTAAACAGCACCGCGAGTAAGATCCAACAACGCCGTGGTACTTGAAACGACATTGTTTAGTAGAAAATAATGTCGTGAACTAAGGTTCGGCTTTGCAATATTGGTGTTGTGATTGGAAAAGGAG